>OZ010649.1:17574273-18774273 GCA_963932195.1 Empis livida
ATTAATGACATTTGATCGGTAGACTTCATCATCATCACTGATAGCAAGATATTTTTTATAAATATTGGAAAAAATTAACATAGTATCTCTGTTGATGTTTTTAGGTTTATGCACAATAAATATTATTATATATTTTGATATTTTCATTTTAAATTATGTTTTTTTTTTTTTATTATATGTATTTACATAACTACGCATCATTATTGGAAAATGAATTTTAATTTTTTATATACTTTTTTTTTATTAAGCGATATCGTCTTTAATAAAAAAAATACTTATAACTATATTTTACTTCTGGTTGAAAAAATATCAGCTTATTAAAGTGAAAATTTTAGCAATTTTTGTTAGGTAAAATAAAATGCTATTAGGTAAATTTAATTTATACAATTTGGCATTTTTGATTGATTATAGTAAATTTTTAATATTTTCTTGTAAAAGTGTTTTTCAAATGTGTAGGAAAATTAGAGAAAATGACGTAATGTTATACACCCAAAAAAAAAAATATTACAACAATTTTTAATAGTTTTCTGGTTAAATAATTTATAAATTTCAAGGGTTTGTTGTTAAGGTTATTTCTATCAAGGTATATTTTAAGGTTGAATTATTAGTCAATTAAAAACGCCTAGTTTCAAAAACTTGGTAGTCCATCAGATTTGTGAAAGTAAAACAAAGCTCTGCAAGAGATAAACTTATTTACTGATAAACTTAATTCAAATCAATAAAATATTAGAGTATCCGACGTCTTAGATATATAGTTCAATATGCTGTGATGCAGCAATTTTTCATGCTAGGTGGATCATGCCTGTCTAAGTTTCCTCAGCCTTTACAGTGGTATGCAAATTAATAACATATGTACTAGCAAATATTTTGGCATTCCAATTATAATTCTGTGGAATTTTGTCAGAACACGATATATACATTTTTTAACAATTTGAGATAAGTTCTGATTTCAATTGCTAAAAATTTAATCTTTAAATTTATCAATAAATGACAATTTTCAATTTGGTAAAAACCAATAAAAAATTAGTAAATTCTAAAACTGATATTTTTATTTCTGTGGTGATAGACTTTGCCAAAACATAACAACTGGTTCCCCTCCACAAGTTCTAGTTTACGAATCAAAATATAGAAAAAACATTATTTTAATCTAAATAGTTGAGAATTCACAAACATTTTATGATTAAGACAAGTTACGATCGAATTTTCTTCAATTTGGTGTACTAAAAATTTGGAATTATGTGGATATCGAATTTTGTCAAAGTTCCACGGAAATAGAAAGTTATAATTACATCGTTGCATCTTTTAGGCATTGAATTGACAAGGTTTTAACATTTTTAAACTGATATACTTGGATACTACTACCTGCTCTACTTACTACCTGTCTCACAGCTCCACCCAGAACTTTAGAGATCTTTCTAGAAGCAATTTGCCCAAATTAATTGCTTAGTGTATTCAATTTAAAAAAATTTGGTACTTAATTATTTTTGAAAATTTTCAAACATTTTCGACCAATTTCTATAGTTTGTTTATTATTTCATAAAATTCAATTCATTTTGTTAGAAATATTATTTACCAAAAAATAATTTCAATATTTCGCCTTTAAAAAAATAAATGTTTTTGTATAAATGCTCTACTTTCATTACTATAAAACACCATACTTAATAATTATTATGATTTCGTTTTTATATCCAATGTTTTTTTTTTTTACTTTATAATCAATATGAAAAATGATTTCCCCTATGAATAGTTATGGTAATTACATATATTTAATCAAAATGTATACTCTTAAATGTATATAAATATTTTTATTATTTTGTTTTTTATATTTTTTTATAATGTGTACATACTCCAATTGCAATGCACTAATTGGTCTGCACAAATGCAATATTTACATTGTAAACATAATAGTTTAAATGAAACTCATCGACCATATTATCTGGACCATAAAATATATATAAATATAAAAATATATAAATTTATAATACTATTAAATTCAGAATGAAAAACAAAAACATTGTATTTAAGTACATATGTATATATTTTATATATAAATCACTAGAAATAAATTATGTATATTTGTACGTACTTACGTAGAATTTTTAAATAGAAAAATGAAAAAAAAAAAACATACAAAAAATGAAGATTTTTTTATGTGAAAATTTCCAAAAAACATAAAATTTCAAATAAATTACATATAACTTTACAATACGAATGAACATAAATTTTGTGAACATATCAAAAATATATTTTTATTATTTTTTTTTGTAAAATAAATATATAATTTTAATTGCCCTCTTCACGACCGTAAATTTTTTAAATAATATTTTGATATTTTTTCGCGAAATTTTTAATATTTTTTAGATAGTTTTTGGTGTTGGCAATACCAATGTTTTGAAATTGATTTACAGAATTTATGTACTTTATTAATTTTTTAATAGTAAATTTATATAAAATTTAAAAGAATCATAAAAATTAATTTCTTCCTTTTTAAAAAAAAAAAAAAAATATTGACTATTTACAAAGTTTAACAATACAATTAAATTTGACATAATCTAAAAAATTGACATTACAGCGTTTGAAAAAAATATCAAAATATTCTTTAAACAAAAAATACTAATCTGAAATAATTACCTTCCTCACGACCGTAACTTTTTTTTAAATATTTTGATATTTTGAAATTTTTTCCGGAAATTATGTAAAAGCTTATTTAATTGCAAATAAAATGTTCGATATTTTTTGGTACTTTTTCCAGTTGACAATACTAATGTTTTGAAATTTAGTTACAGAATTTTTTGCAATATGGTAACAATATTAAAATTCTGAATAAGAATAAAAATATTTAATTATCGTAAAAAATGGATTTCTTCGTCTTTCTTTTAAATATTCAGCATTTACAAAGTTTAACAACAAAATATTGACATAATCTAAAAAATTGGCATTACAATATTTGACAGAAATATCCAAATATTATGAAAAAAAAACTATATTAACGTGAAATTATGATAGTTTGATATTTTTTTCAACCAATCCGAACTACTAGCTATTAAAAATATTAAAATATTATTTCAAAAAATGATGGGTTGTGAAGAGGGCACATATTTTAATTTTAGTGGGAGGGTGGGTAAAAGTAACATGTGTTCACAATTGTATTAAGAGTATCGAAAAAACATAAAAAATTCAGTAATCTTATATTTTATTTTTGTTGTGTTTCTTTTTTTTTTTACGGAAAGAAATATGATGAAATGAACACCGAATTGATTTTTTTTTTATATCTTGTATTAAAAATTGAATAAATTTTTTTTTTTTTTGGGAATTAAGAGTATACGTAATATTCTAAACAGAAAATCAGGTCAAATTTGATTTTAGAGAGGGAAATAGGGATTTTATTTTTTTTACTTGATAATTCTGAAGCTAAAATATGGAAACAACATTTTTATGTATAAAATATAATTAATTATGTTTTTCATGGAATTTATTATTTTAAATTCATTAATATTGTAATTAATTAAATTTTTTTTTGTTAAATAATAAAAATACATATTAGTTTACCACTGAAAAGTATTTTAAACATTATTCTAAAAAAATCTAATTAATTTCAGTCTAAAAATGATATTGATTTAATATATAAATTATAATTAATGGTTGTATTATATTTATATTTTTAAATTGATTATTTAGTGGTTAGTTAGTATACTTTTATTATTTGTTTATTTAAAAATTTATTATATTTAATATTAATTTAAATCAATAGAGACAAAATTTTAATTATAATTTCGTGACTAATATACTTAATATGAAAATATAAAATTTTACAATTTTAGAATTAATTTGGTTTTTTCTAATCGTTTTAGAAGTTAAATGTCAAAATTAATTAATATTTTATGATTTGAATTTCGTTTGAACTATGTAAATTAATATTATATTTTTATATATGAAAATTTAGCAAAGAAAATATTTTTGTTTATTTGACCAATTAAATTTGTTTTACCAAATTTGGTTCGTAACTGTTTGTGGTTTTATTAATGAAACATATTTGTCGACATTCATTTGTAATATGAATCAATTTGTTAAGTATATATGATTTCTGAACTATAGAAATGAAGTAATTACACTTAATTGTAATAAGCTAATTAGTTTCAAAAACAACACAATTTTTGTCATATTTCTCGGTCAGGCTTTAAAACACATTTTACTTACATTCTACTCTGAATTTGACCTTTAACTTAGTAGGAAATTTAGTAAATTATTTTGGCCAACTAATGTAATATTCTAATGTACGTTACTTACCAATGTTTTTTGTGAATATCTCTAAAAAATCAAAAGAAATAAGATTAGAATCTTTACAGGATTTCTCACATGCTAGTGCCGCCTTAATTATAACCTGAACAAATTCCACAGATCGTCGAGAGGTAGACGAGACCGCGAAGACGAAGAAGTTCGCCAAACCTGAGGATATCGTTTCTCTCTCCCCAAAGCATATTCTGGAATTAGTTGAAAATATAAGTTTCTTTAAAGACCCTTAAAAATTGGGGAATAATAACAATTTATGGCCAACTCAGTTGAAAATCGTATAAAATTGATGACAACAATAGTTGACAAATTTGTCAATTTTTTGTTATGGCATAATTTGAGTGCTTCGTTTGTAAAGTATACTTATTTGTCAGTTAATTAGTAACTGCTTAATATTCAATAATCAATTAACTACTAAGTCAAATTATAAAAATATATTAAATGCGAATTTTTCACATAAAATATGTTGGCAATTTTTGAACGTCTACCCTAATTGTTATATAATAATGTTAAAAGTTAATAAAACTAATTTTCCCACATTGACTACTCTTGTTTCATATTTCACAATATTTACCATCACAAAATTGTTACTTTGTAATGTTATTTCTAAAATATAATATGCTCAAAATAATTTGAATATTATAAATATGTTTAAAACTTATCTTGTTCAAAGTTTTATTAAGTTTTACTTATATTGTGCAATATTAAAGAACCAGATTCACCCAATATTAAAATTTTTTAAACTTGAATACCAATATAGGTACTTTACTTTTAAATTACAGTTTAATAAAAAATTATATAATACAGAATTCCCTATCCAACATAAATTTCATTAAGAACTTCAATTTAACATTAAACTTTTCTTATATGTACCAACAAAAAAAACATTACAAAATTTGCGAAGCACACATCTAGTTACAAATTTTTACATTAAAATAAAAGGTAAAATCTGTTCTCTAGAATCTATAAATTTTTTTTAATATAAAAATATACAAATTTCATCTTACATATTTTTTCTAATATCATCCCAGCCGGTCGGTTTTCTATTGGATTCGCATGAACGCTTTCTGCATAACCAACTATAACCAGATTTTCATCGTCGTTCCATTATTCGTTTTCAAAACGTTCAAAATTATATATATATAAAAAAAAAGCAAAAAAAAAAAAAAATGTAGATAAAATTTTCACACTTTTTCTGTGATTTGGTAAAAATTGAACAAAACACAAAAACAGAAAGTTTCTCATCTCTTGGGATATAAAATATCTAGAAGGCATTATAAAATAATACAAAAGTAAAATGTTAAAACATTAATTGAGGGGGTCAGGAGTTAAAAGTTGTCCATTAACAAAACTTTTACTGAATCAAATAAAGTTTTTTTTTTTTTTTTGGAAACGAAAAACGACAAATATTTAATTTAAATAAAATATATAAATTTTAAGATAAAACTGCATAAAAAGATATATTTTTTTTAAGGATTTTTATGAAAAGATACATTTTTTAAAGAATTTTTTTTTTATTAGGGAATGTCTTATAATTTGTTTTTTTTTAGGCTTTTAGTAAAGAACAAGAATAAAAATGTATAAATTGTTAATGGAAAAAGTTAATAAAGATTGATGTAAAAAGATTTTGAATTTAAAGAATGTTTAAGAAAAATATTTAATAAATTATATGTTTTTTATGTTTCTAAATTTTTATTATTCAGATAGATTTGTAAAAAAAAATTGTTTTTATCTATAATTTATAGACTTTGATGTTACGAAATCAATTTATTATTGTAGTAGAAAATTAAGTGAAGTTTTGTGACAGTTTTGGATGTAAATTATAAAAAAAAAAATTTTAACCTGACTTTTGACAGGTACAATATTTTCTACTCTACTTCTGTTTTTTTTTTAACTTAATTGTAGCGCATTTTTATTTGTTTAAAAATTTAAGTTTGATGTAACAATATTTCAAAAATTATTATAAAATTTATGGTCTATTTTTGTCCAAAATTTAGACTTTAAAAATTTAAATTATATATTTAGGTAAATTTTTTGTATAATTCTGCTGAAATCCCATATGGACACTAAAATATGTTAACAAAAATTTGAGTAACATTAATTCTTAAAAGTTTGATTTTTTTTAGAAAATATACTAGAATTTAACAAATAATTTACTTTATTGATATTTTATTAAATATTTTAATAGAAAGTTAATAGGTAATTTATTATTGTAAATGACTATAAATTAGGAATATAATAAGATTTTGTAGTACAGGGTGTTTGAAATTTCAAAAAAAAAAAAATTGATATATTCAGAATTATAATGGCTCAGACAGTTTTATTGCATAGTAATTTATAGAATTTGTGGCGTCTGCTATTTAAAATATTATGAATATAATTTTAATAATTGAATTTAGTACACATATTAATAATTTGATCATATTTTTCGATTTCTTTGAGAAATAGTAAAAAGTTACACAACCACAAATTAATTAATCTTTTCACTTTATAAAAAATATTTAAAAGTTTTAAAATTACATATTGAATGGCCTAAAAAATTGTGAATATTAGTTTTGACACTAAGCAACTCACGTATCTGATCTGCTGATTTTTAATTGATTACTGAAAGCAAGCTAAATAATATTAGTGTAACTTAGTGAGCCGGAATAAAATCATTAGATCTTATTAGCTAGAATCGACCGTCACGATTTTTGACAGTTATGTAAATCTAGTTTGACTTAAATTAAATATATTCACCGCATACAGTGATAAAAATTTTCTAAAAACATGACATTTGCAGTAAACTAGATTTATTAGCAGTAAACATACTATATTTCCACGCGATGCAATTTATTTCTCTTAAAAGTGTTTCTTTAAAGAAACTTTTACTACAAATGAAATATTTTTTATCGTAATCTTGCAAACATTTGTAGTAAAAGTAATAAAAAGTTTTCGTTGCAGTAAACGAAAATTACATTTGCTTCCAAAGTAGAATTTGCTATAAAATTAAGACACCCAGTACCATGTACTTCATTAGACACTTCCTAATTATAGAAATAAATTGGAACATATTAGATTACATTACTATATATATTATTAATATAAATCGAATATGTTGACCATGTTATTAATATAAAATATAATGAAACTATAAATCTAGAATAACAAAAGCCTCTCTAGAGCATCACAAAAGTAATTTGTTTCAAACTACATATAATATATCTCCACCTAAATATAGATATATATGCAAAATGTCCCTTAACCTATAAATATACATTTATGCTCGTTTAATTAAAATTTACTGTAATATTAAGAGTTCTTTTTTTTATACACATATATCACTAAGTCATACAACAACAAAAAAAAGTCCAGGTGATGACTCTTCATATTAAATATAAGGACTCTTAATATAAACTTTAATTTCCCCTATACTAATATATTAAAAATTATATATTTTGTAATACAATCTCAAATAAATCTAATATATTATGAAACTAAATTAAATTCAGGACAAAAATTTATGATCCAGTTAAAAAATATATTTAATTTAATATGTCAGGAGGACGAAAAAAATTTTTTTTTATTAACATTTTTGTCATGCACTTATTTTTTTAAACACAAAAATTTGGTTTTTGCTGTTATGCAGACAATTCTGACAAATGAAATTTGAGAAATTTTATGTAAGGAAAAAGTTTGTTATTTTTTTAAAAAATTTATGCCAGTTGTTTGGTTTTTTAAATTTAAGTCCATTCAGAAAAATGGAAAATGCAAAAATTATTGTAGAATTCTAGAAAAAAAATTAATGTTTTACCCTTCACTTTTTTTTTTTGTACATATTTTGTTGGTTTTTAGATTAAAAAAAATTATTTTGACTATAGAAGACATCTGGTGCAGTTGTTGGCTTTTTTTTTTTGTTGGTACATAATATTTTAGTTTAGTAAGAAATATTGGTAAAGTTTTAATATTGCAGTAGAACATTTTGCAGTCAATCTATTTTAAATATAAATTTCATAAAAATTTCATAAAAATTCTTGAATTTAAAAGTTAAATAATTTCTTGAATGTTTGTTATGAATATTTAAAAAAAAAAATTTTTATCTTGTATGAATATTGTGTGGAAAAATGTGCAATGAAGTATTAAATTTTAATAAATTAAATTTTCGTATTATTGTATATGAAATTTTAATTTAAATTTAGTGCCGAAATTTAGTAAAAGCTGTTTACTAATTAAAATTGGGTGAATAATTGATAACTAAAGTAGTTGACAATAAATATTTAAACCCGAAAATTAAATTCACGGCTATTATTATACTTGCTAGAAAAAAGGAAGGTTTTATAATTTTATTATTAAAATTAAAAGAATTTTTTTTTTACAAATTTGAAGATAGGTTTGTAATAGGAATACCGATCATATATTTTCACGAAAATTACATAACTAATAAATTCAAAATAGGTATGATTACACCGGGAAGTTTTAAATATTTATAGTCGCAAAAAAATTGCATTCCAAATCAACATTCAATTAATTTTTTTTTTTGGGGAACGCGAGAGAGTACTGCGACCTTGAGATCTATTGTGCGATTACTGCCCCTTTCTCCCTAGCCCATATTAAGAGAGCAATAGAACCTTAATATGGATTCGGGAGCCACATTGGCCAGTTCGTCTGTGGTCAAAATTCCCTTTCCTAGATGATTGTGTCTTCTTCTTGTAGCTGCTTCACAGTAGCATAGAAGATGTTCCGTTGTTTCTCTGTCATTATGGCAACCCCTATAGGTTTATGCTGTTAATGAATTACTACCAAGTTCCGCCGTTGTCGTGCGACTTTGCAGCATGACATGGATCAATTTAGTCGTCGGCAGTTCTATTCCTTTATTCCTTGGATGCTGCCACAATTGCTTCGTGAGGAGTGTTGTCAAAGGCACCCTGTATGTCCAGGAATGCACATAGTACCACTTCTGTGTATTCAATTACCTTTTCTATTGACTCGTGAAGGGCTGATTCAGTTTACTTCCCTTTTTTGGTAAGCGTGTTGCTTATAGTGAAGTCGAACCTTGTTTGTACCGGTCCTAATGTGGTGGTCCACTAGTTCCTCCATTGTTTTAATGAAGAAGGAGGTAAGACTTATTGGGCGGTACGATTTTGGGTTTTCAATGGGAGGGTTACCTGCCTTTGGCATAAAAACCACCTTAGCTTTCCTCCAAGCTTTTGGGATATATATCCCCATATAAAACTGGCTCCGAAGATTCTTATCATACTGGGCATGAAAATCTGCAGTTACGTATACAAAATTTTCAGAAGGATTACAAACCGAAAAATTGTATATAAACCACAAGAAGTTACCAAATTTATGAATACGACCGAACACTACATTTGATTTTGATATTACCAGACAAGACATAAAAAATCTTTAATTGGTGGTTAAAGTAATTAATTGAAAACATATTTTAATCTGTTGTATCCGTACTGTTAATATTATTAAGTTTTGGGTTTGTATAGGTGTTTTTATTAAAACCATTTTTTGCCCTAATTAACACAATGTTAATATTCACATATGAATGAAATTTTCAAGAAAATCACACAAATCTCTTATTAATTTAAAAAAATATATATATGTGGACTCGGTATGACCACATAATATTCCCGCGAATAATTAACGGCAAAAAAGATGAGTATGCTACCGCTCCGAAAAAACGTCACAAAAATTCCTTAAGGCAATTTTAAAATCGAAAAAAGACAAAATAATTTGATGACAAAACGTGTTTAACTTTTGGAAAAAAAAGATCGACTATTAAGCCTGCAGAAATATCTAATTAAACAATTAATAATAGGTTAAAAAACTAAAGCATAATTTTAAATCGTTTTTCTTTTATCAATATAGGTCAGTTTGTTTTATAGTTTAAGTTTGAGCTATAATAAGTTTCAAAAACCTATTTTAAATTACAATAATTTGTCATGACAAATTGATGAATTTTACTTCCATATAATAATGTATTTTTTCTTAAATACAGTGTAGTTAATAATAATTTGCTTATAGCAGAAAAGAAGAAATACGCTTTAGACTTCAACAACATTGTAGCTAATTTTAAAACTACTGACTATTTATCTCTACTAATATACTGAGTTGAGTTCCCGTCCGAGTAATTAAATTACAATAAAATGTAATTTAAGAGTTGGAAAACTGCTGACGGTTGGGAGAATTTGCCAAGTACAAATGATATCCAATAAAGCCATTAGCTTGTTGACATTAAAGTTTCTTTACTTTAAATAAATTTATGATTTGCATTTCATATAAAATGAGTAGGTCCAAATTACAATTGAATGTTAGTTGACCCTTTAAAGGAAGCCCAGTATATTCAATAGATAATCATTTAGGTCGTACTTACTTAATATTTTACCCTTTGATTACAATTTCACCTTGTAAAAAGTGCTATTAACTTAAACCGCAGATTGTTTTTTAAAAAAATAATTTGCGTATAGAAGTCATTATTCTTTGACTATATTCTATTTTTATATTCTAAGACTAATTGCTTTGCTTTGACTATAAACTGAGAAACTATATATAATTACAAACTAGAAATATGATTATTTTCATCAGGTTTAAAGAATTTATATATTAAAGAAATATTTCTAATGAGGTTTGCATGTACCATGAACAATTAATCAAATTTCATTTTAAATAAAATTGAAAAGTTATGCTTACAACGGTAATAAGTGTGTTGAAAAATGAGAACAATAAAAAAACCTAATTACCTTTATGATTAACAAATCAAATATTTAACAAAATAGAAAAGAGTCAATTTATGATAATAAATATATTGCAATTACGGATAAAAACATGTTTTTCTTAAACATTGCAGTAAAAAAAAATGGATGATTTCAATTTTTTTTTCCGATGAAAACCGGAAACCCTGTATATAATAAAATATTTTACTTTTAATTACTTATTTTTAGTTTGACATGTTATATTTAGAATTTTTAATATTCCTCTGTGGTTTTGAATGTTTTCTGGTATGTTTTTGAACGTAACATAAAATGTTAAACTTTTTATAACAATTTTTTTTTTATTTAATAATTTCTAATCACATACACGCGAAAATATCAATAGAAACTTCTCTATCTTAATTATGCACACAGTGTGTTCAAATGTTTTAATAAGTTTTTCCGGGATTTTATTATCAGAAAAACTTTTTTTCTAATTTTTTTCTTCTTTAGTTTACGATCTAAATTTTTGTTTGGAAAACTTAATCATTTCAATATAGTTGAGCAAAACTTATGGAAATTTAGATGTCTATCAGAAATGTTCATTTTTACCTCATTAATATTTGGAAAGTTTACTGATGACTCAAGAATAGTTTCAGATTAAATTAAACTTTACAAAATAACGATATATGTATAAGAAAAATTATAATTAATTAACAGTAGCTGATAACTTATATAATCAAGTGAGTGCTACTAATTATAGAAATTTTTTTACTTAATTTGAGAGGATCTGAATATTTAAAAAAGGACTTTAGCAGAAAAGTGTTCATTTGAAAAAATATTAACTGTATTAAATGAATATTAACCTATTTTATTAAACTTAACTACATTTTCCACCGTGAATTTTTAACTTTTATAAACAATAAATGTGAACATCTGCAATTATGACAGAAAAACTGTAGTGAAAAAAGGGCATAAAAAGTATAGGGCAAAATAACTACTAAACATTCTCTGCTGTCAAAAAACAAACTAAATAAATAAAAGTTTGCTTCAAAATTAAACTTAATGTATTTACATTTTGACAGTTAATTGCGACGTAATCAGATGTCATTTTTGACATTAAACAACAAGAATTAATTTTCAAATTTACATACATATAACTAAATTTTGTAACATATTTTTATATCGTATTATGTCCTTTTTCCTTTACTCTTTAATTGGACAATTTAAATGTCAGCTGCAACATTAATATTGTAAATTTTTAAATATTACGAATTTCCTTTTCATAATCAAATTATTTGTGCTCTAATTTTTGCCTTTTAACGAAACCATTTTATATTTATATAACAAAAAGTTGAAATGTCAATAAACTGAAAACAAATTTTTTCTTTTTACCTTGTATAAATAAAAAGGATATAGAAAATTTTTACAATGAATAAAAAGGACATCCTGCTTTTGTTTTTACAAAAAGAAAATAATTTTCTTTACTTTTTTATATTCAAAAAAGAAAAAAAAATCTCATTAGAAAAATGAACAACAAAACAAAAACAAAATTAAAATTTTTATCACAAATTTAGGTCTAAAAAAAATTGTTCATATGTGAAATGAATACATAAAATAATGTATACAAGGTGTTACACTATGTGCAGTCAAAAAGGATAGGGTAAATTCCTGGGTTCAAGAATAAAATTTTTCAGGGTTAATTTCCTTAATAAACTCAACAACATTTCTAAAAATTTAGCACAAAAATAATTTTCTCAAAAGCTTATAGCGAATTCCAGTGAATAAACTCCATACATCTTTACTGAAAAACTGTCAGCGAATTGTTTTTAATAAAACATAATTTTTGAATTGTCTTTATTTAACGCTGTACCGCTGTACGGTGTAAAAGTACATCTATTAATTTTCAAAATTTTGGTATTCATGTTAAAATTTAGTATAAAGTAATGAAATTTCTATGCATTGATGTTTGTTTTTGTTCGTATTTGTAAAACTAATGGGCGAAAAATCAAAATTGGTAATAAAACCTGTCAAAAAACAAACGCCATCAGTTTCATTTTTTTAGATAGTCAGATTTTTAATAAAATACATTTGGTATAAAGCGCTTAAAATTTGTATAAAAAAGATATCAAATTCCCAGTTACAGTCCAGTTTTTTGATCAATGAAGAAACGATATTAGAGAATATATTAAAAATTGTGTGATAAACTTTTGTGAATTCTGTGAAACTTCTGTAAATTATTCTGACTTAAACAATTCTGTAAATTATTCTGAAAGGTTTATTCAGTATCTATTCAACAAGCCCACTCTTATCAATTTTGGTGAATGTTTATAGGAAATATGACTTCATATGTAATAATTTAAGATTAATATTTTTTAATTTAAAAATTACCGACTACCTAAAGAACTAAAATTTCTGAAAAAGAACTTCTAACAGACATTTTCACAAATGAACCTTTAATTCTTTCCACTTTTCTCCACAAATTAACTTTAACAATGCGATAATTAATTGGATATGGCTATGACCTATGACACTCTGTATAAAGTGTTAGTTTTTATGACTGATATTTTTTTATTTCACGATATTTGTGTCATTTATTCTAACTACCAACATAGCCAAACAAAAAAAAAAACTAATTTTCTCAAGGTTAAATGGATTTTAAGGGTTGAAATAAGTACGAAACACTGAACCAAATGAAATAAGTACGAAACACTGAACCAAATGATTTTTTATAAGTTTTTTTTTTTAGTTGAAATTTGAATATCTACAAGTACCACCTTTTGAAGAAAATTATATACAAAAGAATTTTCAATTTTTTTTTTTAAATGACATACTTGAAAAAAAAAATTCTTTTTTTATTATAATTCTAAAATCAATATTACTTTCAATGTTTGTAGTCCATCACTTATGCTTTAATCTACAAGCTATAAAAAATTCATATTTTTTTTTTTTATATATATATATTTAATGGTCGCATTACAATTTATAGACATAACTACGCCATTTTTCCATTTTTACAGCCTGTTGCACTTAATTTTTGTTGTTGTTATATTGTTGGCTATATTATTTAAAAGGATATAAATATAAAATAAGGGTAAAATGAAAAGAAAATGACTAAAAAGTCCTTATTATTTTTATTGAAGTATATTTTAACCGCATAGTAAAATTTGTATTTAATAACAGAAATGAATAAAATGAAGGACAACGCAACGCAATGTATATAAATGTTGAAATTATATTTAATATTGAAGCTGTGGGCATAATTAATCAGTCCTTATTATAATCAATTATTGTTGTGGTCAATAAAGCGAGAATATAATATTTATATTTTGTAGAAAATTTATTGAAATGGTTTAGGCAGGGTATAATATGTGTGTGATTCATTATGCTAAGGAACAAGGATTTGAATATTAAAAAATTTAAATTTGTTCCATTTTTATCGGTTTATATTAATAAATATTTTTTTGGTTGTGATCTGGTTTAAATTTTTTTAGGAAGACAATAAAACTCCCGAGAACATTTCAATTAGGTTTGCGTAGGTATACAGCTCTTGCTAGGTACCAGCATTTCAGACTAATGCAAAGGTATTTCTCTAATTTAAATCCTTTATTAAAATACTATTAAAGGAATTTGGAGACTAACATGGTAAGACAATATACCTGTACATAGTGTTAAGAAGAATTTAACCGTGACCAATTGAAAGGCTTGATAGTTTTGATACTTTTTTTTAGTGGATTTTAAGATTATATTCGAAATAATTTCTATTCTATATCTTTATTTGTCGGATTACATTAATCTAACAATATTCAAAATTTTACAAAATCTTTCCTTAACTCCTTTGCTCCCAGCAGACACTCCACTGTTAATGACCGCCAACCGTCGCATGTATGTGACTACTTGGTTTGGTTGATCCCATAATTTATTTGGATTATCCCATAATTTGTTTAGCTATAGACCCGTGTTACATAATGCCAGTTTACAAGAATCTAAATTTTACTTATTTAAAATGTTCTATGTCATTTACTTACTGGTGGGTATTTTTCCTCCAAAAACCCTGCTAGCGAAAAGACTAATTAAATGACGTCCGATTTCAGAAATATGCGAAGTATTATTTATTTAAAAGCAGGTTATGTATTTTGACAAAGTGTAAATTTTAAGACTACTGTCACCGATTATTTGGAAATCAATTCTCATCAGTCATATGCCAATAATATAAATTATCCATTTTTGTTCAACTAATTTTACAGTAGGGGAAATTGATTGCGAGTATATTGTAAGATAAGATACAAAAAAATTATAGTTGAAAGTTAATTTGAATAAACAATTACTTGAATTAATTTTCAAGATATTGCTATTAGATTTGCTCTTTATAACTTTAGGGCAAATCATTACAGAACAATCACGTCTATTTTATTCTAAATTCTAATTCCTCAATTTGGTTACAAGAACACTTAAACTTCCTACATTCATTTTTTTCTATATAAAAAAATATCAACGTCAATTATTTCCAATTATATAAAACATTTAACTGAAATCATTTGATTTGATTGGCAATGATTATTATGATTCCCACACATCAGATAAACACATAATAAAAATTTATTTTCAATTATATATATTTTATTTTTCAATACTTTATCTGTTGAACATTTGGCTATATATTCGGTATAAGGATCTTGTTTATATATACTAAGTTTGTGTAAATCCTTTCAAATTCAATTTCAATTTTTTATTTTCATTCATAATGTGAAGTTCATTAATTTTATTACATATAGAATGTGTTCCAACAAAAAAAAAAAAAGATTAAAATCTCCAGACAATCAAACTGTCACTAGTCGTATCAGATTTAAATTGATTTGAATTTTATTTTTTTTCCATTTCTTTACAGCAGTTTTAGTAATTTTTCTTCTTTTTTTTTATATAGATATTTTTTATTTCTGCAATCAAATATGCTGAACACATGGTAATGACAAATTCAATAGAATCATTGTGGAAGCAATTAAGTGCATCGGTTTTTAAGTGTATAGTCATGGGATTATAAATTTAAATAGAATTTTGTTTAGATGTGAGATTTTCATGGAGATATAACAATAAAATATAATACTTTTTTTTTTTTTTGATTAGTTTTCCGTCATTGAGTAATGTTGTTCGTCGGATATGATTTATTGTTGACTTGTTGAAATTTTTCTAAGCCATTTATTCGGTGCTGAAATATTGTAAATCGCCAACTACAAATATAGTATTAAATGCCTCTATAATTCCTTCTATATCTAAACATATTCTTCCTTATCTATGCAGAATCATAATTCGCATGTGTTCCATAATTTTCTTTCATCTATACCTAATCGACTTTCTTAGTTTTCGATTTCGTTATTTTTATATTTAATATTGGCCTACCAAAGGACCCCTTTCTTCCCAAAACTCTTTAGCTAAAGTGCAAACTTTTCTTTAGTTCCTTTTCTGCAGAAATCTGTATTAGTTTCTACTTGAACCATTTCGTTATTTCGATTTCGTTATTTTTATATTTAATATTGGCCTACCAAAGGACCCCTTTCTTCCCAAAACTCTTTAGCTAAAGTGCAAACTTTTCTTTAGTTCCTTTTCTGCAGAAATCTGTATTAGTTTCTACTTGAACCAGACCGTTCAACTCTGACGATTTCAGTCTGATTGCACCAGACTAAGGTTAGTAAATTTCCGTTAGCTGTAGTTTATTTATTCCAGGGAATTTGTATTAGCTTGATTGTTTCTGTTTTCAATGACAGTATAGTTTCCCATAGCCATTTTAAAATCAGCTTATAGCGCTGTCATTGATTAATCAATGAAGCTGAAGTGGACATAAGGTTTCGAAAATTTTAATAAATGCCAAATATAGTATTTTTTCTTTTTTTGGAAATTTAATTTACGAAAGTTTATTACTAAGAATAAATACACGGTATGGACCCTGTACACCACATAGCATATATTATTATATTAATTATAACTGCATAGCATAATTTTCTACCCGCGTATTGTAATTGTTGCAAATAAAATCATAAAATTTATTAAATTAATATTTTAATCAACATTCTACAACATTTTGATTAAAATATTAATTTAATAAATTTTATGATTTTAAAACATTTTTATTTTTATGTAAAACTGCAAATATACTAACTGCACCAATTGTCTGAATATGGTAAAATATGCTATTAGGAGAAAAATAATTCATTTAATTTTTTACCCTTTCTCTGAAATATGAAATATATTATTTTTAAATTGATTATCGAGTAGCAAAAATAATTGTATTTATTTTTTCAAATTAATGTCAATAATTTTCAAATTTATTAACTTGTTTATGTTTTTTTTTTTTTTAGGAGTTAAAATCCTTGACATTACTTTTATTATTTATTAAATATATTTATTTTAAATTTATGATCAAAAAATCTAGAATTATTATTTTTACAGTATCAGATACAAAAAAAAAAACAATATTTAAAATTTTCCAATAATAAAATAGATTTTTTTACTATTTATTGTCAAAAGTTATGCTTTTTAAATTCAAAAGAATACGTCAGTTTTTAATTAAATTACATAAACTTTTTAAAACAATTTATATAATTAAATTATAATAATTTATTTTTTGTGTGTAATAAATATTTATGTTTTACATGTGTAATTTAATTATTTTTATTTATTTTAATTAAAATGAAAAAAAATATTATGGTTCTTTATAGTTTGTTGATAAATATAAAGAGTTTTGTTATTGACAGTTATTAAATTGAAAAAAATGTTGAAGAAAAAAAATGTTTCTGAAAAGTTAATATATCTACATTTTTGTTTTTGTACATGTCAATTTGATATAATGTCATTCTGTCTTATACCAAGAATTCTGTTTATAAATGAGCAGCAATTTTTTTTTAGGCTATTTTAGGTATTAAAAAAAACACTTTAATATTAAGGCTTTGTCTGTCTGTCAGTTGTAAATTTTATTAAAATGGTATTTACAATAGTAAATACCCATTTAAATTATTAACAGATAATAAATTTGAAAGGTTAATGGTTTAGGAATTATACTGCGTTAAAAGAAGTTTTAAAAATTTGTATTAGCTTGATCGAAATCGGGGAAAAATCAAGCGAATACAAATTTTATTCCCTTTTTTTTGCTTCTTTTTGCCTTCTTTTTTTTTAGGAGGTGTGTTTTAACAGAACACTTAAAATTTGACATATTAAATAATTCCTAAAATTGAGCAAGGTTATACTAAAAACGTAAAAAAAGGTACCTTAATATATTATAATATGAGAAAGATAATGAAGAGTAGAATATAATGGTGGTGTAATAGTTCTCTGTTAAATTTCGTTAAAAAATACCGCACTAGTACTAGAAGACCACCATATTTTACCTACTGGGAATTCTCTATATTTGCCTCAATTACATTCATTAAAATCTGGCACAGAAATATAAATTTTTACTATCTTATATATTCCATGGAAAAACTTATTCAACTTCAAAATCAAATTTCGAAAAACTATTTTGAAATGCTTGCACTCTATTAGGTTGAGCGATTTGTCAATAAAATAAGACCATGAATGAATTGTCAATCAAAAAAAAGCCGGTTAATATAAAAACCAGTCTTCAGTAGCTTTGCTGCGCTGCTTCTTTTTTTTTTTGCTTATATACTTCTAATGATAATTTTATTCAAATATTTTTGTTTTTTTTTTCCAGTTCGGATGTATAGATAAAAATTTTTTGTACAGTAAAAACACAACAAAAAAAAAAAGATATAAATCGTTTTTATTTTAAAAAGTATCTTTAAAAAATGTAAATTATGTCAAATTTATTTATTTTCTTGTTGTTATATATGTTTACTTCCGATATAATTTCTTTCTTAGCATGTGCTCAAGTAAGAAGCAACAAAAAAAAAAAACGCTTTTCGAAAATAATCAGTTTTTGGTTCATTTCGAGGTTTTTGTTTTGCTTGTTTAGTATATTTCCGGTAAGATTTTATTAAATTTGTGTTGTATTGACGATATATATTTAAATTTTGAAGAGATTTATAAATATATAAAATTGTGATATAACTAAGTTGGATAAAAATGATGAAATAATAAAATATATAAAAATCTTTATGAGAGTTAGCTGAATTGTTTACAAATTTATAGAGACAAGAAGTTCATCTTTCAATGTTCAATAAAAAAAGTTTATAATGTTGAGGCGTAACAAAACTGTGGCATTTGCAACCATTTTTCTTAATGTTTATTAATGATTTTCAATCATCTTACTGAAAATCCTGATGATGTCTGTCACCTTACAGATGACAGAATTATTCTTTTGCAAAAATTCTTTATTTTATCACAATTTCGATAAACCATTACGTGATTATTATTATTTATGAGTTTATTATGGAGAAGTAACTTATTTTGTTTTTGTCTACAATTATTCTTTGTATTTATCAAGTGCATAATTTATACTTTTCATTTCCGTAAAGTAGTCGCTACTATATAATCTTTAATAAATTTTAATTTTTAATAAAGAAACTTTAAAAACTCTTGAAATTGGTGTCAATAAATTGTATGAAAACAATTGTCCTAGAGTCATTGATTATTTGATTGCAAAAATATGATTGTGAAATCTACAATTTTGTAAATATTTCGAAATTGTATTTATCTTGTTAAAAAATTATACTAAAAGTTCTTTGACAATATTTTATCTTTGATAATATTTTAGTGACATTTTTGGATGTTTAGACAATATTTGACATTTTTTCATTTGACAATAATAAATTTGATAAATTTTACTAAAAATATATTGTATATCTTTTGTGGTACGACAATATAAATGCGTGCATTGTATTTACGTTTACAGTTTTTGACATTTTCCGTTCAGAATATTTTGTCATAAAAAATTTGTCAGAATCCAGTGAATAAATATATTACCAATGTTAAAAACTGTATTGCCTACGTATAAATTGGCAAAAAGTCTGACTATTCATTGCAATTGATTTTCATTGCAAAAAACTTGTCAAAATTTAGACAAAAATATTTTATATACATATTAAAAAATGCTAATAATGTTTTGCTTATCGCTTGTAAGATAATTTTTAAAAATTTCAATTTCCAGTTTGATTGATTGATGTTATATAAATATAACTTTGTGAAATATTATTACATATATATTTCAGTTCAACTAATTTGTCAATTTCAAGAAAAAATTTTTTAGCTGATAATAAAGTTTAACTTCGATATTTGCTAAAACAATTTCTCTTTTCTTTTTTTTTAAATTAATGACAATTTAGTGACAATTTATCACACGTCAATCATAAATTATTAAATATCTTCAAATTATATATTTATAGAATATATTTTCAGAATCTAAATATTTTCATTAAACAATTAACTAAATTGTCAAAAACTTTCGCTAGCTAATATAAAAATAGTTCATTAAACATTTAAGCTAAAATAAGAAACTAATTTTTTTGTTTTAAATTTACATTAATTTTCAATAATTTTCATTTTGACTGAAACATATTTTTTTTCGCAAATTTTCTTCTTTTTTTTTCGGTGCATCTTAAAATATTCACACCCCAGTAAATCTTTTTGTGTTTTTTATTTTTTGTATTAATATTTATGTCACATTTTTATGTAAATTTCAGTAAAATAAATTGTTTCAAATAAATTGTTTTTCAGTTTTCAAAAAAAAAAAATAAAAAACAATAATTTTACCTTAACTTCAATTATTTTTTTTGGTTTTTAGGTGTTCATTCGAAAAAAAAATGTATATATTGTCGTCACATTGAGTTGTGGTGACGACAATAACAAAATTAAATAATTTACTAAGAATAATATATTTGTTTTTTTTTTGTGTTCTTATTTTCCTGTCGAAGTTATAATCACATATTTTAATAAAAATAATTTCCATCTGGTTTTCGCACGTATTGCAATAAAAAAAAATTATAATTTTGTGTTATATACGCTTAAAAAAAATATATACACAATCTAACCGCAAGGTTAACCAAGAAATTTCTTATGTTACGGCACCAAATTAAATAAAGAATTTAAACGAAAAAAAAAGAACATAATTTTCACATGTGAATTTATTAGTTTTTTTTTTGTAATTCTGTCGTTTTTTCCATATTATTAGATATAAATTTTTTTTTTTTTTTGATGAAATGTCTTTAAATGGAATGTAGAAAAAGTTTATTAAGTATTTTGCGGAAATAGGTGAGAAATGATTATATAAAATAGAAAAGATTTATTTCGGTATAAAGAAGTTAGAAATTATATGCTACAAACTAGAAAGTATAAATTCGAAATTTTTTGAAAATAATATTGAAACGTGGCTTTCACAATATTATTGTTGGTCACATTTGGACAATCGAATTTTTTTATTCAATAATTTTTTTTCAATTGTGAAAAATGATACCATAAAAAAAGTTATATATTTTGTATTCGCATACATTTCAACTTTCTAATGTTGTTTTTCATAGTATTTTCGGAACTATCCTCTTCGTCACAATCTTTATTAATTGTATTTCAGAATTTCTAATTGGTTGCAAAAAATAGATTGCAAAATATTTCAAGTTACATGAATTTTGTTTGCTAAAAATTTAAGTTCTAAGCTAAAAAATTGATAGAATATTAAAATGAACTTTGGTATATATTCAATTAATTTAATATTTAAGAATTATTTCGTAAAAATAGTTCTCTTAAACATAACAATTTTGATGTACTATGGCCATCCGAAAATGACTGCAACGAAGGTTATTGGTAGAACTTGTTATAAAAGAACTGCAACGAAGGTTATTGGAAGAACTTGTTACATGTATATTCTTATCTATCCAAATTTTACTTTTCGAAATTTTTTACAATCATTTAAGTTCTTAGAAACATAAATTAACAGTTTTATAAAGTCTGTCTATCTGTCGGTCTGTGAATACGTTTGGTAGATTTGGTAGAACTGATTTTTAAGAAAATTGATATGTAAGCTTTGAATGGGATCAACTTTGGGTAATAGATTTTGAATAATTTTTTTTTTTAAATCAGTTGGTAACGTAATAACGAAAAAATTTTTATTGAGGACATGTTTGATACGACTTAATGGTTATTAGTTTTTCAAATTGTTAAAAAAAACTCCTTGTAAGATATAAAAACATACTTAGTTTTTTTTTAAATTATGACTATTTAAATGCTGACAGCTGTCCATAATATCTAAATAATAATTTCTATGTTCGATAATATTTTATTTTAGTATTTTGTAGTAACATTTGGTTTAGTGGTCATTTCTTTTTTCTTAAAATGACTTTACTTTATGAACCCCAAATTTTTTATTAGTAAAGTACAAAATTAAGGAAAGCAGATAATTTTTTCGTTCATATTTTAGTTAAATACCTGTGCATATCATATTTTTTAGTCTCTTTTTTCATACAAGAAATTACCATTACTTATATTAGTCTTAAGTAATATATATATTTATTTTCATAATTTAATTTAAAAGCTAAAATATGGTCACGCACATAATTTTCTTTTACGTTAGATTAATTTGTCAACATAAACATAAATGTAATGATATTATATATATAAAAATAGGTTGAATAAATAATAAATTATTATGAAGAGAAAATAAATTGCCAATAAATCACCACTTACTTCCGTTCGTAATTTTCAAAATATATTATCTGACTAAAAATTTTGATGAAAATTTAATTTATTGATTATACTTAGTAGAATTACTACGTTTTTTTTTTGTTTTTTTTTAGATATATTTAATGAAATTGTGAAAAAACTTTCTTCTTAATGCTGATTAGGCTACTATACAATATGTATGGAAAGTTTAAATATGAATTTTCTGGTAGATAAATTATATTTGAGACAATTATACATAAAGAATGACAAACACTACTTTGATAAAACCAAAATAAAATTTGTTTTCTTTTTCTGCTGATTCACAATTATTCGCAAAACTTCTTACGTAAAATATACGTAAAAAATAATATACAAATAAATAAATCTTTTCCCAATTCAAAAAACCATTAATTAAATTTAAATCTTCCAAAAAAAAAAAAAATGTTTTATTTTGTTAATAAATGATTTATAGCATAAAACTTTTTATCTGTATAATTGATTATCTTAATTTTAATTACTTCCTTTTAAAGTCCTTTCTTTAATATATACCTAAACTTTTCATGGATTTTTCTTACCAAAAACAGCATAACAACGAAATAACAAAAAAATCTTGAATTTTACACAGAAAATAAAGATTGTTTTTTTTTTTTTTTTTTTGCCAGATCATTAAATTCTGATCGACCATGAAAATAGAACTTACATAACCATTCGAAAAGAAAAATTTTTTTATTTTCTAAATTTCCATATAATTTCTATTTTTCACGTAACGAATTCCAATTCGAAATAAATAAATATAAAAGTTAATTTTTTTTTCCGTATAGTTTTTTTATTTTTTATATCTGTAGTCATATTACGTACAGTGAAAAAAGATTTATAATCCTAATAAAATTTAATTTTTACGTATATAATATGATATTTAGTTACTTTTTCGAATAAAAACAGCACAAAAAAAATAAAATTCAAATGCGAACAAAAAATTCTAAAATATTCGCGTATCGTAAATTGTATTTTTTTCGTATCTACGTTGACCGCGACCAGTTATATTCATCCGAGAACAATAAAATTGAATGGCTTTTTAGACAAAATATGTAGTAAAGTAAAGTAAAAAAAAAAAGTTGATTAACCCCCAAGTAACTAAGAGTAAAATTGTAAACTTTTGTTATATATTTAATTTTTATGTTAGTTCTTCAATAAAATCACAAACGTATTTTTTTTAGATTTTTTGTACTCTTGTCAGAATTTTTAGCTACGATAGATAGAATAAACAGTACAGTTGCGTTAATCCGAATGCTAGATAATCCGAACGTTTATTAATCTCATCTGAATGTTTCTTCAGATTAACATATGGTTTCAAACACAGAAGCATTCTGAAAGTATTTTAAAGGCCGGTAAAGGATGGTTATGATGATTTAAAGGAAGGTTTATTATATGAAAATTAAAAAATATTCGGAGAGAGGTTTAAAAAAAAACAGTACAGAATTTACCGAACCTTTTAAAATATTTAAAGCAAAAGTTGAAGAGCTACGATTTACTGCATCATAAATTTATAATACAGATGAGGCCGCATTATTCTGGAATAAGTAATTTTGCACACTGATTTTTTATATTTTTTTTAAAACATTATCTATTCATTAAAAAAAATTTCTAATTTGATTGTAAAAAACAGATAGTTTCATCAAAATAAAAACTATTTTGGTTTTTGATTTCAATTTTTTTGAATAGCCATTTTTTGTTTTTATTATAACAAATAATTAGGTTTTTTTTTTTACCAGAAATGTCATGTGGATTGTAACCACAAATTTTAGTGGCTTAATTTTACCTATATAAATGCAATCAAATAAATTGGTTTTTTACGAGATATTTCTATGCGAATAACATTTTTAATTTTTAGTTTACCAAAATATTGCAAAATTGTGAAAATTGAGATATTTTTTAAAGTTTTTCGTAGATTCTTTTTTGTGAATTTAATATCTTTCCAAAGTTCCTTTGATATTGATAATAATAATTACAAATGCTGAGATTTAAATAGTGGAATATTCTATTTTGTGCCAGTAAATTTCATTTTATTCCATGAATTATACGAATTGTTTAAAAAGTTTTTTTTAAAAATATGTCACATTTTAATGAACACAAAAATGAATTAGTTCTGCTTCTGATACAAAATCAACAGCATCAGAAATATCAACCTTATCAGAAATATTTACAGATTATAAATTATCATCATAAGGAAACTTGAATGAATTAAATTCTTTATTTCAATATTACTTATAAAAAAATAAGAATTTCGAATATCAAACGCAGTATTTGACATTCAATGAACTATATCATTGGTTTTTTACACCAAACCTGTCAAAAAACTGTCTATATTCTCGTTTATATTAGTCAGTTTTCTATAGAAAGTTTACTACATTCTAAAAATTGACTATATCACCTCTTTTGATTTGACATTATCAGTAAATTGGCCATTTTTTGATAGATACAGTAGAAAGTAATGATAATTTTCGAAAAATTTTGATAGATTATTTTGAGAATTTGATAAAACCGTCATATTTCTTGAATAAAATTATTTTTTCAAGTGTAAAATCAGTTCCTGATTGCTGCACATTAATAATTGAATATATTAATAGTCGTTTAAAAAATATCTAAACCATTATTTACAACCAAATAAATAAAAATGTTAAAATCATTATGTTACCAAAATGTATTCCTTTAAAATTTTAAAACGGATAATGGCGGCATATGGTAAAGTTTGTCACCTCTTTTGGTTTGACATTATCAGTAAATTGACAGTAATAATAAATTTCAGCAGGAATAATTGGAAAATGCACTAAAGATTTGAGTAAAAATACCCTATTTTTCGGTGAAAAGTACTTTTTTTAGTTTTGTTTATTTTTACTTTTTATGAATTAATAAAATTATCAGTTTTATAGATTATGATTCCTCACATTTAATTTGCCCTACCAATTTTCTTATTTCAACTTTGAAAAATTAAAAATAGCATTGAATAATAAAAAAACTTTTGAACATGCTATACCTAAAGTTAATTTAGTCATTTTCGTTACTTTTTAATGTAGACATCACAAAAAGAGATATTCTGGTGAGCTTTAAAAGAATTTCAATTAAGTATTCTGGGAATTTAAAATTGGATTTTTTTTTGTTGATAATATACTCGTATTTATGTATAAAAGCAAACAGATTTCAATAGAATAGATAAAATAAAATTAGTTTTTTTTTTTTTGAAATATTTGTGCTGACTAATATGATCTGATATTAACTACCAATGCTAAAATATCTTTTTTTTTTTCAACATAAAAATAAAATATGTTTGTTTACAGATTTATCTTGAAATCTTCAAAAATATTCAACTTAATTCAAATTTATCTATAATATGGTTCCTAAAAAAAAAAATTTCATATTTTTGTGTAAATTTTTATAGAAAATCCATTAAATTGAATGATTAAGATTATTTTTTTTTTAGATTGTGTCGACATATTTTGTTTGGTTTTTAATCGATTTTTTTTTTTGTTGGTAATATGTTTTGAAGCATAAAATTGTTATTCAATTTATATAAATTATTTTATTTTATTTTATTTACGTATTCTCTTAATTAATGAAATAAATTACTGTCAAAACAATTAATTTTATACAACAATATTGATTCCGGAAATCGAATATATATTTCGAATTTCCAATAAAAGAATAAAAATCAGTGAGGGCATAAATTTTTTGCATGGGCGGTTATTGCAATGATATTGTATATAGGCTTTTTTTTTTTTTTTAACTAAACGTATGTATATATAATTTAATTTAAAATGATTTACTGTGCAATGTGCGTCATAAATAAAAGTACGCCTTCATAATATTTTATGTATAACAAGCAGATATGATTGATTCACCAATGTCAATAATCTCAAATTAATAAAGTTTTTATGGTTAGAGACGTGTTACAGTTTATAGTATACAATCAAAAATTTAGGTGCTGACTCAGTTTAATAATTTTAGTGAATTTTTAATGCGGCTATGTAGAAATAGACGAAATAATAAAAATTCTAATAAATATATTTACCAGAAGGTATAATTTAAATATAGTAATGTTTGGAAAATATAAACAGTTGACATGTAAGAGGTCGAACTATCAATATTTTACTGAACATAGTTATTATAGATGACCATGGTTAACCATATATGAATTTATAGTTAACCTGAAATTCAAAGTGGTTCAGAAACTTTTGAATGGTTTTACAAGTTTTTGTGTTTCGGATCATTGAAAAAGTATAAATTTGTGGAACTTTGCGAAAATACGATATTTACATTGTTGGATATTTATTCTTCAAATTTACAAATATGTACTTGACAAATTATTTGGTATTAAATCCAAGAAAAATTGGTAAATTCTAATATCTATATTTTTATTCCTGCTGTGATTGACTTTGCCAGAACATGAGTACTGAATCTTCAACACTACGAAGAAAATTCAAAAATATTACTATTTTAATCTCACTAATTGAGAATTCACAAGCATTTTCTTATCATTACAATTACAATCGACATTTCTTAAATTTCCTGTGTTGAACACTCATATATCGTTTTTTTGGGCAAAGTTCCACAGAATTATTATTGACCTGTAATTAACAAATTCCAAAATTTATTACTTTGCTATAGCATTTGTAAATTTGACTGCATATAAATTTATTGAACGGTTACTAAACCTATAAACGTCAGATTAAACTACAAATTAAAATTTTCAACTGTTTTCTAATAATTAATTTGTCATATCTATTAAATTAGGTGATTTTGACAATCAATTTATACCAATATAAAAATTAAATTAATTATTGAATATATTTCAATTTAAATTGTTCATTATTCGCGAAAATAATCAACTAAGTTTGAATATTTTCTAATTAACTTGATTGAAAAATTTAGAATATTTCAAAACAATTCTAAAAATGTGAACCAAAAAAGAAAATTTAAATTACAAAATTATTCGAAATCTACAAAAAAAACTTTTAATATATCATTATTTCAAAAATTTAATAATCACCCTGTTTAAAAGAATTGACTTTATCTACAAAATTTATGGAAAATTCTTTTATTATTTTTTATTTTGATACCAAATTAAATAGTAATTACCAAAGTTATAAGCCTAATTACCTTATAAACAAAAATTTTCTATAAATCATTATTTTATGAATAATTTTGTAAATAATTATAAATAAATTAAAATAAACTTGAAATTCACCAAGGAATTTATTACTTAGAAAATATACTTAATTTAATAATAAATAATATATAAAATAAAAAATCATAAATTTTGTCAATGTTAATTATATTTTTATAAGACGCCATATCATTAGAGAGAATTATTAATTTAATATTTTTACAATTATTATTAAAAAATTTCAGTTTCCTTTTTGATTAACAATTTTTTTTCTACTTAATTTAATTTATCTAAAAAAATATATATTTCTTAGTTGCTACATAAATTTTATTATTATTAGTTAATAGTTTTTTTTTTTTATTTAGCAAAATATTTTTAAGTACACGTCATTATTAAACCGCGTGTCCAGTCGCAAAGATAAAAGTACGCAAAAAAAAAATATAAAATCTTTAATGATAAAAAAAAATTTTTTTTTTGTCGATTTCTGGTGGGGCATAAAAAAAATTATGTATAAATTTATTTTTAATTTACAATCTGAAATTAATTTTATAATTTATGTTATAAAGAAAAAAACATATTTTATTTTTATCCAGTGTAATTTTATTGTAATGCTGATTTTTGTCGGGTTTAACTTAAAACGATTAATAATAATTTTCTTAAGCCTTTGTGGCAAATATGCCTATGTGGTTTTCGGGGAAAAAGAAAAATATTCTCTGTAAGACGGTCAGTTTATGATAATACTGTATCTATTAGATATAACATGGATCAGTCGCTACTAATCTCTACCTATGTTTAAATTCTTTGTTGACTGCAAAGGGTTAAATTAAAGTATTAAAAAATATTATTTATATAATGTCAATAAAATTTATATTAAAACTGCATAAGCTATTACACAATTATAATTATCAAATCTACCCACTTGAAACTTGTTCAAGAAAAGTTCAATATAACCTAATATATACCAGTTTTTTAAGGAAGTGATTTCATCAAATTAAATAATTGAATATCGTCTGGGCGAAAAACAAAACTATATTATAAAACTATATTATATTTTAAACATTCTTTGAAATTTATTAAATATTCTTAATAATTTTGTAAAGTAAGGATTGTGGTCACATTAAACCTTTTCAATTTCTTTCCAATTAAGAATTTAAGTCAGCTAAATCTGCCACAATTAGGAATTAACAACTAAACAAACTTAACAAATTATATGAAAAAAAAATGACTTTCTTGAAAAGTTTTAAAAATTAACTTATGTGCTTTTATCTAAGATGTCGACTAATTATATAATAATGATTTATAAAATTAACAATTCATTTTTAATTAAGAATTTCTCATATTTAATTTGAATTTTATATAATTAATTTATTATTCTATCAAATACACAAAATTAAATTTATTAATTATATTTTTTTCTTAAATTTCAGGTAAATTATATTTGATGAAAAGTTAAATTTTAATTACGATTTTAAATATTTTTTTTTGAATATTATCAATGGGTTATTCAGTGGCTGTTGTTATGTAATATATTTACATGAGAAAGGTAATTACACATTATATTCCGGATATATTAAGGTTAATGGTGTAGTTTTGTTATGTTAAATAGTTTAGAATTTATTTCCTATAAATATTTTAAAATATATATAAAATATTTGTATAAAATATCATGGGAACATATAGGGTAAATTTAAAATGTTTTGAAATAATGTTTCAAATAATTGGAAAAATATTAAGAAATCTTAAGGAAATTAAATTTTACAAAAGCCATGTACTGCAACAACATGTTTTTAAAATAGAAAAATTTACAATTCCTTTGTACAGATAAAATAGTTTTACATATTTTAACACTGTAAACTGTATTAAAAATATAATTATAAATTGACTATCAATCGAGAAATAATTATCATTGAAGAAACCATATTTTTCAATAATAATACTTTTATTAACTTTTTGTTATTAAAATATAAATTAAGGTTAAAAAATATCTGAACGGACCATTACTACAAAATATTATCGAACACAGAAATTATTTAGATATTATGGACAGCTGTCATCATTTAACTAATTATAATTAACACGTTCGCGTTCAATTAAAATTTTTTAATTCCTTTCAGACACGAATTATTTTTTCACTGTCTTAAATTGTGTTAAAATTTTACCGTCTCCATACGTAAGTTGTATATGGTTAGAAACTACAACGACGTCTTATGAGACAATTTACGTGAACCAGTTAAAACAAAAAAAAAACCTAAGTATTTTTTTAAAGTTTTATTACAAGTATTGAAAAATTACGTGTTTTCATAAAATTTTTTAAAAATTATTAACATTAAGTCCTATCAAAAATAAAAGTTGTTAGTTATAACGTGCATACCTTTGTTTTTTTGAAATACCAAAAGTTTTTTTCAATTTTTCAATATCAATTTTTTTTTTGAAATTGCAAGACCTTCACAGACTGACAGACAGAAGAACTTTTAATTAATTTATGTTTCTAAGCGTCCTTGTACAAAATCAATTATGATACAGTGATGCATTAGCGTTCCAACCTGATGTTTCTATTGAACAATATTTTAATGTAATTATGATTAAAATTCGACAGAATATTTTTAAATATACATAATTCGAATTTTTAAAATAATGATTATTAAAAAAGTTAAAATTGATTATTTATATTATTTTGCTACATTAAAATAATTTCTTGGTATTTATTTGTGATTAACTTAGAAATTTAACTTGAAAAATGTATTAATTTTCTTTTCTATTGAATTATAATTTAATAATAATTTATATTCCACTTAAATTTCTTTAGAAAATTATTAGAAAATTATGAAATTTAAATTTAATTTTGAGGAAATTTAAATCTAATTTTAATTTTAAATTTAATTTGTTTAATTCTAATCAATATTCGTTACATAGAAACTAAATTTTATATTATATTATCAAGTAATTTCTAAGAATTTTATTTTTCAGTAAAATGGAATTTTCATAATTATCTCTCAAAAACAATTACGAATAATTTAATAAACCTTTCAGATTTTTTTATATTTCTTTTTTTTTTATTCCTATTCATGTAAAAAATTATAATTTTTTGCATAAAACAATGATGCCTAACAGGTATAATTTTAATGAGAAATTAAATAAATTTTCTAAAATATCCTTAATGTATAAGCTTTTCATTCACAAATAATTTAAGCTTTTATAAATTTATCTTTTTAATTTTTGTAATATATTATACATAAATGATTTGTTTTTGTTATTTGGGAATTACGTTAATTATCTGAAGAATATATGTAAAAAAATATCTATGCATACTTACAGTTGTTATTAGCGTAAAATTTTATTTGGAATAATTGAGTCATAAAAATGAATCGGGCAGATAGAGGTAATAAATTCGTTTAATCTTAATTCAAATAGAAACTTAAAAAATTCTGCCAACAGAACACTTGTATACATTAGCTTATATGCCAATGTAAAATTTATCAGTAAAGTAAAACCTTACAAAAATTAAATGATTTGATATTTTACAGTGGCACAAGCAGAACTGTCCAACATTTTGTTTTCTTACTTACGCTTTATTATTTTTCAAACGAGTCATTGTTTTATGGTGATGCAGTAAATCGTCTGAAATTGCAGTTTCAAGTATAAATACAATTTGCAACTTCTGGTCCCAGATTCTAGAATTTTACAAAGTAGTATTTAGTTCTATGCTTTATTAACTTTCTGACAGCTGTTATGAATACAGTATAGTAATCCGTAAATAGCAAGCTGAAATTTAAAAAGTTTTGCATACCTAATTTTCTTTTTCAAATTTCAATTAGTCTGAAAATTTTTATGAAATGCTGTAGAATAAAGTCCTTGTGTATGTAATGAAAACTAGAATAACCCATATTACTTTTCTCTTAACCCAACCAATACATTAATATTTATATTAATTGAACAAATCCTCCTCTCATTTCTATATTATTATAAATTGTACAAGTCTTTCTGTTAAAACTTTACTTATTTTTTTCTTTCGAAGCTATTAAATTGTCCTAAATTTATATAAATAATACAATTGTAATAATTTATGATTTTTTCTACTTAACTAAACATATTAAATACTTATAATATAAAATATTCTGATTCAAGTTATATATTTTTTTTTTTTACATAAAAATTTATCTCATAATTTTTATTACTGACTTATTATCATATTATATTAACTTTACGTATAACATATATATATATATATATAAGGATCCTTAACAAATATAAACAAAAATATTTTTTTTTTTTTGCGTCTCTTGGTAATTGCAATTTTTCTTGTCTTCATAAACTTTAGGCAAAATATTTCTTATTATATGTAATATATGTAGTATAGGTATATAAAAAATACCGATATTTATAATGTACGAGAATTTATATTCTACCAAAAAGAAAATAAATAAAGGATATCAGTATTTAAGATTATAAGATATATCCTTTTTATTAGCTTTTCTCGTAGCCATTATAATCCATTCAAAATCCATAGAACAAAAATATACAATTTTTAGATATTAAATACAGTTTTTTTTTTTTATATTTTACATAGGTATAATATACGTACTACGTTCTGCACACATATCTATATATATGTATATACGTAAATCCCAAATGGATAAAATCTCATAATCTTAAATGATTTTTTCTTTTTTTTTTTACCTTTATATATTTTATTAGTAGTTCTTCTATGTTGGTACATATATGTATCTACATGTATCTACACACAAAAAAAAATAAATAATTTTATATCCTTACATATATTAAGGATATTATTATATAGAAAATTCAATTTATCCTTTAATGTTTAGTTGAGTACTTAAGATAATTGATGTTATGAAATATTTTTCTATAGACAGATAAAAATTTTATTTTTAATTTTTTGGTTGAAATGATTTTTTATGTTGTTTAGTAAAAAAAAAAAATTTTAATTAAATTTTCGCAGAAATTTTATTTTATGTACATATTTATATACATATATGTGTTATAAAAATGATGGTATATATGACATGTTTTATAAAACATTATTAATATTATATAGTAAAGATTGATAAAGATTTTGTTTTTTTTTCGAAATTTATTTTCAAGTTGAATAAATAAATACTTTACATGACATTTTTTTTTTTTGGCCTAATTTAATTATAGTATAGGTAGTTGTAAGGATATAGAAATGTTGAAATTAATGTTATGATATTATATTATCTTTATTATATTGTTATCCTTATTTCATATCTGTATGTGTAAACATGATTACGTGCAAAGATATTCAAAAATATTTTATGCTAAAGTACCTGTTTTAGTAAAAAAAAAGTTTTGGTTAAAATTAATTTTTCAAGTCCGTGAAAGTATATATACATATATATTTTTAATATCTATAAAATGTCTACGTGGAATTTATCTAAATTTCGACGAGGGAAATCTAAGATTTTTTTTAGTTAAAATTTGAACTTATGCAAAAAAGAAAACTGTATTAAGGATAAGAAGAATTTTGCTCTATAAAATACTTGTTAAAACTTTGATTCTGATATACCAATCGTAATTTTTGTGAAACAGTCAAATGAATTACTAGAAATTATTGCCAGTAATTAAACTGATAATTGAATCTAAAACAATTAGAATGACAAATATTGGGACTCTAAATATAATTATTTTCCATAACTGAGAAAGGTGTATCAATTGGAAAATTTGCAGAATATTGATTGTAGATAATAAATAGCTCGCTAAAGCCGAGATATGGATCTTATAACATTAGTATGCCTCAATAACAATTAGCACAAAAAGTATAATTCTAGTGTTGCATTTAGCTCTTGTGTAACATTTTTGGCTGTATTCTTATCTATTCAAAAAGAGTTTTAAAAATTTAAATGGGTTGTTAGTAAAATAGAGTAAAATTTCTTACGAAAAATTTAAAGATATTAGAGTGACGCGATACTTTAAAAAAACTCATGAACGTCAAAAAATTGCAGATATTTTAATTGTAGTAAGGTTGCTAGGATTGTAGCAGCAACAAATCCACTTTTGTCAAAAAATACCTTTAAATTTTTAGATTTTTTTGGACATTCCAGATTTTTTTTTTGACAATTGAAGTTGCGTTTGGTGAATGTCTTTCTAACTTTAGATATATTTATATCTGTTTCAGTCACGCAAAGTTTGAAACTAAAACTAAGACTTTTCTAGTTTTAAATATAATAAATCAGTTTTAGTTGAATTTATGAAAAAAAAAAGGGAGAGTTTTGAAGTTTTTATAAATTTTTTAATAGTAAAATACTTTTTAAAACCAAAATTAATTAAAACCAAACGCTCTTTAAAATATTATTAAATAAATACATGACTAATTATAATGTAATCTAGATAAAATCAATTATTTAGGTAAAAATGAAATTTATGTAAGAATAAAATAGAGGTAAAAATAAAAAAAAGGCAAAAATTATGTAGCATACAGTAGATAAATTAAATAATTAATGTTTTAAATTTTCATAAATATTTTGTAAACTAGTAATGTCTCTATAATTTTTTTCACAATTTTACAACCAAAAATTTATTAAATCCTTGACTTCTTTCCATATTTTCTAAAAAAAATGCCCAATCTCAATACTAACACGATTAAAAGTATATAAAATTTAAAATAAATATTTTTCTTAGCCCTTTTTTATCTCTAACTTAATATTTCAGGTAAAAGAAGCAATAACAATGAAGGTTTCGAAAAATTGAAATTTCCATTAATTTTCATTAATCTCTATAATTTTAGCATACGAAATTCTTAATTTAATACGAAATTCTCACTGTAAAATTTTAAAACCACTTTTAACTAAATCTAGTTTTAAGGGATTTAAAAAGCATGATGATCATACGCTCAAGAGAATAATTTAGGTATTGCAATTAAAAATTTGAAATATTTTGGATTTCAATTTTTTTTTTAATCAAAATTTCTAGATTTAAATTTAGGCCTTTAGGGATTATCATTAAAAATTATAAATTTATGTATGCGGTAAAAAATTGATATGAAATGCCTAAAATATTTTAAAACCTTATTGAAATTTAATAAAATTATCAATTTTCATTAATGTGGGCAGAGTTTATTTATGTTTTAGCATTTGAAAAATATATGTTTTTAGGGAATTTAGTATTTAAAATTTGGTTTTCTATATCCTTTTAAAAATAAATTTAATAATTAGTATGCTGATAATATGTATAATTTTTATTTGTGTTTCAACCTTATCAGTCCAGGCGATAAATATATTTAGTTTTTGTCAAATATTTTGAATGCTTTAAATTGTATGTTTGAAATCATAGAAATATGTATATTCTAAATATTATCAAAACACCAATACAATTTTGAAATGTAGTTAGGATATGTCTTGAAGTTGATTCGGACTAAGCACTTTTGACAATATGATATGAAATTGCTTTGCATACATAACTTTCCTATAAAAACTAACTGAATATAAATATAGAGATCAATGTATATTCTGAGCAATATCAATTTCATTCAAAATTCTGCAGCTCATATCAAATTCTGCAATATAATTTTTGTAAAAATTCATTCAATTTCATTCAAAATTCTGCAGCTGATATGAAATTCTGCAATTTAATTTTTATAAAAACTGATTCAAAATTCTGCAGCTCATATCAAATTCGGAAGTCTAATTTTTGTATAAACTATAATTGAGTCTAATTTTGTACAAATTATAATTATTATAAATTTTAATTATAATCCTATTCAGTATCATTTTATTCTCTCGTAATTCTGCATTTCATATCAAATTGTGCACAATAATTTGTGTATAAATTATAATTAAGTGGTCCTGAAAGGAAAAGCTTTCAAGATACAAATTTAATTTCTCTGGAGGTTCAGATATAAAAATAAGTTCTTTTTTTTTCTGGAATATTAATTTCGCAAATATTAAATACACTAAAATTAAATTTAAAACCTTGCAGTAAATGCACTATAAAAGGTTAAATAATTACATTATTCTGTTTAAATCTTAATTAAATAATTATATTCAATGAAAAAAAATTTACAAAAATTTAATATTATCATTGAACTTAATTAATTAAATTGATCAAATTAAATAAATTCAATTACTTAAAATTCAACATACCGTAACTAATATTTCTATATAGAACTATCTGGCTATAATGTCAATATTTATGTTTCTCTTATATATACATTATAATGTTTTGTAATGATGATATTTTTCAATTTTTTTTTTTACCCCCAATATGATGATAACGCAATCCATGTAGTAGAAATCCATGAAGATTATATATTTTTTTTAATATTTATATATTTTAAACAAGGTTATAAAATGTAGACGAACTTTAACTTTTAACTATAATCCTAACAGGGAATAAATATGTTGCAATATTATATAGGAAGTAAATTAATGTACTATATAACAATTTAGCAACAAAAAAAAAATTGCACAAGCAAAAATGAAATTTTTATGCAATATTATTTTTAAACTTTTTACCTCATGGTATACATTTTTCATGGTTATTCTCGTTGCGGACTTTAAATGGATAGAATATAGTACATACTAATAAATATAGTTTATGCATGCGAAGCCAATATGTCCTTTTAGATAAAATGAAATATTTTTATATACACTATAAGGTTAAGGAGTTTTAAAACATTTTTTATTTATAATTTTATTTACAGAGTAGAGTAAAAAAATGGTTATATATATGAAAGTGGATAACTAGGATGACGGTCCTAGTTATGAAAAAGTTGGTGAAGTTTAATATTTGTTTTATTTGGTTTATGGCTTTGGGAAATATTTGATTAAATCTAAAGCAATTATCCTATAAAATGTTAAACATAGACATTCAACTTAAAATATTAAAAATGCAATAAAAATAAAATTTTGTTATTCAAGGATTGAAATGAAATTTTTTAATAATATGTAATTGACATATTTATATATATTTTCAATCATATAGTCATTTAAGCTTGAATTTTATTTTGGGTATTGGTAGCACTAATTTTGACATTTCTCATTGCTAAAATATACAAAATATTCGTTAACGGCAAAAACTGTTTGTAAGTTCGATTCGTCCTATAAAATATTAAAATGTTAGTATCAAATTGTGTAATGAAATTTAACAGATTCCCTTGAAAATTAGTTTTCCAAATTTTCAATCTGGAAATTTTAATAATCTTATAATTCCCAGATTCTGGTCCATTCTAGTCATTTTTAGTCTATTATTGACATTTTGTAGCTGTTCACTTAGAGTTTTTCATCTAGTTACGTTAATAGCAGTCAGCTTTTATTAAGCACTGTGTATTATTTGCACTAATGTTGACATTCCTTGTCAACATTACTAAAATATAAAAAAGACTTTGTTGATCTGAAAAATTCCTTATATTTCTTTCCAGGCTCTTAACGAGTCTAATTTTTGATAGTTTTAAATTATAAAAAATTATATTATCATAGCCAAAATCGACCTCAAACTAAAATCAAATTTAAAATTGTCCCTACGGCAAAATTAAACTTTTGAATAGACTTTGCTTTTTTTTTTTTTAAATTTGAAATAAATAAGAATATTTTTTTTTTTCAATTAAATATTTCCAATATTGTATCTAATCTACTGTAACAATTTATCCTTTTATATACACACAAATAGTGTACCATCTCCAGAAACCTTGACCGATATCTAAAACTTTTTACCACTCATATCTGGCTGATGATTTTCTATTTAAGATAAAATATTATTTAAAAATTCTATTTAATATTATTTTTTTTTTGCTGGCGTCTTCAAATTTCTCAGTAAAAAAAAAATAAAATAAAAACTGAATATCTCATGTGTATAGCCTGAAAAAAAAACTATCAGACAATCTGGTTTCAATTTCAATGAAATAAAATATCTATAGGATACATATATGTATATAAAAAAAATAGTGAATAAATAAATTATTAAAAAACGCTTTGTTATTGTGCGCCGCAACATTGGAAAAAAATTATTTAAATATTGAAAATGAAACTGGTTCGTCGGTTTTTATAATGAAATATAAGAACAGGAGAAAAAAAAAATACCACTAAATTGATTGAAATTTTATTTATTTTGAAAAAGAAAACATATTTTCAATTTTTCAAAAATTTATGCAATTTTAAAAACATAAAAATAAAAAATTTCATATTCCTTATTTTAATTCAAATTTATTTATATGTCAAAAGTTGAATATTGCAGTTTTCAATTTGTAGGATTAATAAAAGAAATTATATTGCAATTAATTGGAAATTAATTTTTGCATAATTAGTTGAAAAAAAAGAAAAAGAAAATAGAAATTTATAATTAAAACTTAAACGATTCAAGCTTTTACTGAATATTTTAATTATTTTTCAGTAACCGGATTTTCTCTAACAAAAACCAAATTTATTTTAATTAAAATATTTAAAAAAAAATTATGCTTCCTAATACATATATTAATTTGAAAGTATTTTCTTGATTTGAATTATGCATGGCACTAATTTGTGTAATTTATGGTCGCTTATGGAATTCAATAATAAAAAAAAAAACATAAATACTATTTGGTTGATTAATTTTATGGTTCTGCTTTATTGGCTATATTAATAACGAACCAGATGCTAAGAAAAAGTGTTAAAAATTAATTTTTCATTACTTTTGGAATTTAAATTTTGAAGAAGTCAGATAGGAAGGTGTTAAAGTTACATATTTGTAAAATAAGAAATTATTGGAAATATGCAGGATTTTATATTTTAATTCATATAAAATTTTTATTGGTTTTAGTTATGCTGTCGTAAGAAACTAAGTGATTTAGTAGATAAAGTTGTATCTGTTTTCTAATAGGCAGGTTCGAATTCAGTATTATTTCGGTAATATTTTTATTAATTCGGCGTAACTACCATTAATTCTAAAAAACAAATCAAGAAATTGTCCGTTTTGTTCAGAACTTGGAATGCTCTTATATATTTGGAAGGAGACAAAATGTCAGAATTGAATTATAATTTAAAGAATTTAAAATGTCCAAAAACTAACCCAAAAACCCTGGTTTTTAAGAAAACTGAACCATAGCAAAAAAAAAAAATTGGTTCAAGGATAAAAATTATTTAGATCAAAATATTTTTGAAATATTTAGGTGGTACGTATTTGTTGCAAACGTTAATTTCTTGTAGCAAACTAAGAATATCAAACCTAATTTACTCCAAATGAAAATGTCGCAAAACACATTCATCATACAAACTTTTATTTAGTAGTAAGTTAAAATCCTTGGGAGTAAATAAAAAATTCTTATTTTCGCCACGGATTTTGATATTCCGTCAAAGTCTCACGTACAAGAAACATTAAATTTTGTTTTCAAATTCACATACTCAAATTTCAAAAATATCGTTGCCGGTTGGTTTATTTAAACATTTAAACATTTTAACTTTACTTTAATAATACACCCAACTCTTTTTTTACACGGTCTTTTTTTACACGATTATTTTGAAATAACACGATCCACAAAAAAGAACAAATCTTTTTTTATATGAAATATTTGGTTTAACACGATTTTCAAAAAAAAAAAATTCTTATTAATTTTTTTTATGTACTACTCGGGGAATACCCAAATATTATTATACGATGTATAATCAAGAAACAGAAGTCGCATTTTCTATTTTTCTATTTAAATTTTATTGTTGTGTTCAGTTCGTGGAATAATTATGTTTTAAATATTTATTCTTTTTTTGCACGGTTTTTTAGAACAACTTATGGTTAATTTTTCTATTTTACACGGTTTTTTACAATTGTTGAACACATCCTCAATTTTAGTATGGTTAGCATGTCTTTTTTTACACGATTTTTTTTTACACGATTTTAGTTCGAACGTATCTACCGTGTAAAAAAAGATTTGGGTGTAAATGTTCTCACTGACTGTACAACTCTTAATAATTGACAAGTATTAGCAATTAAAAAACTCTTAGAACTTAGCTTGCTAAAAATTCTTATACATCATCTTGTATAAGAATTTTTAGTGATAAATTCACTAAATGTCGATAGTAAAAGCCATAAAATATTCACTATAACTTTATTACAACATATTCTTATACCAACTAAAAATTTTGACCCCAGCAACTACAATAAAAAACATAAAAACCTAATTAAAAAAAAAGTGTTGCCAATTAAACTTTTACACATTAACATTAGACAACATAAAATTTTCAAGGATAAAATTTTTATTTATTATCACTTTTAAAAAGTGTAATAAATTTATATTTTTTTTTTATATTATTTTTATTATATTTATGACAATATTTTATTTAAAAAACATTTTATTGCGTAATATTAAAAATTTCAATTTTATTTCTTTCAAAAAAAAAATAAAAAATAATTTGTAGAAAATATATTTTTTTTTATGTTTATTTGGAAAGGTTAAAAACATTAAAAAAGCATATCGTAGAAAATTGAAAAATAAAGATATATTTCTATAATTTCCGGTTTTTCTTATCTAACAAACGTAATATTTAAACATTTTGCATAAATAGAGTAATTGATTAAATTTAACAATATATGAGTAATATATATTTGAATCTTTGTCTATCCTGCATTTTATAAGATTTCTTGGTTACATAAAAAATGTTAGTTACAATCGGTCTGAGTTATTTTGTGTTTTCTAGTGAGAATCATAAAAATAATTCAATTTATTGTTTTATAATCGTTTCTAAAATTAAATTCACTGCAAACATATAAATTTTCATATTGAAAGAATTATTTTTGATAACATAAAGTCTACGTAAATATGTATACCAGCACTGACAACATTAATTTTAGGTATGAGAATTATAAGGTACTTAAATTGTAAGAAAAATATCTATAATAAAAACTGCTTACAATTAGGTTTAGTATAGTTGAATTGATGACTTCTATCACCAACATTGGGATACCAATAATTTTGACTTGTATTGACCTCAAGCGTTTCAAGAAATTTCATTTGTTGTAATGTAATCTAAAAATAGCACTATTTCAGAGAAATAAATTACGTGGTTACAACCAAATACAATTAACTTACTGCTAATAAATTTCGTTTATTGTAAACATCCATTTTTTTTTATTACAAAAATGTGATCAGCGAAGAATTAAATTTAACTGAAACCTATTACTGTTCCGAGTAAACCTTTTATGAAAGAACACCTACATTTTGTAAGCTTTCTCCACTGCACCGATTTTTCGTGCAGAATTGCAGGTATCTTTATAAATATAATTGGTTTGCGTTGGATCCTTTGTGTTATCTGCATGCCTTCAAAATTAAAGTTACTGCCTAGTGCAGACATATCAACCAATTTTAAGAATTATTCGAATCGATGCAATGACTAATCGTGTAAAGTCTGAATATATGGGACTAATTAAAATTTAATGGCAATGGCTCACTCTGTCTCTGCAACCATTCATTTATCTAATAAAATTGACAGATTGGATTTATATTCTTAATCACCTTTTGAGTAAATATTTTGTTAGTATGTACATATTTCAACTTCATTAATTGCAATAAATGAAATATGCCATAAGTGTCATAAACCAGTAATAATAATTATTAACGAAGCAAGAAGCTATAATAAAGTTTTTTTTTTGTTGTATAGACATAAAAATTTTCATATCTAAACCATCAGGTGGTTAGGAAATACACTATAATCATTTGTTTTTTTTTTCTCTGTTTTTTGTCTCTGATGATGAAAAAAAAACATAAATTTTATGTAATCCCAAAAAAAAAAAATAAAAAGGTCGTAGACAATATTGTTATGTAAAAAAAATTCTTCAAAACAATTTTTACTTTTGCCTATTTTTTACCACGATATATTTCAACGAAATAAATATCACATAAACAGATCAACAAAATTAAATTTAATTTTGGTGGGGATTTTTTGGTTATTATTATCATTATAACAATTTTCATGCATTTTAAGTGGGAAATTTATGAAAATGTTTTTTTTATTATTTTTTTTTTTCAATTTTTTGATAAACATTAGAAATATTTTTGTTATTCGTTTCGATTATAAATTTTTTTTTCTGATGGAAACAAATGCAAAATTTTATTTATCTCAAAGATAGAAATTAATGATTTGTTTTGTAGGTTTTTTTTTTTATGTTTTTTGTTATTTTGGATAAACAAGTTTTTGGTTATGAGATTTTAGTTTTGATTTGATTTCTTTTATTAATTTATTTAAATTGCAAAATATCAAATCGAATTAAAATCTTTATAAATATTTTTGTTACGAATTTAATTAAAAATTTAATTTATGAATTTCAGGTTTAAAAGTGTATCAGAATTTTTAGGTGATGGTCATCTGATATGTAAATAAGGTCTTATACCGGAATATTCTTAATAATTGAACTAATTTCTGAAATACACTTTTTAAGTGTAAAATTCCAAATAGCTTTTGAGTACAATTTTAATGATCAAAAATTGGAAATTAATAGAAATTTTTTATATGTACTAATATTTATAAATTTCAGTCAAATTTCCTAGCTAAAATTATGAAGCATCAATAATTTTACGACCGATTTGTTTTTTTTTTTATTACACTTCATTACTTTTCTACGGTTCATAGAAAAGTTGATTACTCCACAGTTCATTTCAATCCCTGTTCTTATGTATGGTAATTTGAGTTTAACTTGTCATGAACTCGTGACAGTGATGAGTTCAAGATAAGTTAAACTCAAATTACCATACATGAGAAGAGGGATTGAATTAACATATTATTACTTCTTGTTAGTTCCATCTCGATTAAATTCCAACTCAATCCCCGTGCATGTAATAAACGAAGTTCTGGAAAAAGTCCCTATTAAGTAGAGAAGACATATAATGTTCAGTGTTAATGTAATCAACTTTATTACTTGTAATTTATTACTTGTAATTCAAGTAAATTTTGTAATGTTTTGCAATTTTTCGAAAATGGTCATACATAAATGAGTATAACATTAATATCACACGTTCTTTTATTTTCCACACCGATTACATAAATTTGATTAAACTGCGTAATATTATAAAAAGAAAAATTAATTAATCTTCCTCTACTCATAGATTAATTTGTCATGATTAAATATTTATAAAAAATATTGATTAAATAATAAGGATTTGTTTTTTTTTAAGACAAAGAATTGTCAATTAATCATCATTTCCAGGGAATATTATTAACATTTTAACAAATCAGATTTATGCTGATTAAATTTTCTCATGTAAATTCTGAATCCTTGAAATGCTACAATCTAATTGTTTGCCAAAAATGATTTGTATACCATTTTTCTACCAAAACGCAGTTGGTACACCTAAAATTTAGATTTTCAAAATATTTCGAATTCCTAAATAATTTCCTATTCAAAGAAAGTGAAAAAATCAAATTCATTGGCAAATTTTTATATGAAACTGTCAACATATCCCAAAATTTTCATAAACTTTTCAATATATATACAATAATTTTTCCCGAAAAATCTCATTGCCTCTGTGTATAATAACATAAAAACATTTATTTATTTCATTTTTCCAAAATAATCAAATTCTTAATAAGATTATTTAAATGGATGAAAGTATCGGAAAATCAATAATAAAATATTTTAAACAAAAACATTTTCATTTCCAACAAAAAGAAACCAGATAAATGAAAATATTTCCATGTTTCACAAAAAAAAAAATATTATATCTTAAAATGTGTTAAATCTCATTCAATATTATTTAGTTTTTCCAATGTTTTTTTTTTCGGGTGATATTTTCATTTTTTATACAAATACGTATATATTTATTTTATTTTCGAATTTCACAAAACAAACAGATACGATAAAAAAAAAAAAAGGAAGAAAATTTGTTCAAAATAACAAAAAATTGTCTTTCCAATTTCCACAATATTTTTGTTTTTTTGTTTTGGTACAAAAATTTTCATATTATATTATAGTCAACTAAAATCGTGTGGGTTTCTGTCAACAAATACGGAAAATTCCTTTCGCCTTTTACGGGTTGTTTCACTTGTGAATTTTCATATTATGATAATATCCTTTTTAAATATAAACATTGTTTTTTCGTATACATATATATATATGCCAATATCCTGTAGACATTTTATTTGGTAGGATGAATTCTCTTTAAAGGATTTTTTTTTTTTTGTATTTGGTTTATTTCCAGTTTATCTCATTTTTTTTTTTTTTTGGGTATTTTTCGAAATTATTTTGAACATAAATAAAAATAAGTTTTATTTTATCCTTATTCATATTTTTTTTTTTTTGGTACACATATCCTGGATTTAAAAAAGATTCTAATGTACAACAAGAACAGAGAAAAAAAAAAAAGTTGGAAAAATTTGACGTTTTCCTTTTCTAAAAAAAAAAAAAAAATTTATTTATTTTATTTATGGTTAAATATTATTTTTTGATTTACCATAAAAATATATGTGTATAAAATGAAATAAGAAAATTGACTTGGTAAAATGATAAAATTTTTGAAATTTTCAATAAAATCCTTTTTATTTTTCGGTGTTTGTGTTGCCAATTTTTTTTTTTTCATTGATTCTATATATTTTATCAGATTTTTTTTGTCAGTTATATTTGATTAACGATTCGAAATATTTAAGGCGGCTAGAAAATTATTTTATTTTATAAAGATATAAAAAAACCCTTTTTCTAATATTTTATTCATGATTTATGCAATAAATAAACAGCAATTAAGACCTTTTTTTTTTATTTTGAAATTGGCAGAATATGAACTATGCAAAAACTGTTATTTAAGTTTTAAACATTTGAGCTTTTTTAGGTAGTCAATTTTCGGTGCTTAATGTAAATGGTTCATTATTTTGATATGTGTTTATACCGATTTTTAAGGAAAGATGGATCTCTAAAATTTTACCACTGTCGAATTCCTATGGTGGTGACAATAATACAAGAAAATTGCACCCTCGACTTACAATGTGTATGATTTATGAATTGGACTTAATGATAGTGTACAACATTTTTCTTACGGTACAAGTTAGTGGGTCCGGTATAAGTGGAGTAGTAAAAAACGATCGTAATTTTATTTTCTGTATGGAATTAACTAGCAACCGCAATTGGTTTAAATTTAAAGGAATCTTTATAATTGTTTCTCCACTACGATTAGTTCATTCACTCTCATTAAAAAGGGAATACGGTATATTTATACCACTTACAATATTGGGCAACTAATATATTTTTATTCGTGCAATGTCGTTTAACAAAATGTCATTTTTTAATTTTAAAAAATCATTTCAATTTTCATAAAAATTACCATAAATTTAAAAAATAATTTTTATTTTCTAAATTAATTAATTATGTCCCATGATAATTAATTATGTTAATAAATTAAAATAATAATTAATAATGTCGAATGATTTATGATGATTTAAGTATAATAAAATGAAAATTTTATAGCAATTGCTAATTGTTCGGAAAGTTCTGCTACCATGTATACAGATTGTACCTATATATAATGGAAGTTGCTGGTGGAAAAATTAGGTGATATTTGGCACAGTTACTTCACTTTTTGTAATAAGATCAATTCTTATTTGCCCAACTGACGTTCAGGATAAGAAGTGCATTCGTATGTAGCCTTAAAAAGGGTTTGAAAATTAATGGTACGGTCAAGAATGCAGCCGATGTACACGTTACATTGGAAGTCGGTCAACAATTCGGACTACCTACAAAAGCAACGCAGTCTGACTGTTAAAAATCCAGAAAACAAACGTATCACCTGTGAAAACAAACGTATCAGGTGGAACTGATTAGCATTGAAAAGCTATTGCGGTTATTTAAATATTTCTGAATAAAAAACAAAATAATGTTTTGTTTGAACGACATATTCATATATTAATTATATTTATTATTATATTTTAATTAAATTAACGCAAATTTACATAATTTTAAAAAATAATTTAAATAAATAAAAAAAGAAAAAAATTGTAAAATTTTATTACTGCAATATTTTCATTCAATTTTACATTCGCATATACGAATGTGTATAACAATTATTCACAAGTTCATTTTCACATTCATTTACTATACCCGACGAATTACAATTATTATTACTAAACTACAGATTATCACGTTGATTACCAGATGAATGTGATCCAAGTGGTTTTAATCGGCATTTAGTTTGTTCTCGAAAAATACTATTCCATGTTGGATTTTCCGAATTCTTAAATTTATTTTTCGATTTTTTTTTACAAATATTTTGAGCTAATCTTGCACATTTTAAAATATTAGATAATCCAATTTTTGAAGTTTTTTTTAAATTTTCAAATTTCTCATCATGTTTATTTTTAGTTTTCGGTTTTGAAAAAATATCTTCAATATGGTCTTTTTGAGAGTGTTGTGTTCCTTTACACATGCAATTATTTTTATTTTTTTTATTTTTCATTTGTGTAACAAGATTTCTGTCAAATACTAATTTAATATCATCTTCATTTACAGTATTATTAGAACCAATTGAATTACTATCATATTTTATTTGTAATCCATTTTTTAATATACACGTAAGACTTTTATTATCTTGATTATTTTTTAAATTTAGTAATATATCTTTATATTGTTTTGAATTTTTAATATCATCATGTTTAGTCCGTTTTGTTTGATTTGATACTTCACCGGTATTATCATTATTATTATGACATTTACATTTACAAGATAAATTTTTAGTTTGTGCTGACTGAGAATTATTATTATTATTATTATTATTATTATTATTATTATTACGTTTTCTATATTTATATGTAGTGTCAATACGAAGTTGTTTTTGATCATTTAAATCTTTACAGTCTGTAGATTTATTAGATGAATTCTGTAAATTATTATTATAATCAGTTATTGATTTTAATACAGATTGTAATCTTTTTAAATTTTTTAAACCATTTTGAATATTATAACAATTACCGATTGTTTCATCTAAATTAGATTGTTCGTTATTTGCTAATATATATTCAAGAGCTTGCCAACGTAGTATATTATTATTATTATTATTATTAACTAATTCATGATCCTTGCATCGAACTATATTATTATCTTTATTATTATTTTTATTATTATTATTATTGATCTTGGTCTGTTGTCCTTTGTTACGTAATAAATGATTACGAAGATTTGTTTGTTGTGCCTTCGATTTCAGTAAACTATTACGATTATCTGTTTGTTGTTGCGTAGAATTTACTGAACAATTACAACAATCTGTTTGTACTTCTCTACTATTAACTACATTATTATGATTATCTGTTTGTTGTTGCCTAGAATTTATTGAACAATTACAACAATCTGTTTGTACTTCTCTACTATTAACTACATTATTATGATTATCTGTTTCTTGTTTCTTATCTGTAATTATATTATTATACATATCTGTTTGTTGCTGTTTACAATAACATTTAAATTCTAATTTTTTATTTGATATTTGACAACAATTACAATCACAATCTGGTATATTTTCGTTTTGACACTGTTCATCATCACATTTTATTGTTATATATGAATTTTTTGGTGCTATTTCTGTTATATATGGTTTAGTAATTGTATATGTTCCCGGAAAACCTTGAAATTTTAAACGTATTTTAAATAAATCATTATTTAAATCATGTGTAACATTTTTAATTGTAAAACATGATTTTTTATTATTATTATTATTACATAATTGTGATCGGCGATATTTTTTAGCACCATCTAAATAACATGAACAACCATTTCTTTTATGTTCTGTAAATTTTTTTAAACATTCTAGAAATTTTTTTTCAATCATAAGTTTTTTTAATTTTTTATTATCAATTAAATTATTTTTTTTATTTGTATTTTCATGACTTAATTTATGATAACAATCAATTGGAAAATTACATAAAAATTCTTTCATAATTTTTTTAACATTTTCATTAATTGTACCAGGTTTTTTTTTTTTAGGAGTTTCAAATTTTTGCCATAACCAATTTTTTGGTATAGTTTTACGTTTTTTTAAATGATTTTTTTTTTTACTCATAACTTTTAATTTTGGTGTATTTTAATTGGTGGTTAGGTATAGTTTTTTAAATATATATATATTTTTTTTTTAGTTTTTATGTCGAATTCATGTATAGAATAATTTTAGTCGTGATTTATGTATTTCCAGAATAAAAATAACTATAGTACTAAATTATGAAAAAAAAAGAGAAATTAAATATTTAATGAAAAAGTGAATTTTTGAATTTGAAAAATACAAAAAATAAAAAACTTACATAAAATTTTAAAAATTATTTTGAATTGAAAAGTTTTGACTTGATCATACTGTAAATTTTGAAAGTTATTAGATACATTACTAATTGACTACTATGACAGTAAAAAAACCTACTGTTTTTTTTGGTAAATTAAAGTGTTTGTAAGAAAGTAAGGAACAACAGGCTTCCAACAATGTGTTAACTATAAAATATCTACAGAATAACTTCAACTGGGAGAGCTAAATTAAAATTACTCACCGATGTGTCAAAATATATAACAAAATACAGAGATGACAGTTCATTAGAGCTACATATTCTATGAAATTGTAAGGAATTTATTGCTTAAATTGCAGAAAATTAGCATCAAAATTTAGAATGGATTAACATATTTCAAAAATTTTAAAATACTTTTAATGACTCTTTGTTTTTTTTTAGATTTGGCGTAAAATAGAATTAGTGTCCCTAATATTCATTATATTGTAATCGAGTATTTACAGAAATAATAAAGATTAATTTTAAAGTAGATATCGTAAAAATACAAATTTTCCAATCTTGAAAAATTTCAACGAAATCGAGTTATTCTAATAATTTAACGATATTCTTATTATTTTATTATCCTGTAATTTAAGTTATTATCCTGTAATTTAATATTTAATATTCGTAAGTAATTTATTTAAGTTATTAATTAATTATTTATTAATCTTCAATTAATGTGTTTAGTATCCAAAAAGAAATTAATTAAAAAACCAAAATAAATATGTTTTATATTTTCCTGTATGTTATTTATTGATACACATTTTCTTAATCAAGTTTTATAATTATCGAAAAAATATATCCCCAAATCATTGCTTCAAATTAATATCTTTATGCCATAAAAATAATTCAAAATTTTCCAAAAATTAAATTAATCATTTTTTTTCTCCAAAATTAACAAATTATATTTTTAGTGTAATAAAAAAAAAAAAATGTTTAAATTTATTTTTTTTTGGAGAATTTCGAAATTATTTTTCGATAAAGATACAATATTTAAATGAACCAAACATATTTATTGTTATGCGTGTGCTAGTAAATATTTTTTTTTTTAAAAAAAACATTTAATATAATTGTACTTTTGTTTTACGAGTATAATTTATAGTTGCTTGACAGTATGGACATTGAATTACATTACAATTAACTGTCTTAAAATAATCATTTTGTGGATATTTTGGTACTATATTTTCTTTTTGGTTTAACTGATTTTGTGAATTTTTTATTTGATTTTTTTTATTATTTGTAGATTGACTTTGGGTACGTTTTGGTATATTCTTTTTTAATGATTTACAATTTACACTTGACACATTACTTGTAAGATCTAATGGATCTTTTTTATAATCTGTAACATATTCTTTTATAAATTTTGGTAATTGACCTGGTTTCCAATTTCTTCCATATTCTGATCTTTTCCACATCCAACCTTTTTGTTTTGGTACTCTATATTGATCCAACTGATTAGATAATGATGTAATTTTTTTTCTTTTAATCATAATTTTTTAGTTAATTGAAAATTTTTGGTTTTTTTTTTTTGTTTTATTGCCTGAGTTAAATAATAAACTGAAAATTTTATAATTTTTATTTAATATTTATTAAAAGTTTTAATATAATTTTTTTTAATTGAAATTTTTATTAATTTTTAAGATTTATTTCATATTGATAGATTTAATTTTAAAGCTATCTACAATCTAAATATTAAATTAAAAAAAAAAATTAATTATATAACTTCAAATAGTATCCAATTGTATATCTTCAATTAGTCACTGTATTAAAGCTAGAAATTTATAACATTTTCATTCAACAATTCAATGTTTTGCCGTTCTATTTTTTAAAAAATCTACATATTAATTATGTGCTCTATTCTATTCCATAACCATTAATTGTGTGTTCTATTCTAAAATGTTGACTTTTTAATGTAGAACTTTCTGCACCCTATTTATTCGATGGTGTAAGAGTTTTACTCTGTAAAGTTCTAGTCTTACTTTAAAAGAAGGCCGAATCTTATAATTTCAGCGTACAATCTCAACAATGTAGAAATTTTAAGTGTAGAATTTTCTGTCGAGAAAAGAAAACGGTATTAGTTCGAAAATGAAAAGGAAATTTGGATTTCATAGTTCTAGTTGCTGTTCTAGTAGAATTAGTTGACTGTGAAATAAGTTATATGTAAAATTGCAAGAAGAAGCCTTGAAGCCTTGTCCTCTAATTATACAACTCTTATTTTACCTTATTTCCAATTCACCGATGAAAATAGGATAGTTATTTTTTTATAGCATATTCTAAACTCAGAAAATAACCCTTTTCATTTTTACACTGTGTTGGTGTAGGAAAGGAAAATATACGGATTTCGAAGCATAACAGGTTACTCGAAAGATGGTAAACTGCTAAAATTCTTCATATTGTATTCATTGCAAAATAAAGTATTGACTTGATGATGAATAAGTATTCTGTTCAAATATTTATTTTGAATAGCTTATTTCTCTGCTGTGACAAGAAAGTGCTATGACAATGAAATTATGCAGATTTGAGAGTTAAATTAAAGTTTCATAGTAAAGAAATTTCTAGCGAATATTTAAATCTGTTTTCCACAATCCACATTTTCCAAAATATATATTTATTGTTGTTTTTGAATTTAATAAAGACTAATAAAGTAAATAGTCAGTTGCAAACACTAAGCAATAATCAGTTTAAAGTTTGCTCCGGGCATATATTTTCCATTTTTTTAAAATTACGATAACGCGTAACATAAATATTTTTTGACTAATGTACTTATAAAAAATGCAATCATGGACAAGTCTCGTTATTTATAGTTTAAAAAATCTAAGACAAAACAGATATTAGAGACCCCAATGGTAATGGTATTTGCAAAACCTTTACCAGAAAAATGGAGGAGAATATCGTTAGTATAAATTGTTAAGTGAATAAATTAAAATGATAATTATTTTCAAATAAAAATTTATTACATATTATTTATTTTTTGTAGCATTTCATATAAATACATAAAATTTAAAATTACAGTCAACAATAGTAAATTATTTCTATTTGTAATTCGTTATTTTTTCTTTGGTCGCCGAAAAACATTTGGATTCATTTGCCATTTATATATATTTGGTCCAGTTGGTACAATTTTTGTATCAGCACTCATATATTGAGTTTGTTTAACAGATGTTTTTGGTTTTTTAACAAATGTATGTGATTCAATTGGAGCTGTATATTCAAAATCTAAATCACTTTCACTTTCTGATGTATCTGTTAATATTAATGTATCAACAATATTTGGTATTTCTTTATCATAACAAAATTGTTGAATTTGACAATGTAATGCATGTTTTTCATTATCACCACGACAAATACAAAATAGTACTGGTAAATGACATGTACATTTTTTAAAACCACATATTTTTAATAATTTTTTTATTTCACGTTCAATTATTAATATTGGACATTTAGCAATTTTAAATTGTATTGCTTTAAAATTTTTATAAGGATTTGGACAAAATTCATTAATACCTTCAATTCTTTTAATTGGTCTTAATGTTATATAATAAACACCTTTTTTTTTACATATTTTTAATGTTGGTTTTTTTTCCATTAAACTACAACAAATATTACGTGATTTTTTATGTATTTGTTCTGGTGTATCACGTTCTGGTGAAAATACTTTCATTATATTCCATATTGGTTTATATATAGCACCTGGTTTCCATCCTTTACCATATTGTGATATATGTTTTCTCCATAACCAACCAGCATGTTTTGGTACAACTTTATGGTTTAAACCACAAAATTTATGACCTAATACAATACTAGGTTTAGTATTATGATTAGCTTTATCATTTTGACAATGATTTGTTTGTAACATATTTTTTTTTTTTGGTTTATTTAAACTTAAAATACAATTTAAAAGATAATTGATAAGAAGTTTTTTAATTTTTTTTTTGTATAAAATTACCTTATTTAAAAATTATTATATCCTTTATCCTTTTTTATGGAATGAATAATATTCTTAACCAATAAGTTAAGTTAATTGAGTTTAACATTCAAAAAAAGTTATAAATGGACTTTCTTTGAAATTTGTATAATTTTAATTATTAGAAAAATTTAGTTAATATGAAAACCTTTTTGAAAAAAAAAAAAATAATTAACATAAAATTTTTCTATTTTTTCTATTAGAAAATTAAATTTTTAACACATTTAAATGTTTTTTTTTAAAAAAAAAATTTGACATTTTAATATTCGAAAACTAAATTTTTTTAAATTTTATTTTATTAATAAACAAGTTTTTTATCAGAAAATGTATATATATGTATATAGTGGTTCCGAACTTTAAGAAGCTTATTTAGTTCTTATAAAAATTGAACTTTTAATGCCTCATATAACAGTTTTGATGCAATTTACTTTTTTCCTTAAACTTAGCTGAAAGAAATTGTTTTTTCTTTATTGAGTTGAAAAATGACATCGTAAATATTATCCAAATATGGAAAGGTGATAAAGATTAAAACAAAGTAATACTTTGTTTTAATTCAAATTTCTGCCAGTAGTTTGACGCTACTGAGAAAAATCGATTTATAATAATCTTTAAAATATAATTTAACATGTGTGAACTAAAATAGTACAAATTTTAGTTCACACGAATGTGTGAACTAAAATTTGTACTATGTATCAATATAGTCTACAAGTAAAGTATACTCTACGTGAGTACATATTTCAAAATTTAATTGAATAGACACTAAAATATTAAAATGACCGCTTTCGTAAATTAAATTAATTCTTGCAGCACTTTTTTCAGAAAAGTTTTTTTTACAGAATTTATTTCATATTTTGTGTCATATTCTAGCAAGGATAATTACTTTCCCATTTCAAACTGCAACAAATCACTTAAAACTATGAGTTTATAATCTTTTATAACCAATTTAATTTAATACTCTAGGTAGGTCTAGAGTACAATTTGGTTACAAAAAAAAAAAGCCTCTTCTAAGTGCCATATATCTTACCTACACGTAGAAATTAAAATTACATTTTTTTATATAAAAACTATAAAATTAAACATTTTATAATCATAATAAATGATGGTTTAAATGTACTCCCAAAGGAGCAAGAACAATAAATAAATTTACAAAACTATTATAAATGTAGTATATATATTTTTAAAAAAAATGATATTTTTTCAGGATATGGCACCATCTGCGGATAGAATTCTTCAATAGGTTGAATTATTAATTTAAAGAATTTATTTATGTGTTTTTTTGTTATATATATTTTAAAAATTTTTTTATAAAGTTTTTATATTACTTTAGGCATATTTTTTTTATTCCTTGATAAGAAAAAATGTATAGTTTTAATGGGGAAACACTGCAAAATCCAGACAGACGAGATTGCGACCTAGATATTACTCTTGTATAATGCAGGCAATTTTATAAATTTTAAATTGGGGTTTAAACAAAAATATTTTTTTCTTTTTAGTAATATGTCAAAACTGTGAGAGAAAACAATATATGAGAATTTTAAAAAAGTTAGTCTAATTTAAATAGTGTGTCTATCAGAAATATATTTATTGTATGCTAGTTAAGCTTTTTGCTGTCAAGAACACTTAAATGTTTGACCTGATTCTTTATTAAGCTGTAAATGAAATGGATATATATGTTGACATATGTTGCAAAATTGTCACATGATATTCTGACAACGTGCTGATAATTGCACGAAATATCAAAGATTTGTGACTGTAAACTCGAAAATGTAAAAAAAAATGTTATAGTTGGGAGCACCAAACAATAATAACAAAAATGTCCGCACAAAACTTAATGAAAACTTATTTCTAGAAATACTAAGGAGATTGTGTAATTCGCTAGTAGGACATGTAGCAATGTAGTAAGCCCTGATTGGCCCTAAGCTAAATAATCTTGGTGGTTACGAAATTAGATCAAATTATGAGCTAGAGCAGCTAAACACTGTTAGATGAGAAGGTCATGTAACTTGAATGACTAGTAAAAGTTTTCCAGAAATCTTCACGTCCAAAGGTAACGTGTATAGACTAAGTCGAAAATGATCTAAACATATTAAGGATCTAAAAATGGTAGCTGAAGGCAATTGATAAGAAGTTGTGGACTATTTAACCATGGATTATTAACAACAAATGCTATAATTGTGGCTAGGATTCGCTAGTATCACTAAGTGTTCTAGTCTTAGTAGGGCATCTTTAGAACTTTGTAGGAAACTTCGTATTTAGGAAGCTCAATTAACGAATAAAAATTGAGCTAAGTATTAAAACTTTAGGACATTTTGAATTGAAATTTTTCATGATTTTCGTACACACTCACACAATCGTACACATTTTTTTTAAATACTTAGGTTAGATTCCAATATTTAATTTGACTCCAATATTTACTCTGATTTTGTTAACTACAATCTCAATCATTGTACTACACAGTGTTTACTATTCAGAGAAATATTATCCTAAAATTATGAATTTATTACAAAAAAGTACACAAATTAGTTCCAAACTTTAAGGATCTTAATTTTATTTTTCCTTTCAATTTGCCCTTTTTTCAGGTTAAATTTATACAACAGTTAATATTATTTACATGTTTCTAATTTAACCCAATTGACCTTTTACATTTATATGACAACAACATAAAATTAATTACTAATTTTTTAGTTTTTTTTTTTGTCCCCTTGATAATTCATTGAGGTTATTTTGTTCTAAGTTATAAAACAACTTCAATTTTTTTTTTCTGTTTACTTATTTTATATAAAAAACAGTTCATTTGGCGACTTGCCCAAAAAATTAAATAAATTTAATGAATTTTCTTAATTGATACATAGAGACCATTTGCTTGTTATGGGAATATTACATAAATTTACCCAAAAAAAAAATTACATTTTTTGTAGTAATTTAATTGACGACCTACATAATTACAAGTAAAAATTATTTTTTATATATAGAATTATTAAAGAGTCCTTTTTAACAAAAAAAAAATGTAATATAAAATTTTTAATTAATGTTATATTTTCAAGCTTATAATAAAGTTTAGGCTGAAAATTAAGAATGCAAAGCGTATATGTAATAATGTTTTTTTTTTCTGAAAGTATTAACCTGCAGTTTTTTTTTGTGTATTGTACCTATAATCGCATGTCGTTAGTTTACCATAAAACACATGAATAAAAATTGGCCTAATAATTGTATGTACATTTGACATTGAAAATAGAATTTATAATAAGATTAAAAGTATAAATATTTTGTGCTTTTAGGGTATAATTCAGTGAATATGTTTATGTAACAGTGCTGGATTACTGTAAATATGTTGTATTAATTCGTGTAATGCAATAAAGTTTTATTATTTTATGTAAATTTTTACAAAAATTGTTATTAAACTTTATCAGTAGTATATTGTAATTAATAATTATAAAAAATTTCGAACCTCTAACGTCTAACCGAAGACTGACTCCAAATTTATAGTTTTCCGAAAATTTAATTCAAAGACTTACTTTGAAATCTTATTATCGTAAGCAAATTGACGATTTTTTTAGAAACGAATAACCAACCCAACCAAAAAAGTTATCAAATGTCAAAATTCTGCCGTGAAATAATGTTATGAACATTATTTCACTAGCGAAAAATGTTTACATTGATAATTTTTCTTAACTTTTATCTTTCCAAAGTAAATTATTTCACGATGGTACTGCGTACCACAAAATGAAATCGTAATTTTTCACGAGCGTACCACAAAATGAAAGCGTAATTTTTCACGAGTTATATGAAAATTTAATTTCTCGATGGATAGCATACTAAGCTGATGCATATAGAAAATACTACATTTTCTAGTTATGTGAGTATTGCTGATTATGTAATTAGTTTAAAGAAATCTCTTCAAAAATATTAAAATAAGGGTTTGATTTAAAATTACACGATTTATACTAGTATAATACCATTAATGGTTAAACTTTAATTGGAAATTTTGCCCAAAAAAATTACATTTCTTCGCCAGATGTTGAGATGAAAGTGAATTCGAGAAAAATGTTGCGTATTCCCAGTGTATTTATCCCGTTTAAATAACTAAAAATGTAAGATTTTTGAGATGTGTCAGTCTTTTATTAAGGAAAAGCTTTTGGAATTTTTAAATTTTTTGTCAAAATGACAATTTTTTCTGTCAATTTTATAATTATCCTTGTTAACCATTTGAAATCTTGAAATAGAAATATTTATGCTTATGAAAAATTTCAATATCCTTACGTTTAATTACTGAAATGTTTATAAAATCAAAATTTGTCAAATCCTGTCATCCATTTTATTTCATTATTATGTCAATAAATATTTTTAATATAACGGATATTCGAATTTAGGTTAATATTATATAATTGAATTCATCTCTGTTTTAAAAATCCAACAATTTATAAATATATGTATATTCAATATTTGACCCGTAAAAAGTTTCGGAAAATTTTTATATATATAGTCTCATTCTGCACTATTTCGATATACAAGGGTAAAGAGAAAAAAAAAAATATTGTGGCTACATATATTTAGGCCATTGCGGATAAATTTAAAATGAATATCCGTTTTCTATATAAAAGACAAAATATAAATTTACCCTTTTATACACCTCTTTCCCTATCTAATATAAGAATAAATAACCCATTTATAACAATTTCTAGGTGACTAAGCTAGAAATTGATAAAATATTGTTATGTACATAAACCCATTTTTTTTTGTTAGGATTATTGATTTAACTATGCTATACCACCCTCATAATAATAGTAGTTTTTTTTTGTGTACATAACTTAAATCCGTCCCAAAACTTAAAGTGAAATTTAGGTGACTTTTTTGTTGTTTTTTTTTATTATTATTATTAAATACGAGGGCAGATTGATAATTACGCGGACTACCTGTGATGCAGGTAATGTACAGGTATGAAGTAGGTATTTTTTACCTCTAAAAACATTTACTGATTTTAGAGGTAAAAAATGGATAAAAACCAATTTCGTGTGTATGTTGAAAATAATGAAAAAAAAGTGCACGTAATCATCCCTCCTATAAACACACGAAATTCGTTTTTATCAATTTTTAAAAATTCACTGAGATTGACTTGTCTAAGAGACTGTTACACGTAAACTAAATAAGATATCGACTTGAAATTTAATATAATTTTTTTAAAATGATTTTAGATGTAAAAAATACATCTAAAATCATTTTACGTAATTATCAATCTGCCCTCGTATATACTGTGGAGTATAAGAAACAGCGCTAAAGAATATTTGAGTCGATAATTTTGATATCATTAAAACTGAATGAAAATAAATTAAACTAATTTTCTTAAACTTTTTTTTTTTTTGGGAAATCTATTTTTTGGTTAGTTTATATACAAACTTTAGTTATAGTTTATAGATTTTAGGGTTGTGATAATGTGACAGTTAAAACATGTTGTTTTTTTTGTGTCAGTATGTTTAATATATTTTTGATTGTCCTGCAGGGTTTTATTTTAATATTTATGTTAATAATTAATATATTGAGGTAGAAACATTAACAAAAATAAATATGTTAATTATATATTTTTTCAACAACTTTAGGGAATTTATTTTAAAATTAACAATTCTATTTGACCACCTGCTTATTTCATATTCTGAATAATGATAATTTTAATTCACATAAATATACTATATATTTTGCGTGTAAAGTTACAATGGAAATTTTTTATTATTTTCAATGTTTACCCCCATATTTCGACAACTTACAAAAAAAAGTAATTCATGGAAAGAATTAATCATAAACTAGAACGAAAAAAGGTATAATTAAGGTCATACAGAGAAAATTATAATATCACATTTATCATTATTATACAAAAATGTAATTAGATTAATGAAAGCTCAGTCAAATAATGTTTTAAGTCAAAAAAGGTATACTATTGATTCTTTAGTTTACCAAAAATATGTCAGAAAGAGATTTTCTAGAAATTAGATAGTAAATGATAAAATTTGTAAATACAATAAAGCTTAATTGACATTTTTCTACAAAATATTGTACCTTAAATTTGTTCGACGTTAGGTCAATTCAAATATATCAATATTAGTTTAGTGGTTTATAATTAATCTTTATCCGGAAAATCTCTTAAAAGGATATTCAAATTTTCTATTGTTATTATTGGGAAATTTAAGTTCAGAATATAAAATTTAAAAGCTAACCAATAAATTTTAACTGGAACTTTCAATTATTTAAATTGGACATATCATAAGTCAAACCACTTAACTTAATTTTTTTAGTTTTTTTTTTATATTTCGTTATATTTTCATGTCTACACTTCTAAACTTCAAGAAAATTATATACTTTTTCATTATTCATTTTATTTTACACGAGAAAATGTTAAAAGTCGTTATGGATTTTGAATTTCAGTTAAATAATTTTTTTTTTAAAACACTATAAATTACCCTAATTTTTTTGTGGAGTGAAGTCCAATCTTATGTTCAATTTTGAGTGTAAAAAATTGCTGTAAAAAGCTGGAAATTGATAAACTGTGATAATATGTTTATTTAGGTGTCACTTTCATTAAACTTGTTAAAATATTATTGTTAAATTAATGTCCAAGGGTTCACTATTAGACACCATGTCAATTAAAATGTTTTCGTCAACAACATGTTATTAACGCTCTTTCTCGAGATTTTCTTTTTTATGTCTTGAAACTCACGAGAATTCTCGAGAATATTTTCTCATGATCAGGATCAAAACAGGATCAGGATCAGAATCAAGATGTTAACCAGGATCAGGGTCAGGGAATATTCTTTGAAAATCTTAGTCTCAAAGTCCTTACTTAAAAATAAAATAAAAAGTTGAGCGGGGCTATTCTTTAAAACTAAATAAACAAAAGTGAACTTAAATAGATTTTAATTGCGAACAAAAATTTTTCTTTGTGAAAACTGGCCTATCTGATACACGAATTCTTTTCTTGGAAACTAAATGGTTGAAAAATGTCACTCATTTTGAGGTGATGTTCAAAGAATTGCAAAGAGAGCATTTTTTAGTAGTATTAAAGTTGCAGTAATTTGGCCAGTTATTTCGTACAAATTTATTTCTTTTTTTTTTATTGGAGTCAAATTATTTTTTATTACATTTTATGTAAAAGTTGGGTATATTTAAGCTACCGTATGCCATTTTAATGACTTAGAACTGTTTCGATTGTTTGAATCGTCTTGAAATAATCTGTAGTAAATGAGGTAGTGCTATAGGAGTATTATTCAAGAATTTTGGTTGGTAAATTATTACCGTTTAAAATAATAAAAAAAAAATTATATTAAAAATTCTCGAGAAAAAAATATTTTTTTTTCGGAAATCGAAAATTCCCGAATGTACTTACTTAATATATCCATACACGAGACATGAGACATTAAAATTGTAAAAATCGCGAGAATTCTCCGCACGGGTGAATTCCAAAGTCTCGACCCCAATCTCTAGCCTTGATGGCTGCTGTCAACACTTAAGTGTGATTTTTAATCTAGAACAACATTAAAATTAGCTACAATATTGGTGCTTATTAATTAACACGTTGTTTATTTCAGCTGTTTCGTAATTTTGTTTACAAAATCAGCAGGATTTTTTTTATCAAATCATCTAAAATAGTTACGTCATTTACTAAAGTCCCTAAAAATATCTTTAAAAAATTCGGTTCGCCTTTAAAATTATGAAAATTGTTCAGACGAAGTAGAATATTGCATATATTTCATAAAGAAATTAATTAAATTCGCTTTAATATAAATAAATTTCATTTCAATATAAATTATATTATTGTGCCATTCAGAATACATAATTCCTAGTAATAAAGATATACTTATCTAGATATTTACACATATTATGTTAATTTATATACTCAATTTAATTATATTTTTTTAGTTTTGCTGTTTTTTTTCACATTTTTAATTTAAAACTCATGCAGTGTTGAAAGTACACATCAATTATTATTTTACATGTATAGTTTGTAAAATTTAATTTCATTTTAGTTTAAAAATTTAATTTAATTTAAAAAAAAAAAGCATAAAATAATAAAAAAATCGCGTAATATTATTAAAAAACATACTGAAAAAAATTTAATGAAATGAATTCTTAGTCACACTAGTAACAAAAGCTTATGTAGTAGAACAAAGTCAATATATATGGAAATATTTAAGTAAAAGTCGTTTGTTATACACATATACATAAATTGGTTTTTTTTTTGTTGTTGAGAAAAACAGGATAAAAGAAATTTTTTAATGTAAAAATGCAAATTTTCTATGTAAATATAAATAAAATATAAAAACTTTAAATCCCGAAAAAAAAAATAAAGAAAATTATTATAAAAGTTGAAAGGAAAAGGATTATTTTATGGAAAAAAATGTTGAAAATTTAATATTTATTTCATGCTGGTTTGTTGTTATTTTTCTTTAAAAATGTAAAATTACAATGTAATTTCTGTGGTTTTTTTTTTTGGAAAATTTAATAAATTATATATTAAACATAATTTTAATAGTAATTTTATTTTTTATTAAAATTCGTTTCAAAATTCAATAAATAATAAAGATTTAGCGTTTTTTTTAAAAAAAATGTTATTATGGTTAGTGACATTTATGTATAAAAAAATAAGTTTTTTCGAAAATTAAATTGGTACAATAAAATTAGTCATAAAATACTGACAGTTTGATTTACTTGAAACTGTGAGTTAATTAAAAAGTGGTTTGGTTATCAACACCTTCATACCAACTCTATGACACTGATTGACCCCAATATGTCAGATATTCTCACACTGTTAAAAATTAATTTGTTGAATGTTAATTTATAATAATTAATTTGTCTAAAAATTTGAATTTTCAATAAATTATTGATGATGAATTTTTTTTTTATTCCTTTTTTTGAATTAGTCTTTAATATTTTTGAGCAATATGCGATTATAAGACTTGATTAATGATACAAAATTACAATTTATAATGAAAAGTTAGACACGAAATAAATAACTTATGATCAAGTAAAGCAATTTTGATAGGAAAACAAAAAAAAAAAAGGTTAATTTACAAACAAACATTTATGAAGATCAATTAAAAAGATTAATTGAAGTTCATAAACGTTTAATGTGTAAATTAAGTTTCATTAATTATTTATCAAACTATTTTAATGAATTTTCTGAAATTAATAAGTTTGTTAAATACTAATTATGAAAAGTATTATTAAATTTATATGATATTATTAAATTACAAAGGACTTTATACATAGTAATATTTATTTTGTAACTTATGTTTAAGGATAATTCTATCATATAAACCGATCTAGGCTTGTTGTAGTTTACATAATTAGATAAAATTAGGTTAAAATAGGGTTTCCTTTAAAAGATAAAATTAAATTTTTATGAGAAATTTTTTTTATCAGAATATCCTTTAAATATTAATACTTACTAGTTCGTAATTTATATACTAGTTACTTTTATGTTAATTGATTTTTATTTACATTTTATCTACAAAATAATTAAATTGCCAGCATGTATTTAAAAGATTCAGAATGATATGAAAAAATTTAATTAATATTTATTTACCATTTAGTGAGTTATAGTTGGAAAGAGAATGTCACCAAACGCTAGGTGACATTAAAAGCACGGGCGCCTATGTGTTCCATAGTTATCCCTTTTTCAAAAAGAACTAAACTCACGTATTTACGGATCCATGCCACTATCGTCACGACACGAGCCTTGAAAATCCATTAAATTCTCGACTCTCTAGTTTCTATGTCTGCTACTGTTGAGACTGGGACTGGGATAGTCACAGAACATACCTAATATCTGCTGCAGTGTCTTGGTTCACTGTTATAAGATTCAGTCTCTTCACCATCTAAACCAAAGCCTATCAGAATGCCAATGTAGACAATATATGATAATAAAATTCACGTGGTTTTTATATTATGCTTTGCTCACAGATTTGAGTACGCGCCGTCTTGAAAACATGGACTATCTTTACGATTTTAATTTTTAATCCATATAATGACATCAAAACTTCACAAAACTATTATATTCTTACTATTTTAGACTTTACCTTTAAAGTGTTAATAAATAATAACACCGTGTTATTTGATTACTAAATAATTTAAATGTTAAGCTTAGAATTGATATAAAATTTGAAAGTTTTACTATTATTTACTAATGAATTTAATAATAAATAAATAAATTTTATATTATTTATTCGTAGTTAAAATATATAATTTTGACTAGACATAAAAACATGATTTGAATTAATAAAATATTATATATTTTTAGAAGAAATAATTAAAATTCATTTTGGTTAATCAATTGTACGACCTTGTCATATTTTAGATATTTTTTTTATATATATTTATTGATATTATTACCTAGTCATGGATAAATTTATATTAATTTGTATTTCTTTTATATTATTCCAGGTAAGGGAAATGATTACACAAGAAGAATAATTTAAATACGTGAATTTTATATTATATTTTTTTTTATTATTGTAAATACGTGGTAAGTTTATACTTGAATTATTGCTTTTTTTTTATACTTTTTGCGTAATTAATTTACAATTTATTTAATTTTTTTTTGGGTTTTTTCAAATAATAAATTTATTTAACAAAAAAAAACCAATTTATTGTAATGTAGACAACTCCTGATCCATATATTTATTTAATACTTATTGATAAAAATAATCTAAAAATACGAAATTTGCAGTAAACGAAATTTATTACCATTGATTAAACAATCTGTATTTGCAATGTTGCATTTGTGAAGGGCTAGAAAAATGATTCTAATAAAAATAGGATTTAAATAAATATTTATCTACTGTGAATGGATAAATATGATTTTAGGCCTACATTTCCAGCAAAATAAATTAGTGCATTTTCTAAAACTAATTACTACTTTTCCACCTTTCCGGCTTATTGTGACAAATGAAAGTTTGGCTGTTTATTTTGTGTAAAACTTTTTTTTATCAGTGTACCAAAATAAAAAAAATGTTACAACAAAAATATTAATCTATAAAATTCATAAAACTTTTTTAAAAAAGCTAATTTTATTTCCAATCTTCTCTTTTAAGATAAAATTGTTTTTTTTTTTATAAAAAACATAAATTGGTTTTTATTTATTTTGGTTTTTAGCACAAAAATTTGAACATAAAATTTGAATAAAATATGTGTATTAATTTTAATTGAATTGCTAAACAAATTTTGAAGTATTTCTCTGTCCTTAAATATCCTTTAATTCAATCTTATTTGCAATTGGGATTTTTTGGAAAAATATAGAAAGTTTTAAGTATTTCAAAGAATATTAAAATAAAATATTAATCATTTGTAGAATTGTAGAAATTGTTGAAGTCTACGTCTTTCGGAAAAAAATAGCCCTTTTTGTACATTTGACATGTTGCATCATACAACCAACGAAATAGAAATATAGGAATACATTATTTTCTTGTAATTTTGTCTATCTAAGACAACGATGTCCTTTTTCAGCTTGAAATGTATGTACCATTAATCAAATTTTATAAGCTAATGTTAAAGATGAAAACCATTTAACGTGTTGCTAATTAATTAATTATAAATAGGTGTAATTTTCTTCGCCGTAAAGAAATGTATGGTTTTAGTAAATTTAGACAGAAGTAAAATTACAAGAAATCAGTATTAATATCAATAGAAGTTCTAACTTAACAATTGACCTGGTTAGCAATTAAAAGAAAGAAAAACTTTTATACTGTAGTGTTATTTTCGAAAGTTATGTTTACACAAATTAACCTGTATATAAAATTGTCTATTTATTATTAGAAGTTTTACTTACTTAAATACTTTTACTTTTATGTGTGCAATTTATAGGGAAATACTTTTAGTCGAATCTTCTATTCGACTAAGTGTAAATTTTCATAAATTGTTTTTTTAGTATTGCTAAATTAAAATAGAGTAAATGCGAAAAGAAATAATTAACATAGAATAACTAAATATTTATAGAGTATGGTAATATTGAAATGTACAAATATAAAATATCAACGAATACAAAATTGATATTTTAGAATAAACATTTATATAAAGAGAAATTATGTAATTACATTTATTTGTATATTTGTGGTAAAATTTCAATTTCATTTTGATAAAATTAATGGTAAAAATTCTGTTCGTAACTATTGACAGATTATTGTGTCACCACAATAGATGAAATTGAACTATATTCATATATGTATTTGCAAAATGTGTGAAATGAATTGTTAAATTAATTTTATTGCTGTGATGAACTGTTTGTATTAAGACTGAAAAAGTTAGTTTTCATAAAAAAGCGTTAAATTAAATGAATACCTATATCTATCTTTATTATAGATCTTTATTCTAGATTTTTAAACGAATAAGAAAGCACTCTCTCGTAATTATTCCAACTAAAAACTCTCAAAAATGCTTTATTCCTCCAACGACATTTGCTTTCGCTATCGATCCTGTATTTTAATTTCTATACTTTAATTTTCCGAGCGAGACACTGTCACAATTTTCCACCTCAACTATTTGCAATTTCTACGATTCTGTATATACGTATCTATATAGGTTCTAAAAAAAATTGTGTAATAATACGCTGTGTAACTGGAAAAACGTTGAGTATTCCGCCCTTGAAATCGTTTCCTAGGAAATGATTTCCCAATTTATTGGCAAGTTTAAGTCCCTTTTTAAGCTGTACGGATGATAAAAATATTTTAATTTGTACCTTTCTTTGTTTTTACCTAAATCTCTTTTTTTCCCCTAATTAATTGATTTGATCGTACATTTTTGTCACATTCTTATTAGTCATGTATTAAATTCATTATATTTTAAAGAACATTTTTTAAATTTAATTTAGGTTTAAAAGGTATTTTTAAAAAATATATAAAACCTTCAAAAATCCAGTTCTTGTCTTTCATAAATTCCACTAAAACTTCTTTAAATTTTTAAAACTATACGGAATTTAAAACTCCGTTTAGGAGATAACACATACGAAATTTTACTAACAGCGCATTTAACTTTTTAAAACTCTTTTTTTAAATAGATGATTATACGGCCATTAAATTTATAACCGTGTTAATTAAAAAATTTTCCGTAGAATTATAATTGTGCTAATTTTTTTTATATAGTGTTAAATCGATTTCGTCTAAAACTAGATTTACACAATTGACTGCATTTTGAAAAATAAAACATTAACATGCGATTCAACCTGAAACTTGTAACGCTTATTTAAATCAAAATTTTTCCAGAATTTCCCAAAGCATTTACAATATTATATAAATAATATATAATTGAATATTCTCGAGTACGAAGTTAGCTTTTGTTGGATTTTTCGGGAAACTAAATATTGATATATAAATTTTGAACATTCAATGGGTTCAAGTTTAAAGTAATTTGCAATACTATTTATCCATTTAAACTTGTATACTTTTACATTTTAATTATTTCCATATAAACGGATTCAATTTTAGTAAACATGTTGATTTTTTTTTACAATTCTGTGAATATTTGCCAAAACAGGATATCTACATAATTACAAATTTTGAACAGAGCAAATTTACAAAAATAATTTGTCATGATATAAATTGCTTGAGAATTCACAACGATTTAGATTAGACTTTTCATGTATTGGTAAATTCGAATATTAAACATTTATCAATCGTAGTCAGAAGTTATCACAAAATGTTCAAAATGTGATTGCGTTTTGAAAAACTTCTACAGAATTCTTATCAAAATATTTCAAATTACACTAATATGTAAATTAAATTGGAAATTTCACAATTCTATATTAATTTTTTTCTCAATCACAAATAAACTTATGCAAAATTGTTGTAATTGATTTAATTTGCATAATATTAAGAAGATGACACAATTAAAAGATGACAGTATAAAAATTCTTATTTCTTGTTACAAAAATAATGAATATTTACAAAGTTATTTTGCTGCTATGTAATTGAATTTGTTAAATGCAAATGTAAATATGAAAAAAAAAAAATGTGCAGATCTAATTTATAAATAACATTGCATAAAAAATAATAATATATACAAGATCTTCAAGAAAAAAAATAAGAATTTTAATTGACAAATTATGCTCTATTATCTAGACAAATGAAATTATAAAGAAGATCTTGAAATATTTCATTAAGTGCTTGATTTGAATTTACTTTTGCAATTGTAAAATAAGAACAGGCATGATACCACCAGGAATGTATATTTTCTAAGCAATGCAATTTATAATTGATCAAATTAAAAAAAATTAAATTATCTTGTTTAAATTGCTTAATTTCACTGTCAATAATAGATCTTTTAATTTAATTTAGTATTAATAATGCATTTTTGATCGCTCTGTACAAACTACTTTAATTATTGGCTACTTGTCAATAAAAGACTGGTTGTCTTATTACAGAAATTAATAAGAGTTAGCTAGTTTGGTTAGCTTTAAGGGAGTACAAAAATTTGTAAGAAATTTTTTAACTTGACACAAGTTGTACAACTCATTCCGGCGGCCAAAGAAGAATTTCTTTACAGAACATCAGGACATGTTTGATTCATCTTTCTGTCATATATTTTGGATCACAATTTTGGGTAAAATTAAGCCAAATTTAATATTATTTTTAAATAAGTTTTAAAATTAAATTTGGAATTAAAGTTTTGGTTTCCAATGCTACAATATACCTCTACTAATTATTGGTTTGGTAACATAGTAAATATATACATAAAGCCTAGTAATAAATAAAATTTCATTAAAATAGTCAAAAATTAAGACTGTGATATTTATAAAAATATTTAATTAGGCTTTTTTTATTTCCTTATGTTTTCTTATTAATTCTACAAATCGAACAGTAATAAAATGAATGAATTTTTGATAAAATTTATTAAGAGAACTAATCAATTTTGGCATATAAATTATACTATAATAATATTTTTCAATACTTTACTTATATTCCGTGATTTTAAATGTCGACATTTATTAATCTGTTATTACTTATCAATAATTAATTATTTCTTATCGAAATTTAGGGTTTTGATAAAATTTTATTGTACCATCAATTAATTTTTTTTTTGGAATTCAAGAATAGATTAAATTTACAATTTATATTTAATAGAATACTTTATCACTCTTTATTAGTGATATTACATTTACTTAAACTACATATATTTATTATTTATGATATTTGTTGAAAAATAAAATAATTTAAATTGCTCCAACATTTATTTGCAAAAAGTGGACAATTCTTAATAAATCGATGATAAATTTTTAATTCATCCATGATATTTTATTACAATAATTAACTTATCAGAATTTTAATCTGAAACTATTGTTAAATTTTAATTACTTCAATAATCAAAAAAATATTTTTTTAAGATTGTACTAAAAATATAATTAGACTAACATTTCTAGATTTTTAAATTTAAAATTTAGTTGAATAACGTGGACTGAACATTTTAATTTGGTTTTTTTTTTATTTTAAAAAATATTTTAATATTGGTATTAAAATTTTATAAGTGTTTATAAAATTTTATAGACAATTCTTAGTACATATATGGTAACCAAAGTTTTATCCAGAAATATAACTTAAAATTACCACCAAGTATATACTCTTGAAAATTTAGTAAGTACATACTTTACTAAAACTTAATTAATTTAATATTTTAAAACCGAAATTCTATTAAATTTAATTAATTTATTTAATAATACTTAATTTTTAAATAAATTCGATTAATCGAATTTGATTGATTAAAGTGTTTCGATCGTAATTTATCAGAAATGACATACTTCCTTCAAATAACTAAAATATTTAGTAATTTTTGTTGAAATTTATGTTATAGTTATGTGTTACTAATAAAAATTATTCATAAGTTTAATTAGTTCAATAGTTGGTCCAACATTAAGATTGATATTAAATAGATTACTATATTCAAAATAATTGTGATATATTTTGTACTTAGTTCAATTTTTAGTAGCCAATTTGATCAATTAAAGTGTTTATTATCATTAAAGAAATATATAATAATTAATAATTTAATATTTAAATTATTATTAATAAATTTTGTTAAATAATTTCACAGTTTTTTCACAACCAATTAATAAAACTGAAATAAATTTGACAGTTCAATTCCATCTATTAAATAAATATTTTATAATTTTATTAAATAGATGGAAATTAATTTAAATTATTTAAATAAGATTTGATTAAAACGTGTTTTCGAAGCTAATTGAATAATTAAAATTCCATTTAACAATCATAATATAATAAAATTAATGAATTTTCTAAAAAAGAAAATGGAAACACTTATATAATAATAATTTTCATTAATATAATTTTGTAAATTCAGAGAAATGAAATAATTATATATTTTGTGGTTTTTATGGAAAATAAATTATTTTAAATTTGTTGAAAAGCGAAATTAAATTGATTTTTCCAATTTTAAATTAATTGGCCAATTCTATATAAATTAATAATATTATTTTAACAATTTAAAATGAGAAAATTATTTGTTGACAATTATTATTATTGAAGAGTTGACCTTATTGTTTAATTGTGCCATAGTACATATACTTAATACTATTTTGTTTTTCGTGCAGAATAAGATTTAAATGCTTTTTCATGTTGTAGTAAATAAAGGGATTTATTTTAAATTACTTTTTCTTTATTATTTTCAATAAATTTTACAATTAATTAAACTAGCTATTAAATATACTTTATAATTGTCGTGGAAATTTGAAAAATCTTACAAAATTTCACAAATTTATTTGAAAAATATTTTTACAATCACCAAATTTAATTGTTAATTTGAAAAAAAAAAAAAAACTTTTCTGAACAGTCCTTACAATCAAAAATATAGCTCTTCTAGCTGACAAAATTAACTATATAGGATATGCTCAGATAATTGTAAGTTATAATTTGTTAAGTATTTATGGTAACATCTTGTCTATAGTTTTTTTTTTTTTTGAAAAATAATTTTTCAATTATAATCTTTTTTTTAAGAAAATTGTTTTTGAGAATTACTAAAAGTTTTCCGAACTTTTATCCATTTAAAATAGAATTAAACAAAATTAGCCTGTAAGTGATTTTCAAATTTTTTTTGGTAATGATAAGACGAAAAATTCTATTTTCAATTTTTCTTTTTTTGAGCTTCTAAAAACAGTGAATTTTAACACCTGTCAAACATTTTGGATAGGAAATTAATATCAAATTTTATTCATATATGTATTTAATTTTAGTATCCCGGTTTGTAAAGTGATATAACGTGTAACATGTATAAACAATTTTAAATGAGTTTTTATTTTTGCCTTAAGTATAAAAGAAATTTTATATTTTTTTTAATTAAACTTATTATATTTTGTTGGAAGATCAAAGTATTTGTGTGTATATACGGATATAATGAAATTAATTTTAAAATAACATGTACATAAGACAATTTGTTGAAATAGAAATTGAAATTTGGAATGGGTAATTAAATTTTCCAATTATACACTTATATGATTTTTTCAAGAAAATGTTAAAATAAAGAAGATTGAAAGAGTAAATAAATTTTATAAAAACATTTAAAAAGTTTTTTTTTTTTTCAAAAAAAATTAATATCTTTTAAATGCTTAAGAAATTATAAAACGCTAGAGGTATTAAAATATGATTTTAAATTATAAAAATTCATGAGATATATTTTTATGGAGGTTTAAAAATGTATGCTCTGAATATTCAAGTTCTCTGTACTACATATACTAAAATTTAATATATAATTTCATTTTATTGTGCTGTGAGTTGTACCATTTTTTCCATATCCTTTTTTTCTTGATATAAAAATTTATCCCTTCGTACAAAACTGTGATTTTTGGACATTTATCGATTTGATGAAATTGCCTGGTATTTGCATTATAAATAAATAGATTTGGAAATTAATTTCGAATGTCAAAAATCTGTGGAAATTTGCCAAAACACGATACGTATTTAAATTTTTTGATATTTTGAGATAAGTTCTGATTTAGACTGCTAAACATTTAATTTTCAAATTTACCAGTGCATGACAAATTTTTATTTGGTATAAACTATAAATCATAGAATTGATTGACTTTGCTAAAACCTGACAACTTAATCCGCTTCACAAGTTTTGGTTGATGAATCAGCTAGAAAATAAAATCTACCAAGAAAATAAAAAAATTATTCAATTCTCAAGAGTTGAGAATTCGCAAACATATTATTATTACGAGAAGTTCGATCTAATTTTTTTAAACTTGTTGTGCTGAAGATTTTTTATTATACAGCTTATATCGTGTTTTGGCAAAGTTCCATCGTGTTTTGGCAGAGGGAAAATAAGTATAACTAGTGATAAGCTTTCGCAAGATGTAAAAGTTATTAATAAAATTTAAATTAATAAAATTCAAATAAAACAGCGCAAGATAGATGACTGCTTACTTTTCCCATCCATGATACATTGTGAGTTGATAAACCAAATTGAACTTTTTTCTCTGGATCGTTTTATACTCAACTATCATTAAACTTTTACTATGTTCATTTTTGTATACTAAGATTTCTATTTTTTAATTTAAAAAAGAAAATTTATTACGTGATAAACACTTTCATTTTTCTAGACTCCATTTTCTAGCTTTTTTTTCCAAAATAAAAAAGTTTACCACAATAAATTATATTCAAAACTTGTAACATACATAACCTAAATATTTCTTGAAAATTAAATTGAATATCTGCATAAATGGTGCATTTTTCAATATCCTAAATTTTTATGTTTGTAGTAGTAGTATTTTTCAATAAATTTTTTTTTTTTTCAAAAATAATATAAATTCTTTTTACGTAAATAATGATAAAATAAAATATAAATATTAAAAGAAATTTTTGAAATTAAATTCACATTTTTCTTTTATACATTAAATAAAATATAAATAGTTTGAGTGTAGAAAAAACTCCTAAAAAAAAGCCAACTGGAAAATAATCAAGAAAAATCAACAATGACCCTGATTGAAATATCCGTTTTTCTGTCTTAGAAAAATTTTCTTCTTGTTTTTCCTTTGTTAATATTTTATTTGCCAAAAAAAAAAGAAGAAAAATGATTTTTTTTGTCTATAAAAGATTTTCATTTATTTTGTTACACAGAGAAAATTTAGTTAATTAAGAAACGAACTTTTTAATTGTCATTGAAAATTTTTTTCACTCATGATTTTAAATAAACTTTTTTTTGTTGGAATTTTCGTTACATTTTGTAATCTTAAAAAAAAGTATTGTATTAGTATAATTGAAATTGTGCTTAAAAAGATTAATTAAATCATGTAATTATGGTTGTAAGAAAATGAAAATACCAAAAATCTTATAATTACTGCTGAAAATGACTTAACATAAATATTAGCTGTTTATCCATTTACTTAGTAACAGTATAAACTTGGTTATTAAAGTTTGAGAAATTATTCTTAAAATCTGAAAAAAAAATTTGAAATGTGAGTTGCCAGCGATTTTGTGAAGGCTTTAATGATTTTCACATATAGTAAATTTTATATGTTTTATTATTATTATTATTATTCATTTTTGCCCTTAAGAAAATATACAAGTGAGTTTTGTTGAAAATATGTATATAATCTTGGTTAACTAGTTATTAATATGACATTTAAATTGGTGGCTAGAATGGTGCAGGTGCAGTGCTAAAAAAATTACATATTGTGAAATAATTTATAAGTATAAATTTATAAATTATTCCCAAATGAAAATCTATAAATTTTATTATTAATATTATTAATTGTTGGCAGTAATTATTTGTTGCCAAATTAATTTCTGTAAAATAAAATAAATTGTTACATGAAATTAAATTAATACAATTTTCTAGTAATTTTATTAGAAATAAATTTTTCATTTCAAAATTATTTTATTAACATTTTTATATGCTTTACAATTTGTCCAATTTAGAAGTCATTAATTTTTTTTTATTTATAAATCAAATCAATATTTTTCCAATTATTTTAGTCCTTTTACAAATCACAAACGAAAAAAAAAACATTCTAATTAAATCAATTTCCATTAATAAACATGAACCTAAAAAAAAAAATCAAATGCCTTTTTTATTTATATACTTTAATTATCAAAATTATTGTCCAGTGGAAAATTTTTCTAATAAATCATTGAAAAATTTATTGATCAAATTTACAATAAAAGAATTACTTTTAGACCTTTTTATAAAAATCTATTTTAATGACTAAATATAGAAAAAAATAATAATGAAATATATTTTATATAATTTTGTAATATTATATAAATAATTTAATTTTGAATTAAAATATAAATAAATTGTCCTAATTAAGTTATAAAATTTCGTATACCATACAAAAAAAAAAAATATGAATTACCTTAAATATGAAACATGTCATTAAATTAATTAGTAATTATATTGTTTCAATCCTTTTTCCCTGTGTATATTAATTATTGGAAATATTGTTAATCTGAAATCTATTACATTAAAATTGTAGTTAAATTTTTATTATCTATAAATATAAATTTTCTCCTTAATTGAAGAGTGCTGTTTTTTTTTTTTTTGGGATTATAAATTTTGTAAAATAATAATTTTTTTTATAGGCTAAACATGGAACTAAGTATATAATTTAAATTTATAAAATAAATATAGTATTTTTTATTATTATATGGTCAATAAATTTTAATTTTGTCGTAAAAATATAAATAAATATGTGTTAAATGGTTTGGAAAATGTTGTACGTGCCAAATTAAGCAAAAATAGTGTATATTGAAATTATGCTACATAAAAACTATATATATATTATGATCACAGTGATATAAAAACTTAGATAAAGATATTTTAATATCAATTTGGTCAACACGATAAGAATAAACATCTTATCAGTTGAAAATTAATAAGACTGTCGAAAATTAAGAAATTCTGTTTTAAGACTAGCTGACAACGCAGGGAATTCTCTTGGATTAAAATCTAGAAAATAAATTGAGCCATTGCAGTCAGTGCAAATAGGCTACAAATGTAATTATTGAGTTTTAATTTTGTAAAAACCATGAAAATCACTAAAGTTGACTATGATGAATTAGTATTCTTTATTTTCATCCTTATCATATTTTGAATTAATTTATAAAATATAAATTCAGAATTTTGTAATAGACAAAATTTATGATTTTACTGTCGACAATAAGTATGAAACTATAGAAAAATTGTTAAATTACACGGCTTTTCCCTATTTTTTTCATTAATTTAAGTTATATATTATTTATTAACATTATTTTTTTTGTTTTGTCAATCTGCCAAACATTATAAATAATTTTTTTTATGTATTTATGAATTTTTTTAACTTAAACAATTGTTTTATCAAATCTAATAAAACTAATTATAATTGGCTTTTTTCTAAGACTATTAAAATTTTCCAGAGAATAAATAACTTTACCTTGAAATTGGCAAAGATTATTTAAGCATCATTGGCATTTAAACTAAATTTTTTACCATAACATAGACTAAATGTCACAAAAAAAAACCAAGAACTTAAACTAATGTTCTTTAGATATATTATGTTTCTCTAAAAAAAAAAAACATATAAAATATTTTGGTATAATATTAATGGTAAAACTATTTTGTTAGCACTTTTGTGCCAACCAAACCAAAAAAAAAATAAATAAAATAAAAAAATAAAAGTCGAATGAAAATTTCTAATTTTAGGATATTTCGAGGGTGGTTAATATAGTTTCTTATGAACCATGTTAAATTAATGAACTATAACAAGATAGTTTTTTTTCTATTCTTATGATATCGGATTCGGATATAAAGTTAAGCTAATAATATACAAATTTTGCTTATATTTAGAGATACATATTATGAAAAATTAGGTAAAAACATATAAATTAATGTAATTTTTTTTTATAGCCTAAAGGAAAGTTTAACATTAATATTTGTTTGTTTGTGTGTTATTTTTTTTAATGTACATACATATATATATTTATATATTTAACGACAAGGAACTAAAAGGAAAACTACATTCTTGCCAATAATAATAAAAGGATTATATCTGCATCGCGTAACAAAGAAATGAAAATTTTGTTAGCCAAAAAAAAAAAATACACGAAACGGAAAATATATTGAAAAATTTTTTATTTTTTGTTTTTTTGGTAGCTGTTTCTACATAAAAATTTTCCTTGACATGAATTTTCTTTTAGTACACAACAAAAATTGAAATTAAAAATATTTGACTGTAATTTTTTTTTCTGTTTTTTTTTTTGTTGTGGGGAAAATAAATAAAAATGAAAGTTCTTATATTTTAGGAAAATCAATTTTTTCAATTTTTAAAAATGTTGCCTAAACAAATAAGCGACACGTTTCGTTTTCCAAAAACCTTTAAATTTTCATCAAAATGTTTTTGTAAAACAAATATAATCAAATGTCAGTAATAAAAAATTTTCTTTATAAATTTATCAATAATTTTCTTTGTCCTTAAAATCTTAATTTTACTGAGAAGAACAATTGACAAATTAATATACTTTGTCGAACTTTTTGTCCTTCAGTTAATTAATTAATGACAAATTAGCTTTGTTCTTTACTTAAATATCCTTAAAGAGTTTTTTTTTGTGTTTTGTTTTCATATTCTGGAGGAAACTTAATTTCAAAGTTGTACCCAAATTTAAAAAAAATTATACTACAATTAAATGGTGAATGTCCTTTTTCCTTCTTATGCGTTTCTATAAAAATCAAAAATAAAATAATAATCTAATAATTTTGTTGACAATGTTTTTTTTTTTTTATTTCCTTTCTTTTCAAATTTTAATATTTTTATTATCCTTTTTTTTTTATTTATTTATTTATCGAATGAATTTATCAAATGTGTTCATAATGATAAAAAAAAAAATTCCTGAAACCAAAAATCAAAGATACAAAAATATTTTTATTTCTCGAACAAAAAAAAATGAAAATATAAAACTGAAAAAGATTTTCTATACTCAAGGGTTTTTTTTATATATTATCCTTTTTTTTGGAGTACAAAAAATTTAAATTTATTATTAAAGGTCCTTTGTGAACATTTATTAGGAATAAAGGAGTTGAAATATATTTTTGATAACTAGAGATTTATCAGTAGCTTATAAAATTATATGAAAAATTTTCATTGTCATTGGGAATATTAATGGGGATCTGTTTATAGGTTTCCGAATGGTTTTGATTGTGATTAATAAAGTGGAACTGAGATTTCGGCAGTTATGCAGCATTAGATATCACATTCAGGTCATGTAAATACTTTCAAGTAATTTTTTAACTTTATGCATGGAAATTATGTTTGTTTGTCCGGTCCAGGAAAATTTTGGTACAAGTACTTGATGAGTTTTGAACGTTGATAAAATCTGCTTATTTTATGAGGTAGACTCAAATTCTTTTTTGTTAAAAAAAGGATTTTCTTGTGGAATTAAGAAAATTTGTGTGAGGTTAACAGTGTGAAGGTTTAGATGTTTAAAAAATTCCCTCCTGAAAGGTGTAACCCGAAAAAACTTTGATAATTTTCTCCTTCCGTTTAAACCTGGCAAAATTAAATTATTTACCATTATAACCTGAACATTTTTAGCCTCCCAAAATTATACTAATTTCAGTATTTTGAAAATTATTTCAAAACTAATCTATCGTAAATTAGTCGAAAAAATCACAGCCTGTAGTAAATTAATCGAAAGAATTAGAATGTTTAGTGACATTTACTTTATTCTGTCATGTCAGAAACTCAGAAACTGTTTTAATGTTACATGATGGTCTGAAGGATAATGTTTAGGCAGCAATAATTTTTTCTTTTCATTAATTTCAGTATAGATTAATATAATATAGAATTTGAAATCTGTCATATTTTCTTCAATGTTTATACAGAAATTTACTAAATATGTACATAGTTACTTTCCAAAAATATTAATCTTCTTGTCAAACATTTTGTATCATAATACCAAAAATAATCAATATTAATATTTAATAAATTTTATGAATAATTCAATTAATGACAAAACACTTTTTACACTTAGTAAATAACGAATTAATTAACTTTCTCTAAAAAAAAATATATATCTACATACAATGGAATCTATAATTGTCTGTAATGGTAAATATAGTGACTGCTATGGAAATCCTAGTTAAATAATAAAAAAAAACAACACAGTTCATATTTTATTTTCGTCCTTTTTAATATAATATTTTATTTTTTTCAACAAAAAAAAAAAGATGAAGTGAATTTGATGTTTCATGGACCATTACGTACTTACCATTTTTGTGAAGAACCTTTTTCATTTCTCTATAAATTAATTTTTTGGTTCAACAACAACAATTTTCAAAATATATTACATTTTCCATTTGAAAATGTAGTTTTTCCTTTTCAATTTTTTTTTTTTGTGTGTCGTTTTTTGGCAGTGGCCCTTTAAAGTCTCTTAAAAGTTGAACTTTTTTTTATTATTTTTTTTTTTTTTCAAGTTTATTTAAAGGATACTTAAAATTTTGCTCATATATAAAATTTATGCTATTTCAAGTAGCCTCTTAAATATCTTTTTTATTTTGCTTTGTTGTTCGATATGTTTTTGTATGCGTATCGTTCTTTTTTTTTTTGTAGTGTACCCACCTATTCTTTGACAGATAACACACATTCTCTCAAAAAAAAAAAAAAAAGGAAGATATTTTTCTATGTTTTTATCGCTTTTGGGGAATAGATAAAAGATTATATTTTATAATTTTATGTTGTGTTGTTGTATAAAATGTTGTTAATGGTTAAGAGAATAAACATGATTTATTTTTCTTAGCAGGGGTGTTTTTTTTTTCATTCTTTTTTTTTCTTGTTGTTGGAACTTGGAAAATTGCCTAATATATTTATTAGGGGGGGATGGTGGATAAAAAGATTGAAAAAAAATATTTTTCTATTTTTCCTAAACTTATTTATTGTAAAGAATTTTTTTTGACAAAGGTTCTTAAAAACTTTATATTTTTCCTTCTTTTGTATAGAAGATCAAGTTTGTTATCCTTAAGTGGATTGACTACGAATAAAAAGGACTAGGAATAAGACCAAATAAAAATAACAATATTTGGGAAATGAATAACAAAGTTTACATAAATTAAACAAATATTTATAATGCAATTAAATTTTTATCTCGTTTACGAAGAAAAGTTTTGAATTTTAAAATTTTTCACAAATACAATTTTTTTTTTTCGTATTAAAAATTTTGATTTCATGGTTTGGTGAAAAGTATAAAAATATTTTAAATAATATTTTGACAGCATAAATTATTAAATTATAATAAATAAAGAAAATTATTTCATTTATGTTTAAAAAGGAAATATTTTCTGTATTAACGATTATTCAAAAATTTTAAATTTATTTATGAATTATATTGAAAATTGTAAATGAAATTCTAACATAATATTTCAATTAGATTTATTATAATATTTTTTTTTTTATATTTGCAGGATTGATTTAATTTCATAATTTCAAATATTTTCATTGTAAAAGGACTTTTATTGTGTATATTTAAGGTATGTTCAAAATATTGGAACAGTGGCTAATTAAATTTAGATTTAAAACTACAATAAAATAGTAGCTTTTTTAAGCTTTTATGCTAATCCCTTGGTGACGAATTACGAAACGTGTGCGTAAGATATTTTCCACTCACAAAAATCAAAAAAAGTTTATGTCTTCTTAGGTTTTTTGTGTATTTTGCCAGTTAATTTGTTAGAACGGACTCAAGTAAATTAATATAAAAATTTGTGTTCAAACTAAATTAGTTATTGGTTTCCAAAGTTAGCCCCTTATCTTCAAAAAATCACATATTATACTATTTTTCAACTAAATTTGGAAAAAACCTGTGGATTTTAAGATTGAAAAAGTTTAATCTTTTTTAAGCAAATAAATTTACTAATTAATTTGAGTTAGGCTTAAAGTCAACCAGACAATCTGCTTTATTTGGCAATCGAACCAACCAACACTTTTCTTATATATTCTGTCACCCAATTATAGTTAATTAGTTTTATTTTATTAAATAATATATTTCGGTAATAAAGTCTTTTCTAAGTAAAAATAAATATTGAGATTAAGATACTTTATGACACAATATTATTAATCATAAGAACAACGTAATTGATACTTTTCCCAATATCATCATTGGACTTTTTTTTTGTACTCAAGTTTTGTTACTAAATTTGTTATGAAACGCAATATTTTATTTATAGAGACAAACTTTATGTACAATTTTAATCAAATAAGATTAGGTTGTATGGCAATGGAAAGTTTTTTTTTTATAAATTGATGAAATTTTTGGTAAAATTAAAATTTGTTACACCAGAAATTCATTTACGTCACACAATAAATTGAAGTTGGGAAAATTAAGAAATTTGAGAAAATTAAATAACCATTTTTTTTTTTTAAAGAAAAATATAACAAGTCTCATTTACTAAAAATTTTAATACTTCAAGTACTTCTTTTTAACCTTTGACAGTAAAAAGTTTATGTTAAAATTAAATTTTTCTAAATTTTATTAAATATTCAAACCAACATTTTTTAACTCTATTTTTAATATATACAATAGCCCTCAATATATTTTTCAAGTGTTTAAAGTGCACTTTGATAAAAGTGTGACTATTATATACATATAAAGCTTTTGATTATTAATATTGAAAAAAATAAAGGTCAATTAATTTATTGATTTTTATTAATATAAACTAATAAAATTGATGGTTAAGGATATATCGAGAATGTCCTTGAAGAGATATATCATTATTTCCTACAACATTTTTCTTCTTTTTTTTAATATTATATTTTATGAAACTAAATTATTATTATTTTTTTTACCAAATACACGCAGATTTAAACATGAAATAAAAATAAAAATGTTGTTACAAAAATAAAAAAAAAATTCATAAAAAATAATAAAAGCTGATTTGACATTTCCGTGACATGTTTAAAAAAAAAAAACTTAATATAAAAGAAAAGTTTTATTTTTTATGAAAATTCTAAAATATGTATATAAGTTAGTAAAATTCATGTTTCCGATGATAAAATAAAAATCCATAATTTCTAGTGAGAGGACAAGATAATAAAAAAAATTCACTAGAAAAACTTAAGGACTTTTCTTTTATTATAAAGCCACTAAAACGGTGAAGATGGTTTTTTTTTATTATTATTATAAGAAAATACAATAAGGAATATAAAAAAAAAAAAATAAAATCCTCTTAAAATATTTAGAAAATTTAATACATATTCAACAAATTTCTATTTATATTGTCCCCCATACTTTCTATAATGATATTACTGTCCAAAATTTAAGCCTAATTTGCGATTTTAGGAAAATTTTCTTACAATTAATTCAATATAATGGAAAAGTTTTTTTTGCTATAGTGAATTAGATAGAATTTTAACAAACCAATTAAGAGCCTTAAAAGGGTCTTAATTGGTTTGTTAAAATTCTATCTAATAGAATTCTGACTATTAGTTCAGTAAAAGTTGTTCAAAAAGCTTTGCTATAGTGAATTAACTACAAATATCACAAATTAATTAATATCCTTAAAAGGCAAACAAAAACAATTCCTCACTCCAAAGTATTAAATTCCATCATACAAGTTTCCATACTCCAAAGTCAATCGAAAGTTGATTAAATCTATCTTCAACCGTTTACAAAGTATTATTGGTCGCAACCCAATATATATTTTTTTGTTGCCAAGTTTACTACAATGGGTAGCATAGTTCCTAAACTGCAGACTTATCTGTGCTTCAACTTTCAAAGCATTGTTTTATTAGAATTTGAAACTACTAATTTTATATGGATTCCGAAACATGTGAAGAAACCTTTTAATTGCAACAAGCTAATGGTTTTTGTTCATTATTCTTTGTTGAAAGATTTATATTTCCGCTATAGGCTATAGCGAAACAGATTCTATAATTTAAGAGAATTAGACTCGTATTTTCCGATATTTAATTTTAAATACGAAAAAATCAAACTGAAGTATTTATTATAAGTCAGAATTCATCTCAACCGGTCTTAGATTAGAAAAGTTATTGTCAAACATGTATAATTTCCTTAATTTTTAATGACCCTATAGTCAAATCTTAATATTATAAATAATTGGGTTGCAGTTAGAAGTACTATTTTTTTGAAAAAAATTCTGGATCATTAAAATTAGAAAATGCTGATCTACAAGCTCCAGCAAACGTAATGATTTAATTTATAGTATTAGGTCACAAATTTAATTCCGCACTACACCATTGTCTCTCTAAAAGAAATATATTTTTTTTTATAAAACTTGACTATAAGAACGCAATCATTATTAATTTTCATATTTTTTTTTAGTTATTTCACATAATAATTTAAAAAAATTACATAAATTGTTTGAGCTAAATCTGACCTTTTCAAATTATAATATTTCACTAAATAATTTTTATTAACAATTTTCTTGAATAAAAAAAAATATATAATTTTTATAATTCAGTAATTTTTTTCATGACACGTTTTCATAAGATTATAAAAAATTACGTTAATTTTGGTATTTGTAAAAGGATGTTGCATGTTCCAGACAAATTATATCAAACTTTTCAGTTTTTTTTTTATTATTATTTCAAAAACAATAAAAGGAACAAGGAAACATAAGAAGCATAACTAATTGATATTATATTAAATGTTTAGAATTTATAATGTTTTTTTTTTTGATGAAATTTTTTATTATAAAAACTTTAAAACTTTTTCGTACTTTAACCTTTTTTTTTTCTTGTTTCCTTATTAATTTTCTCACATTATATTCAATATATAAAAAAAATTATATACTTAATTATTATATACTATACAACATATTAAATATATTTTTTTCGATTCCTGCAATAATGCATAAATAGTATTATAATATACTTTACTATAAAAAGTATCTTTTTCATTTTAAAAATATATATATTAATATAAAAATAATTCTCACAGGATATTTTAATAAAGGAAAATTACTGGTCATATTGCTATCATAAAACTATCGTTAATTAAACTCTATAGAATTTTGTACTTTGTTTAAATGAAAATTTATATATTGTGTTGTGTGTAGAAAAATAATATGTTTAAATGAAAAATTTAAGTATGTTTCCTGTCTGAATACCCAGGAAGTAATTAAAAGAACAAGAGTATTTGAAAAGGAATTAATAAGGAAATAGAAAACCAATGAAATAATAACATCAATTGTTCATTTTATAGTAAAAAATATTTGTTCTTTTTGTAATTAGAAATAAAATCAGTAAATCTTATTAATTATGTTGGAAAGCTTTTATTCTTTTTTTTTTTAAAAAAAAGAAGAGAAAAATTATTTTTATGTAATTAAAACAGTTTGACGTATTTCCGGAACCCAATCTACAATATAATATTTAGGAAGTCTATAATAAGTAATATCAAAACTAAATTTTCAAATGTTTAATCAAATTAAGGACTAAAAATATTATCATTTTTATTGCTAAAACTAAAAATTGACAAATATTGGCAAATTAAACTAAAAATTGACAAATATTAGCAAATTACACCGAAACTAAAAAATGACAAAAGATTTAAAGATTAATTACATTTATGTCTATATATTTACATTTAAGAAAAATTATCTGCTATCTAATAATGACCTCCAGATACTATATTGTATTTAATAGAGGGTTGTAAAATATAAAAGCGAATCTACTTATGTTCGGAATCTGCAACTGAAGAAGAGTTGTAGAAAACAGACAAAGCTGGAGGTGAATAGTTAAGAGCTACAGCTCTTAACAGAACAAACAATATACTAAATCATTTTTATTTTTCACGACAAATTGCAAGTAAAGAGCTATATAACCAAAATATTTATCTCAAAACTTTATTAAATTTTCAATTGTGAAAAAGTTTATTAATTTTCATTCGCCAATCCTTCCAAAATAAGTTTTATTATTTATTTAACCCTAATGAAACTGAATCATAAACGAGTCAATATATATCTTAACAGTGAGTATCGTGTTATTCAAAATATAAATTTAAACTATACAACTTGCCACAATTTATATTACGTGTTAGATTAATCATAAAATGATAATAAATTATTATTTATTTTGATCATAAAAAAGTAATTATAATAAACGAAATCTATATTCTGTATAATTTAGTGACACTAATACCTAAATCATTTAAATTTATACCCCAAAAAAAAAAACCTTGTAACTGCTCCCAAAATTCTTAACCCAAAAAGATCGACGTACAACAATTTTGAACTAAGATAAAAAAAAATTAAAAAATTTTTTTTTTTTCATTTAAATACGTACATAATTTCTTTTAAACAAAAATATTTTAAAGTTAATAGAAATCGTATAATCCCCAACACATTTTTATCCTTTTTTTACATTCATGAAGTACTTTTTAAGCCAATCTACAGTAAAGATTTTACATTATTATACTATGTATAATTATAAAATTTTAGTATTTACTTGTACACACAACTACACAAATAAAATAAACATTTATAATTGTTAGTATTTTGGGTTCATTCATTTATACCAGCACAAAAAAAAAAAAAATAGTCTTTTCTATAGAAATCCAGGATTTCTCTCTCAAAAAAAAATAAAAAATTAAATAGTGTTATTTTGAAAACTAGTTCAAGCATACACCCAACATTATGTCGCAGTACAAGAAAATTGTTATAACTTTTCTATTTTTTTTTTTTTTCCTTTTACTTACAACACAAAAACAGGAAAAATAAAGTGGTTTAAGTCCAAAATACAAAAAAATTAAGAGTCCGCTTTTATAATTTTCTATATATTTCTATTGTTTTTCCCTTTTTTTGTGTACTAATGTTTTATGTTTTACAATCTTATCTAAAATATTTAATATACAACTTGTATATATAAATATATAATATTTATGGTTGAGTAAATTTTTTGTGTATCTTTCATAAAGTTTTACATTTATTAACAATAATATTATTGTTATTATTTTGAAATAATTTTACTTTGAATTTTCTATCAGATAAACTAAACATAACAAACAATACATAAAATAAAATGTACAACATATTTTTTTTTGTAGAAAATATATATTTTATAAATAATACTTAGAATCGTATGTTGCCAGTTGATGATATATAGATTTATATAAATTTCAATCAGTTGAACCGTAACATTCAATTTACTATCTACACTACAGTTTGTTTTTGTGTACATATATTAAATAAGGGCTTTGATGAAATCTAATAAGTAGATTTGTGTAAAAGTGCTAAATGTTTTGCATAGAATAAAATATGGTATCATTAATTGAGAGAGTCTGAAATTATAGCTATAAAATAATTTTGTATAATTTTGAGAATCATTCGGTATTTTGCCAAGAAAACCAATTTTTCTAAAGGAAATATCACAAATAGTATTGCCACTATTTGTGATAGTATTGCAATATACTATCACAATGGCAATACTATGAGAATACTATGAGCTGGAAACACTATGAGCTTAAAAGTTTTATGAGTCTTCAATCCAAGAATCCCCTAACATACTATTGAAATTTGAACCTATACTTCTTTGATATGGATTCGGAAAACCTAAATATTAAAGAAAGTAAAGAAAATTTATAATTGGCGCTTAAACTTGCCAAATAAATGGAATTTTAGTGAAGCATTTTTTGTTAGCAAATCGTATCAATTGTAAGCATTTTTTCGAATCTTAAAAATTCACTTTACTATAATTTTATTACTCATTTTTAAAGCTGAGTTTTTCACCAAAATGTTGACAGAACTTAAATTAATTTCGATGTCTCGTTCATCAATGCATAGTACTATTGTTGGTGTTGAAATTTAGTGAATTGTACATACAAGTCTAAAGAGTTCATAAAAAGTAATTCTTGTTAAATTTCGCACATGTCTAATAATGTAAATGGAATATTTAGCTCGCGTTGATTGTGTACCTTTTTGGAACCAGATAATAAATTTTATTTTTTTTAGGTTTTATGTTTTTTTTTATGATCAATTTATTTAAATTTCGATAACCGATTTCCCAGATTTTTATTTGCTTCCATTTCTAAAGTGCTTTTAAAAAATTACATATATGTATGTAATTTCTCATACTTATTTTTAAATATTTCATTGGTTTAAAAATACTGACATTTATTTGTTCATAAATCTAAATTATTTTTTTTTTTTTACAGATATATAAAGCATAAATATTTCATATTTCACATAAAACTAATCTAAGAATATTTAATAGTCTCATTTAATTTATATGTTTAAAAAGTATTTAATCGCATATTTTAAATATAAACAACATAAAAATATTTACATAGTAATTATATTTAATTAAATAGTAGATGGTTTTTTCATTAATTTTACCACAAATAAATTCGAAATATTTATCCATGTTAAATTTGTTTAGTTTTTACTTGTAATATCAGCTCAAAGGATCTTTAAATTTACTTAAGGTGAGAAATTAGAAATTTCCGCGCTTCGTAGAAATTACTAAATTCAACATAATTAAAATCATATTTGAAGTTATATTTCAAATAAAATATCACAAATAAACTTTTATACAAATTAATAAAAAAAAGTACTGACTTCAAATGAAAATATTATTAAAAAGTTTAACGTATAATATCGAAAGGATTTGCGTGACAAATATTTATATTTAAATATATAAGAACCAAAAATATTTTTTGCAAAAACAACTAAGGTGTGCCATTAAGTGGTAGTAGTAGTAGTACAGTACGTAAAATATTATTATGCGTAGTAATCATAATAATAATAACAAAAAAATAAAACTTTGTATTTAAGGATAATTTAGCACTTTTTCTTTATAAATAACACAAAAATAAAAAAATTCAGGGTTTTCTACTGTCGTCATTTATGCCACACCGTGATGATTTGAATTTAGCATTATTTGATTATAATAATATAGTCAAGGATTTTAGTTTTACGTTCTTTTTTTTTGTTGTATTCCAAAAATAAGTAAAATAAATTTTTAAATATGACAAACTATGGAAATAATGGATAAATAATTGTGAATTAAATATTTATCATCACACCTAAACAATATTAGTTTTTATTCTAAATTATTCCGCACCTAAATTGAAAATTTAATATAACAAATTAATTATAATTAAACCACCCCTGTTTTTAAAACCATAATATGTATATGTATATGTATTTGTTATTTGTTGACAGAAAATGATACAATTTTACATAATTCACCAAAATGTTGACAGAAAATTTTAATTTTTTTTCAGAAATGTTTGTAATGTTTTTTTTTTATGTTTGTATAAAATTTAAATATTTGACAAAATTTAAAGAAGATTTGTTAAATTTCTGGTCATAATTTATGCAAAAAAAATTTATTAGCTTAATTCAAGAAGTTCGAATGGTTTTTGTAAACATATCTAAAATGGTTGTTATTATGATGTTAAATAAAAAATAATCCTGAAAAATGTTATTAACTTTTTAACTGAAATATTTGTTTTTTAACGACGTTTTTATATAAATTTCTACACAATTATAATGAAAATATCGAAAATTAATTATGCCAATAAACTGGTCAAAATTATAGACTGTGTTGTTTTTTATTTAAAAATTATTTTTCATTAAAAAAATATTTGAATCCTTGTAAGAGATTCTTAAGAAAAATAATAATATTTTCATTAAATTCAGTTGAAGATTTTGTCGTTCAATTTCCTTTCCACTGATCGGAGGATGTGCAGGTGTCACATTCAATTATATTCAATTTGATTTTACTATAATTCGGTCATAACGACGTTTAAATTTACTACAATTCGGTCATAACGACGTTACTATGATCGTTTAAATTTAAACGTCGTTATGACGTCGTTATGAATAAATTTTCTTGATTTTAAACTAATTTAGGGACTTCAAGGACATTTAGTGGATTGCATAAATTAGGCATTAAAGTAATCCCTGAAATTTTAGATTCTACTCTTAAATTGTATTGTATTACCCGTTAAATTAAAAGTTACTCATAAATCCCTATCCTTAATTGAGTTCGAGGAAACACTCAACTTTTATGTAATCCACTCATTGAGTGCTTTCAATTGAACTGTGCATATAATCTACATGTTAGTTTACGGCTACATTAATAATATGCACACTGGTCCGAATTAAGATGTACAGGCAGAATATCATATCCTTAATCCTTCACTTACGTTAGGTAAAAGTATCAATTTTGGAAATGTAAAAAACCCAAATGTAAAATTTTTGTAAAAAGTTTCCTTTAAATTTTATTTTTTTCAAATTACATGAAAATTGAATTATTTTTTTCATATAATCAAATTTATTCTTGTATTGAAATCACACACTTGAGTATTGTTCATTATTCTCCACTGAAGATTCTAATTTTTTTTTTATGTATTAATTCCATAGAAAGTGACAAATTATTCATTTTTTAAGTCAAGGAAAAGATTTTTCTGTTTTTGAACAACGGCCGTTAAATTTATGTGATTACAGTCTATAAATTTTGAGCTTATATAAATTATTAGGACTATATATAAAGCGTTTATTATGACCATAGTATATCACAAATATTAATTTAATATTTTGAAATATATTCATAAATGTTTATTGACAGTTTCTAAACAATCTATACTAAAAAATATTAAATGTATTACATCAATAGATAAGAAAATAAATATGTATAGGACCCCATAATAAATTATGAAATATGTAAATAAAGTGGTGATAATTTTTTTTTTTCTTTATATATTAAATATATATACTTATGTATTATATTTCCAAAGATATTCATAAAAAATTTAATATGATCCATTAGGCTTTCAAGTTTATTTTGTAACCAAATATTTTTTTTTTGTCAAGAAACTCAACAAACAAAAAACCAGAAAAAAAAACAACATAATAATAAAATTTATTGCTCCTTCGTCATATCGTATGTGAAAATAAACAAAACATATATATACATATACACCCAACTCTTTTTTTACACGGTAGATACGTTCGAACTAAAATCGTGTAAAAAAAAATCGTGTAAAAAAAGACATGCTAACCATACTAAAATTGAGGATGTGTTCAACAATTGTAAAAAACCGTGTAAAATAGAAAAATTAACCATAAGTTGTTCTAAAAAACCGTGCAAAAAAAGAATAAATATTTAAAACATAATTTTTCCACGAACTGAACACAACAATAAAATTTAAATAGAAAAATAGAAAATGCGACTTCTGTTCCTTGATTATACATCATATAATAAAATTTGGGTATTCCCCGAGTAGTACATAAAAAAAAATAATAAGAATTTTTTTTTTTGGAAATCATGTTAAACCAAATATTTCGTATGAAAAAAAAAGATGTGTTCTTCTTTTGTGGATCGTATTATTTCAAAATCGTGTAAAAAAAGACCGTGTAAAAAAAGAGTTGGGTGTATATGTATATATCTAAAATATAATAATTTTATTTTATTTTTTTCAACCATTATAATTCTTACCAAATAAATTAATAATAAATAAGGACACAAATTTACCATTAAACTACTATTATATAAGTTTTCAACAGAAATTTCTATTTAGAGATCCTTTTTTTTTTTGTTGACCAACCGCATTAAAGTTATATGTTTACGTACATTTTTGATTTTGTTGTTACATAAAAAAAAAAAAAAATCATTTTTGTGGTTTTAGGAATCCATATTAGTTGTCGTCGTCGTTGTTATTGTTGAGAAAAAAAATTTTCTTTAAAAGAAAGATGAAGTAGAAAATCATTGATTTTTCTGTTGGATTGTAAAAGTGCCAAACATATTTTTCTTTACATTTTTACTCTTCTTGTTTGCATAATTTTCCAATATAATTTTTTTAAATTTATAGAAAATAAATAAATAAATTTTTATTTGGCAAAAAAATTGTTAAATTATTATTTGAATATTTTGAGATTTGAAAAAAAAAACAACTATCAATAACCTGAATATTATGCTTAATCAAATATACATTACATAAATCATAAATTCAGAAAATAAAAAAAAAAAAATAAAAGTTTTATATTTAAATAAATTATTTATTGATTTTTTATTTTTATAGATAAAAATTAAAAATGTAATTTTCGAAAATAGTTAGGATTTTTAATATTTTTTGTATAGGTGTATAGTTAATAAATTATCTAGGAAATATATATATACATATATGTATTTATAATAATCCATAATAAAATATTGATTGATGACATAATTTATGATTTTATTGATTAAATAAATAAAAATGTAATAAACACTTTAAATATACTCCAAATAAAAGATTATTTAATAATTAAAATAAAATTAATATGTAAGCTATAAATTTAGTAATAATTGGATATTTTATTATTAATATTAATTATTTAGTAAAAGAAATTGTTTAATGTTGCATAAATTTCCAATAATGTTTGGTAAAATTTCCAAAGTATCTTAAGTATCATTTTCGAAATAAAACAATATCCTAAGTAGCATACTTATTTCAAGTCGATTTCTTATTTAGTTTACGTGTAGCAGTCTTTTAAACAAGTCAATCTCAGTGAATTTTTAAAAACGGATAAAAGAGAATTTCATGTGTTGATACGAGGGCTGATTGATTCACGTAGAACTGACACAGAAAACACAGTATTTTCGGTTTTTTTTTTTATTATTTTCAACATAATTTTAACAACACATGAAATTCGTTTTTATCCATTTTTAAATATTGACGTAAACTAAATAAGATATCGACTTGAAATTTTATATATAGCCTAGTAAATGATTTTAGAGGTAAAAAATACATACTTCATACCTGTGTATTACCTGCATGGCAGGTAGACCACGTAATTATCAATCAGCCCTCGTATGTATCCTCAGTAACAGACCTAAGTAGCAATTTCGAGATACATGACTAAAAAATCCATTTTGTACATATATGCATTTTGGGCTCGAATATTCATTAAAATATCAATAAAGTTACAAAAAATAAATAATTTCTTTGGTTTTGGTTTGATTGCCAAAAAAACAAAATTGTAAATGGTACTTCAATAAATAAAGTAGTTCATGTCCGTAAAATGATAAACTTTTGTGTACGTGTACAGACAAATTATTCAAATAATTTTTGAATAAATTCTAGTCACTCTGCTAACAACTTCACGAGACATTTAGTATATCATATAAATTATTTTTCGTCTACCAAAAATAAATTATGCTATTATACTTAAATATTAATCGATAATAGCTATGATACAGCTACATATCGTACTATAGAGATTTACATTGCTAAAAATGTCAGACGAATACTTTTGAAAAGAATAATTTTTAATTTTATTGTTTATTATTTACAAAATTTTGGATTCTCTCGGTTTTGTAATATTAAACAAAATTATATTTGCTCAATGAATAATTGACCGTGAAATTATTCTTAAAGGTCAAGACCGTGACGATCACTATCTCGATTAGGTCTAAAATAATTAAACAAAAATGTAAACAATATAACTAAAATATTGTCTATAATCATCGTGACAGTGACAAACTTGATGACGTTGAAAATTTTATATTTGTATTTTTAATGTAATTACTGTACTGGAATTTTGATTAACAACATAGCTAAATAGTTCTGTCAAAATTTTGTGTGTTGATTTTTTTAATTAAATTAATTGAAGTTGTTACAAATCTAGGATTATTTGGAACAATTTTAATGAATAATTTTGATGTTTACAAAACGATTTACAATAAATTTTAGTTCGCGTATTTAAATTTAGGATTATATTACCAAAATAATTAGTGTTATTTCATATTTTCCAACATTGCTTCATTAGATTAGGCGGTAATTCTAATCTCAAATAATAGATATGAAATAAAATTGAATAATTAAGTCTGTAGTCTATACAAGTAAAAAATCGGTTAATTCTAAAAATATTAATCCTATAACTAATTAATTATAAAAATTCCTGAAACATAAAATTAAATATCACAATTATTTTTATATTAAATTCATATCTAAAATTTCATTTTAATTGAATTATAAACTGAACAATAATTTCAACACTAATTTTCTATTATGATTTTTTTTTTTTGCAAGTTATTTTCTATGTTTAATTATTAGTTAGCACGCACAATTATTATATTTTTTCCGAGCTAAAATCACAAAAATTTAATACTAAAATAGTTATTAAAGATAATTCTATAGTTTTTTTTTTTTTTTAGATATTTTTGCTGTTGTATAGTTTATATGCCAATGTTACAGTTATGCTAATCAAATAATTTTGCAAATAGAATCATAAAAATTATATAGAATTATAGGAAAAAAGAGGTAGAGCATATACATATATAATCTTTGTGATCTGTTAAATGTATAAAAATTAGTAAACGATCATCAATTGTGGTGTTGTAAAAAGCCTTCAGGACATTTTGTTTCATTTTAAAAAATAGGAAAGATTAACCTAATTTGAATATAGTTTTAATAGATATTATGTTTATGTATAATTGGTTAATAATTTTTTTAAAAAAAAATAAAGTTTTTAGATATTCTTATACATTGTACTTGCTTTGAATTTTCGCATTACAGAAAATATTGGCATTACAGAATTTTGTAGTTTTTTGTAGCGCAATACTAATATTTGTCAATTAAATTTCATTTTACTACCACCTAGGATCTCTAGTATTACATATAATACCGCAGAAAGAATTTTTATCATAATTCGAAATTATTTTTTCAACTTTAAAGTTTAAAACTATTGAATATTTATCGTTACTAAAATGAGTTGAATTTTTTGAAAAAATTTAAATTTTGAATTTTTGTGTTATCTTATGTTAATAATTTATGTTCGGCTAATAATTTTAACTTAGAATATTTGAAAAATTGTTTCAAAAGTGATTCATGCGGTTAAAAGATTTATTCTTTCAGGTTGAAAATATGAATTTTTGTATTAATTATTTTAAAATAATTCAACTTTAAAAGTTTTAAACTTGTTGCCTGTGTTTAAAACCTTACTAATATTTACACAGTTTTGGAAAATATTCAATTTCGATTCATTTATAACATTTAATTACTTTTCGGTTCACTAAATTATTTCTGGTCACAATTTGTCGAATAACACAATTTGTATAATTTACAATCCACGTAGATGAAAAATTTATTTGTAGAATTATTGGACCAATAATTCTCGTCAAATATATCGTTCGTCCCTGTCATTTATATTTTCTTTAAGATTCTATTTCAAAATAAATTTATACTTACAGCGACTAATTCCTTAATGAAAATCTAAAACAATATTAAATTATTTTCTAACTCTTCTCCTAAATTATTTTCTAAATTTTTCTTTAAATGCGGAAAATAAACTGATTTAATTTTATCACAAAATATCAATTTTCCAACCAATTCTCTACTTTCGGTCTAATTTTTAGAATTTTGAGCTTAATTTGTAAATTTAGAAATTTAAAACTAATTTTTTATATTACTAAGGTTTACATTTGATATCAAGAGTTCTAAACTTTTTATGTATTCTCCGTCTAATATCTAAATATTATTTTACTATTAGTTGAAAAAAACTCCTAAAAGTTTAAAAACACTCTTTCATTGATCAGATTTTTAAATAATTTAAATATTTCAACCATAGAGGTTGACAAATATTAACTAAAATCATTGAAACTCAGCAACCAAATTTAAACTCAGAAAAGTTGGATGAAGTTAAGAAAATAAGCTTAAATTTTTGAACAGTGTAGTTCACATAAATCCAATATATTATAAACAAAACTATTAAAGTGGTGATAAAAAGTAAGCTATCAAAAAATAATGATTGTTAAAAATTAATTGAAATTGGTAAAATTTTATTATAGAATTAAGAATTAAGATTGTAGAATTCTTGGAATAACGAATTAAACTATTATCGATTTTTCAATATTAAAACGATTTTAGTTATTTACTAAATAAACCGGAAACTATATAATTTTTTTAATATTTTTTTGATTTATTCCCCAAATAAAAAAAATAAAAACTCATAAAATAAATATAATTCAATTTTTTATTATCGAAAATAAAAATTGATTTAAGGTTATTTTTAAGATTGCAAAAATTTGTTATGTTAAAGCCTTTCCATCCGCCAGTCTATCAGTTGTATAATTCTTCAAAAGATTATTATATACGAAATAAATTTTCATTTAATACGAAATAAATTTTCGTTTAACAAATTCTTGGTGGACTTAAAATCAAAAGAAGATAATGGAAAATTAAAAGTGGTCGGTTCGAAATTGGATTTTTTAACATATAATTAAAATTTCACGTAGCAAATGTTCATTAAATATTAATTATAAATCAAAGAACTATAATGAATATTTGTAAAATAAAAAATATATGAGTTTCTTTATTTGTTAAATTCTGTTCATCACTGTGAAATTAGGAATATAAAATTGATTAATGTTAAGCTATCTAAATTTCTTCAAACCGAATAATTAAACATAAAAGTTAGTAATTAATAAATATTTTAAAAAATTCTCTATCTTGCTCCATGGTTCTTAAATCTAAAAAAATACTCTTTTTGATTAAATTGTACATTTAATTACAAAACATCTATCTTAGTTTTTCACAATTTTCACTACAATGTAACACTTTCTGTAAAATTTTCCAGATTATACATTGTAAACCTGAGGTTCTGTATATTCTATTAAACCCTGAGATTAATTGTATACAGAAAACCTAAGATTAAAATGTCCTCAATTAATTTTAAACCTAAACTACACTAAAAAATAAAACAAGACTATAAAAAGTTCACCTTTTAAACCACATAGCAATAAATTATTATCTGAATATCCTTAAGTGCTCAAAATAATTTACAATTTGCCAATATCATTATTATTTGTGGTAATTTTTATAGGCGCCACTTGATATTAAATTTAATAAAGTAATAATATCTGAGATAATAAATTGATATTAAATTATCAAATTGCTATTTGTTGCCATTGACCATAAAAAACAAGAAAACCATTCAAATCGGAATTATATCTACTAAAATAATTCGTTGTAATCAAGGTTTCATAAAACTAGTTTAATATTAATAGTAAAATGTAAATAAAAATATTTATAAATACATAAAATTTTATTTTTAAACATAACAAAACTTAGATATTTTTACTGTCGCCCAAGTAATTTAATATTATCAAAGAAAAACTAAAGAAAATATTTATTACAACTTTGTATATTTTAAATATATACTTTAAAAAAATATTTTCTAAGATATTAATGTAATCATAGGGAATTTATATTAATAATTTAGAAAAATAATAAAAGAATAGGGAATTAAATAAGAAAAGAGTCTGCATGTAGTACCTTCATATTTATGGGCTTATCCAAAGGTTTTGAAATGAATTAAAAAACTAAATTCTACTCTAATGATTCTAAGTACTTTTCAAATAACTTTTCGTAACCAATATTATTTCCAGTTCGTGGAATAACTTGGTAAATTAGTAAGTTTACAGATTAGTAATTTTGAATAGTTTTAAAAGATTTACATAAAAAAATTTAATTTTCTTATATACGTCTAATTGTGATATACGAATCGGAAGTTTGGGTAATGACAGTAACGCATTCAGCAGACAAAAACACTTTATGAATGAATATTCAAAAGAAATTTTATGGAATACTTAATATTAAACGGAGAATACATAAAAAGAAATACTGCGGAGTTGAATGAACTAATATAAAAATGAATATATTGTTCGTTTCGTAAAAGCGCGATGTTTGGACATATGGGCACGGCATGTATTTAAAATGAATAGAAACCATGGCAAGACTGATATAAGTAGAGCAAAGGGTGACCCAGTCGTTGATGGATGGACAATATTAGCGAGCGATGCCGGAAAACTACATATGTACTAGAAATTGGAGGACTGAAGCGTAGGATATATTTTGGGAGGATGAATTTAGTGCGGAAGTCTTGGAGTTGTACCGTCAAATTATGACAAGTAATTTTGCCTGCTATTTTAAAGTCCATTTTTGATTACGAAAAATGTTGGATAAAAATCACAAAAAAACACCACCTACCGGGAAAATATTGAAATCTTGTCTAAATCCTTCTAGTGTAGAGACAAAAATAAATTCATTTGTAAATTTATATGACAGACAAACCGACAAAAATAAGAAATATTTTACTGATTAAAGAAAAAACCAGGAAAATGTAGCAAGAATATATTTTTAAAAAAAAATTTAAATGGCAATTTTATTCTTTGAATATAAATTTTCTCTTACGTAATCAAAAGGATTTTTATTACGACAAATTAATTTTGTGAGTTTTATTCTTCTTCAATTATAAAATTTTCTTGTTTTTTTTCCCTTCTTTTATTTTTTTATTACAAAACCAGTTTTACAGAAAATTCTAAAAAAAATATCTTACTAATGTTAAAAAATTCCAAAATGAGTAAAAAAATTTTTTATACGAATATCTATTTTTAGAAAATATCTGAAGATGTATTAGGAAATATAATCAAGATTTGCTAATTTAATGTAAAAAAAAAAACCCAACGCATGACATGTTGACCATTAATAATGTTTTTTTTTTTTATGGATGGGGATTGAAAAGGAAGTTAATTTTATTTTATGTAAATAAAATTAATATTTAATTGCATTTTTTACTCATTAAAATTTAATAAGTTAATCATAAATTAAATTTAATTATAATTAATCCGTAAATTGTAAAACTTGATAAACATAAAGAATGAAAGGAAATAATAAATTTATTAATTTGTAAATATTTTTAATTTAAATCCCTTTTGGCGGCAGTCAAGTGCACCGACATGATGGTAATTAAATAGTAATAAACAAAATATTTAATAATATAATATTTTTATTATAAGTAAAAAGGATTTAATGTTCCAGAGTTTTTCTTAACGACAAAAATTTCATTCTTTTGATATGCGAATAAGCGTGAAAGAATTCAATTAGAATTAAAATACGGATAATGTGTAATTTGCTTAAAAGACTAATGCTCCCAATTCTAAGTAGCAGATGTTCCTTAATATATACTTTCAATCTGGTCACGTAAACAAACTGAATTCGAGAACAAAGTGAAGTAAAATGTTACGTCTTAAACTGATATTGTATATGACTAAACTACTAGTATCAATGGGCTAGTCTTAATCACCTCTGAATAATCTGTTGACACCTTATTTCTAAGTAACTAATGAATTAACAAGCATATTGAAATATTAATTAATAATCAATAATTACATACCAGAATATAACATTTAAATTTTTTAAAGATTGAATTAAGTTCTTTTTTACAGAAAATAAATAAGTGATTTTGATATTTTTGTAGATATTCCAATGGTTTTATTAAAAAAAAAAATCTATAAATATTAATTTTTATGTTGTCTATTTTATTTCTGAAAAACTTCAATATTTCTGATATTTTAAACTGAAAGGTCGTGTTTACAATCTGATGAACAGAGTAAAATTTTTAATTCATTTTCTTTTATTTTTATATTTTTTTTTGTATTTAATGAGTAATTTAATATAATATGAAAAATCTAGTCAAATGAGATTATTGATAATATTAATTTAAAATGCATAAAACCGTTAAAACAACTCAAGAATGATGGTTATGGCGATTTTACGTTACGAGTGTTATATCATTAAACTGTTTGTAAAGAATAAAGATAATTGATAATTTAATAAATTATATATTTAACTTGTTAACTCTATCCGATTCAAGAATTTTTGTAAGTTTATAAAAAAAGAAAATGTATAAATTTCATAAATCATATAATGATATAAACACACGGGTACTTTAAATTGTCAGTAACTTAACTAAATATATATGCAATTTTAAATTATATGTTGTCCCTAAAAAAAAAAATACTAATTTCTATTTAAAATAAGATGCATTAAAAAATATCAATTTTCAAAATCTAATGTTTTGCAAAAAAAAAAAACTAATAATATTAAAAAGTAAACCCCCATAATAATGAACACCTATGATCCTTAATTTTGCAAATTAACTATAAGATTTTTTTTTTGTACTATGACTATGGTCGTTAACGTCTTAAAGAATCCAAAATTTTAAATGGATTCTTTTAGACATTATTGTGGTCTCTTCAAAAAATAATACTACGATGGTTATTGTAGTCTATTCGGAATACCAATTTATAATCTCTAATCAATTGAATACTGTAGATTAGACAAAAGAAGATTCATTTCATGCAAATTTTATGCTATTATTGTCACAGTCACAACTTGTAATTACATTGAATTAGCATCCATTAAAAAGGTGCTGTAGCTGTATGTTTACGGTATTAATTTTTGTAAATAATTTTCTAGACATTTTTAAATAACATGATAAATTCTTTCCTTTTGAAGTAAAAATTCCAAAAAAAAATATATACAATTTTTCTTCTTTACCTTTTTTTTTTTTTCTTAATATATTCACATAATGTGCAAAAAAAAATAAAAAAAAAAAAACATTGCGTTCAATTAACATTTTATACTTGCATATTACTCCCCAATGAGTTTAGTTAGCGTGCACAGTGTGACAGACTTTCATTTAAAAAATATAAAAACTTTAACTGATTTTTATGTTCAGTTAAGGAAAAAAAAAAAAAAATGACCACTATATACTTGTGGAATTTTAAACCAAAACTACAAAATGAATTACGATGTTGCATTTTTGACGTTAACCTTTACAGATTGAATATAAAAAATTATATAAATTTGTATTTTTTTTTTTTTTTTTTATTATTATTTTATGTTTATTTTCCGTACATTTACTTGTTCAGATTTGATGATGCCATTAATGGTAAACAAAAGTTCTGTATTTTTTTTTTTTTTTTGCTATGTAAGCCACATAGCCTTTTTGCAATTGCGGTATTAATATCATCCATTCAGTAACTAATAAAATTCTTTATTACATTTCTCTTCTTCTAGGCCAGTTTAGGCACCTTGAAAAGTATACAAGAACGCAAAAAAAAAATTAAAAAAAACTCACCTGTGTCAATTCAGAGTTGTGAAAATTTTCTACTTACATATCCGAGTATAAATATATGTTGTATAAAGTCGAGGTCTTGGGTGTTGGTAATATTATCTGATACTGACTATGTTGTAAGCATCATAATAAATCTATTATGATATATTAGTGAGTCAATGGAAAACAATTTTTGTTTTTTTTTTTGTGTAATATCAGTCATAACATATCTTCGTATAAAGATTGTTAATAAAGATTAAAAATTTATTTTTGTTATTGATAGTTTTTTATTGTGGTATTTACGTTTTACTGTTTATAGAAATAAAAAAAAAGGGAAGATTAATTTTCAAAAGTCACGATTATAAATCTAGCTTTAAAACCGCATATAAAAAAATCAATTAAAAGAAGAATTAAAATTTAAAAAAAAGAAAATTTTTTTTTCTAGTAATTTTATGAATAATTAATCATATACCAAAGATTTTTTTACAATCTTTAATTATCAAAGAAAAAAAATATAGTGGTATAACCAATAATTGCGTTCCATTTAGATCAAATATTTATTTATGAATATTTGAGGCTGTAAATAAAAAATGGCACAATCAGACATTAATATCGAAATTATCATTTTGTTTTTAGTATTTTGTTAAATTTTTATTTCCCAATAATAATTGGAATTATTTCAGTTTTCCAAAAAAAGTCCATACAATAATATAGAATCATTTTTGAGGATTTTTTGGAAATAACTACTCACGTTGTTTGGTCCTGTTTCAAGTCACGAGTAAGTTATGTGGTTGAAAAAACTTTGTATTTAGTTCGAAAATGTTTTAATTTGACTTGAAAAAATTATATAATTTTATAAATTTCAATTAAACCACAAAGAAGTGATCTTGCATTTTTTTTTAGTGAAAATATCTAAATATCTAAAGTTTAATTTAGTTTGTGAAATCAATTTAACACTTTAATTACTTATAATAAAAGTAATTATATTTTTTAAAAAATTATTTATTTCAGATATTTATTAACAAAAAGAATGGAATTTTCATAATACGAAAATAATTTCATCTGAAGCACTTATAAATTTATTTAAATTGTAAGTTTAAATAATTCTATTTTTAAAAATTTTAACTTAGAAATTTTATTAAATTAAGATAAAGAAATTATTTAGGGAATTGAAAAAAAATGACTTAGCAAAAATTTATTAAGATTGGTTAAATCATTTTAAAGTATATAAATAAATTATTGATTATATCTTAAATATTTTCCTAAAATTATTAAATTTTTCAATTTAAATATTATAACTTTTATGTTTAGTAATAAACTGAAAATTCATTTTCATTTTCAATTGATTTTTCATTTTCAATTTAACATTATTAACAATATTTTTTTTTTAATTTTATTTAATATTTATTTTCAGTATTTTTTGAAATGAATTTAAATTATTTTATAGAATTGTATTTTTATATTTATAAATTAAATTCTAGATAATTATTACCAAAATCTTTTTAATTAATCTATTTTCCAGTATATTATAGAGAAAATTTATATAATTTTTATTTTGTATCTTGTATTCTTTTAAATATCCTTATTATTTACTTGAAATTATATTTTAAAATAAAATATTTAAATAACAATTCTTAAGGATATTAAAAATGTTTAAGACTGTTTTATTGTATATAGGGGAGAGTTGTCTAAATTATATAAATTTTTAGTATTGTACTAATTTTTTTTTTGAGCAATATGTACTTAATAAAAAATTAATATTTTGTAATAAATTTAAATTTCGATGTTTAGAATAATTATTATTTAATAAAAAAAATATTTTACTTAATTTTAAATCCAAAAAAAAAACCTTAGGATATTCGATATACAAATTGCTGTCAGACACACTTAAAACTTAAAATGCCACTAAATAAATACAAATGATAGCTAATTAAATTTTAATGTCTATATTCCTTAATTATAACATTTTTACCACAATTTTCCATAAATAATATTATTAAGTTTCCAAATTTTTTTTTTATATCCTTTGTACGATTTATGAAATGGTACTATTTAGTTGACTCTCTCCTATAATAAAATTTCTGGTAAATCAGTGTCGTGACAAATAAATGAAACAATTTCTAATTTCAAAACATTTATTTCCTTTAAAATTTTTATTATACCAAAGTACAGCACTGTTTTTCCCCACAATACTGATGGCTACAAAATCAAATTAAAAATGTCTATCTATACATTATTTTCATAAAAAAAAAAAAGAAAATAACTTTCATTTCATTCTTTTCTTTTTTTTTTTTGAATGAACAAAATAATCAAAATGAAATATTGAAAGCAAAGATATAAAAAAAAATCTTGCAAAAATCTTTGATCAATAATTCTACAATATAATGCAGGTATAAACAGAAGAATGAATAGAAAAAGGATGAGAAAAATTTATCCTTTGAAGTTTTATCTAATATAAAGTATTGTAAAAATTCTACAAAAAAAATTTATTATTCTCTAAAAAAATATATTTCATAGATATTAAATCTGTAAAATTTAAATGAAATATAGACAATTTGTGCAAAATATTTATTTCATTATAAAAAAAAATATAATATTTTATTTTGATTGAAACTTTGTGTATTTTAATTACATTTCAAAAGTAAAAAAAAATTTACATAAAATTTATTACTTTTTCAATTCAAACTTATTTCATTTTTAATACAATTTCGTTTTTCACGTTCTTAATTGTAAAAATTTTCTTCTATTTTCACTTTGTTAGTTGAAAAAATCTGAAGAAAAATAAATTATTAAAATTATTTTTGGTAATTTTAATGGTAAATGTTTCAAATAAAAAAATGAAATATTTCAAATAGAAATTGCTGTTCAAAGCAATAAATATTTTGATTGAAAATAAAGGAAATTGGAATCAAAATTCAAGTTAAACTTATGTCAAAACATTTTTTTTTTTTTTTGTATGACAGGATTTAAAACCTTAAATCCTGTCATACAATTCAATAATTCTGATGATATTGATATAATTATTATCAATATTTGTTAGATTTGTCATCTTTTATATCATCAATACCGGAAAGAAATTTATTTTACATTTTTCTTCTTAATTTTTATTTTTTTTAAGGAACGATAAACTCCCCAAATAATCAACTCTTAACTTTTTGTATAGAAAATGGTTATATAAAAAGTGTGGTTATGTATTTTTCTATTTACAACCACCAACAAGCTTAACCTTTTTAAAAAAAAAAAAAACGGAAATATTCAATTTATCAGGTATAATATATAAAAGTTGAAATTGGATTATTTGTTAAACTTTCTCTTACAATGTTCGAATCTTTTTTTTGACGTTTTTCCCTTCTTTTTTTTGTGAAAAATAAATTGTTACAATTGCAAAAAAAAAAAAATTAATATATAGCTAGGTTACGGAGCAAAAGGGATATATTTGTATTAACTTTGAAGGGTATAATATTATGTTAAAGGTGTTTTATTTTGTTTCGGATAAAATAAGCATATTAACAAATATTGTCAGTCCGTTGGGTACAAATTGTTATTTAAAATAGAAAAATATAAATTTTTGGTTTCATTTAAATTTAAAGGACTCAATGTGTTAAAGTTAATTATGAAAATTCAAAGATGCAGTTGTCATATCTTATAATCTTTTTCACAACTGATGCGCATTGCCCCATAGTCAATTGGGAATGTAATGCAGAGTAGAGCATGGTCATAGCAGTAAAAATGCAGTAACTTGCTGCCTACAATCAAAAAAAATTCCTATAAATATGAAACTATTAAACATGCTGCGTAATTTTTTAACTGGGAATCTAAATGCTTCCGTTAGCTGTAAATTTTTTCTACTCTATTCTCATGGTATTGATTCTCCAGGGATTTTTCAACAGCCAAAAAAAACCCTAAATCTTGTTGTTTTTTTGTTGTTGTTGAAAAACCTTTTTATTAACGAAATTTCTCTTCTACCATTATCAATATTTTTTATTTTTTTTTGGGAGGGGGATTTTATATTCCTTTTTATTTATCATTTATACCTGTTTGTTTCCAAAAAGGATTTTTCTCTTCAAAAATTTTCCTTTTAATTTTTCTGTTTTATTGAATGTGTTATATTTTGTTTTTGTTTTGTGGCATAATTTTCTAATGTTTCCCTTATATTTTTTTTTAAAAAAAAGGAAAATTTGTATTTTTATTGAATTCTAAAATTAATATAAATACTTATTTTTAGTTTTTCCTTTTGCAAAATTTTGCGTACAAAACCAATAAAGATTTTTAAATAAATTTATTTTTATTTATTTTTTTTGGAGGGGTGATCATTAAAATTAATAAAAAAAAGCAAATCAAAACATTTCCAAAAAGAAAAACCCACAACTGAACCAATAACAAATTCAAAGAATTTCATTAACACGATCCAAAATATACGAATTGGAAAAAAATAAATTGAGACATAAAAGATATTTTTGTTTTTTTAAAAATATTATTTATTGAGTCCTTATGCAATCAGAATTTCTTTAATTAGGGATTGTTATTTTGTCACGTGGGAGAATTTGACAATGTAACCTAAATTAATAACTAATTTAAGGAAAATTGGTTTTCGTAATAATATTATTTTAATTAATTGTACAATCATAAAAAAAAATATTGATTATTTTTGGTCATTAAATGTCTTTTATAATTTTTAATTAAAAATTCTGAACAAGAAAATTATTTAATTAGTGTAAAAGGAATAAAAAATAATAGAAATACAATGAACGAAATCTGATCATGTAATACATATATAGGGGAAAGTTTTACCACTAGTATTAAGAGCTTTAGTTTGTTTGGTAACCTTTTGAGTACTGGGGGAATACTTGAAAGTTCTAAGTTATGCTTTGCGTGCGAAATCCAGTTGTCTGAAAAAAAAAACAATTATGGTTTGGATAGAAACGTGATAATTATAATCAATTCTGAAAACCAGAGATGAAAGAATATTAGGTAACCTGGAAAAATCTAATGACGTAGAAAACAAAGAGTACGAATTGTGCAGAGTACGAATACGAACGAATAGAAGAGAATCTGCCTCATATAATTAACATTTAATATATTTAATAAATTTTAATATTTTTCTAATTAACTTACCACATTTTTGAAAACATTTCATAAATTTGTTATGTTTTCAACATTATTACAAAAATTTTTCCACATCATAAGAATTTTTTTTTGTTGTTAAACATCGAAGTTAATTAGGTAATATTTGGTTGAAATTTGGAATTGTTTCAGGTGTAGATTAATTATTAAATGAATTCCTTTGACAATAATTTGAGGAATTAATTAAACAATTTTTTTCTATGTTTTTTTTAAAGAAAACTGTAACAAATTATTATTATCCTTTTCAAAAAAAAAATACAAAAAATTTTCTCTAATTTATTAAAAAATATTCCATTTTCCTACTAGTATAACTTTTTACCTTTGAGGCAAATCCCTTGAGATATCCTACATACTTTCTAAATCTAAATAAAAATATATAAATAATATTTTAATAGAAAATATTTTTTAAATACATTTTCTTCTGTTGCTGAAACAAAGAAAAGATACAAAAAAATCTCTTCTTACAAAAAGGAAAATTAAACCAATAACTTGAGAATTTTTTTTCAAAGTTTTCTTTTTTTTGTTTTTTTTAAAAAAAAAGATGAAAAATCTTAAGATAAAAAATTTTATTTAAAAAAAAAAAATAAAATAACATTTTTATAGAATATTTATGTTTTCCAAGCCAATAATATTACCTTCAGGTATTTCTGAATTTTTTTAGAATCTATAAGGGAATTCCAATTTTATTTTAAAAAATACTTTCAATTGATATGAAAAAATGTATAATTGTCTTTAAAGATCCTTGATAAAATAAAAAAATAAAATGGAAATATTTATTATCAAATAGAAATTTCTGATAGGCAGACTTGAGAAACAAATAAAGTGTTCAAATGTTCAGATATAATATATCTACTAATATCTTATAAATATTGTTATCTATTAAAAATCAATTTAATAGCTTTTTTTATTATAGAATATATATATGTTTTAATTGATGCTCTGTCATCCATTCTGTCTAGAAGTCTCTGTAGAATTTGCTATTTGTAGTATTAAAGAATTGAAAAAAAAAATATATATTTATAAGAGAAGTAAAATAAGAATTTTAAAGAACAATTATTTATATAAAATTGTCATGAGAATTTAATTTTTATGATTATAAATTTATTTGACAGTACTGTCAAAGATGGAATGTAATAATTAATTTTATAGAGATATTTGACATATACAATATAAATTATTTAATGTTTATATTTTAAATTTATTTGACAGCTGTCAAAGATGGAAAGTAATAATAAATTTGAGTGTACTTGTCAAGGACGATAAATTGTTGAAACAGTTTTGCTTTATTAGCTGTTGTTATATACTTAAACATGATGTAGGCTCAATTTTGAGTTTTCTCGATATTATGTATAGGAAATTTTAGATCACCGATAAATACAGTTTTATATTTCAATTCAATTCAAGCTTTATTTCAAAATTTATACTTAAGATTAATATAAAAGCTTAATACCAGAGATTAGGAATTTTCCTTTATAGCTAAATAATATGTTCGTGCTTATCAACAGGGGAAATTGAAATTTGAAAATCGGAACTAAACCATATACTATGAAGTATCAAATTATTGATGAAAACTTTACTAAATGTAAACTTTGTCTAAAGAAACTATCCTAAATTTCGGAACCAATTAATAAAACATCATTTTATAAACCAACCCCCATTTTCTGCAATAAATATATTTTTTTAGTAATTTCATTAACAATAGTTACTAAGTCTCAGCTGATTTAACCTGACTGTAACACTGTCAAAAAAAAACAAAAAATTGACATAGTTGCATCAAAAATAATAACTCATTTGAAGTAAGAAAAACTCTAAAAAAATCGGAAACATCTTGTCGGAGCAAAACTATATTATCGCATATTCTATTAACAGTCTGCTAACATCAAGTTATAAATTGAAAGGAATTTTAAACCTAAAATTATTCTTTAATTTTTTTTCTTTAACAAGTCTGTCAATGGTTCATTAACTTTTCGAGCTAAAGCTATTCCATTACAAAAATTTATTAAAGCTAAGTTTATTTATTTTTTTTTTTTTTGCTTAAAATGATTCCGTCAATCATTCAAACAATCATCAACTCTAGAACTAGAAATTTTTTGTAAGAAAATTAAATTTTGACCTGAAATGTATTTACTTAGTTGCAAAACCTTTAAAATCTGAAATCATAAATTATATATTTTCATATAAACTTTTTGAAAGATTATTCGTAAGAGGTAATATATTTTATAGAAGAACAGGATGTAAACATATAATTATGTTAAGAGAAATATTTCAAATAATTTTAAAGTCAAAAAACTTTATATAGGTATACTTTAAAATTGTTGAAAAATACAGAATCTAATTATAAACTAACATTTGTTTTTTTCATTAAAAAAAAAAAAAAAAGATTTTAAATTTTAAAATCTGAAAATTTAGGAGAAGACTTAAAGTATCTCAGATACGGTTGGTTTTGTAACTAATAGTATTATTTTATGGGTTTCTGTTTTTTATTTTTGCAAATCATCAATAATAATCATATTATAATTAAAAACATTTTTTGGTTCTTTTTTTGTTATTATTAATTTTCTTGTTTATTGAATTTTAGTAATGATTTTTTTTTTTTACCTTTTTTAAAGCGAAAATTGAATGCTTCATTGCCAAACAATTATAGAGATTTGCTATTTTTATGTTGTATTTTTTTTTTTATACATCAAAAGGCAAGCATAAAAGTAAATAAATATGGTAATCCTTGAAATATAAACATATAAAAATAATCACATCATCATCATTATTATTGTTATTATTTTTAATAATAATAAAAAAATCTATTGAAATTTTAAAAAATAGCAATATTTCATAATAAATATAATATGAAATTTTGTAAAGTGATCTTTTCAGTGCCTTCTATATAAAATTTTATATTTTTGTATGGATTGGATAAATTTAATCAATAGGTGAAGGTTAATAAATTTTTACAAATAATTTTTAATTGGCAAATTATTATATGAAATGGAAATAAAATTGATTAACGATTGATTTAAGTTATATTTGAATCAAAGAATACACTTCAATTAGACTTTTAATTAGTAAATTAAAAAGCATAATTTAAAAAAGACTAAAGATGAAAATCAGAACCGAACCAATTTTCTGTGAACCAACACTAAGCTAAAACCGAACCTAGTTTTAAAATAGTCGCTAAACCAAACAATTTCGAGTGGTTTTAAACCAAACCATTTCGAATGGTTTGGTTTAGCGAAAAATTTAAAAGTGCTCGTTAAATTACAATATAATAAAGCGGTTCCTATATAAGAGTATCAAAAAATAGTTCTAATCTTAAATTGCATTGGAAGTTTTCCAATCCAAATTCCATAACAGATTTAGTTTTGAATTGATTAATATTTCCGATAAATATGAAATTTAATGGCAACAAGTATTGACCTAAGAACAAAGAACATTCTAAATAAATTGCTACATCCATTTGAGCTATTTTCAACTAATATACACTTTCGCAAATTTTAATCAATTCACAAGTCAGTAAAATTTGTCATTACACAGAGGACACTATCCTGACTATGAAGACAACACTGCAATAAATTTACTTGTTCTTTATTTTATCACGTGTACTTTTCGTTAAGAACAAAATTGTTTCACATTGCAATAATTTGCAAAAAAAATTTATTGCAATTAAGGGCTAAATGTTTTCATAAATCAAAAGGGTCAAGTTTTTCAGTTTCGTATAATAATATTTATAATTTAATTTAATGTTAGATTTTAATCGCTGTAATTCACGCAATTTTTTAAATATTAGGAAATTACACAACAAACAGTCTGAAACAAAATATATGCTTATGAATATTTAGTTTAATGAAAATTGATTTAGAATCTAAAATTTACGAAAGAAATGCCAAGTGCTAAGTCATCAAAAAAAAAACTATAAACGAAAATGGTTATTTTAACTTGAACTTAATCTTAAGGAAATCTAAAAATAGTAAATTATTAAATCAGTCATGCTTGACATCAATTATATTAATCTCAACACCTGTTGTTGAAATTTCTGTAAATTACTAGATTTTATAATATTTTACTATAAAAGTGTATGACGTGTTTAAATATTAAATATATAAAATTTATAAGACAAGACAAAACTTAATTAACATTTAAGCAAAAAAAAAAGGAAAAACTGATGAGCTTTAATTAAAATGTCGGAAACATATAAATGTTATGGCCATTGTTGTAAAAGATAAAATCTTAAATAAAATTTTATATTCAGCTAATGAATCATAAATATATTACTAATTAATTTATTTAAATACCATTAAGGTATACATTTTTTTTTTAAATTTAAATTAATTATAGAAAAATATGCAAGTTTTAACACCTGAAGGTTCTATTTTATTACATATATAAAAATGTATGATTATAAAATATATTCAAAAATTAAATATCAATAAATATTATTATTAATTATGTATAGGATCATAAAATTAATATAATATATTTCGAAATCTTTTTGGCACAAGGATTTAGATAATTTTTTAATTTTTTTCTGGGATTTGGAAAATCTTCATTAGCCTTTTTTTTTTAAGTCGGCATACATTTTCGAAATACCTATAGTCGGCTAAATCTTAGCATTTCCTAAATCATATCACTGATTGTATTCTGAAACTTAATAGTATTATTCATTTCTATTGATGGGGAATTGGCTTATTAATTAACGATATGCAAATAAAAATTTAATTAGCTACACTTGTATTTATTTATTGGCTTGGCATTTAAAGTTTAAAGTGTGCCCGACTATAACGTTTATACAGGCTATCCTAAGTGTTGTTTTAGATTTAAAATTATTTAAGGATTTTTTTTTTTTAATTTTAATTTTTTAACCTATTATTTTAAACTTGTATTTCATTAAAAAGTTTTGTAATTAAATATTTATTGGTGGACATCTGAACTTGATAAGTGCTTAAATTGGACCACTGTCCTATATTGTAACCGGTTTAATTAATTCAAATTGAATAAATATTAAAAAAACAATTTAGGACCCCAGGTTCATTTATTGTATCATATCGAAATTTTTGTTATTTCACTTTTACTGAAATATTAGTACCTTCTTTCACTAAAAATTAATTTTTCTAAGCAGGAAAAGCATTGAAATTTAAAATTATTACAAAATGTAAATCTTTTATTATGTATTTTTGCATAAAAATATCGGAATACTAAAAAATGGTAAGAATCAGACCACTTTTCAGTATTGGTTACATAATTTTTTTAACATGAAGCAATGGATTGTATCAAAATTATGAAAATTAACTTATCTACTTTTGTCCCTATACAACGTAGAATTATTTACTTGAAATTTTAATTAAAATATAAAATATTTACTAATATTTGACTTTCTGACTACAAAATATTAAATTAATTTTAATATAGCAAAAGTTATTAAATTAGAAGAAAAAAAATATATAAAGATTTTTTTTTTTTATGATGGCCTTTAAAAACATTAAAGGACCATTAATTAAAAAGATATTGCAAAAATAAATTTTTATATCCTAAAAGTTTAAAAGTTTTGTTTATGAATAACAGATTTATTTATGTTAGGTATTTTTATTATTATTTTTTTTTTCAATAAGATTTTTATATTTAAATAATTTATTACTGATATTTTTTATTGAAAAGTTTGTGTTTTGAAAACTTTACAATTTATTTTTGTTTATGATTAAAATTTATGATGAAATTTCATGTAAAAATGAAAAAACTTTTAAAAATATTTCCGGTATATAATAAAAATCTAGAATTTCAATTCACTTTTATGTTGAACACTTAATTTAATATTATTTTTTTTTAGTACATATTTTTTAGTACATAAAATATAATTTTATATGGTAATCAATTACAACAATTTCTCAGAATCCAATTCATACAATTTCTAATAACATAATTTTAATATTAAAATTTAAGATAATTACTTCCTAGTTCCTAGTGAAGATTTCCGAATTTTCTTAGACTTAAACATTATTTTAAAAAAAATAATAATTAAAAACCTTCAACTTTTCACTAAAACTAATTTGGAATTGTCTATTTTTCTATTATTTGCAAAAAAAAAAAAAAACAAATTTGTTGTCTGTCTGGAAGAACATTTATGTAGACTTATAATTTATTTGTACATCCTGTAAAACAAAATGAGGAAAAAAAAGTATATTAAACTTTGAAAAGATTAAATTATATTGAAAAATATTGAAAAAGTTTGCAATTATGCATAAATGTTTTTTATAAAAAACATTTTTTTAACTTTTTTTCATATGCAATTTTTGTAAATCCATTAAAATAATTAAATTTATCATGTAGAGAAGTATATATGTAAGAAAATTTCATTAACTAATTAGAACTAAATGAGATTTAAAAAATTTTTTTTTTAAAAATGATTAAAAACTTTTTGATGAGATTAAGAGTTAGTTTATGGATATGTAAAGTTTTGTCTGTATCTGAAGTAAAAATCTGTAATTAAAGTTACAAAGTTAAATTAAATTTAATAGGATTATACTGCAAGTATTCTTGTCAACATAATGAAAAAAATTTAGGTTTTTGCTATTATGAAAACTTGGAATTAAAAGTCACGTAATTTAGTCTCTAATCATTTCTGTGGAGTATTTTTAAATTTATTTCCGTTTTTGTTATCAAAAATTTTTCAACGTCGGCTATCAAATTATTTTGAACAAAATACTATCATTTAGAATTTATTGTTCATAGTAGGAAACTGACAAAATCTTAGGTTTTGGGAACTGTATATGGTCTCCCTGGTTTAAATTGTGATCAGCAATAACTTAAAATGTATTTTGATTTTTGTGTCAGCACTCGCAATCCAGTCAATAAAATGAAAAATATTATGAAACCAAAAGCTAGCTTAGGTTGATAAATAAGATTTAGTACGCCAGAACTTAGTCATAATATTCAAAGACAGAATTATAACCCATAAATTGTAATTTATGTTTCGTTGATATCTTTGGTATGCTGGAACTATAAATAAATGTGATTTATCTAAACAGTTTAAAAAAACTACAAAATATAAATTTGCTTTATTTCTTTGATTGTCAAAAACTACTAAAAAATAAAATCTTTATAAACTTTTTATCATTTCCGTTAACCACGAAAACTTAAGTTTTAATAAAAAAAAAAATAAAAAAGCATAAAAAATAATATTTTAAATTGTTCCTAATAAAATTTCTCAAAAGCTCTTTTGACTAACTAACTAATCATAAATTTATGTATTAAAAAAAAAAATTAATGATTCAAAGAACCTTTTAACAAAATGCCATAATTTTGACCGCCAGCATTTTATCTTGAAATTCTTTTAGTTTCTTTATATTTTTATTTATTTCTGGTTTCAACAATAAAAAATATATTTTATGTTGGGCTAAATTTGGCAAAAATAACACAAGAATATAAAAATAATTTTCGCGGAACACTTAAAGTTTGATAGAAAAAATTGTTTAAAAATAAAACCTATTTAGTTTTTTTTTTACTGTCCAAAAATGATGATTGCTTTGGGCTTTTTTTTTTGAATAATTATCCAAGGTTTTGAGAATTAAATTTAGAGATGATTATTGTTATTCAGTATTTATGCTTTTTTTATTAAAAAATATTAAAATTATTGTTTTTTTTAAATTCTGTTGTAAGTTATTAATGGCGCCATCATAATATTAAATGATTCTAACACTTTAATATCTCCCAGAGGTCATATTTTCATATTCTTTAATATCTAAATTGAAATTATGAAAATATTTCCAGGAAATAAATTTTGATTTATTAAAAAAATATTAGAAATTAATTTTAGTGTAAAATAGTGTATAGCTAGCAAGTGACAATTTACTAAGTGACAATTTGTTGCTAAAGAATATAGCTCTAGAATTAATCAATATTTTTAATTGTAATTTGACTTAACATATTAAGGGAGATCAAATTAAGAAACAACTTAACAGAGTTTTGTGGTCCTAACATAATAATTTAGTGTTTACATGAAAAATTAATTTCGAGAAATCAAAAATGCCAAATAAATCTGAAATAAAAGTAAACCTTATCGTGAGTACTTAAAATATTTTATTGTGAAATTAATTGATTTTCAAGTAAAATAATTAAATATTGCTTAGAATGACATAATTATTTACAAAATTAGCTGAAATAATAGAATAAAAAGCACCCTACGAGAATGAAATTGTCCAACTTTCCTTTTATATTTGTTTTTTTCATTTCTTCCCCGAATTGTCAAAATATAGAAAAATGGTATCTGAAATTTTGGACTTTTAATTCTAAATTAATGTATTTACAAATAATTGCTCTGTCTTGTAATTTTGTTTGAAATGGAATTTTTAAATGAATTTTCCTAAACTGGGATTGATATTTCGGGAAATGATAGAAAGGAACTTAATAGCTTTAATTGGACACTTTGATTATGGAATTTGTATGGTAAAAATACCATACAAATGGAAATTTTAGTAAAATTCAATTATTAGATAGGAACTCAATTTCCAAAGCTTATAAGCATGAGAATATTTTGAAAATTTCACATATTATTTATTTGAAATATGTTGTTTTCTCATTATTTTAATTATTTATTTCAAAATTTAGCTAATAATATATAATAATTCTCAACAAGTTATTATTATTATTTTAATTATATTAAAACCATAATAATTGTGATTGCAACTACTACAACTAAATTCTCTCTTTTCACCAAATTTATTATTCCGAAGGACATCAATCAATAAATAATAAATAATTCAATAAGGTTTTCATTTATATACTAAAATTAATCATAATTTTATTATTATACATATACATATATTATGCAAAATTACAAAATCAATTGGTTATTTAATAATTTTCTTCCTAACTTAATATATAAAAGAAAATGTACATTTTCTATATAAAATGTCAACAATAAATTAAAGTAAAAAATGAAAATGAAAATTTAATGAAAATATTTTTTTTTTATATTAACTTGGTAAAATAAATTTAAAACAATTTTGAAAAAAAAAATAATTGAATATTTTTCAGAGAAACATAAAGTATTATTTTATCTGACAGTCCGGCGGTTTATAAACTTTAAATTAACACAATAAATTTCAAGATAGAGCCTGTGTCAAGTGTCTCAAATGAAACGAAGATAATGAAAGTTCTAAGATTATTGATTTTAATCTAAATATGCGTTTTTTCATTAAAAATTGTAATGTAAAATAGAAATAAACTCTAAAATCTACTGTAAACCACTGACCAGACTTTCTTAAGCCAATAAAATATAAATCATAAAAATTAATTTACAAATCACATTATTTGGTACCTAGAAAATCTTCTAAGTATGAAACTACTCAACTGTTAGGTCGACTGTGCGGAATTTTTATATTTTATGTTCGACATGGTGCGACGCGGCACAATATATATAATTATAAATTTTTTTTTCCTATACATTATGTCAATTAGACAGAAGTTATTATAGAGAATTCAGGTAAAATAGTATAAAAACATAATTTCTGTTTAAAAAATATCTATAGTTATAATATAATAAGCTGTATAATATGTACTATACAAGATACTATAATGAATGACTACAGAAACAATAATAAAAGTTTCATATATTTTTATAGAAAGTTTAGTGTAATTTTGGTAAGAAGACCAAACGAAACTGTAATAGTGATGATGGTTAAATTGAAGGTATAACAACAATGTGAATGCATAATGAAAATAACATTTTTCGTTTTTTTTTTTTTTTTTTGCATCATGATTTTAAAATTAAAATTTCCCTTTCTTTCATATTAATTCAGTGAATAAAGCATAATTTTTTGTTGATTAAAAATGAATTGTTGTTAAGGTGGGAATTTATGTTGTTCATGGTAAAAATTTAATGAATAAAAAGAAAAATTGTAAAATATGTTTATTTTAAAAGTGAAATAAATATGAAAAAAAATTATCTAATTAAAATTTTTTAATCCCAATCTTTTTTTTTTGTTAAATATATTTTAATTTTAAATTAAATTTAAGTTGAATTTTTTTAGTTATTTAATTTTGTAAAAGTGAAAAGATTTTTAAAAATTACTAATTTATAAAATACTAAAACTAATGATTAATTTCTTAAAATTTTTATTTATAAAATTAAATTCAAAAATAATATATTTTATGTAATTAAAAAATTCTGAACGGAAGGAATATGTTTATTGAAAAATTAGTTTTATTCTTTATTAAAATAGAAAAATGTCAACAAAAAGAAATTAATTACACTAAAAACTTTTATTATTTTTTAATTACTTAAAAGCATCACTTTGCAAAATGTTTCATTCCATGTACTAGTAAAATTCTTTTGGGCTACAAGATTAATAGTAATTTTGACCAGAATGTTAAAGACATCATTAATTATTCCACTAATTTAAAGAAAATTGATTATTGAAAATTACAATACAATGACAGCAATACTGAGACCCTATTTGGACCATAAAAAATAATATTCATTAATTAGAAACAACTGATAATTCCTATTGATGAATTCAATTGGAAGAATTCTAGTATGTAATGGGAATAAACAGAAGCTATATCCACGAGGAAATTGCACGTAAAATGTATGTTGTATTTTTACGACTTACGTAAAAACTTCCGAATCATTTGTTAAAATTATAAACCAAAAATTTTCACGAAATTTTGAAGTTGCTGTTAATATTATGCTTATTATAAATTTAGTTGAAAATCTAAGTATCCCGCTGTAAAACCTTTACTTGGAAATTAAATACGCTTGTGGAATTTAACAAATCTCAAACATGAAAATAGAAAAATAATTTCTATTTTCATGTTTGAGATTTATTTTCATTAAATGATAGAATTTTTCAACATTGTAGACAATAGTTTGAGAAATAGTGCCTTTGTAGAGTTCCTTCCAAGTCTGCAAGTGATTTATAATTATTATACCACGGTTTTCTAGCCTAATTTTGAATTTTAATTCAAATTGGTTCTCATTGTACGGAATTTAGTAGTAAAATCAACAATTTCTCAATATTTAATTACATACATATTTAATTTAAAAATACCAATTTTTTCTCATTTAAATAAAATTATTAAATTCTGTGTTATTTAATTTTTTTCTTTTCAGATTATAACACAAATACGACCATAATCATCCAATTCTACCGACGAAAAAAAAGGATAACTTTTTCTTAAAAAACTTTCGCAATATAAAATTATTTAAATTTATTTGTTTTCTTTTTAAAAAAAAACTTGGTTTTTGAATTTTTTTTGGTAATAAGCTTATAAATTTTATCTCATCCTTCGTTTTCATATTTTTATTCTCGAATTATTTAACCCAAAAAAGAAATTCCGCAAAAAAAAAAAAGTAAATTGTTTCCGAGTTTATTAAATCATAAATAATACAACAACAAAAAATTATGAAGATAAGAAACTCTTTTGCTGAAGTCACCAACAACTTTAAAACGTAATATCGACGCACTGCAGTATAAATAAGTTTGGAAGGTAAAAAACAAATTATCCTGAGAAATCAAATCTCATAACAGCAACAACAACACAAAAAAAAAAAGAAGGCACGGGATTTTCCTTTTTCATATTTCAATTTAACGAACTGCCATTAAATCTTCGTTTAAAATATTTTTTTTTGGTACAAAAAAAAAGGTAAGCTAATTTAATTTTTTTATTTTATTTGTTTATATAAATTTTTATGCATGGTTAAATTTTTTGGTTTTAATTGGGTTCATAAAAAGAAAGTTTTTGATTTAAAGTGAAGAGGTTTTTTTTTTATGCAAAGTTTATGAAAATTTTAGTTAAGTTTTGGTAAAAAAAAAAAAATTATATTTATTTAAGTTTGAATCAAATAATATGACAACATGATTTTCAATGAATTATACGTAATAAAAGTTATTTCAACTTTAAATTACAGTTTCTGTCTCCTAATCTTAGTATAAGAGCTGCAGGTAAAAAAAACATAATTGAATTGTAATCAATTTTTGGTTTATGAACTTAACTAACTCAAGTCTTAAGTAGTTTATTTAAAAAATATAAGGTTAGTCCTGTTTACAATCGAGGTTTTTCTTTTTCTTTATCGCAAATATATGAAGGCAATTTCCAAAATAATCTATATCGAGTTTTGTTGGCTATAAAATTCAATAGCTATTGATAATAGAATTACGAGATAACGACGTATTTTCATCAGGTTTCTGAATAATTTTCCAAAAAAATATTTTTAGTTTTTTTAAATGAAAATTAATTTTGAAACTATATGGTTTAAAATTAAAAAAATTGCAAGTTAAACAAACTAATATTTTAAATTTTGTGCGGAAGGAATATGCCTCACCGGATGACTGCAATAAACGTGAATATATTTGAAAATTTTTATGTAAATTTACTATTTGTAATAAAGTATCATAAAAAATTTATGGATGAATTCTAAAAAGTCAATCAAGAATGTATCACGTGAATCACGACAGTATTATACTTTGTACTTTTATGATATTTTACGTCGCGTTTACATAAAATTCACATATAATTTCAATTTATTCTACCAAAAATATTTTATGCTTATTTCCGTTGTTGGTTTAACAATTATTAATGATGTTCTGTATGAAAATCTTTAGGGCTGTTTACATATTCACAATGAACTTTAAAATGATACATATTGTCAAAATTTATAATGCTAAAAAAACTGCATTGTAAATTTTAACAATATATGTATTTATACTTCTCTAGTTCAAGTTTTTTTCTAAATCGTTTTACATATTATATTTTATCAACTTTCTGAAGGTTGACAATATATGTTAGTAAACAGCTGCTTCATAATTAATCATCTTATTTCGTATATTTATATACTATAAATTAGTAGTTTGAAAAAAATTACATATTAATTATTACTATACTACTAATAATTACTTCATCTTAGTTTTTCAATTTATTTCGGAAATTTTACAATTTTATTTTACTACTATAGTTCAGCTCATAATAACTTATCTAGCTATATATTTAGCATTTAGGTTAAAATTAACTAGTCATTTAAGTTTCAAATAAATTAATTTTTAATTTCAATTTTAATATTCGGCTCTTAGTCTAATTATTATCCAAATTTCATTTGTTAATTGGGATTCAATTTTTTTTTGTTGTGTATTACAAAACAATCCTCTACTAAATAAATAATCATATTTTTTTTGGATATAATCAACTATTTTACATCTTAAAAAGATTTTCATATATTTGTAAGTGCCAATCAAACTTCAAAAATTTAATTAGTAAAGTACATAAAATTTGACCTATTCTCGATTTTACTATTACAAATTTTTCTACTTATATAAGAATAGAGTGAAAGTTTCAAACATCAAATTTAGGCTTTTTTCTTCATTATTAATAACAATTAACAGAATATGAATAATTACTTCTTTTTCATTGATTGAAAAAAAATTTAATGGATACGAACATGAAAAGATTTGAAAGAAGATAAAAAGAAATTTCAATTGTTAAAAATTAACTTTAAATAAAATTGGAATAAAAAAAAGAAATAATGGAAAGAACAGTAATAAGAAAATCATGTCACGAATTTACTAAAAATGCTAAAAAAAAAGCATAAAATTCGTACATAAAAAATAAAGATTTTTTTTTTGTTTTTTTAAATTTTATATTAGGTGTGGTCCATTTAGTGACATTTTCCAGTTAGTGACCATCATCATAAAATTATTTTAAAGAATTTATTATTCTTTTAACAATTTCCAAATTTAAAAATGATATATTTAATAAAATTATAGCATATTTCAGACAACTTTTGATTGTCGTTTAAGTGCTGTCAGTCAAAATAATTTAAATATGTTGTTTGTATTTAACAAAGTCTTAATTCTTTTTCCAGGTATTTATACCTGTATATAAAGAATTTTTAATATTTTAATTTTCAGTTATTTTTCCAGTTAAATCGTTTTTTTTACTCCGTATCATTACTGTATTTTCTACAAAATAAATAAATAATATTTATGAAATTTTAATTAGCAAACTGACATAAATTTTTAAATAATTTCCACAATTTAACAATTTCTTGACTGTACATAATGATTACCTCGAATATATGCATTAATCATTAATCATTAAAATATTTAATATATGTAATTTATTGGTCTTATTTTAATTGTAGTAATTATTCTGAAAGCTAAAGCCTGTCAGTCATATTCTGTTAATTTAAATTATTAATAATGAATAATGAATTATTTACAATATTATTGTATAAATGAGTTAATGATGCATCAAATTAATAAATGATATTTTTCTATGCTTTTGGATAGGACAGATATTTTTCCCAGCAAATTACTTTTTTTTTCCAAATTTAACAAGAATTTTTTTAATTATAATTCGAAAAATTTAAAACAAAATTTGAGCACATATGAAAACCAGAAAAAGCTTATCATATAAAAATCAAATATAACAATTTTTGAAATTTCTTAAAAGTAGTTTAATAAAATATTTTAGAAATATCTTCTGTTCAGAAATTACCTTCTATGCTTTTATTCAAAATAAGATATTTTTATGTCAAGAAATTTTATTATGATAAAAACAACAAAAATTTAGGCCAAATCCAATTACAATTTTGGTAATAAGTAGAATTAATGTAAACTAATATTTTTATATATTAATTTTATGTTTATTGATGTCATTTTTAGAAATTTTATATATAAGTTTTTCCACATCGGAACGTGCCAAAATTAAAATCGTACAAGAAGATCTACAATCTATATGATTGGGCCTATACTTAACCTGTACTGTAGTAGACTATAAAAATTATAATTAAACACAGTGTCATATTCCAATTAATGTCTAAAGTGTTTAGCTTTAATTTGACAAAAAATCATGTCTAAATTGATGAATAATATTTATTGATTTTTCCCAATTTTTATATGACAAGTGTGGCAAAACCAAAGGCAAGTGTGGCCAAACCAATAAATTTTCAATTGCGTTGCTTACTCTGTTACACGTTACAGCTATAAATATTCGAATCTTGGTTATTTCTACTTACAAATAGGATTCAGAACAGAATTTTTGATATAATAAATTCAATTTAGACTTAAACGTCCTATTTCGGTGATCGCAAACGAGTTTTTCCGAATTTCAGCCGTAGGCCAAATTCAAATTTACCCTACAAGTATCATTCGCTTAGTGTTCAGTAAATAGAATAAAGAAATATAATTTAAAATCTTTAGTTTAAAATTAATTTTATATAAATTAATATTACTATTGATGAATAAGGTTTCTGTAAAATATTTACTTTTGCTATATCCTTAAAATTTATGATAAAAAAAAATTTTATTTTCTGGAAAGTTGTCATTTTTTAGACATCTTAATGATGCTAGAAAATATTAAATAAATAAAATACAATTTATATTACGAAATTATTTTTTTCCTCTACATAAAAGATTCTGTGTATCTTTTCATGAAAAAAAAAAAATTATTTCCTGACAATAATTTTACTTCGTAAATAACTAAAAATCCTAACTCAACATAAATTTTTCTTAACAAAAAAAAAATAATAAAAGGAAAACCATTAATGTCATGTCCAAATTTTGACATTTCGATATAATATACCGATAAAAAAAAATTAGTTTTAAAAATTTATTTATCAATCTAATTTATAAAAAAACTCAATTAATTAAGTTAAATTTTAGTTTAAGTTACATTAAAATATTTTGTGCCAATTACTTGGGTTTTTATTTTTCATTAAATTAATTCATTAAATTTTGAAAGTTAAGGAACAATAATAAATTACAATAATTAATTGTTACATTTTTAAAATATTTGTAATTGGCTTCTGTTTAATAGACTTTCTAAAATTCTCCAATTTCTCACGAACCATTAAATAATTTATAAAAATTTTTCCATCCTTCAACAATTAATTATGTTAACAGATTTCAAGAAATATATATTTTAAAATATTATAAATGGTTTAAAAAAATCACATCCTTATTTATATTATAGCTAAATATTGTCCTTTAACTTAAAATTCTTTGAAGGATGTAATTTTTTTTTTTGTTATAATACTGTATTTGTATTTGTAAGTAAGTTGTGGCAGATAAAAAAAAACATTCTTTTCCTTTTTTAATAGCTTGTCAATTAAATTCACAATTAATTGAGTTATAAAAATTATATTTCTTAAATTTTTTTTTTTTTTTTGAATTAATTTATTGTGAAAATTTACAACTTTTATTAATTTATGATTGATAGATATTTAACAAATTTATTACAGAATTAAAGAAAATTTGACAGAGTGGATCATAAGTAATATAATAATTAAACATAACATTAATTTGTGAGCTTTGCTGAAAATTTTTTGTTATTATTATATGAAAAAATTATTTACCAAAATCAAATGTTATTAATTTTTTAACAAGAATACGGGTTTCATTAGTTAAACGTGCAGTAGATACACCATTTTCATTATCAGATATTTTATTGAGGACAGTCTCAGGCACGAAACTATCTAAATTTATTATAGAATAATTAAAATATTCATCTAAAAAACCTTAAGGACAAAAATTCATTTTGTAAAGTTTAAATGTCAAAAATATAAATCATTTGAATTAATTTAATTAAAATTGACTGATTTTGTACAAAACATAAAGTTAAAATTAACTAGCTTCTGTATCTGTGATCGGTCTGTAACAAGTCAAATATACCAACTAAATACAAATAAAATTTTCAATTTTACCTAAAAAATAAATATAAACTTTATATCACAAAATTGACTTTAAAAGGTGATAAATTTATCAATTGGGATTCATAAAAATGAATTTATATTCGTTTTCTGAATAAAGTAAATATTCAACATTGTATTTTGCAAAAGGCATCAATCAGTTTACAAAAATAACCATAAAATAAATTCCAGAAAATAATCATCAATCAAATTTTCTAAAAAAAAATCAATTTCTATTACATCAAATTTCAAACAATAAGTAAAATTCCCTAAATAGCAATTGTCAATTAACTATGCTTTTATGTTTAGTAAATGATATTATATAATATTTTACGTAAGTATATATATAGTAAATTATGTGTATGTTTTGTTTTGTGTTGAAATAATTTTTGTGAACAAAACATTAAGTAATCTTTTTGTTCTGAATGAGAAAATTTAATAAATTATTTTTACCACATTTCCCAAAATAATAATATTGATAAATTTCTAACACAAAAACAATAAATTATACAAAAATATATACAAAAAAAATATATTGGTAAAATTTTAGGTTAGAAAGTTAAGAGATATTATTAATTATATTTTTAGTAATTTTTCGGTAACCTTTTATTTATTTAAAATAAATTGATTTTTAGGAATTTCTATAATTAAAAAGTTTTAATTTATATAGAATGTAAATTTGTTGATTTAATTTAATTTAATATAATAAAGGATATTTTTAATTATTGGATAAAAACTTATAAATATGATTAAAAAGATATCTTTACCACAACTTTCTAATTTAATAATATTTCAAAATTATTTTATTAACTTCAAAGTGAAATTTAATATAGTTTGTGTTATTGATTTTGAAATAGTCCTCACATTTGGTAATTATAATAATTAAATGTTTATGGTATTTTAAAAATTCTAAAAATTTAATTTACTTAATAGTCGACACTCATAAAAAAACGTTTTACTCCAAAGGTAATTTTAAACAGGCGAACTTTCATTTGCCACAAAAGTGGCAAACTTCTTTTGAAAGAAAAATAGTGATTAGTTAGATATATTTAATTTACTTTTTTAATTTATTTTCCTTTTTTTTATTGGTATATAATTCCAACATTTGACAATAATTTTATTATTGCTGCTTCACCTATAATTTTATAGTTTATATACTTGAAAAGTCGTATTTTTAGAAAATTTTTATCGCTGCATCAAAACTTGACTATTAACAATTTTTGAAGTTGTAAGTAAATTCGATAATAGTAATTCGATAATAATAGAAAATATAATTGCATATTTATACATATTTTGCATAGTATGAAATAATTTTATTCTACATGTAAAGTTTGATCTTAGCGAAAAATTCTTTAAAAATTATAGTAATACTTAACACTCTTCATGTAAGAAAACAAGCATATATCCATATCTTTAAAAAATCCTAAACCAATTCACATTTAATAAATGTATTAAATCTTAACTTGAAAGCCTGAAATTAATTTCAATTCGTATACGATGAGCAAATAGTGATGTTAACAACAATATAAGGAGATCAAATATTAGCTTTAATTTAATTTTGAAAGTCAAATTAATTACGAATTATTATACCCTGTGGAAATAATTTTGTCACCACTTCAATTAAAATCTAATATGAACTCTGATTTCTTGCCAAGAAAATTAAAATAAAATAAACATTTTGTCCACAGTAAAAGTGCAAAAAACTTTTAAAATTTTAGTACAATGACATTAGTACGTTTCTACGAAATTAATATTTTAAGATTACGTCGCTCATAAATGCCAATAGCAATAATCATAATAATAATAATGATAATAATTGTTTTTTTTTTCCTTCTTTTAGTACAAAATTTCTTTATAATCGTAAAAAAATTTTTTAATGATTAACTTCAAAAAAAAAAAAAAAAAAGAACAACTTCCAATTCCATAAAAAACGAGAAGAAAATTATTTTTGAAGTAGTATTTTTGTTTATTCGCCTATGGCGGCTTTTATGCAAAAACAAAATATAATAAACGTTTTTTATGGTTACCACACAAAATTATTTGATAAAAGAAAACCTCTTTCGTTTTAATTTTTAATGTTTTTTTTTTTTTTTATTATTATTTATGCTACGTCACGTCCGACCCGAAAGATTATTTCGATTTGCCCTCACAGGTGATTTTGGCACCTCACGAAATTTTATTATCTAAACTTTTTTTTTTTTTGTGTTTTAATAAAATATTTTCTTTTTTTTTTTGCGTTTTATAGGAAAAATCATAAAGTTTACCAATTATTATATATTTCTTCACATACAATATTTATGAAATTTCTATTGGTCGATAAAACTATCAGTAAGAGAGTTTTATCGATGCTACAAATTAACATACAAAACTAATTGTAACTACCAGATAAGAATTAAATACATAATATTATTTAACTTAAAATATGTATAGGTGGTATATAAATTTGACTTGATAAGTTCAATAAACTAGTTAATTTCGTGACCAATAACAAAAAACGAAGTTTACTTATTGCCTCAATCTCTTTTTGCAAATTCTGTTTATTCTTGTCCTAAATAAATATGACAATTAACTTAACAATTGATTGTTCCAAAAGTTTTTTGACACTTTAAGTATGCATAAAAATATCTTCAATTTTCAAAATCTTTTCTTATATTTTATTTTTTTCTATAAATATTTTTCTGCTAATTTATATTTATTTATTTTTTTAACATATATTTATTTTATTTTTACAGATTTTTTTTTTTTATATAAGTTTTACAGCTAAAACGATCAAATTAGCATACAGAACTAAATTTATTCATATTTATTTATTACACCATTCGATATCGAAGAGTTGCTACTACAAAAAAAAAACTCATCATTTCTGACCAAAAAAAAAAAAATTCAAAAACTGAATGTAAACAATTTTTGGAAGATAAACATAAAAAAAAAATATATTTTTTCTAAAAATAAACAACAATTTCCAGTATTAAAATTAATTTTTACATATGCTAAAAAAAAGTGCTCATCATTATTTTGTTATTTTCGCTAAATTACAAGCATAAAAATATATTCTCTAGAAAAATAATTGAAATTTTATGAGAAAAATTTATATATTTTATATGATATTATTAAAATTATTTCGAATTATTTATAAAATAGCAGCTAAAATATTAAATGAAATTGAAAATTGCTTGAAAATTAATATAAAACCTATAAGCAAGTAAACATTATTGGAAATAAAAAAGTTATTTTTTTTTAAAAATATTTTATTTGACGATTAAATAAAATTACAAAAAAAAAACACAATTTCCCAATAAAAAAGCGAAACTGAGCTAAAAAATAATAATACCATAATTCCAAAGAAAATTATTAACTAATATACCCTATAAGGTGGTACTTATATAGATGAAGAATATAGACTTAATATTATATTAGAAATGCAAATAAGTGAAAGTAAAAATTCACTAATAACAAAAAAAAAAAAGATTCACTAAAAAAAAAAACTTTAAAGCACAGAAGGTAAATTAGTTACGTCAGTTTTAAAATTTCAATAAAAAGAAATTATTTTAAGAGAACTGAAGTAAAAGATTATTGAACAAAATAATCATATAGTCAAGTCAAATTAAGTGAACTTTTTATTTTGACCTTATTATTAAATATTTGATAAAGGCATAATTTAATCAATTGCCACAAAAAAGAAGCAAAAAAAAAAAAAAAACAATTTTCTTTTAGTTTAGATAGGAATTAATAAAAAAAAAATAATAATTATTTTTGATGAAATCAACACTGTTACCAGTATCATTTACATCATCATTATCATCTTCAACAACAACAATAATATCATCAAAATTATCATCAGTATTGTCATATATACGGCATCAAAACGTTAATTTTACAAAAATGTTTACTAGACGTAATTGGTTACTGCGATGCAGTATATTAATTAATGTTGCTGTAATATTATATATATGTAGTCATGTAATGATTGGTGGAGGTGGTAATTTTGCAACTGGACCAGCATTTATTATACAAGATGAAGGAAATAGTAATATAAATAATAATAAAATAAGACAAGTTGTATCAAGTTTTATTGAAAATACAAATAATAATAATAATATAAATAATAATAATAATAAAAGAGATAATAGTGCAACAGTTGGTGGTAGTGGTGGTGGACCATCTGAAGATACAGGAGGGAAAACAAAAGATCAGGTAATTTTTATTTAATATATTATATGTATATAGATTTATATTTTTCCGTGTCGTAAATCGAAATTAACTTTTTTTTTTTTTTATAATTTATTTTGAGTATTTATTGGATCTTTCTTTTATATTAGAAAATTACAATATGAATGCAAAATATTTAAATTAATAGTAAAGTTAATTTATAATACGACTCCTACATCTAGGTATGAATATAGATCAGCTCGAAATGCTAAATCCCTTATTTTATATCAGTAAGTAGACTAAACTGTCATGGTAGGTTTTTTTAATCTGCTAACTGTCGATATGGTAGATAAATTCCTTGCGAGAATGTTAGGATGTTGGTTTAACCTTTGGGCGTAGTTTTTCCTATATTTTTCGATTTCTTCTTTTACAGTATTAACTTTTAGATCTCTATGAATATGGCAATTTTTAACATACCAAGGTGCTTTTGTGATTTGTCTGAGGATTTTAGATTGTGCTCTTTGGATCTTATCTATGTTGCTGCTCGAAGCCGATTTCCATAATGGACATCCGTAAGTCCATATTGGTTTGATTACAGAATTGTAGAGCAAAAGTTTATATTCAAGAGGAAGTGGCGAGTGTTTACCGATTAACCAGTTTAAATCGATTGTTTTTAGTTTCATTTGATTTCTCTTGGCTTCTATGTGTTTGCTCCAGGTGAGTCTTTTATCAAGATGAATTCCTAAATATTTTACATGATCAGATTGCGGAATTGTTATGTTATTGAGGATGATAGGTGAGCATTGTCCTTTTTTTAATGAGAAGGTGACATGAACGCTCTTAGTTTCATTAACTTTGATTTTCCATTTGCTCAGCCAGTTTTCAACTTCATTGATAAGGTCTTGAAGAATGTTTGATGCATTTGCTGCACTTTTGTTAGAGCATAAGATGGCGGTGTCGTCAGCAAATGTCGAAGTTAGAACTGAATTGTTTGTCGGTAAGTCAGATGTAAATAAAAGAAATAAAAATGGACCTAAAACACTGCCTTGAGGAACGCCGGCCTTTATTTCTCGTTCGTTGGTGAAATATGTTTTGTGTCTAACTACAAATCTTCTTGATGTTAAGTAGGATGTCAATAGTAGGTGTACTTTAGGAGGAAGTTTTGTCCGTATTTTATGGATCAATCCATCATGCCAGACTTTATCGAACGCCTTTGCTACATCCAGAAATATGGCAGAGCAGTATTCTTTTTTTTCGAATGTGTTTCTGATAAAGGCTGCTATTCTATGTACCTGTTCGATTGTTCCATGTTCTGAACGGAACCCGAATTGGTGTAGTGGGATTATCCCTTCGTTTTCTATCATTGGTAGCAATTTGTTCAATAGTACTTTTTCGAATAGCTTTGACAGTGTAGGCAGTAGGCTAATAGGTCTATATGAATCGACTTTGGTCTTGTCTTTTCCAGGTTTTGGGATCATGATGATGGTTGATGTTTTCCACAGCGCTGGAAAGTAGTTTAGTCGGAAGATGGCGTTAAATATATAAGTAAGTTGTGTAACGGCAATGCCAGGAAGTTCTTTAATCATTTTAGCACTTATTTTATCATTTCCAGGAGATTTTTTGATATCTAATTTGTTCTTTATAATATATTGTAGTAGCCTTTTGCTTACTTTTATAGGTTGAATAGTTGTATAGTCAATGCTAGGTGTTGTAGGTATAACGTTGCTATTGCTGAATGAATGTGGTGTAAATACATCTTGTAAGTGGTTTGCAAACATTTCTGCTTTTTCACTTTCATTACATGCCCAGTTGCCATTTTGCATTCTAATTGGTGGCTCTTGATTTTGTGGTCTTTTGAATGATTTAGCGACTTTCCACAGGGAGTAATTTGAGTCTTGATTTGGCGATAAACTTGTGAGAAATTTATGTAGTTTTTCGTGAGCAGTATCTCTTAGCAATTTTTTTAGTTTATTTTCAGCTAAAGCCAGTAGTTGTTTTGTAGCTGGTGATCGATTTATCTGCCATTTCCTTCGTAGACGACGTTTATCAGATATCGCTTGTTCTATCGTAGACGAAGTAGTATAGATTAATGTGTTTCTGGTTACATTGGCTGGTGTTGCTGCCTTTGCTGCTTCTATGATCATTTCATTATAGTCTTTTAGAGCTACATCAATATCGTATTTCGAATTTAAACTTAGATTATGCTTAATGTGGGAGCTGATGAATTTTTTATATTTCAACCAGTTTGTGAACTTGCTTGTTATGTTTACAGATGGTGTTTCAAATACAGGTACTGATTTATATTCAACTATAACCGGTGAATGGTCAGATGATAATTCTTGTAGAGCAATTGAAGTGATTTTATTTCTGTTGATGTTATTGGTGATTCCGAAGTCAATCAAATCGAAATTAACTGAATTATTTATTTTATGATTCAAATTTCGAAACAATATTATATTGTTTTATATAGTCATAGTGCATTGTTAAGAACTGTTAAAGTATTATCTTAAAAAAATTTGCAGCGTTTCTGATTAACCGCAAATATAATTTTTTAAGTGAATTTATTAGTTCCCATTAATTTCGAAATCATGCTAAATTTTAATTGAAATTAAATAATGTCACCAGTTTTCTAAGTATTTAATCTAAATATTTTAATATAATATCATCTTGCGGAGTCAGAGTACAACTAATGATGGCAGAAAAGTTTAATTCGATTCTTGGAACAGTAATTCGCTACCTAAAGCAGACACAAAAATTATCTAAACTTGAAAACGCTATTTTTCTTTGTTTGGTGGGATATGTATGGTTCAACCGCTTTGAAACCAGTCTTTTTTTATTAATTTTTCTGCATAATTCATAAAGGTCCGAACAGTACTCATTCTTAAATTTAATTCCTCTTTCTATCTTTAAAGCCATTATATCTTCAAAATACAAATTATTATGATTTTTTTTATAAAACTTGAAGAAAAAAAATTTTGAAATTTCCAGAAAAATGTATAAAAAATATGTCTAACTCAATAGATTCGTTCAATGCCACAATTTTAATTTAAAATAAATTATCAAAATATAATTATTAAATATTTTCTGAAGTGATCAGTTATTGCATATTTTCCACAATTATTTTTTAATTAATTTTTTTAAAGTATAAAAAAAAAGATTGTATTCGCATAAAATTACATAAATTCATAAATCCAATTAATTAAAGTAAATTGTACAAAGAGAAAGAAAAATAATAATAATCATAATATTAAAACAATAGGTGTTGATTACATAAAGTTGCATAATTTCAATTAATTTTTACAATTTTCATTCTACATGAATAATAATTTCACATTAATATTATATATTATTTACGCGCGCCATCCTATAATTTTCTATAAATTTAACAATTTATAATAATATATTCATTTTGTTATAATATTATTCTGTAATCTAGCGATTATTTAAAATTCATCTGGAATAAATATATTGTAAAATGTTTGTATTTCGGAAAATATAAATTTCATTGGGATTTAAATTATGGAGTAAAATTTTTATGGTTATATTATATTGAAAAAATTAAAATTACATTTCGAAAAAAAACAATATGTTACAAAGTTATAATCAAATAATATTAAAAAACATTATTCATATTTGTAGGAATTTAATGTTATTTTGAAAAAAATCTTAATCTATCTATAATAGAATTAAATTTGATATTTGTTACATAAATTATGGTCAAATATATACAACATGTTGCGTTTGAAATTAAAGCTCGTAAATATTCCATACTCTAAAAAAACATAGAATTTAAACCTAACAATTTAAAAATATATGTTAAAGTTAACATGTGAATTTGTGCATTAAAAAGAATCAAAATAAATCTAAGCATTAAAATGATCGAAACTAGTAGTAAAATACGTTGTCCATTGAGGAGATCCGTAAATTGAGTTACAACGTAATATTTCGAAAGATATGAATTACTGATAATAAATAGTGTGCTTTGGTCCGTTCAGTTAGTTAGCGCAATATTTGTGATATGAAGGTATCTAATCTAAAACTATCTATTTCATCATGAATTCAACCTCTTCTATAGTAGCAAATAAAAATATTTTAAACACGCAATAGTAAAAATAAGAAAATGTGTTAGTATTTACAAAATAAATTAGAATTAATTACAGTATCAAGATTAATTATTTTGTGTATATAAAATTAATATTTATTATTTTTATAATTAATTTTAAAGATTAATATTAACTTCATAAAATTAATATTTACCAATTATCCAAGTTTCCTTTTAAGCATAATGAATAAATCTATCACTGCACAAAAATTAATATTAATTTTATGTGAAATCATGAAAATATCATAAAAATAATAAATATGCACTGACAAGTGACAACCTATTAAAACATTTTTTTTACTCCAATTAATATTAAAATTTATTTAATTAACACTTTTATTTATGTTATTTGAAAGTTATAAAAAAATATGTTTATTTATATAAAATATAAATTTAGTTTCAGTACAATTAACAAGTTTATTTTTAAAAAGTATAGGAAAATTTAGAATGTAGGACAACTTACACTCTTTAAGTGTTAATTAAATCTAATTTAAATGAAAAAAAAAAAAAATATGCAAATAAACATTTGAAAATAAAAAATATATAACCTTCATTAAAATTAATAAAAATAAAAAATTTTCATTTTCAGGAATATATTAATTCCAATAAAGAACCAGAATCTCATGGTATTGAAGATAAATTACCACAAAATTCAAAATTAGTAGCAGCACCTGTTGCACCATCATCAGATGACGATAATAGTGTTATTATGAATTTAGTTAATAATAATAATGATGATGGTGCTGCTGTTCAACAACAAACACAGCAACAGCAGCAGCAACAACAACAACCACAACAACAACAACAACAACCACCACAACAGCCATCAGAAATACAGCAGCAGCAACAGCAACAACAGCAGCAGCAACAACAACAACAGCAACAATCTGTACCGCATAGTCCTAGTGATGCAGAACAATCACAAAAAGAAACAAGTGGTGATAATAATGATGTGCCAACTGATCCAAATGAAATTGCTGCACAAGAAAAAAGTCAAAATGAAATAGCTGGTCAACCAGATACAATTGGTTATGTTAATAATTCAAATACAGATGGTTATATTGCTAGTGGTGATGAAAAAGATTTTGATGATCGTTTAAGATTAATATTAAAATGTCATGATCGTGATTATCATGCAGAAACATTACAACGCGGCGATTTTTGGGTATTAAAAAATTATATACGTGCTGGTCATGGTGAATTAAAGTGCCACGAAACAATAACATATACAACACATGCTGATTATACATTTTTAGATAATTTAATTCCTTTATTAGAAAGGTATGTAAATTAATTTTGGTATATATATATATATATGTATAAGAATAATAATTAATTTTTTTTTTCTAAATTGCATGTATTTAGGTGGAATTCACCTGTAAGCATAGCTTTACATGCACCTGGTAATGATTTCCAGCCAACTATTAATTCAATAGCATATTTAAGAGACTGTTTACCAGAAAGTACATTAGTTCGACAATTTGTTACATTTCATATATATTTTAGTACTAAACATATCCCAAAGAATGTACCGAAATCGGATCAATTACAAGAATTGAATTGTGCAACACCACCACCATTTGTTAATATATCAAGTGGTCATTTATATAAAACACAAAAGAAATTATTATATCCTGTAAATGTTGGTAGAAATATTGCAAGAGATGCTGCACAAACACATTTTATATTAGCCAGTGATATTGAATTATATCCAAATCCTGGTTTAGTTAAAAAGTTTTTAGAAATGATTGCTAGAAATGATGCATTTTTACAGAGAAAGTATCCCAGGTAAGATATATATAAATATATTTTTCAAATAGGGACCCTAATAGATTAATTCTTTTGTGAAAAATTATACATATTTTAATAAATAAAACTCTTGCTATAGAATGCTGTTTAGGAATGAAATACCTTTCTATCCGCCAAAAGCGTATCATTTTTCTATGAACCAGTCGCAAGAGTAGCCGACGATTCTCCGTCAGTTATTTCTTTTGTTATTATGTCATCATCTACTTTAATCAATTATTTTTGATGATGACATTATGTGCATGAATTGCATAAAACACGTAGTTCCATGTCAACAAAATTTGCAATTTATCTTTTGAGACAAAAATTTTTGAATAGCCTAAATGTATTTGAAGTCGATAATTTCATGAAAGACAAACAGTCTTTTTCAAAGTAAAATTATATATACATTGCCTCATTAGTTCCATAATTTGTATCCTTTATATTTTTTAACATTTAAATTATTAGATTGCTTGATTAATACCAATTTGTAGAAACTGATTGATTAGTTACTATCTGATTAATCTTGTAATTTTAATTAAATTTCTCTCTTTATAGAGTTTTTCCTCTGTCAATATTTGAAGTAGAAAGTTCTGTACCAGTACCAAAAGATAAAACTGAATTACAAGAATTACTTCGAATAAATAAAGCAATACCATTTCATAAGCGAGTTTGTTCTAGTTGTCATGGTGTACCAAAATCAAAAGAATGGATGGCAGCAAATGAAACAGAAGATTTAGGTGTTTTTCATATAGGTAAACGTGTTGGTTATTTTGTACATTGGGAACCAATTTATATTGGTACTCATGCTGATCCACATTATGATGAACGATTAAGTTGGGAGGGTAAAAGTGATAAAATGACACAGGTAAAAAAAAATTTTTATAATTTTTTTTTTTATAGAAAATTTGATTAATTTTGTTTTTATTTTGGTATTTTTATAGGGTTATGCACTTTGTGTCCTAAATTATGAATTTCATATACTTGATAATGCTTTTCTAGTTCATAAGCCTGGTATTAAAGTTCTTAAAAAAGATCCACGTAGAGCAATGTTAGCTGCTAAAACAAATCAATTAATTAGAAAAATTATATATCCAGAATTAAGAATAATGTATGGAACAAGAAAAGGATGTGCTGTATAGTAATTATTTAACATAAAAATATCCAATTTTTTTATTTTTTTAAAATAATAATTAAAATATATAAAAAAATTTATTAAAAAGTAGTAAAACTAAAATAAATATTTAACAACAAAAAATAAATAAATAAAAAAAAAAAAAATTTGGATATTGATCGGAAACTAAAATTAAAAAATTTATATATTTATACTATTTTAATGTTTTATGTTCGAACTAAAATTGTAACTTCTTTTTTAATTTTATTTAATTTTTAAATTGGCTTTTTGTGTTAAACATTTTTTTTTAGCTAGGAATTTTTTAGTTTTATAGTTTTACCTGTAATAATAATTTTTGTATTTTTCATTATTTTAGTAGAAATCTTATTATTAAAATTAAGTATAAAAATAAATTATGTATGATTAAGGATAAATGTTTAAAATATTTAGGAATTTACATTAAAAATTAAAAAAAAGAAACAAAATATTTATAAATAAAGCGAAAATTAGAACAAATTAAAAAAAAATTTAAAAATCGTACTAACTTTAAAAATAATTAAAATGTCGAAAAAATAAATATGTAATTTGTTTGTGATCAGAAAAACAAAAAAATATGTAATTTAAAAAAAATCATTAGAACTCTCTCTTATTTTTAGTAAATTTCAAAAATTTGCTATGGAATTAAACTTAAGATTAAATTTTTTTAAATTTTTATTTTGGGGTGTCGTCAAAAACTTTCGACAGTCAATCATTAGCTATTATGTCATAACTATTAGTATATTTGATTTAATATTAATTAAAATTAATATAATTTATAATCTGACAAAATATTTTTGACGACTTTATTCTGAGTATTTTAGTAGGTTTCGGTGTCTTGTAGACAGTTTATTCAGAAAAATGTTTGTAATAAAATTAATTTCTGTTGAACAAGACTAAATTAGAAATAATTAACAGACAAAATTTTGTAACTTAAAATTGTAATTGTTAAAAAACATAACTTTTTTTTAAACAAAATGTGTAACTCCATATGCAATAAACTTATTTCAATATTTTATTACAAATAGTTCAAATTTTCAGTATTTTTTTATCAAATATAACTCAAAAATTCTTTCAAAATTCAAAATTTTTATATTTTATTTGTATTTTTTAATGTTGTTTTACAACATAAAATTTAAAAACATATATTAATATTGATATTTAATTAAAATAAAAATAAATTTAATAAAAGCATGACTTTTTTATAAGTATTTTTGTTCCTTTGCGTAAATGAACAAATATTAATTAAATTGTAAAAAAAAACATATTAATAAATATAATTTGAAATTTTATTTATTTATTTTAAAATTTATTATTGTTAATTTTAAATATATCTTTTTTTTAAATTATATAAAAAGAATAGTGTTCTATATTTATATAGTGATAAAAATATATTTTAATACTAATGTAATGTGTGGTACAGATAAATTATAAATATATACGTTGAAAATAAATGTTATGAAAAATAATTAATTTTCTGAAAAAACGTCAAAATATTTACTTGTAAATTTCAACTAATCTTTATTAATTTATAGAAAGATAATTTGTACTAAACTATTGCTGGTCAAAATGTTAAACTGATAAGTAATTAACTAAAAGTAATTAATTGAAATTGTCTGTTGAAGTCTATAAAATTTTTCTACAATAAAGTGTATCTGCAATGGCAGCGTTAACTGAAAATTTCGACTATAAAAAAGTTCGACTATATGAAAAACAGTATAATAATGTCCAATGCTGATAAAAATTGGCTTAAAGCTAGAAAAAAAGTTGAGTAATGTTGAAAAAAAACGTTACGAAATTGTCAATAATTTTTTTGGTTTGGTTTTTTGGTAGCATTAAAATTAAATATTTATTGGGTATTAAATTGATATTATTTATTTATAAAAATCTTTATTCAAACAAAATGAGATATTTTTATGATATTATTGATTACATATAATTAAATTTTATTTTATAACGATTTTTTTTTTTTAATTTGAGCCAGCATTACGAATTGTAAATGAAAGTTGAATAAATTTAAAAAATTAACTATTTAAATAATTAAAATAGTTAAATTATAATCATACACTGTCATACATTACATTATTAGAACCTAAGTAATAATTTTCACTTGTGTTTTTTTTTTAAATATATATTTTAATAATTAATAAAAAAAATTGTGCATAATTAAATTTAGATTTTTTTCAAAATTTAATAAAAAAAAAATTAAAAAATAACTTTTAAATTTATTTATAAATAAATATTTTATATATTTTGTTAACAGAACAAAAAAAAAGTGATAAATTCTAGTTAGTAAGTTAATGGATAAATTTTAAAAAGATTAATTATAATAAAATTATTTTTAAATTAAAAACATAAAGAAATTATTAAAGATATTATAAAAAGTTTTTAAAATAAAAAAATCAATGTAATTATTTTTTTAGTGCTTAAATTAAATATAATATTTACTTAAAAAATTATTAATGTTTAATTACAACATAAAATATTATAATTTATTCATTTTTATTTTGAAAAAACAACAGAAAATATCAAAAATTTATTTTTAATGAGCATTAAATATTAAATCATAAATTGGTAAAATATGTCACATTTAAATTTTGATAAACATGGTTTTTTTATTTTTGTTGAAATTGTATTATTAAATATTTTATGTAGTTTACACAGATTTAAGAACCATTTTTCTCACTTATCCTTAAAATGTTTAATCAAACATATATTTTTTTTTGGAGGCGAAGCAGAATTGCTCCACTAAATATTCTGATCAAAGATGAATAGAATGTTTATTATCTAAATATGTATACTAAAAACTTTTTATTAATTTAATCACTAAGGATCCAATATGCAATATTAAATATACAAATTTTTTAAATGTATCAGTTTTTTTTAAAATTTTAACTAAAAAAAACCTCTAAGTTTATCGAAAAAGAAATCTTTAAAAATAGCTTCTGTGTAAACTATAAATACATATTCATAAAAAGTCAATTAAAAGCCTTGAGAATATTTAATATAATATTAAAATTGGTTACTTTTGTTTTAAACTGATTTTTTTAGCTTAATTAAAGGTAAATTCGTATAAAATTCATTACTTTTTCTATTATTATTATTGAAGAGAAGAAAAATATATATTTTAATAATATTGTGGACCATTAAAAAAAAAAAAATTAATATTAAAAATGCAAACTTAAAATTTTTTATTGTGCTCATATTGAATTTTTAAATTGAAAATTCATTTATCTTTTATAATTTATTAATTTTTTACTTTAAATTTATTCATTTTTGGAAAAAAAAAACATACACAAAATATGACAAACAAGTAATTAAGCTATGACTAAAATATTTTTATAATTAAAAATAAAATTAATAATTTTAAAAAAGAATTAAATAAAGGCACTTTAAAACTATAAACAAAAAATTATGTATCTACTAAAAATCCAAAATATATAAAACTACAGAATTTATCCAACAAAAAAATTTTTAAACTTAAAAATATTTTTCCGCCTTTCGAATTTCTAAATGCAACAAAAAATCAATAAAAAATCTAAAATTATTTGCTATAATAGTGCTTAAAATTCTGCAAAAAAATAAAAAATAAATAAAATTATAATTAAAAATTAAATTAAAATATTGATAAATTACTATCCTAAATTATAAAAAAAAAGTGCCTTAAAAATAAGTAAATTACAGAAAAAAAAAACATAATTTGAAAACATTAGAAAATAAATAAAAAATATTCGTTTAAAATATAAACAAAAATTGTCATCCAAAAATAAAAAGAAGAAAATTAATTATAAAATCAATTAAAACATAAAACAAAAATGATAAAATAAATTAAATTCTTTTACATTTTAAAATTTATAGTAAAAAAGCAAGATTTAAAAATTATGATTTAATGATTGATAAATAAAGTAAAAAATAATAAGTGTTTTTAGTCTTTTTTTTTATTATTATTCTGGTCTAGAAATATATACACCTGATATTATACACCCAACTCTTTTTTTACACGGTAGATACGTTCGAACTAAAATCGTGTAAAAAAAATCGTGTAAAAAAAATCGTGTAAAAAAAGACATACTAACTATACTGAAATTGTTCAACAATTGTAAAAACCGTGAAAATAGAAAAATTAACCATAAGTTGTTCTGAAAAACCATGCAAAAAAAGAATAAATATTTAAAACATAATTTTTCCACGAACTGAACACAACAATAAAATTTAAATAGAAAAATAGAAAATGCGACTTCAGTTTCTTGATTATACATCATATAATAAAATTTGGGTATTCCCCGAGTAGTACATAAAAAAAATTAATAAGAATTTTTTTTTTTTTGAAATCGTGTTAAACCAAATATTTCGTATAAAAAAAGAAGATTTGTTCTTTTTTTGTGTATCGTGTTATTTCAAAATCGTGTAAAAAAAGACCGTGTAAAAAAAGACCGTGTAAAAAAAGAGTTGGGTGTATTCCAATTTAGTGTACTTCCAAACATTCCACATTAAATTTGGAGGAAATTACTAGTTAAAAAATAATTAAGTAAAAAATTATGTTACGTAGTATGTGTCAAACTGTCTAATCTGAACCAAAATAATTTCAACGCCTAATATTGATTTAACTCCTTCCTATTTGTTAACTAATAATATAATAATTGAAAATTGAAGTGGCTTAGTGGTGGTGTCCTGTGCTATGATATAGTACTGTGCTATGGAGCAGTATACAATCGGGACAAAGATCATCCGCGCAAGGGAAAATACCTGCAATATAGCTCTGAAGAATATGATTGTGTTTGCAACGAAGCAGAATAGCAATTATCTCTTAAATTGCTCTGGAAAACCTGCAGACTTTGTAGCCTCTGACATGTGTCAGTCCACCAAAACGGACAGTCTTAGGTTTCCTAAAAGTCTTAGGTTTCCTAAGACTTTTAACATTTCTAGTTTAATTTTAATAATTTAATTTAATGGTAAGTAATGTTCGTCGCTATTAAGTGTTATCTATGAGCACTACTTGGAATTACTTAACATGTAATGAAAATTGGTTAAAGATTAAGTGCCTTTATGCGGTTTAGTTATTTATTAACAAGTGGTAAGTAACATAAAAGGATATCATAAGAAATGTCATATTATAAGTATAAGGATTTTTGGAGTGTTTTTTTCCTCTTATCTAATCCATATAAATCATGAAAACTGATCATTTGAAGACTTAGAAGATATTTTGAAAGAAGAAAAGTCAATTTGTCCAACTAAAAGATTTGCTTAAAGGTCCACTATCTTTCTATTTTGCATGCATATATTAAATTATTTGAATGAACCACAAACATGTGAGAAAATAAATAATGACATAAAAGTTGATTTGAAAAATTGTTGTGAATTGCCTCACTTCAGCAATGTTCGGAATTGTCCCATTACTTATGTTAATTATTCTTCCACATTAAAATTGACCTATCTAATTATTTTTTTCCATTTCACGTGTTTTTGAACAAAATTGTAGTAATTCATTTTGTTAACTATACATTAAAATTCTTTATACATTAAATTGAGCATAAAAATATTAAAGAATTTATGCTTGAAAGCTTACAGGATTGGGAATCATAATTAAATCATTTAATGTTCTAAAATAATATAAATTCATAGTTTTTATTACACTGTTACTATACATAAGGTATAACTTATTTCACTCTAATTATTTAAAAGGTTATCTATATTTTTGCCTTACAGGATACAATTTATTTCACTCTAAAAAAGACACTAAACATTATGTTATTTTTATGTATTGCCTTGTGAAATAATAATATTTCATATAAAATTAACAAACAATGGTATTCACCATTTAGGTTTATATTTAGCCTGTAAAGGACCTCTCATGGAAAAAATAACTAGATTACAATTAATTAAGTTTTTTTTAATAGTATTAAGCAGGAACAAAAAATCAACATTATTAAATATAGCTCCATAAAAATACTTAACCTCAAAGAATCATATTCCTTTTTATAAACAAGTGTCAGTTGTGTCCTTAATATATAGCGGTTATATTTATGCGCATATTCGAAAAATTAATATTCAAATTTAATATTTTCCCCAAATTTTTTTTGTTTTTTTTTTTATATAAATTTCGAAATTACGAAAAACTATTCATTTGACATTTTGATAAGAAACATACAAATTTTTATATTATTGTAAAAAAAAAGTTATTGGTAAAAGGACTCACTCAAAAGAAGCAAAAAATATTGTGAAAATTTTTTTATTTTTAATTTTTAAAAAAAGCAATAAAAAGTTCAAAGTTTATTTATAATCAATTTCTTGTAATGAATTTGTATAAAGTTTTTTACACAAATTAAAGGTAATTATAAAAGAAAAGTTTTTTTTTAAAAAAAAAAAAGGATAATGTTTAGAAGTAAAAATGAATGTAATATCATTTATAAATGTACGGTTCGATTACTTGAAGATTCTGATGTACTTGAATGTGAATTTCAGGTAAGATATTTAATATATTAGTAATATAAATGAATTTAAATAAAAATCAATTTTATTGAATTAAATATTTGTGATTTGCATAAATAAAAATCAATTGGAAAAAAGTTTTTGCAATGGGCGGTTTTCAATGGGTTTTTTTATATATGAATTTTGTATATTGCTTATTAATTTTTATATACATATATTTATTTATAGGCATAAAAATTTAAGGATTATTACCAGCCTGTAAATGACAATCAATATGTCACAATTTAACGTCAAAATTTTATAAGTTAAATATGGCGTCTAGTTTTAAAATAAAACAAAAAAATTGGGTAGAATTTTGTAATCAATATTTCCGGTTCTCGTTTACAAAACAAAACTAATTAGCATAAAATAAAAATTAAAGAATTATAATTTACTTAGGTATTTATTTACTGAGGGGAATATTAATTAATGTGCTATTTAAACAAACTCACCAGATTAAATCAAATATTATATTATTAAAGTGAATTTGAAAATATTGTAAAATTTCAAAGATTGAAATATTAATTAAAAATTTTATATGAAATTATTATTTTAATTGGTCTAATACTGAATAAAATGTAATTGTAAAATGTTTTTTTTGTAATTAAATGCAAAAGAATCATTGACATCATAAAAGTTTTATATCATCAGACAGTTACATATTTTTACTGTCTGATTCAAATTAAATTTCCTTTCATTTTAACCTGCTGACCTAAATTTAAATATAACAGCGAATATGTTAAATGTCTTCATACTTGAATTTTATGACATTTTATTATTTCTCTAACAATACCGTATTTTCAAATATGTGCAATGATTAAGGATTAATTATTATATTATAAAGGTATACATAGAGAACTATAGAGTGCGAATATAGTTTGGGGGTAAGTGTACAAAATATGTTAACAACACGACATACTAAAATAATATTTTAATTTTTTGTTCTTAGATGGTGATTTGGAAATAGATATAAATGCAAATTAAATTCTGTTCTATTCATACACTATTGAATTCTAGATTATATTAAATTCTTTATAAAATTATACCTAGTCAACGAGTCTAGAATTATTTTTCTAATTTTCGAATATTGCAATAAGTTCTAAAATTTTAAAATATTTTTCTAAAATTATGCTTTGCATACATTAAGGCGAATTTTAATAAATTATACTTTTGTAAATTTTAAATTGATTTTGATTTATATCTTCAAAAACATTGCCGTGAAACTAGATTCATAGATCCATTTGAAATCCGTTTTAATATTTGATGTTATACCATTAATTTAAAATATATTTTTATTCTAGCCTCATCATAAAGGCAAATATTTGGTCGATTATGTTTGTGAACAGTTAGGAATTAAAGAAAAAGATTATTTTGGTTTAAGATATGTGGACGCAGCCAAACAAAGGGTTAGTAAATATTTAATTAATTTTCATAACTAAAATTCCAGTAATATTTAAAAATTTTCTCATTTTAGCATTGGCTAGATTTAGCCAAATCAATATTGAAACAAATAAAAGGTTAGCTTATTAATTAAAACTACTTATATTTACCAAAAATTAACACCTAATATTTTTTAAAATTTATATAGAAATGGATCCAATATTATTTTCATTTCGTGTTAAATTTTATCCAGCTGATCCATTTCGTTTATATGGTAATGGACGAATATTATTATATCAACAACTTAAAAGAGATTTACGACATGGTAGATTATATTGTTCAACTGGTGAAGCAGCAGCATTAGGTGCATTAATAGTTCAGGGTATACAAAAAATACAAAATATAAATAATTAAATAAAATATTGTTTAAAATATTTACTTTTATTTTGAATTTTAGAGGAAATTGGTGATTATGATCCGGAATTACATACTGGTGATTATGTATCATCATTACGTTTAGCATTACGTCAAACAGATGCATTAGAAAAAAAAGTTATAGAATTACATCAAAAACGTGAACCAGGTCAACCACCAACAACAGCAATGGAAGAATTTATGGGTATTGCACGTGGTTTAGAAACATATGGAATTGATCCACATCCAGTTAAAGATCATCGTGGTACACAATTATATTTGGGTATTAATCATTGTGGTATTAATGCATTTGTATCGGGACGAAGAGCACAACATTTTCGTTGGTCCGAAGTACATAAATTAAATTATGAAGGAAAAATGTTTATAGCACATTTAAGTTATACAGATGCTAGTCGTGAGCCAGTAAATTTATTTCGAATTTTTTATTATAATATTTTCCAATGATTTATTTAATTAATACAATTTTTTTTTTGTAGAAAAAACATACAATTGGATTTAAATGTCCATCTGGAGCTGCATGTCGTTATGTCTGGAGATGTGCCATTGAACAGATGTTATTTTTTACGTATATATTATATTAATTTTTTTTATTAAAATTTGTAATAATTAATGGCATTTTTGTACAAAATTATCGGTGGTCTGATTTCTGATGTCCGTTTGTCCTGTTATACTTTGACAATATATTAGACTATATGATATATATTGATTTGAACTGTCTGTCATTTATGTGTACTTGCCATTTAAATGATATTCTTCTACTTATCAAGTTTTGAAAGATCCACAATGAAAGGACACTTGAAAGTGTAGTAATGTTCATAATAATAGTCAAGCTTACATAATTCAAAAATTTACATTTATCTATTTCGCAAATTTTGCATGCTGTAACAGTGCAAAGCGTGGTGATTTATCAGAAACTAAACGTAACTGACAAATCACTACAATCGAATGTATAAAATGAAAATGAATTAAGTACAAAAATGTTTACAATTTGAATTGATATTATTTAATTTATATATTTGCATATTTAATTAGGTAATATACTAATATATTTGTTTTATTTTTAATATAAATTTGATAGACTTCCAAATAGCCAAAATGCATCAGTTGTATCTGGTGGTGGTTTCTTTTCATGGGGTACAAAATTTAAATATACTGGACGTACAGAACGTGAAATATTAACAGAAAGTATAAATGCATTACGTGAACAAAAATTAACAAATTCATCAACACCATCTAAACGTAAAGCAAATAGTGTACCAGCAACACCATCTAGTCCACAAGGGGATTTAGCACAAATCCGTAAAATATTAAGAAATACATATATAAATGGTTATCAATACCAATATATAAATTATAATTTATCAGGGTATAGCAGTTTACCACGTTCAACAATGTCTGAACCATTAGGAAATTGTATGATAACAACAGATCATTTAGGTAATATTATATATAATCAAGATGGTCATCAAATAATAACAACAAATAATACTGTTGGTATTGGTGGTGGTTTATTAGAACCAGTTACTGAAGAAGCTAAATTACGTGCATCAAATATTGATAATAGTATAAATAATCAAGATATTATGTCTGATTATTATTTTCGTGATTCATTTGAACATTCATCAACTGAAAGTGGTTTAACAAATCCATACCATTTAAGTCATCATCAACAACACCAACAACAACACCAACAACAACAACAACATAATCAACAATATAATAAACATGGTAATTTATTATATCCAAATAAACAACAACATTCTGGTAATTTAACATCAGCAATAACTTCCATTAATAGTAATAATATACTTAATAATAATATAACTGGTTCATCACAATCATCAGTTGTTATTCGACAACAAAATGCAGCTAATAATGCTAAAATTGTACGTAAATTTCGTTTATTACATGCTTTTATACCATCATTTATATTTGTTGTTATTGTTATGATATGTTCAGCAATAATTATATTAGAATCTGAATCAGAAATGTTTACAAAAATTAAAAATTTACCAGAAATGTTAAGTTTAAAATATCATTATTATTTACCAATTAAAGATTATATTAATAAAAAATTTGGTATTAAATTATCCTAAAAAACACATTATGTACAGAATTGATAAGATGTAACAAAATATTAATTTTTTTATTTTCTAACGAATTAATTTTTAATTTTAATCAAAAAAAAAAAAAAAAGAAATTTATTAGTACAAACAATACCCAACATCGCCATACCATAAAACTAAAATTTTTAACATTTTTACCGCGTATCTTAAGAGATAAAATTACATTTTATTTTTTTATGATTTTGGTATTTGAAAACAGTGACAATTTCTAACTAAAAAAATGAGTTTATTAAATGGACATGCAGAATTTTTTATTTTTTAAATAGAATGGCGAAATTTGGTATTGTCAGTGATATTAGAATAGAAAATAGTCCTAGATATGATTATAAACAGATTAGATTGACCAAAATAATATTAAAAACATATTCAAATTTTTTTTTAAAAAAATATTTTTAAAATTATTAGTTGCATTAATTAAGAATTTTGGTCACACTAGTCTGTTCAAGATTATCATAGATTTTAGTTTTCAAAATTTTAACTTGAAACTACATATAATTAAATAATATTTTAAAGATATTTAATACATATATATTTTTTTTTTTGTGTGTAACTGATATGTCAATCAATTTTTAACCCTTTAATAGTTTAGTAAAGTGTAGAAGAAAAGTTTTTTAATTTAGTTTAGTATAACTGAATTTATACAAAATTAATATTTATGATTTTTAGTAGAAAAGTAGATTATTAATTTTAAACTAGTTTTAAAAAGAAAAACAATCGAAATTTTATATTATTAAGAGTCGGATTTTAAGCAATTATCATGAAATGAAGTTAAAAAATAAATAATTTTTTTTTTTAATGATTTTCAGTTGGAGGCTAATTGTTTAAGTTTTAGAAAATATATATATATCTAATTATCTAACAAATATAAATTAACTTCATTTTAATGATTTTTTTTTACACAAAAATTTTTATCAAAAAAAATTTTTGATTGTGAAACATAGTATTTTTTTTTTTTTGTAAATCCAACTAAAATGAAATAAAATATAAATAGGAAGGAACCAATTAAAAAGTATACTAAAACTTATTAACTAATTTTGTCATAGAAAGAGAATTATAACAAAAAAAAAAAATCTAGGACTACCAATAAAAATCATAATGAAACCAGCACGTTTTAAAATTAAAGAAAAAAAAAATATTTCAAATATAATAGTAATTAAAAAATATTTTCTAATATATTGCTTTGATTTTCCTCAGTAGTTTTTCTATTTTGAAAGTTTTTTGAAAGTTAGTATGAATTAATAATAGTAAAAGATAAATTAGTAATACATACAATAATAGTCCAACCCAAAAAACAAAAATAAAAGAAAAATGGGACCATTAAAAAATCGGTCAAAGCTAAATCGCCAAATTAATTAATTTTTTTACACATCTATTTTAATCTTACAATTAATTATAAAATAGTAAAAATGAAATAACTCAAAAATTATTTAGCTACAAAGATAAATTAATTATGAATTTAAAATAATAATTAAAATATATTTTTAATTATTTTTAAATGGAAATGTTTTTAAAAAAAAGTAAAATATGCTTTATTTTGATCCTTATACAAATTTTTCATATATATATTTATATCTCACTAATCATACTCTCAATCAAAATAAATTGATTTTTATACCAAAATTTGCAAACTTTTAAAATATATACCGAAACGTAATATGAACTTAATTTGAATAACACTTAATATAAAATACACTGGCGTAAAATTTATATTATGTTTTTTTTATCAAAATGACAGAGAATTTACGCAATTTTCAAAGACGATTTATAATTTTATATATTTCTCAAAATTATAAAAAGTAATTAATATTTTCAATTTCAACTAAAAAATGGTAAGATACTATTTTTTTTATATATATTTTGATATTTACAATTATATTTTGTATAATTAATTTATTTTAATTACATTTCATTATATTTAACAACAATTTTTAAATTATTAATAAATATTGAAATTGTGAATATAAAATATTTAAAAATTTAAACAAACACAAACTATTTAACTATACAATCAATTCGATTAATATAATTATTTTCGGTATATTTATAATCATTTAAATCATATAAATTGTACCTTAATTAATAAAATAAAAGTTTATTCGAAAAACCCTTCATAATCAATCAAATTTTCGGTCAATCAAATCTCTAAAAATAGTTTTTACCTTGTTAACAGAAAATCAATCCAATTTAACTAAAATCAAAATTAAAAAAACATATTTTTTTTTTTTTCAATGCTCAGTAATATATATTTTAATAATGACTTAAATAAATATTATTTTAATAAATTTATGCTCTAATAAGTGCTTAAATCTCCATAGTAAGAAAAACCAAATACTCTTACAATAAAAGCAATCTTTAATTAATATAAAATAAAAAATAAAAATTGCTGCTTAGGTAAAATTAAATATAATTAAAATAAATTTATAGACATATAAAAAAATTAAAATAAATTTAAGCATTTTTTATAAACATTTTTGCTATATAGTAACAAAAAAAAAATGAAGAAGAAGAAGTACGATTAGACTGCATTAAAGATTAATATTTGTAAGAGAATTATTATACATTTTAAATAAAATTTTAAATCGTAAAGAAATTATGACAAAACATAAATTAATAAAAGGCAACACACAAAAATTTAGATTAGAAACAAAAATAATTAATATTTAATAAAAAAAAAATCAGTTTAAATTTAAATTTAGATTATTTCTATAAAAACATAGAATTAAAATTTAATAATATTTCTGAAATTAATATGAAATCAAAAGAAATTAGATCTGGCTCGAGATCCTTAGATATTATTAAATCCATAACATTCTAGGCTTCAGCATATCGGACATAGTTGATTTTGTGGGTATTATAAAATAGATACTTGTTTACCCACATTTAGAACCAACCTAATCTAATTTAATGTAGAAAACGAACACTAAAATAACATTCAAAATTTGAGTAAAATTTTAATAAATTAATTAAAAATCAGAATTATGCTTATTTCAAAATTATTTTTTAATTAATCATTTTGTCAAAATTGGCATATTTTTGTACAATTTTTTTACACTTTGACCTTTTGAGAATAAAGTTTTTTTCAATATCTTAAAAGTTATACATAAAATTTAATTTAATCTTTGCTATAAAACATTAAATTTAAAAGAATTATTAACATATTTGTGTAACATGCGACAAGCGTTTAGAATCGTTTTTTTACTGAATAACATTTTCGTTATGACCATTGGCATTAAATTTTTAAATATTAATTATATTCTATTTTTGATTTTCACTTAGACACTAAATTAGTAATGTAATTCACACTAAATACTAAATTTTAAAAAAAAAATTAAATAAATAATAATATTAAAATAGTTGAAAACAAGAAAGAAAACTTCGCCAAAAATTAACATATGTTTCCTTTTTCAAAAAACAAAAAAAAATAAAAATGCGTCCATACACCAAAGAGAAACATCAATTATATTTAAAACAACAAACTTTTACTATTAAAATATATAAATATACAAAATATTAAAATATAGATTTAAAATATTTAAAAAGCAAGTCAATTCATTAACATTAAAGAAAATTTTATTTTTCTTTTTAAAATATCGTAAAATATAAAATTTTCTAAAAAAAATTACACAAACACCTTGCTTAAAATACCAAAAAACATAAAAAACAGCATAAATATAATTTTTATATTATTTTTAATTTTAATCACAACAAAAACAAAAAAAAAGAAATTTATATATATTTAAAAAAAACATTCACTACCTTCAAAAAAAAATAAATCCTTTAATTATATAAATTAATCTAAAATTAAAAAAATTAAAATTATTTGTTTAAAAAATTTTTGGAATAAATTTAATAATTAAATAAAGTTTAGCATAAATAGTCATATCTCTACAAAAAGAAAGCACAATCAATTTCTTTGATTCTTTAATCTTTAAACATAAAAAACAACATTTAAAATTTAAATTAAATACATAAATAAATAAATTTTAATAAATAAGTTATTTAATTTTTTTTTATAATTTCTAAAACTTATTTAAGTCATTTAAAATTTAGTATTTCCAATAATTTTTTTTTTAGTATTTTGTGCTTTGAAAGCTTTTTATTTATTAATATATTTTATGAAATTATATTTTTAATTAGAAAAATGCATTTTAATAAATACAAAAAAAATTTTTAATATTTAAAATCCATAATTTAAAAAGAAAATGTATAAAATTAAAAATAAATTTTATTTGTAATAAAATGAAAACCAAATTTTTAGTAAATTCTGTGAAACATAAATAAGAAAAATCGAAAATAAAATAATAAATTAAAAATAATTTATTAATGTTTTATTTTGAAAAATATATAACAGATTAGTGGCTGAAGGTGTTAAGTGGTATGTTTTTAGTTTTCTGCTTTACAAAAGTTAATTGTGGAAAACTGAAAAGTAAAAATAAAAATGTTGCTTATTTTTTAAAGTCTTCAATTGATAAACATATTTCCTTTCAAGACATTTTATTGTAAAGTATAAATCTAGAAGATTATAAAATCAATTTAATAATAAATTTGTATTATAAAATTTGTTCAACTGTGGGTATTCTTTACGACCAAATTCATTATTATTTGAAATACTAACAGTCAAGGCTGGCTTAAATATAAACAGATGATCAGTTTAAAAATAGAAATTTGATCAAACGTGAGTATTAAAACTATATTTGTTTTTTAACTACTAAAAATATAAGTGTCATTTAAAAACTATTTCATAAATTAAACCGCAAACAAAAATATTTCATAGAATTGAAGTGATACACTCAATTCTACACATAACTCAAATAAATAGTAATTAAAAAAAAATTAATTTTCGTATAATTAACTGAAATTAAAAAATGAAGAAATTTAAAAAAATAAATGAATTTTTTTATTATCATTTCAGACTCAACAAATTTTATATAATAAATTATTTTAAAAATATTTATTTATTTTTTGCTGTCAAAATTTTTGTTTCGGTGTCTGGTAATGCGGTGGTCGGTGCTGTTTCTAAAACATTATCAATAATACCTAAACATTTTGCTTCTTCCGGATTCATAAAATTATCACGTTCCATTCTTTCAGTTAATAATTCAAATGTTTGCTTAGTATGTTTAGTATATATATTAGCTAATTGTTTTTTTAATTTAATTATTTCTTCAGCTTGAATTTGTATATCAGTTGCTTGACCCTAACACAAAAAAAAAAACAAATTAATTATTTTACAAATGATTTTGAGTTGATCCAAAAATATATAATATATACATGTGCACCACCAGATGGTTGATGAATCATTATTCGTGAATTTGGTAAAGAATATCTCATTCCTTGTTCACCAGCACATAAAAGTAATGAACCCATTGAAGAAGCTTGTCCGACACACCTAAAAAATTTTTTTTATAAATTAAAGTATAAATATTATAAATATTTATTACCAAGTTGCAATTGGTGGTTTTACATATTGCATTGTATCATAAATAGCTAAACCAGCTGTTACTACACCACCAGGGGAATTAATGTACATGTGAATGGGTTTTGTTGCATTCTCAGACTAAAAATGAGGTTAATTTAAATGTAATATTGTACTTAAATTGAATGAATTTACTTGTAAAAATAATAATTGTGCTACAACTAATGAACTTATTGGATCATGAATTGGACCCATTACACAGATAATTCGTTCTTTTAACAGTCTAGAAAATATATCATAAGAACGTTCACCTCTACCAGTTTGTTCAACAACAATTGGTACTAAACCAAATAAATTTTTACTTGTTGTACTGATACATTTTTTAGCCACGGTTGTAGATATTGTCCCTGTGTTCTATACGATAATATAAATTTTACAAATTAGTTTTTTATTTTTTTATGTTATATTTTACTTACAAGAACAGTTTTAAATAAATTATGACTTAATTTTAACATATTTATTTTAATTTAGCTTTTATAAAATTATTATTAATGTTTGTTTATTTTGTAATTAATTTTGTATTGAAGTTAACTAAAAAAACCGACTGCTGATAATGAATGACATTGACAACGTATTGTCAAAAGTCAAATTAAAAAAAAAAAAAAAAAAAAAAAAGAAAGTTTAGAACTACATTACCGATTCAGCAAAGACTCAAACAAATTCTTTCTTAAATATAAATATAGGTTCTTGTCTTGAATAATTTAGAGAAATCTAACGAATGAAAATAACGAAAGTAACGAATGAAAAATATATAATTTTTGTATTGAAATTTAAAAAAAATTTTTTTTTTCAGTTTTGACTAAAAATTTAAGTAAAATTTTTTACAAAATGGGTAGGTAGCCTTCAATTCACAGTAATGTCAACCGAACAATATTGACATTCACAGTAATGTCAACCGAAAAATATTGACAGTAATATAAATTAAAAATTTTAATTGATCCAACAAAAACGTTTTTGAAACCATTATAACGTTTTTCAAAACAATTACCACATTTTTCATAATATTACAGGAATTTTCAAAACAGAAACAACGTTTTTAAACACAATTACAACGTTTCTCAAACCAATAGAATTTTTTCAAAAGAAATACAACGGTTTTTAAACAACTACAAGATTTGTCAACCCATTACAACGTTTTTTAAATCTATGCAAAGGTTTTCAAAGCAACTACAAAGGTTTTCAAAACAAGTATTTCAATGATTTGCAAAACATTGCAATAGTTTGAAAAACGTTTTGTGACCCTAACACAAAAAAAAAAACAATATTTCAATATTTTCATTACAATGTTTTCAAAGCTATTTCAATGTTTTAAAAACAATTACATACAAAGTTGTTCAAACTCTTAAAGAAGTTGTCAAAACGATTACAACGTTTTTCAAATAACTACAAAAATTGTGGCACATATAGGCATAATTGTCTGGATTTTTCCGTAAGGGTTTCTAATGCTCTTACTGTCTTTTCCTTGACTATTTCTATTATTACAATGAGGCTAAACATTGGACTATAGGGTGCAAGTCTAACTTTACTAAGTATTCACGAAATTCATCCTCCTGTACTTCTGGGTACTTCTTCAATTGAGCGAATAGCAGAGATAAACTAAGTGTTTTCAAATTATAGTCTTTCTTTCAAATAGAAATCATACATTTATCTGAACAGGCAGAAGGCAGGAGTAAGTTCCACTAATGATATGCGCCAGTTTTTTTTATTCATTTCAACGAAATAATCTACATGAATTTGGGTAATTTTTTCAAATATCCTTCCCTTTCCTTGTTACGATATGCCGTTGACTATGGAACGTATTTAAAATGGCAAGTAATTGTTATGCATGTTCTTTTCTGATTTTTTAATTTTATACATGCTCCAATTTTAAATTTTATTATAAAATACGTATGTGAAATTGGAATTCTTCTTAAATTTTTTATAAATTGATTGAAAATCTTTACAAGGTTTATTATTCATCTTTCGAATTTTACTATTTTTATATTGAATTTTATTATTCTCATATTGAAATTTACTATTCTAATATTCAAGTTTACTTGAATATTAGAATAGTAAAGATCTGTAATAAAATTTATGTAAAATTGACAAAAATTGATTAAATGTTTATTTAAACTTTATCATTTGAGAAAATTGTATAAAATTTTTTCAAAAAAAGCACCCAAAATATGCAAAATATTTCGAATGTTTATTTTTATACCAAATAAAAATATTTTATTGAAAATTTATATTTCTTTGCTAAAATCAACCAAAGTTTATAAAATATAAAAATAATAAAATATACTTTTAAACGAAAGGTAAGCTAATATTGAATCACACTAATATTTTAAATCAAAAATAATTAATACTGTGTTGGGATATTTGGCATTTTTGTAATTTTGATATTTTGAATACTTCATATATTATAATATAAACGTTTATTTGTACAATTATTTTTATCTATTTATAGTTAAAATATTTAAGGAAATGAAATTTCATATTTTCTTTATATAATAAATACGTTTTTTTAAACTAAACCGGATATGATTACTAAAGTTTAATTATTATCGTTCCCAAGCCCAATTAATTATTTGATTAATAAATGCTGACTAGTCCTAATTATGATATTTTAGTTGTTTAATTTTGAATTGACTGAACCCTGAGTTTTAAGTTACTCATCAGATAAATGAATATTACAAAACTGATTAAGTTTTTTGTTTTTAAATTTCTTTTTTCAAATATATTAAATTTTAATGTCATTACAATTTGAGTAATCAAAATCATAAAATATCCACTAAATTACAGATTATTAAATGTAAAAAAGTAATCAGTAATGATATTAATATAAAAATTGTTAATATTTTCTTGTAAATTATACTTAAAAAATATATAGATAATAATTTATAACATTTTATTGCTTCCATCAGTTATTCAAATAAAAAGTAATATAAAAATCATTACAAAATATTCTAACCTCCTGGACATATAATCATAATTATTTTCTAAAATTAAAAAAAAAAAAAAAAACTAAATTGTGTAAATTCTGATACACCAAAAAAATACCAAACCAACTGGGTAAATCAATGATTTTAACTTGATTGGTATATATAATTTTTTTTTTCTGTTGCCTTTTTTAAAATTAAGGTGTAAGAATTTTAATGTGAAAATCGGCTAGTTCAGTCAGTGAGTAATCAAATACAATATTTATGATCTTCTAACAGAGTTGTGTGCTAAAATATCAATAAGAGAACATTAATTTTTTAATAGTTTAGACAGGGTGTTTATAAAAAAAAATTAATGAAAAACAGAAAAATATATTTGAGGAGGATGAAGTTGTGAAATTATTAAAGGGATGAAGGCATTTTAATTTTGATTAAATAAAATTTTAGTACCAAGAACTTAGTTGTCAATAGCAAGAACTTAGCATCGATTTTCAAAATGTTATTTATCTAACGATCTGTCTTCAGTTTTGGCGCAAAACTAAAACTATTTTATAATCATAACAGCCATGTCAGCCTTACTATTGCTACAATATAAGGAACCTTAATCCGACGGTGGCTTAAGTGGTAGTGTGCTAAGCTGTGGTGCATTAGGTACTGGGTTCGACGCCCGTCCGAGACATCGATGTTGGTCTAAGTTTACTCAGCTTTAAATGAGTACCAGTAATAAAATTATAATAAAATGTAATTTAAGACTGGGAAAAATGCTAACGGCAGAGACCATTTGCTAACAACAAATGTCTCACGAATAAAAACCAATTAGCTTGTTGCAATTAATAGTTTCTTCACTATAAAGAAATTTATGGTTCGGAATCCATATAAAAAAATTAGTAGGTCCAAATTGCAATACAAAACTGTTACAGAAACTTCAAGTGCAGATAACTCAGTACTTGGAGCCCTATACTCCCTAGGGGAGTGAAAAGGAAAATTATTATTAAGGAACCTTAATAAGTTTGTGCAGATAGAAATCTGTCAGAATTTTATTCAGAAAATCGCATTTTTTTTGTCTAAATTGTAAGATCACAACTATATCAGCTGTAGCTTAGAAGTTGTGTGGTGCGGTAGGTACTGGGTTACTTAGCTTTAAATTAATACAATAAAATGTAATTTTAGACTGGGAAAAATGCTGCCGTTTCGGCCATTTTTTAACAACAAATGTCTCACTAATTTAGCCATTAGCTTATTGGGATTAAAGTTTATTCACTAAAAAGGATTTTATGGTCCGGAATCCATATAAAATGACTAGGTCTAAATTGCAATATAATGTTTAGAAACTCTTAATTTCCTAGGTCCGATTTAGTTTCCAAGGTTCGACCAACATCGGGCCTAGATTTGAGCTGTTATGCTATTGAAGAGTATCATAAAAAACAGAAATAAATAAATTTAATAGCCAAATACATATATGAATTTGAAAAAAAATAGTTAACCATCAACACAAAATATTAAAAAAAATTATGATTGGCAGTTCCATAACTTCAACTTTTTTTTTAATTGCGCAACTTTTTTTTAATTGCATAGTCAAAGTTTTAGTATGCATTTAAAACGTTCATATTTGCAACAATGTCTAATTTTACAAAAATGTCACGTAACCACTTTGTTGAAGAGATTCATTTATATTAGAATTAATCAATTTTATTTTTGACCTATACAGATATCAATAATCAAAAGTTTACTCTTTTGTTTTCATAAATAATATTTGTTTACCAACGACCGATCAAATCAAATTAGGATTACCAGTACACTTGACTGAATTAAATTATATTTCTTTAGATACAAAAAAGACATTATTGAACTAAAAAATAAAGTGAATAATAATACTCAATCCAATCAAATGCTACTAGTAATTTATTATTATACCTTAAGCGTTTCATCAACTATAACTAGCTGAAATTATATCATGAACTTTCTTACATATATTATTTAATTTCTATAAACATCTATTAAATTTCTCTGATGATTATCATAAAATATTCTAATTTTACAATTAATTTGGCACAAAAAAAAAATTATTATAATTTAGTTCAACTGCAACATATATATATATGTATTTACAAAAAAAACTAAAATTATGGTATAATATTAATATTCGTGTTATCCTCAATTTAATATTAAACAACTAAATCTATTCTAAATAACTAACATTATAAAAAATTATAAATAATATTTTCTTTTTTTTTTTAATCAAATTGCGATAATCTGAACATAAAGACAAGATCTTTATGTAAAAAAAAAAAAGACAAAAAAAAAAATTAAAAATATAATGTAAAAACTTATATATTTATTAAAATATACTAAATAAAATATAAGAAATTTTTATTATATTATAAATGATTGGGAGTGCGCGAAAAATTTTTATGCTTACTTTAACATACAAATTGCAATAGCTATGTTCATGTACAAAAGCCATCAGCGACGCGATCTACCGATATACCAATCTTTTTATGTAAACTTTATATATATATATATATATATATATATATATACATATATTTTATATAATACTTATATATATATTTTTTACTTTCCTGGCTGCTTCTGTTGCACAATGAATTTAAAATTCTATCAAAAAAAAAAAAGGCAAAAATTCATTAAAAATATATTATGAGAGCTGAACTTCAACAAATTCACGTGCATAAATAATCATTACACTGAAGAAAATGATAAATTATGAAATTTTGATATTTCTTGCAATTATAAACATCCGATAATTAAAACGTATTGATGGAAAAAGTTTTAACGAAAATTTTTTGTATAGTTTTTTTTTTTTTGATTAGTTATCAAGGTTAGAGAAGTGTTTTAGTAGATTGTATTTAAGCAATAAGATTGCATGTTTAACGATCGTGTTTATATCAGTGATAAAGTAATTTATTTATCTGCCTATTAAAACACCGGTATAGGTCAACATATAGTGATGAAATAAAATCTTGACCAAATACCAACAAAATTACTATAATAATTAAGATTATAAAACAAAACAATTAGCCGGCTACTGCATATAACGATAAATTGAGCAGATTATAGCTTCTGTTATATTTTTCTGTAATTAGAAACTGTTTCAGCTAGTTTGTCGAATCTTATACATTTAAAGTAATAATAAGCCTTTTGTTCAACGAATTAGTCCTTTACTAAACTACATGATCTAAAATAAATCTTACTATATTTTTTTCAGTGTAATAATACATATGTGAAAAAAAAAAAAAAAATTAAACAAAAATCGTCATTGTCTCTATAAAAGTTTTGCGATACTCTAAAAGTGCAAAGAAATTCACTCACTCACTAATGAGAGCAAATTATATTTATTTCTTCTTTGTGTGTAGATGACATGATCGTTTCACTGTGTAAGAATAATTTTACTGATTTTTTTTCTTTCTTTTTTTTAGTTGATTTTTTTTTTTTACTTTTGAAACCCTAAAGTAATTTTTATAACATGCAGACTAATATTTTTATTCCATAATAATATAATAGGGGAGAATTGTCCAAATCTGTTCTAAAACTTTATATTTTAATCTTTTTTTTGGGCCTATTTCGCAGCCAAAAAAAACGTTGCCCTCTAGACAAATAACAAAAAAAAAAACAAATAACTGATGGAATGTTATTAAGAGTTCAATAAAAAAATTTACTCAAACTACTGCCTTTAGAAGCTCTAGTTCGAAAAATTATATCGAAAATATTACTTTTTCTTTAACATGGTCTATGATGTTCAGCCCATATTAAAGTATCTTTTCAAGTAGTTTTTTTTGGCAAATTTTATTAAAAGTTAATATGAGATTTTAATATATTAGGATGCCAAGTTTCCCCTAATTATGTATATACATAATATAAATATAAAAATTTATATTGCAGTTTAGTTTTTTTTTTTATTATTATTTTGAAAACCAAAACAAAAAGAAACATTTTTTTTTGTTTTATTCAGTTTTTTTTTTTTTTATAACCGTCGATAAAAGCAAATTACGATCCCACGAAACTGAGACTCCACCATTTCCATCTTCGTCGCAAAAATATATATTATATTATATACATATATACTGTATATATATGATATTTACAATAATAATAATTATGAAATTTATTTTTAATGTAAATTTTGTATATTCCGTTTTGACAGTAATTTCTTGTTGTGGTATTAAATAATTAAAGAAAATAGAAAATTGAGTATTTAAGTTTTAATTATAATTAATATTATCTAAAAATAAAAATGTGGTTTTATATTTAATTAATAAAATTAATTACATATTCATTGATATATTTACTTCTAATTACTTTTTTTAGTTCTCAAGTTTACTGGTTTTTTTTTTTTCTAATTCAAGTTTCATTACAAAATTCTTAATTTGATACATAAAATTTATAAAGATTTGAGTAAATAATAATAAATATAAATGCATTTATAACATTTCCTTTGTTTGTTTTAATTTTAAATGTGTAAAAATTTGGCTACCATAATAACTCAGGTACAAAATATTACAAAAACTACACCACTATTAATATTAGATCAATAACGGTGTAGATTTTGCAATACTTTCTATATTAGGAATGATTCGCCAATTTCAACAAATACAAATTAAATTATATTAAAATACATATATGTAGTTTTTTTTTAAAATTAATTTCCAAATTAATAAAGATCTTTATTTTTATTTAAATTTTTTAGTTTTTTGGTTAACTTTAAGCAGCATTAAAAACATACACTGAGAAAAATTTACGAAAAATACGACATTTGCAGTAAATCAGATTTATTAGCAGTAAACAAACTGTAATATAATTTACAATGTAATTTATTTCTGTTAAAAGTGCATTTAACTGTTACTGCAAATGGAATTTTTTTTCTCGTCACTCTTTCTTTTCTCATAAAATATTTAATATTTGTAGTAAAAGTAGTAAAAAGTTATTTTGCAGTAAATGAAAATTACATTTTTGTACAAAGAATATTCGTTAAAATAAACAAAAATTACATTTCAGTCAACAGAATATTCGAAAATTACGTTTGCGTCTAAACAATATTCATTTAAGGTAATTTAACAAATAATATATAACAAATGTAAGATGCCTATCTGTAGACCATCATTAGTTGTAATAAGAATGGTCAATTGCGATATATAAATCAATTGAATACATAAAAATAATCTGTGCACTAAACGCAAATCTTATTTTTCCCCCAAAAGAAGTTTGGCAATTTTGCGTCAAATGAAAGTTTGGCTGTTTAAAAATTTCGGGTAAAAGTTTTTTTTCCCTCAGTGTATTTATTATCTTTATTATTTAAATAAATATTTGCATATACAAAATATTTATTCGAGCAGCTCTTCTAAAAAAAAACGAAAAGGTAACCGTAACAAATTTGTAATCCCACTTATTAAAAAGAGCGATATGTCCTGGTCCAAAGTTCCTAAGTTAAAAATTAGTAACTCGCATCCGCTATAAAAAAAATTTATTACCAAATTATAAATGATTACTTTCTACGAAAAGAGTTTCTACAAATCTAAATTATTTAATTTTGACTTTTCCTTTTAAAATTTGTTTAAGGTAAAAACCCTAAAACACTAAATTACACAAAATTATCACAATAAAAATGTGTTTTTTTATTTAAAGAAAACAACAAAACTAATAATTGCTGAAACATGTCATTATTTCTAATTACGGCAACAGTCAATTGTTTGTACATTTATCAACTTGACTTGAAGAAATTTACATATATTTACCAAACTTTCATTTGTAAATTAATAGACTTAATGTAATAATTTTAATATATCAATTACTTTCGTGAACAAAATGTGTTAAATAATGTAATTTCTCAAAGAAGTTTTTAAAATTTTTTTTTTATTTTGATTTAAAATTAACCTTATATTTACTAGACATATTTAGCTTCTTCTTTAAAAAAAAACATCTCCATTGATTAAATCAATATTTATAATAAATACCTTTATGAAATACAAACTCTTGATAACAAGAATCTTTTACTTTTTCACATTTTTTCACATCACATACTTTCAATATTTTATGCACTTAGTCTACTCAAATTAAACTCAAATAAGTAATTTTCCATATTTTTTTTTTTTTTTTGCTTTTTTCAATGCATTTCTGACAAAAGAAATTCCCCTTTTATAAGACCAGGTGAGACTGTGATGATAGGCTCTAAGAGTTGATGAGACGCGGCGATTAATGTATATATAAAAAAATTATAAATATATACATATATAAGTTGCTTCCTCTTTACCAGTTTGCTGCAATATTATACATTGGCCATTCCAGCCAACAACGAAAATCTTAAATATATATATATCTATATACAATTTATAACTATATCTATATGTATATAAAAAAAAAAATTTTTATTTTATTTAATTTACTTTAGCTTTTATGGTTTCTTTGCGCACCATCCACAGTACACAGTTTCCTCGTAATGCCGATGGACTATAAATATATTCTATGAATAAACTTTAAAATGCTGTTTTTGTTGCTAAATATATATCTATAATATATACATATATAAATAAAATAAAAACAAATCTTTATTTTTTCAAAAAAAAATAAGAGCTCAAATTCGTCAGTTATGTGCGCGCCGTTGATGTTAAACGATGTCGTAGTATAGTCTCGGTCAATTAATCTAATATTTTATCAGACTAAATACGTATGTGGTCATTTAACTATTGTAAATTATTTTAAGTTGAGATTATATCGTTCGTTAAAAAAAAAAAATACCCCAATATCGCTAAAAATGTGTTGTCACTAAAATAAAATTTATATTATTGTAAATAATTTTTATATTTTTAACAAATCAAAAGAAATAAAAACACTTTAAATTTTCATTTTTCCGTCTTAATTTTCATATAAACGTATTAGTAAAGTTTTGAAACAAATCGTCTACTGTTGATTTAATAAAGAAGGAAAAAGGAAAAAAACAACGACGACAATTTTTTTTTTTTTTTGTATCCATTTTTGTGGCAGTGTTTTATATAGTTTTTTTTTTTACTTAAATGTAAATTCGCGATGTGCAAATATATTTAATTTTTTTTTAAAAGTGTTGTTATATGTGTAATAATGTTGCAGCACTTAGAATTTTATAAAGAAAATTATCGATAGAAAAATAATAATTATTATTATTACAGACAATTTTTATGTTTTTTTTTTAGTGAAAGAAAATGAATTTAAATATACAATGTTTGTTCAATATTTTCTGTTTTACTGTCTATTTATATAAGTAAGACGATTTTAATAAAACAGCCAGCAGTTAATAATTTAATTATTAACCTAACTTACCTTAGTAAGTTATAAAAATTTGTCTTCATATGATTATCAAGTTTGTGACTTAACACTTTTGTTCTTTTATATATATATATATATGTACACGAAAGTAAATTTATTATTTCTAATAATTAAATCAGTTTAATAATTCATTTAAATATTTGCAATATTTTAGAAATTTTGAATTATAAACTTTCTTAAAAATTACTTTGTCCGAATATATTAAATGAATTCTGGTTGTAATTAAGACAAAATTATTTCTTGTAATTTACATAATATTAAATGGAAGAATTTTAAACTGTAGTAAATTGGTATTCTTATATTTTTATATTTTTTAAATTTATTCCATTTTGAATTTCTAAACATAAAGTTGCTAGTATTTAATTATAAATCCATATTTTTAGTAGCAAACATAACTTTTATTATGAGACGGAAGCTTATTTAACAATGAAACTAAAATTATGTGAAAAACCACTTCATTATTTCTTGTTTATTGTTAAATATAATATATTTGCAGGAAATTGTCTGGAATGAATCATGTGAAATTTTAAATATAATATGTATATTCACAATGCTTTTTAAATAATGTAAATTCAATATTTTCCAATTCAAGATGAAAAATATAATGTTTAGTATATTAGTGAGTGTATTACATATTAATAATTTCTCTATTTCTTTATTTAGCACTTGCCATAAAATTCTATGCTATATTATATAATTAACCTAATAAATATTAATCAAAAATTTTATATCATTTTCTTATAAAACCCACAGATTTATTTATTATGTGGTTAGATTGTTATAGATCATTAAATTTTATATAAATAATAAATTTTATTAGTTCATTATGATATTTAAAAGGTTTTGAACCCATAATTTTTTTTACAAACAAAAAGAAAACTTTATTATATGCTATTAAATTGAAACTAAAAAGCTCTTAATTATTTGTAAATGACCTTTTAAAACAAAAATTATTTCTGATGGAATATATTTAAATAAGTAATTAAATAATTTCTTTTTATAAAACTAATTTTTACAAAAAAAAATTAAAAGCAGTTTTGATACTGATAAGTTTTGATACTGATAAGGAGCGATTATTAAAGTACAAAAATAAATTATTTAAAAATTTTATGATATGTTTTCAATACTAATTCAGTTTTATGATATAATATCTTTTAATAAATGAACTGCTCTCAATTTATTTAATCAATTTTGGGAAAAAAAATTTTTTTTTGTTAATTTTATGTATATAATGGAATATTTTTTTAAAAATAATTTGTAGCAGGAAACGAATATATATTACTCATAACTAAACATAAATTGTATCATAAAAAATGGATTTAGACAGAAATATGACATATAAAAATTAATTTTAAAAATTGACATCAATTATTACTTCAATACTAAAATAATAATAAAATTAACTGTGAAAATTTTAAAACTTGCTTGAAAATGCAAAAAAAAAAAACATAATTTAATATAAAATTTATTTGCTATTTTTTTTTAATATCTTAAAGAATACATATTAAAATGTTTGCAAAATATTAAAATTCTCCTAAATTACTATTCTCAATTTAAGTATACCTTAATTATAAGAGTATCAAATACATTCTGTTGCAATCTTTAATAACAAATAATAATAATTGAAACATTTTATTAACCCATAAACTTTAAAATTTCCAATTAACCATAATTTTCTTAGTTTTTTTTATTTTTATTTGATTTCATTTAAAAAAAATTCTAATCTAATATTGAACAAGAAAAATATTTGCAACACAAAAAAACGTCCTAAATATAAATATACGAAAAAAAATAAGAAAATTCTTAATATCTAAACATAAATTTTTTATAACCTTTGAAAACAGCATGTGGCAAGGAAAACTAAAAAAGAAACTAATGCAAAAAGAAATACACAAAAAAAAAAAAAAAAATTGGTACAAAACAGAAGAAACAACAATTTGAAATTCCCAATTCCCCGGCATAAGGAAGACGAACAACAAAGTTTGTCAACCTTACAATCTATCCCGGTCCTCATCTCTTTTATCCAATTCCCTGAAAGATCCCCTTTGGTATTTTCTGCTTACCTATGGTAGTGTACAACATCGCTTAAAGAGTTCTTTTTTTTGTGCACAATTCGCAAATATTTGTATATCGTATCGTCTTTAATTTTGTAATTTTTTTTTGTGGCGTTATTGTCGTGTAAGTTTTGTCCTCCTTGTCCACAATAATTTCTGCTGCTGTATAGAAGATTTTATTGTATTGTTGTTGTTGTTAGATTTCTGTGTTGCAGCAATACTGCATTTGAAAATATATATGTGCATCTCAGCTTTTTTGTTTTCTTTGTAGTTTCTATCAGACATACATTTTTTTGACGACTTTTTTTTTTTACTTTAGTTGATTTTTTAGCTCAGAGGCTCTTAAAGTATTTGTGGTGCAACAAGAGCAACAACAACAACAACAACAAGAACAACAACAAAATTAACCTCAAAGGCATGTGCAATGGATTTTTGATTTTTCTGTCCAAAGTCAGTTGTTTTCTATACATGATCGTTAATGGTCTTATAATTTAGAAAAATAAAGTTATTATAATTTAATATATTTTTATGAAATCGACTTCAGATTAATAATTTTAAATTCGCATTTAAAAATTAAATGAAATTAATTAAGAAAAATTTTAATTTTTCTGCAAATAATTAAAAAAATGTTAATTTTAATTTTATAGTGATTAGTATTAAAAAGTTTCTGGTTTAAATAAAAAAAAAAAGTATTATTAATTTATAGAATATTTAGTGAAATTTAATTTAAGAGTAAAAACTTGACAGGAAAATATATTTTGATATATTATTTACAAAGATTGTAACCAGAATAATAAATTTCAAAATGAAAATTCCAAAAAATATTTCAAATTAATAAAAAATTTCTATTTATTATTTTTGCGTGAATAACGACAAAAAAGGATTATAAACATTAGTAACTAAAAATTGTAAGTTTTACAATTAGTAAAATTTCTGTTTCAAAGTAAAATAAAATTTATTTTACAATATCCAAAAAATTAATATTTTAAACTTTTCCAAAAAAATTGTATGTACATATTCGATAAATTAATTTCTTTTTAAATTAATTCATAGTTTATATAAATATTTAATTTTTTTTAAAGTTTAAGATTATAAGTTGTAAAGAGTTTTACATGTATGTCTATGAAAGTGTATTATTAATATTTAGAAACATTTTAACTTAATTATTATTTAATATTTCAATTTTTATCTAAATATATCAAAACACTAAACTTAAAACTAAATCTTAAAACGAAAACATATTATCTTATTTAATAATAAATATAGCAATTAGTTAATACAGAAAGCCCTACAATAAAGCAGCTGTCTAAGTAAAAGATTGTCTGAATTAATATAAACTAAGTTTATAATTAAACAATTTTTTCTTTTGATGAAATTTTAAAATAAACTTGAATTAAATATGTTAAAATTTTGAATTACAAGTAAATTGCCAACAAATTACTTCAAAGTTGTGTAAATATAATATAATTATTTAATAATATTTTTTATTTTCAATTAATTTTTACTATTTCATAAAATTTAAAGTACTAAAAATATAAATTAAAAAAATTCATATAATATTTTAAAAACAAATCTATTATTAATTTTAATTCGAAATCCGAAGTTGAATTTATTCAAAAATATGAATAAATTTATTACAAAAAATTTAAATTATAATAAAAATAATACTTTGTTCAATTTTAAATTACATGAATTGCATTAACATAACTCATATATCATTGCCTTGAGGCTGATTATGCAACTTCCTGTCAATGTAAAAAAAAATTATTTGAAAGATTCATCTACATAGAAAAGTTTATATTAAATACTAGTTCAGTAATAATTAGAATATTTGAAATAGTTCCGTAAATTTCAAAAATAAAAAAACTAAGTCTGCAATTGTGCATTGAAATAGTGATTATTTTTTATGCAATTTATCAATTTTTTATTGGATTAGCTCCACACTTATTAATTGGTTAAAAAAAAATAATGATGTAATCTTAATTTAGGGAAAAAAAATTGTAACAAAACTGAATAATTGTGAAATTTGGATCGTATTATTAAATTTTTGAAGAGTTCTTATTACAGTAAAGTATGAAATATTGTAGTCCAATTTTATTAAAAATAATTTAATTAATTTTAAAAATTATAATAACAAGTAAAACTGCTGATGAATCTTTCAATATTAGTGTCATTAAATATCCAGCTCTTTTCACAATCGTCCAAAGATTCTTTCGAGCGCATAAATATATTCGGAAATTAATAAATACATTATATTATTAATGGAAGATAAGACAAGTATATTACAACTATAATTTAATTATTAAATTAATAATTAAATTATAGTTGTTAACGGTAGATCCTTTAGCAATTTATTTAGCAAAAACTGAAAAATAATTTAATATGAAATCATTTCCAATTTAAGCACAACATTTTTTGGGTTTTTAAAAATAAATACAAAATACAAGCATGATTTAAATTAATATAAACTATAATAATTACAGAAAAATATTTCGTTCAAATAATTTTAACTCTGACTGTAATTTCAAATACATATTTTTTAAAGTAAAATATACGTACATGTTATAACGCTCAATCATTTTTGTGGTTTTGATTATTAAATTTCAATCTTTATTTATTTATATATCTTGCTACACATAATATTTTTTTTTTTATAATTCAACTTTTATTTCACCTTCTGGTTTTGGATTCAATTTCGCACAGATTCATAAGTTCAATATTTATATATACGCATACATTTATATTAAATGTACGGTGGATTAAATTATTGATGAAAATATTAAGTGTTTTTTATAGCATATATATATAAAAAATCAGAGCATTAAGCGGTTTTGAAATTTAAATACGATATGTTGTTATAAAAAGAAATCAAAGACAAGTATGTATACAAAAAAAAAGTGTATAATTTTTTATTTTTGTAAATATGAATTTTACGTAGAACCGTATTTCATTATTTCGCAATAAAAATTATTGAAAAATTAAAAAAAAAAAAAATTAATATTATGTATCAAGATGAAAAACTGAAAAATCATTGCCTAATAACAAAAAACCTGGATATATATATATATGCTTTTAAATATCTTGGCAAAATTAAAATTTAATCTGTTAATATGTTGCATATAGTAGAAAGGTGATGGGCTTAATAAAAGATATTTTATTGGCAGATTTTACTTAACCTTTCTTTTCTTTACTTACAAAAACTTTTTTTTTATTTTAAGGAATTTTTAATTCAAATTCAATTTATAAATATTTATTAAAATATTCTTCAAAATTCTTCTAAATTAAATTTTGTGTCGAATATTTTTTTTTACAAAAAAAATAAAGAATTTACTCTAAAAAATGTTAAATTTACTCTGAAAAATTAAGCAGTGAATACTTTATTTTATAATAAATTTTAAATAAAATTAACCATTAGAGTTGAATATATATTCTAGTATCGCCTTAAACCCATAAAATATTGCTAAATCTAAATTTTGTTGTATAATGAATCTAATTCATTATACAACTACAGTAAATAGTTTATATACTATTTCTTGGTAGAATATTTATATTTTAAGTCAATTTAATATTTTGCAACCTTTTTGCTACAGTACCCATGACGTAAATTTGAATACAGTTTATTTAAACACAGTATTTGATATTAAATAATCTGTAGTTAATTTGAAAAAAATTAAAAATCTATAATCTTGTAAAGATACCATCTAATATTTAAATTTAGCAAATTATTTGTACACAAAGAGAGTCTGGAAATTTTTCATTACTTAATTAAGAAATATAAACTGGTGATAACTAATTTAATAAAATGAATAACATTTCTATTACACCAGTAAAATATGATTATATTGGTAATTTTTTTTTACACCAGGAAATGGATGATAGTTGAAAACTATTTTTAAATATATAATAATAATAAATTAATAAAATTATTGTATTCATAAATCAAAAACTTTATTAACTAATATAAAAAATTCTAGTTTATTATTATTATATTATTTTTTTTTTCTAAATATAAAATATCTTTAATGAAAGATCAACAAACCAAGTCAGTTTTCCATTTTTATATAATAATTTTCTTTTTACATTTCATTCAGTATTTAAGTAAGTATTTACTTTATTTTATTTAGATTTTTGTAGATTTATGTAATTTCACATAAAAATGATGTATAGTTTATATGGGCCATTAAATTATTTGGTTTTTGTTTATATTAAAGATGTATCATTGTTGAATATAATTAAAATAGTATTTTTGTTTATTTTCCCACAACACTTTTCATGGGTTACTACAAATCAAACAGAATACAAAATAGTGAAATAAACTTCATTAGAATATTTTTAAAATAAAATATATTTCACATTAAATAAATGATGGAAAATTTAATTTATAGAATAAACAATGTTAATATTTACTATACTATAGTCATAAAGAAGTAGATTTAATCCTAGGAGTATTATTTCAAGTAACCCCTCTTGTATTACTACATTCAATTATTTGCCCAAGAAATATTTATGAAAATCACAAAATAATTACTAATTTTGGCCTTTTTTACTTAAAACACTGAAGTATTTATTCATTAATGACCAACTTTGGAATAAGTTATTACGAATTGGTCACCTTAGAATGACGTAAATAAATATACTAAAATTAACACATTTTTATGAACTTATAAAAATTTGAAATAATTTATTCTACTAGATTTTAGTCATTTACCTCTAATCATTACATTGTACTGATAACTGAATCGTGAATTGTCTACATGCTATTTAAATGGTTTTATTAGTATTTCCCCTGCCGCCGGTTATCAGAAATAATTTAAAAACCAGAACATTTTTAACAGAACATTTATTGAAAAGACAAAATATTAATATTCCATTTGTTTATAAAAGTTATATTGAGTTATGCAATACTTGATTTTGCCTGCCACAGGCATTAAGGGGTTAAATTGTTGGCATCCATTTTTGAAATTTCCTTGCATATTTTGAACGAATACATTTATTTTTTTATTAAAATAATAAATAAAATATTTTTCCTTTATCTTTACAAACAAGATTTTTATTTTAATAAATCGTAAATCAACTATAATGCTATTTGAAATGATTTGAACTGATAGATGAGACCAGTCAACATAGTCAAACCATCTAACATTATCGTTTATAGTTCACAGGTTATCTATTAGTATTATTTAATTTGTGGTTGAAATATCATACATCCAAGAAACAAAGGGTTAATTGATTTAAATTTATTTGATATTCTCAGAAATTGTGATGTAACATGTCAGCTATTTGAATTTATAAAAAACTGCTCAACTGAGAGAAAAAGTATAAAAACACCTTTCAGAATTATATTAACTATTGAAATATTTAAATAAATTTATATGTTTCTAATTTAAAAAGGACATACTGTAATCGTATTATTTTTTTAATTGTGCTTGGAAAATATATTATTTTCCTTGTTTACAACCAAAGTATAGTAAAGAAAAATTTATATTTTTTTTTATTAGGTAATTTTGTTAAACTATTTATTTTCTTTACTAATGTTATTCTGATAAGTTCAAAAAACCTTTAACATTAAACTAATTTCCTTATTATTAAACTGAAAAAAACATATATAAAAAAAGTATCAGTTACCGTTCATCAAATTGTATTTTACTTTATTTTATTTCATTTTTTTTTTTAAAAACAAATAGCAATTTAAAATACAACACAGTACACAAGTAAAATTGAATAATTTGAAATTCTTATTATATTTTTTATTGTAAAATTACAGGAAAATAAGCATAAATTTCTAATTATTCAAGGGCTAAAAGTTTTTATTACTTTTGAAAAGTTTTTTCATTTTTCAAAAAAGTAATAATAGTAAAACTAATTATTTCTTTTTAATAAAGAATTTTCTTGTTATGAATATTTTAAAATTATTAATACCCAAGATTTATGATTCTAAACTTTTCTAAATTAATTTAAATTTATGAAACACTTAAATTATATATTTGCTAAACAACTAAAACAAATTTTATGGCATATTTAGATTATTTAGAATGACTTAAAAATAATTCCTGTTAAAGTTACTGCAATATATTGTTGAATTCTTAAACTAGCTTCATCATATGAGGGATGGAATAAACTAAAATACAAGACGTGTTCTTCTATTACACCAAGTTAAACACTATAAAACTTTTATTATTATACAAAAAATTATTTATATTTATGATATAATTTTTTATCACCATGTAATAAACGATACGTTGTGATTTTTTAATATATAAATTATAGTCTTTCTAGAAAAGTTGATATTAAGATAGTATTTCGAACAAAATTATGTTTTTTCCATTTTCTCAATAATATTTGGGATAAAATTGAAGTTTAAGAAACTTAATATGGTCCAAGTTTAAAAAACTTATTTGGCAAATTATATTTTTCCAAAAATTTTTACACATTAAATCTAAACAGGACGAAGACGTTGTAACGGAAAATAGCTTAATGAGTACCATTAGCTAAATATTATTCTTAGAATTAATACAGGCTTAATCATTGATCTAAAAAGATATATTACACTAAACCAAACCGTTGCATTTATATGAATAGTTGTCCTTTCTTACAATTACATTAACTCATTTCTTCTAATAACATTTTAATTTTCGACTTTGATAAACTAATACATAAGTTTTTGCGTCATTCTTTTAGAATAATTTTTTCTAACAGAAATTTTAATTGTTCGTTAACATTTCTGTCAGAAGTAAAATGATAAATTATTATAAAATATGTAAATTCCATTTTCCATTATTACAACAATGTGTGAAGAAAATATGTAAAATTTTAAAATAATCTAAAAACAAATTTTTTTTTTAGTTTTTTTTTTGTCGTACTATTATTTTGTGTTGAATTGTGAAAAATTATGAAATAAATAAAGAGAACAGAAAAACTTATAAAGCAATTTATAGCACGCCATACATCAACACCTGTAGAAAAAAAATGCCTATAAATTTTTTTATTTAAAACAACAAAAAAAGGAATTAATGCAATTTTTCTTATTCCCTTTCACGAAATTTCATAAAAAAAAATTTTAAATTATTTTTACCATTTTTTTTCCTGATATACATAATGAACTCTTTAATTGTTTGAAAGTCTTTGGTCAATTCTTTCAATGTCATTTCCTTTCCAAGGAGTTCTTACTTACTCTTTTTATATACCTGATTATTTTTTGTCTTCAATTATCTTGAAAGCACTGAGAATAATTTCAGTTTAGTGTTTTTTTAAGAACAAAATAAAACAAAGTTTTTGCAAAAAAATATTTAAAAATTAAATAAAAAAGAAATCAGAGAGAAGAACCAGAAGAACTAAAAATTCCATTCTTAAGTTGATGGCCATATGACAATGATATAAATATATAAATAAAATTTATTATATATTTATAAATATAAATTCTATCGTGGGAAAATTACCATTTCAAGGTTAGGTAGTTCGTAAGTTTTCAATTGTGATGGGACCAAGTTTATAAAAAAAATAAAACTTCAATCTTTTTTTTTTGCTGCTGCTGCTTTTTTTTGAGAAATGAATAAATTAATTTGTTTAATAAACTTGCTCTCAGACAAAAACCATAATAAATGGAAAATTTAAATATTTTTCATATTAATAATTAATATTAATATATTTCAGTTCGTATCGGTGTCCTATACTCCATATTCTTAAGATATTGATAATGAGTCATAGGGTAGGATTGAAATAATTTAAAAAATACCTTTTTGCAAATTTTTGTTTTTATTTAACCAATGTTATGAAATTATAAAATCAGTTCTTTGTTCATAGATTTTATAGGTTAAAGATCGAATTGTTTCAAAATATTTCGATATAGTTGTCATTTCTATATTCCTAAATGGCCCTGAAAAAGATAAATATATAAATTTATAATTGGCTAAGCTAAGTTATTATTTCAAAATATTTAAAGTTTCGTTTTCGAAAATAGCTACAAATTAAAATTTAGCAAAAATCAATATATTTAATATTTTTACTACAAATTCTGTAATTATCACCGGCATTTTATTAATATGCAATTTTAATGCTATTAGAAAATGTTGAAAATGCCTAATAAATATATGTTATATTTACTAAAATCAAAAGTGTTAAGCCAGTAACCTGATTTTCTTTATATAAAATTTTTTTAAATTTTAGTCAAAAATTTAGATTACTGTGAATGAATTAATGATAAAATATTTATAATTTCAGGAAATGGAAAAATTTTAATTTTCTTTACCAATTGTTCATAAAAATATCAATTATTGTTTTATTCGTAATAATAAGTAACAAATAATAAATGACTGATAAATCTAATTTTTAAAGGTTCTATAAATTTTAGTGATTTGTGATAAAGTAAAATATTATTTGTAGTAAATATTTAAATAACCTACACATAAACATCTTAAGTTTAAAATTAATTTTAATATTTATTTAAATTAACATATTTATCAATATCCCAATTATTAATCTAAAAAGTGTTCTCTAAGTAATTTCATGTTATTACAAGTCCTTAAGACTATTAATTGAAAAATTAAAATATTTTATTTATAAATAGTATTACTGTGAGGTTATCTTAAAACCTATGATTATATTGTTAAAAAAAAATATGCCAGTGGCTAATTTTTCAATCATGTATACTTGCATATGTTATACTTGACTTTGTAAAATCCTATAAAAATTATCTTATATCAAATTTATATCCCAATTATTATCTAGTCTATTTAAATTTTAATAAAATATAATACAAAATATAATTTTCGTTCTTTACACTTTATTGTACATATTTTCTTGATGATAAATTTATAAATATTTTACAACTTTGTATGTAAAAGATATTTTAACAAATATTTATATAATTTTTTTTTTCCTTTTTAATATATTTTTTCAGGTATACAACAGGAAATTATTGAACTTGTACAAGACATTTAACAAAATCTGTCAATAATATATCAGCAGCTGTATCATCTTTCTTTCAATCAGTAATTATTATTAACATGACTCTGTACTTTAAACAACCCACTTAATTTGCTTTAATAAAAACGTTTAGTTTTTTTTTAATAAATAATTGTAAATTTGCCTTTAAGGCAAAAAAAGTGAATGCGTCATTTATATTTATATATATAAAAATTAAAATATGTATTAATAATAAATAACTATAAACAAAAAAACATAGTCTAAAATATAAATTCAATTTGATGAATTTATTAACATTTTTATGTTCAGATATTTTGCATACATATTAAAATAATAATAAAAAAATTTAAATAATTATACCAAGTGTAAACTAAATGAGTAATAACCGAAAAGATAAAAAAAAATGTAATCCTTAAATCATTAAATTTTTTATATTATATAATTTATTAGTGTGAATCATTTTTATTAGTTAGAAAATTACAAAAATAGCAACGAAAATAAAAATAAAAATAAAGTTTATAATTAAAAAGAATGTCACTAAAAACAATTCAGCATAATACAACGACCGGTACAATAATGAGTCATAAAGCCACTAATGATTTAGTGGCATCCGTAAATACAGTTGGTACTGCTAATAACATTAAATTAAATAGTAATAGTAATAAAAATAATAATAATAACAATAATAGTAACAATAATAATAATAATAAACTTGTTAGTAATAATAGTGTTGGTAATTGTCAATTAAATCAACCATCAGTATCAGCATTAAAAAAACAACAACAACAACAGCAGCAGCAACAACAACAACAACAACAACAGCAGCAGCAACAACAAAATTCGGTTAATCCATCAGTTAGGATAAATGGTAAAATTCAAGCACCATTACCACCACCGACATCACAAGCTGTACAAAATTCAAAAAATATTGTTGTTGGTACAGCACCAGATGCTAGAGCTAAGCAAGTATTAAAAGAAGCTGTTGATGCTGTTGTTAATAGTTTTGCTAAACATACTCAGGGTTATGGTAGAGGTGAGTTTTATAAAACAAAAATTATATCAATTACATATTATATTGAAATTTTTGGTGAAAAATAACACAAAAAAGGGAGCAGCAAATTTTAATTGGCAGACATTTTTTAATATTATTGATAATGGTAAACTTTAAATATTTATTGTATTCTGTTAGCTAGTCTCAAAAATTAATATTTTAATGTCTGTAAATTATAGTACATTTTTTGTTACTGTCTCATTATTATAGGGAAAATTTCATAGCCGATTACACTTATTAGTACAAAATTTTTGCAGTTTGGACGACGAACTTATTTAAAAAATACTATTGCAGTAGCAATATTTGGAGTGAACTAGGAATTTTCTCTATTTTATCATCAATAGTCTACAAATTTGAAAGATCATTTGACTAAGAAATATGTAGTAAATATTTTTTTTTTTGTTGAGACTAATATGAATTATTTTTATTACATAATTTTGTCCATTTTGGAATTTTCATTTTGAACTAAAATAAAAAAAATTATTTTTTGTATACACGATTTCCAATTCCACACCTTCAAAATTAACTAAAATAACAATTTTGGTTTTTTAAGCAGTAATACTTTAGTGATGATAATTTTTTAGTAAAAATTTACTTAAAATCTTTATAAAACAAATCATCCAAATGAATAAAAAAAATGTTATTTTATATAAATAAATAAAAAAAATTATTTGCGAATTACTACAAGCAATAAAATTTAAGGTTTGGTTTGTTCTTAATTGATTTTATTTTAATTAAAAAAAAACTAATTCGCGTAACTATTTCAGGGCTGCAATAGTAGTGTTTAGTGTGATTAGTTTTAGTCACTTTAGGATCAAACATAAAACTATATTTTCCATGAACCTTGTAATAAATTCGATATTTTATTATGCTATTTTCTGTATTTTGTAAGTTTTCTGAATCAAATTCGATATAAATTCACTCAGCTTTAAATGAGAGTTAATAATAATGTTACAGTATAATACAGATGCCTAGTTTCGTGACTATATTAGAGTCTTCACACGAAAATTTTGTTTAAAAACTAAAGCGTCATATAATAAAATAAGTAGAATTTTCAAATATATTACACCAATATCTCAGCCCTGGTTATTTCTATTTACACCAGTTTCAATATGCATATAATTATTTTATTTAATAGATTTTTGTGCATAACTTTCATTTTATATAGTCAGTGATTTTCCTTTTGTATAATGTCGAAAAATAAAATTTAAATTTAAAAAACTTTAGTCACGACTTGATCTTCTGTAAATTTAAGGCACTTAAGCTTTTAAAATAAAAAAAAAATTTTTTGGCATTTTTAATAATGAAACCTTTATATTTATTCAGTTTTAAAATAATTAAGAAAATAAAACTAATTTTTTTTTTTCCTCCAAAATTACGATTTTCATTTACTAGATAAAATAAAAATTATTTAATGAATTGCTAACCTAATTTTTAGTATGCAATTACAAAATAAGAGAGAAAAAAAGATGGGCTTGTATTTATATAAACCAAAAGATTAACATTTCCCATTTAATTTTATTTAGAAACATTAATTCTACATTACTTGTATGATTTTCTAAAGAAACAACATTCCACTGATGACTCCAAGTAAATGAAAAATTAAAAAACTAATAGATTTTACTTGAACCCTTATACAAAATAGTTTTTATTTTACGTTTTTATGTCATTACTCAACAGGTTGAAGAAAAATAAATATTCTTTATAATCAAAAAGAAGAAGATATAAGCATGTTAATTTAGGAGTTCTAAATGACTAATTTCGTTTTCTTGTAGTACAAATTAATAAAATATCATTAAGTTGTCAGAATGTTATATTGCGAAAAATTCTACAATTTTGTAAATTGAAAAATATTACTATTTTATATATATATATATATTATATAGGTAGTTACAAGAATTTTATATATATATTATATTAATTTTGTAATATTTACTGTGAAGTATTATTTATATTTATTAATAATCATTTATTTAGTTGTACAAGATTAGCTATTTATTAAAAAAAAAAATCATGTTAAACAATTTGTGTTCATCAACAAATATTTTCAATTAAAATAAATGAAGAAATCCCTTATTAAAAGGTTAAAAATATTTTGTAGAAAATAATTTAGTAATTAGTATATTGGAAAACAGCAAGAAATATAATAGAGAAATTTTCTAACAAAATGAATAACGTAAAATTTTCTAACAATTTGGTGTAATATATCATCATTATTTCAATTTTTTTTCACTTCGAAAATATAAATTTTCATATACGTACTTAGAAATTGATTTAAAAATTTCTGATTGAGTTCTACAGAATTTTCTAAAATCGGGAATTTTTTAAAATTCACGTTGCATTAGCAAAATAGTTTTGAAATTGAGTTAACAATCTGTGAAATTAGTCAGATTTATGTGTCTTCTTTACGTATATTTTATTTTCTTAAATTTTGTTGGTGAATTAAATTAGTCCATCCAAATTATAATTGGAATATAAGGCCTAAGTTTGTACTTGAAGATTCTGAACATTTTTATTGTAATTTGGTAGTTCCAATTTTATATGAATTCCGAACAATGCGAACAAAATTTTAATTTTAATTATTTTAGTTGGTAAAGTAATATTTAAGTTATATTATTTTACAATTTTTTTTTTTGTTTTTTACAGATAAGTTTATTTAAATTTTCTTATTTTGCAAAATTTTTCATACTAATTAATCTAGACTTTACTTGGTAGTCGATTTTTATTCTTGTAGTATCAGTCTCGCTGAAATATCCTAAAAGTTAATTTCATTAGAAAAGATTATCCAAACATTTTTTAATTTTTTTTTATATTAAATAAAATCCTTCTTTTGTGACCTCATTATTTTTTTTTTGCCCATCAAAATTCCAATTGTAATTTTTGATTGGAAAAGTGATTTTCTTTTTATTTAATTTTTTTTTCTTGTCAAATATTTATTTATATTGAAAATTTGCCTTAAGGATAAATTACTTGGTATTTTATAAGTATGTCAATATATTCAATGGAACATTACATACTACCTAATATTCTTCATTTCATATTGTAATAATAATAAAAGAAAAAAAAGACATTTATGTACCAAAAAAAAAAAGTAAAGATTTAATATATTTTCATACAAACACTAAAATTTTACGACCTACATTAAACAGTCAAAAAGGCGGTCAATTTCTGGACCCACTAAAAGCACAAAAAAAAACATCAGAAACGAAACAACAAACTTCCTATTACCATAGTTTGAACTATATATATATATATACATATTTGTACAACTTTGAGGGAAGCTACTTTAATTCAAACCAAAAAAAAAACCTATTACCCAACCTACCTTCTAAAGAATTATGAAGTAAAATAAATTGCTACAAAAAAAAAATAATAAACGTCGAAGTCATATAGTTTCCAGTCACTTATATATACCTTTTTCAATATTAATATTTAAGCTGGTGATGCTCTTACTGCCCATATACACATATTTATGTGATGACTTTGATAAAAGTGACCATAGTCACTTTATAAAATTGATCATAGTCTTTGTGTATGTAGTTGTTAAATTTTCGTTTGTTTGTATATGTTTAAGCACCCAGTTTTTCCAAAAAAAAAAAAAAAAACCAAAAAAAATTGAAAATAATCACACAACAAGGGGCGCTCAGCTTACCTATTCAAAATGAAATAAAGAAGCATAAAATCCAGCAAAAAAAAAAAAGAAAAAAAGAAGATGAAAATGAAGGAATAAACAGAAAGTAAAAGAAACCAAAAGAAACTAAAAAAAAAAAATCTGAATATGGTCAATAACCGAATAACCGTTAGGTCCTGTGCATATCAAATTTATTTTTAAAGCGGGTACACACATAATTTTCGCAGCAGCATAAAAGTTGGTTGTTAATTTCGTTCATGTGTGTGGATAATTTTATTTTTTTTCTGTATTTTTTTATGCTGCTGCTGAATTTGCTGTTGGCGATACTGCTGCTGCTGCTGGTGATGCTTGCTGTTGTTGCTGAGATGATGAGACAGATTCATGAAAATATATAATAGTTGAATTCATATTTATATTTTTTTTTTTTATATATATAAAGTTTATTTCACATCATCCCAATCGGTCTTCGTTATACCGAAGAGTACAGAGTGTTTTTTAATGAGGATTTCATTTTTTTTTTTCAACATTATTATTATTGCTGTTATTATATTGATGATATTTTTGAGTTTGAAGATCATTGAATGTAATTTTCTTACCTGGTATCTTTATGCTGCTGAAAATAATGTACATTTTTGATAATATATGTTGTCTCATCCTTCGCAAAAAAAAAAACAACTCTTAAATTTATATAATAAATTAAAAATCCCTCAAAGGTTCAAAGGACGCATTAATCAGCTAACCAAAAAAAACTCTTTTTCTTTTCTTTTAAGCTTTATGCTTGTCCTAAATATTTCGACATTTTTATGTGATTTTTTTTTTTGTGGTACGTTTTTTCGGTTTTTTTTTTCAGTATAATGGTTAAGAAATTAGTTTCCTGTCATACGTCATTTAAAATACGGATATATTTTTGTTCTCATATCTTCATAAAAATGGGATTTTTTTTCTTTGTTGTTGTTATTATTTGTATAATTTATGACTGACTTGACTATGGCAATTAGTCATTTTCTTTTCTTTGTCTTTTGTGTGTTTTTGGGAGGGAAAGTTACAATTTATTCGATGAGTAAGTCATAGTGAAAATATGTACTTAAAAATTGTGTTTTTTTTTTATTAATCCAGTGGGTGTAACTTTTAAATTATAATATTTTGAATGGAAACACAATAAAGACGGATGAGGAATTTTATGGAAACCAAAAAATAAAAAAGATTGATTACTTTAGTGAAAAGTAATTTTTGTTTAAGAGACAAAAAAAAAAAGTAGGCCAGCAAAAGCAAAAATTGATTTGCTTTTACAAGGAAGTAAGTTTTTTGATTGTGAAAATTTTCTTCTTTTTTATATTTCTTTATAGTAGAGAGGATATTTATTGTCAAAAATTTAGTTTAAATAATTTGTAATGTTATTTAGGTTAATTTTTTTGAAGAACTTTGCTGAAGATTTCAAGTAATTTCCAAAAAGGATACTTAAAATTTCCAATAAATATTTTTAAAAAAATATAAAAGTGAAACTTAGATACCAAATTATAGTAAAATACTAAATACAAACAAAGATAATTGAACTTCTTCTTCGATAGTCCAACAGCACAAATAGATCAAAATAAGTGTTTCGAAACATTCTATTTCAAAAACATTAAACTAGTTATTAAATAATAAAAACGACAATAATAGCACTATAAGAATATCATTAGAAGTGTATATTTCCGCTGTCCCAAGAACACTTTATGCCAGCAAAAAGAGTAAAATTAAAATAATAATAATAATTATAATAAAAATGTTAAAAAAAAACAATTAAAATTATATTCTACAAACTTAAGAACTGTTAATAATAGTCGGTTTAACATAAACAGGACTGACTCTGCACTTAAATATTTTACTTAAATTACTTTAAAACAGTAGTTAGTTTCAGGCAATATACATTGTTTAATATAATTAATAAAGAGTAACAATCTTTAATAATTTTTCCAATCAAAAACAACAATTTTCTATATGTACATTGTACAAATTAACAGGTTTATATACATAAATTCAATGTTGTGACATGTATGAACCATTTATGTAAATATAAATCATGGGTGATCCAATCGAAATTATAATATATTTCTAAATAATAATATAATTTAAATTAAATTGCTGTTGTTTTTTTTTTTTTTTAAATATATATAATATTCTCTGGTTACCAGTCATAAGAGGGTCATTACAAAGAATCTTATATATGGAACCCAATCAAAAATATAAATAAAAAAAATAAAAATATATACCAATTTATAGTTTAGTATGATCATCTTCAATAAATCGGATCGTGTGTCTGCCAACACAGTGCTAACACTCTACTTAAAAAAAAAAATGTTATCACAAAAAAAAAAAAAAATACAAGATTAATACTTTGTTGCATTTGGCAGCATGCGCCCTTCACATAAAATGTATTTCTTTATATTTAATGGAAATTTCAGAAAATATGTAATTACCCAGCTGAGATATTCGTGATCAACTTATCAGTACAAAATATACACTTATAATAATATACATTATTTGTTGTTCTTGTTGTTGTTGTTGTTGGTATAAATATCTGCGGTATTGCACGCACGTTAATGAATTTTTGCCACTTTGTAAGTGAATTGTTTTAATAAAAATTTATAAGCGTGGAAACAACTAAATTATACCCAAAATAAATTTTAAGACTGTAATGAGAAGTTCAGATTGTTAAATGGTAATTTATAATGTTACAAAAAAAAGTAAACTACTTAATAATGAATGTGAAAAAAAAATTGTATATTTTAATTTTTATTGGTTAAACTATAATTTATTAAATCAACATCCAGAAAGTTTGAAATATTAAGTGTTAAGATAAGATTTTTATGTTTTCTTTATATATTAGTTACTGTCACTGTGTGATGTCTGCGCAAGAAAGGAGACTAAGGATTCTAGGTCGGGATTGATCAAGACAAATAAGTCTAGGGTCTAGTCCAGTCAAATTGTTATCATTGAACAAGAGGGTGGTATGCCTAGATATGCAACTTAAGGCATCCCACTCATTTTATCTTTTTATCTGTGACTGGAGTCATTCCACTCTCTTAATCATGTTCTCTTTACAGGTAGAGATGATTACAAGAAATGACTAACCATATACATTGTAGAGTATAAATATAACTAAGATATAAAATCTTCAATAATCTTCGAATCATTTCCTTCATAAAGAACAATGTTATTATTAGATTTAACTCCACTCAAATTCTTATAATTTTTCCAAGTCTTAGAGAATTTGTACAACTGGCCTATAACTGGCCTTGTGCGGGAGTTTTCCCACGAATTTCCAAACTCCCTTCAAATCAACCAACCATATATTAGCTTTAAATTTGTATTATATCATATTTCTCGGCAAACCAAATATTTAGTCAGAAGAAATTAATTATAGATTTGTATACTAAACACGATTTCAGTAAACCAAATTTAGGATGAAATTTGATTCTTCAACAGTAATGAGCACTCATGTTGAATATCAAATGGATGTTTTTATTTTTTGTGTAACTTAATTAGATGATCAGTTAACTGGAAAATTAACAACAACAAAATAAAAACATTTTTATTGCATTTCTCTAGTTACATCCGAGGTTTTTATGTTCCAATACGATCTTGAAATTATATTTTGGTGTTGGTTAATGTATAGAAATGACAATAATGAACTATGAAATATAGTCATCATAAAACAGCATTGTTTTTCGTTTTTATTCGAACATTTTTTGGCAAATAAAATTTGATCCTTACATAAAAAATCAAGGATGTTCTTAAAGTTTTTTATCAACAAAAAAAAATAATAAAAAATTGGGCATATTTTACTTCATAATTTTAGTAGTAATTGGCGTATTAAATTTCAAAACTAAGGTAGATAAAATTTAATATTCCAGTTTAAAAAACTTGTAATTGGATAACTAGTAGCATATCAAATTTATAAAAGAGTTAGTGACCTATTATGTATTAAAAGTAGGAAAACCTTGATAATTGTATTGTGAGAAATAATTATGTTGTCAAAAATTTTAAAAGTAAAAACTTATTTACTTAATCTAGTTTGGATTACTTTTTTGCACAGAAGGTTTCAATTTTTATTAATTGCAACAATGAATACACATTCGTGTCTATTCTAATAAAAGTTTCGAACTAAATTTCCCACATTCGATTGAATTCTATTCCAGTAGCCGCTCCAGACATTTCCGTAAATTTACTGAAGAATTTTCTTTTCTAATCTAGTAAAACTGTTATGATCATGCTTATTCCCGTAGTTCGCGTCCTGCCGAACTACAGGAATAAGCATGATTATAATTAATAATCAGTAATTACATTTACATATAATTCATAAATACAAGTGAAATAGATCGATATTGGTCGTGAAGGATACTACTTATTGGTAATCTGTTTCTAAGTTTTGAAGTAGAAAGTCGAATTTTGAACATTCTCCAGGTTTTATTAATTTTGCAGAAAACAAAGTAAATAAAATGTTTGTCAAAAAAAATATAATGGATATTTTCAATGATGTTAAATTGTTCCAGTTGCTTCAGAGTACTTCATTTTCGCTTAGATTTCAGATTCTATTTATCAGTAAAATTATTCAGCACAAGAATAATCAACGAGTAAATTTTTGGAGATATTCCAGTTATATCCATAATAATTAATATTACAAAATTCTAATTACATATTAATATGTTTAAAAAATTAATTTTTGTATGTCCGGATTTTGAAGACATTAAATTTGATGCTAAATAATATTTACAATCAGATTCGAGTACTTATGGGATTGTAAATGATCAATTGTTGTGAACTTTAGATTTTGTGGAGGAAAAGACGAGATCACTGTCGAGACCACATCAATACTAATGCAGAGGCTTGCTTGAGCCAAATATCGAGTTCTAGGACAAATGATCGCTTATGAAGATTAGTTTAAGAACAGCCAAAAGAAATTCTAAAATTCAATAAAAATCTGAGATTCTTTATGAATCTTCTGAAATGATGAGATTAGAATATGTGTAATATGTGTGACCGCAGTTTTTCATAATTTATGGTACTCTAAAATATTATATAATTATATTTACTAATATTTTGGCTATACATTTATTAAGTTTTATAACTTACAAATACTCATAATTTAATAATTTTAGATCAAAAATTTTTATTATTTCTTAATTTCATTTTTACTTTTAATACCAAATTTTTTATCCTTAATGAAATGCTCTTATAAATTTATACATCTATAAAAAAAAATATAAAATATACATAAATAAAAATAATTTAAAATACTTTTTAACTAAATACTTAATGAAAAAAAAAAACATCAAGTTAAATTTTTCTCAAAAACCCGAAAAGGTGATAAAAATTCTTCAAAGAAAAAAGGAAAGAAAATAAAATCATTAAACTGGAATAAATTTGCTAAGAAATTGACTTAAATAGAATTAAATTAGATCGTCAAACACCCACAGATATAAACTCTGGACACACATAAATGAAATAACACTCTTCAAAAATGTCAAATAATGAAACAAGAAATACAAAAATCCAATTTCATTTTTTTTTATCATTATTATTATTATTATTATTTTGTAAACTGATGTTAATTTGATTTTTTATTAAAAAATAAAAAAATTTCCTAGAACTTGACAATTCTTTTTTAAATATGCGTGTAAGGTTTTTTTTTAAAAAAAATTTTCAAGTTTATGCATTTTAAAATATTTGATACCAAAACATAGGAGTATGTTGGAAAGTATTTTTTAATATTTAGAAAATTCCATAATTTGATTATGTTTAATACAAAATATAACCTTGGTAAAATTAGATAGTAATGTCAATAATTCGCTACTTTTATTTATAGTCTTTTATCAAAACTATTGAACTATATTTTCATAGTCATCACGATCTATGAACAGTTAAGGTTGTTAAAAAAAATAATATCTAATTCAAATTATCTAAAAACCTATAATGTAGAATGAAGAAATTGAAAAAAAAAAAATAAAAGTTTAAAAAATAGTTTGATAGAAGAAGAATCAATCAAAAAATAACAAAACTAAAAAAAAAAAAATGTTTGTTCTCCTTGTCAATGTCAAACCTTGAAACGTTGAACTTCATGAAAAACGATTATTTCCCTTTTAAAAATAAAAAAATATATAAAACAGAAAATAGCTTAAGGTATTAACGAAAGTGGTGAAAGTGAATGCTTTTTTTTTTTTTTGTTGGGGAAAAATTTAATTTTTGATGTTCTATTTATGATTTTGAACCTGTCAAAAGAAGAAAAATTATCATGTATACTGACCTAGAAAATTTAATCTACAATTTTAGATCAATTACAAATCTTTGGTTTTTTTTTTTTTTTGTAAGACTTTTCAATTGCTTTTTAAACTACAAGTGAAAAAAAAAATTATGGAAATTTGACAGCTCAGCTTAAAAATTGGCACAAAAAAAGTTTCTATTTTCTGTTCCCACAAAAAAAAAAAATGGTTTTTTTTGACTTTTATTAATCACTAGATTTTAAACGAGACAGTCAAATTTTTTAAAATTATTAAATTTAGTATATTTAAAAATTGACTTGTAAATATATTAGAATTATACAGAACGTCTAAATGCGTGGACAAATATTTACCGCATTTTGAGAGAATTGTGTAAAGTAAATAATGGCAGAAGTCCAGTATTGACGGTAAAATATGGGCGGTCAAGTTAAATTATACATTATATACGTATATGTATTTATAAAAAATAAATAAATAAACATATAAATGTAAATAGTGAAATCATCACCGCAACCAGTACAGTGTCCCCGAGTCTCAAGTCTGTTATAGTTTTTTTTTTTTTTTATTATTTTGCTCGATATTTTAAATTTATTTTAACGTTATAAAAAAAAAGGTGTTTTTTTTTAATGTAGGATGGCGGCGCAGTACAGCAAATTATGACACTGTCTATGAATAATGTTGAAAGATTATAAAATAATGAAAATATTTCCAGGAAAAAATAAGAATTTTTAAATATTTTTTTTTGTGTATACAAAAATATACAAACTGATTAATATATTTTATCTTAATGTAAAATTCTAATTAACACATTTTTCTTTATGAAAAATTTCAAATTTCTGAAAATTTTTTATTTTACAAAATAAAAAAAAATAGTCCTGATTAAGGTAACAACATATTGCAATATTAATAATATATAGTATTTTGTTGTATTTATTTAATAATCTAATATAATAATTTTCAAATATTTTTCAAATATTTAACACAATAATAAAATAAATATTATTTCGTGATAAAATGACAAAAAGTTGAATACCAGACAAAAATATATTAAAGTTAGGCTAAAAAAATCATTGTCTTTTATAGAATTTAAACAAGTACATATAGGAATTGTAAAATCGCAGCTGGATATGGTCAAAATTTGTAATAAATATATCAGTAATATAAATATTGTGTTAAAATTATTTTATTTGTTTTAACAAAATGTGTCTGCGAATTATACAATTATTTGCCCTAAATAGTTAAATTTATTGCTCAAACAAAAATATTTAAATCAAATAAAGTTTCTTTGTTATTTTTGATTTATTTACAATCATAGCCAAAAATAATGAATAATCAAGTTATTCGGAATCCATATCTGAGCAGTGTTTCCAATTCATATATAGGGTAAGAAAAATGAAAAGTCAATTTTTCTAGATATCGTATACAATTAAAAATAAAAAATTTTACGAAGTGATAAAATATAGTTATGTTTAAGATATGTTGCCAAGTGTTACAATCATAATATAAATTCTTAAGTATTATCTGAATATAAATCCTTAAGTATTATTAGCTCGGTTTTCTAACATGGCAAAAATGGCCAAAAGTCACGTCTTAGAATAGTAGATATTTGTCGATTATACCACGTTGCACCTGTAGGTTTTTGCAGCTGTAGATTAATTATAAGCTCAGTGATCAAGTGTGAGCAGAAGTAGACTATGAATTTTGGAAAGCTGTCGATTTGAAGAGCTAGTTTAGTAAGAGAAAAGAGCTATAGTTTTTTCTAAGGGAAAAGTAGATTTGGTAAATATTAGGCAACAGCAGATGATATCATCTTTTTTAACTAACTAAATACATATTACTTTCGTTTAATCAGTGACAATTCTATAAGTATATTAATTACAATTGAGTGATAATTCGATTGTGAAAGGTGTGAAATAATTTTTTTTCACTTAATTTAAAATTTTTTTATAAGTATTAATCTTCTTTTAAAACTATTTTGACATATTTTCCAACAATCTTGAAATTTACTCTTCAAGTATTTAATTAGATATTGTCCTATATTTATAACATCGAAAAGTTACACTAAAATTATTTAATTTTGAAACAAAAACTAGGCTTCTACGGTACTAAGGTATTAACTTATACTTAAAAATTTCTAACAATTTAAATCATATCTATGTAACAATTTTTTTTTTTTTAGTTCATATAATATAAAATATAATTTATCCATAGTATTTATGTTTTTGTTTATTCTTTGTAAATGTATGTGCAGACATGAATGCACTTATGTCTCAGAAAAATATTTATACAAGTGAAGATCAGTAGAATTGAAAAATAAAAACCTGTGCAAAAATTTATATAAATATCTGTGCTAACATAAAAATAAAAAACAACAAAAATATATATACAACTCATAAAAATTAAAACTAACTTTTCTGATATATATACTTGGTATCTTCTCCTATACCTCAGCTATAATTGTTGCTGATGTTGGTCTCAGAAATGGGATTTAAAAAAAAAAAATAAAAATAAAAAATGCATTTAAAAAATTACAAAAAGTTCCACGAAGAATAAAGATTCAAAAAGAATATTAAGATTAAATAAAAAATAAAAATCACTTATATGACTGGCTCCCTTAATACCTCCTTTTCTTCATCATTGCACAATTTTCTTGGTTTTTTTTTTTTTATTTTTTGGTGTAGTGATGGTTTACTTATTAAAACTCGAATGAAGATTTGGAAAAAAAAAATAAAGGAAACAGGACAGCATTATGCATTTATAACAGTTTTCAGACTTTAGCTGCTGTTGTTATTTTTTTTTTCATTATTTGTGCTCCTTGAATGTGTGCTTGTGTCCAACGATTTAAAGATTTTTTTTTTAAAGAAAGATGCTTGAAGTGTGGCTAAAGGGTTCAACAATGCATAATTCATTTTTTTTTTTCGTTTTTTTTTATGTACTATAAATTTAAATTTTGTGTTGATGTATTTTGTTGAATTTTTGCACCCAATCGCTATTAAAACGAAAACAGAGAAAGGAAATATACATAAATATAATATTGAAAAAAATGACAACAATATAAGATTTGATATTTTGCAAATGTTTGGGTTGTTTGATGAGAGTTGAGATGCCCAAGATCAAAAGTATTCAGATGATTCTCACATAATATACCAGACACCAATGTCAATCTAATGTATAATTAAATGTTCCTCAGAGAAATCCCAATCTGAGTGATTGCTGATCTTCAGTTTAAGATGAATAATTTGTTCAGTTCTTTTTCATGCAGCATTTCTTCTAACTTAACTTGCTTCAACTAGGATGTCCTACATTCTTTTGGCATATACAATATATTTATATGCAGAAAATAAGCTATAATTTTTTACTTATTCAGTCGTTTACTGACTGTACTGTTTATAAAAAAGAAATCAGAAAGGAAAATTATTTCCACAATTTTTTTCCGATTTGAACGACAACTATAAACATTTTATTAATCACATTTTTAGTCTAAACCACAAAAAACTTAAAGGTTTAAAGTTTTGCAAGCACGTATACAAACCGAAATCATCTATATCTATATAGCATATAGTAATAAGATAAAAACTCTGTCCCAATAACAAGAACAAGAATTGTATTAGTGAGCAAAAGATTTTAAAAGGAAAAAAAAAAAACAATTTAGAGGTGGAAAAAGTGAATATACAAATTCACCTTACTTTGGTTTTGTTGTTGTTCTTGTTTTTGTAATATTTGTTTATTTTTATTTATTTTTGTCTTGTTGAAGTCTGAAGCTAAGTTTTATTTTTTTTGTTAATAAATCTGCAGGGTTACCTTGGTTCAAGTAAAATTTTGTTTTAAATTAAATAAATAAAATATACATAAAAAGAAAATAAGCGTCTAATTCCAAATATTCACTTTATCCACAATCAGATAAAAACATTATACGTTTTACTCAGTGTTTTAATTAGACTAAATGTGGCATTTCGACGAATTTAATAATCATAAATATAATATATACTTTGATAATAACTCACTTATAATTTTGACAATAATTAAAAATTTAGTAAGAATACGGTTTGTTACTATTAGATGAAATTAGATGAAATTTTTAGATGAAATTTTTTATAATATGGAACGATAATGTCCGTAATATACATAAAATTCAGTGAATTGGGTCAGAGATTAAACCCCGAAATATTAACCAAGGCGATAAAATATACAATCAAATAAAAAATAACATAATTTATCAAATTTATTTAGAAATATAACAAAATTGTTAAGCGAGGAACCTGAAACTCTCATTTAATTTTTCAATTAGTTTTCTGTCAACAATATTTTAATAAGTCTATAAAATAAACTTTGTTCATATTATAAGCTTAAGAATTATAATAAAATTAACAAATTAGTATGAATTTATTTAAACCATACTAAAGTTATCAAATGCAGTTAGAACACCAAAAGTTGGAAGGAACTGTCAAGAAACAATTGTTAATTTTTGAAATTGAATTTTTCGTAAATATTTTACAATTAAATAAATTATAAAATTATTGTCAGAAGACCAAATATCTTTTTAATTTTTACAAATCTGGTAACTCTAATCAATATTCGGATATGTTTTAACAAGAAAGAAGTAATACAACCAAAAAAAAAACTATATAAAACAAATATATATATATCTATATATATATATATATACAATATTTTGAAAATCTCTTTTTGTAAGGTTTGGAAATTTTTTTTAGTCTCTCACATGTATCGATCGTGGTTCGACGTGAATTTACAAAAACAAAATCGACAAAAAATATAAAAAAACATTAAATTAAAGTTCTTTTCAGACTAGTTTTTTAAAGTAAATTATCTTTGTATCCAATATTAAAATAAAAATATTGAAATTAAATTTTTCCATTAAATTTACCAATTTTTTTCTTTGTGCAAAAATACAAAAATTTATATTTGACTTAACAATTTTATACAAATTTCTACACAAACACAATACAAAGAAAAATATTATGTTTTAATTAATTTAGTGACAGTGATTTTTTTTAGTAATGTGAGAAATAAATTATTATTAACTATATAAATATATAAGTAATATCTATATATATTAATTAAGTTGAATGTGCTAAATTTTTTTTTATGACTTTTCAACAACAACATAAAATAATTCTACAAAAAAAAATACTAAAAAATTGGTCTAAAAAAAACTTTTTTTTTATCTACAAGTAAAATATACAATAAAAAAAAAACGAAACTAGTTTGCAAGTTTATTTATAGACAAAACACTATTTCATATTAATGTAAATATATATATGTGTGTAATGTATACATACATACAAATATTAAAAATACATTATTCAATTTTAGTTTTTTTTGCAAAATAAAAATAAATATTAAAATAAAACAAAATCAACCAAAAAAAAAAAAAAAACAACAAAGATAAAAAAATCAATCTTTTTTTTTTTTTTTTTGGTATCTAAAGATTTTATAAAAAGAATCATAAAAAATAATAATAAAATCTCCGTTATATTTGGATTTAATGTACAAAAAAAAACATTTTTTATTTCCCAAAAAAAGAATTTTTAAGATGCATAAAGTTTATGTTTGTATTTTTTGACTTGTATATATGGATATATATGCACATATATAGATTTAAAAATTAGGGTCGCGAAACCATTAAAAAAAAAAATTCAATCTCAAAACATATAATTAAATGATATTTTTTTTAATACATATTATACATTTTTATATTTGCATGAAAAAGTGCATTTGTGTTTGTATATGGAAATAGATTTGTATGTTTGCTCGTGTATGTGTTTATTGGTTAGTTGATGAAGTTATGTACATGCATGCTACGAACCCGGTATCATTTAAATTAGTTTGTAGTTTTTATTAGAAATATTAGTCCTGTGTCATTTAAATAAAATTATTAATTCGGAACAATTTACCTGTTATCTTTACTTAGAAATAGTTAATTTGGTGTAGTTGTGCAAAAATGAAGGATTGTTAAAATATGAATTTTATTTGTGAAATGGACATCATTATAAATGTTGGTTTCTATGCTGTATTCATCTACCGGCAAATACTTGTGAACACAAAATTGACATTTTGTACCATTTATATTTTTTTACGATTGTTTTTATCAGCACAGATCCATAGTCCAGTCGACTTTAAGTTAATGTAACTGAATTAACACGAGAGCGTACGAAATATATTAAAAATTTTTTTTACCGTGTTATATACAGTTTCATTTAATACTGTTCCCTTGAAGAAATTTATTTTCTCTCAATTACATTCTATCTATATATTTCAAACTCTAAAGGAAATAGGTATCCTTAATAACCAGTAAATATTGCCAATAAAAATTTTAATAAAATTCATGATGTGTGGAAGAAAATTTCTTCAATTACCCGTCATGAAAATTTATAAAAATTAACCAAAATAATTTAACTAAGCGTATATAAAAATTTCTATTGAAGATTTATAACGCCATCTAGAAATTATAACAAAAGTATTAAGCGAGCAACCTGAATTAATTTAATATATACATAATAAATTTATATCTCGCTAATTCGCTAATTTAACTAAATTTTACTTCTGGACTGATACTTTGTACAGATAATTTCTGTTTTAAATTATCCATTACAATAAAAATTTTTTATTTCTGTCCAAAATAACTTAATCAAAAGATTTTGATGAAGTGAATATATTATTTTTTTTAGCAAATTTTTTTTTTCAATCTTTTGCTTATGCTTTTATAATTATTGAATAACGAAAAAAAAAACCAAATTCTTTTTTTCTGCTTCTTCTATACTTTAATCATCTCCAAAAAATTTTCAAGTAAAACTGATGAGAGTTTCACATATTATTTTTTATATATCTATAATTTATTCCAGTTGCTCTGTTCTTTCACCTTAATTCATTCTGTGTATATTTTTTTTTGTTCTGTTTGTTGTTTTTTCGGTGTTTATTTTGTTGTAGTTGTGTGTTGTGTACCTTTAATGTCTTTTCTTTATTGATATTAAAAGTATTGCAGCTAAGAGCAGCAGCAATAGCAGTGGTATTTTCGGCGGTATCCACATTATTATCAACAGTAAATGAAATGGATATTAAATACAAGCAAAATCCAAAATTATACACTATAATCTAATTTATGTTTAACGTGAATGTGAGAGTTAAAAGATTGCAAACATTTAAGTATTGGTGCAATGAAGAAGTTTACAAATATTTATTATATTCAGTTTTTTTGAAATACATATAATCTTAATTCATTTTAAATATTTTTTTTTGTAATATTTTTGACACAAAATTAAACTGCATGCATTCTCACAAAATATTAAATTTAAATACATTAATCTTCCTGGTCTTTCAGAAATAAAGAATTTTTGAGATCTTTATTTAATGGTTTCGTTGTATTTAAATGTTATTAATGAATATTAATTTATATAGAAAATTAAGTAAATTATGATAAAAGCATAAATTGAATATTTTAAATTCATAAGAAGTTAAAAATAAATATTATATTTATTAAAATACTTTAAAAATTAACTTTTTGAAATTGCTGGTATTTATTTGATTTTTGCCTATTTGTACAAAAAAAAAATACTTTCAAATGATGATGGTTTATCCAGATGAGCCCTTTTGGGCACTACCAACAATGCCAGGATTGTATGATGATAGTGACTATCGTGGTAAGTTGAATTTGAAATGCAGAGATCTCTAAATTTCTAAGTGCGTATTTTAAAAACATACGTATTATCAGAAATTTAATATTCGCGAACAAAATTTTGAATTTACTCAAATTTTCGATATGCATTGTTAAAAATCTAAATTATTAAAAATTTTATTCAAAATCACTAAATTATTTATAACTTAAAATTAGTAATTTTTTTACCCATAAATTTCAGTATGAAAACATTAACTTTATACAAGCAATCGATTTCTTAACTATAATACTTTAAACTAAATTTACTTTAGTATAATCTTACCAAAGATTATAGAAATAACTAAGTCACTAAAATGATAAAATTGATACAAAATCATTTTGATTTAGAGACATCCAAATATTCATATACGTTCCCAAATATGTTTAAGATCCGAAAGCTTATTTATAAAAATATCTGAGTAGCCTTAAAAATATTATTTAAATTATGCAAAAGTTGAACTAAATTCTTAATTTTTGCAAATTGCTAAAAGCACTTTCACCTTTGCTCAGATTAATTTATTATTATTTTTAAAAAAAAATTCAATCATGCCAATAATAGTCGTTTAACTAGATTTTTTAAATTTAATAATTTGAACTTAATAACAAAATTATCTGAACTACATTTACTATGTCGATAGTATAAAATTCATTTAACTAAATATTCAAAATATTTTTTTACAAATATCAAATTTATTTTTTCTAGAAATTTCACAATTTTTTTTTATTGAAATATGTAATTTGCATTAGAAGATAAAAATACAACATTTTTTTACAATTTCAAAATTTATTACTAAATTCAGGTTTACTAATATAAATTTTTAATACATTTCACAATACTTTTAGTTAGTTAATCAAGTAAAATAAAAATAAAAATAATTAACTAATAAATTTTTGTTTAACTTAAATTTTAATTACGACAAAAAAAAAATTGCAAAATTTTATTAAATCAAAAAATTTTTTAAATTATAATTTATTAACTTGTAGTAAGTTTCTCATATTATTATTTTTTTTTTTCTATTTTCTTAAAACTACAATATTTATGTTATATACCAAAAAAAAAAAAAAATTATATTAAATGCATAAAATGAAATATGAATTAGTTAGATAGAAACTTGTAGTACGGGATGACTGTTTAATAAAAGCTGGTACAGTCACAACAGACAAAAAAAAAAATTCAGTATGACATTACCCACATGAAAACCTATAAAAATTAAATTAATATGTTTTATGGTATTATATATGTATATATATTTTGTTAGATTCGTTAAAAGTTAGACACCATCAGGTGATCACAATCGTTATTCAATGGTAGATTGAAATATTTATAGCTTTATAGCTTTTTTTTTTTTGTAATAAAAAGAAAAAGAAATAACAAAACAGGTTACTTTGGAGATTAAATTTTAAGTCGATGCATTCAATTTGGTATGATGCGCTTTATTAGATGTATATTTAAAAAAAAAAAATTTTTATACTTGATGTCCGTATAAGTTTATATGACTCTTATAAAAAATTGCTTGTTATAATGTTAATACTTTTGCTATAAACTGTTGCAATAACAGTTCTATCCAAATAATAGTGTAATGTTTTGATTTAAAGAGAATAGTTAAAGTTTGGTGGAAGCATAATGGTATGTACTTGTGGTTTTAGTTATATTCTATTTCAAGTCACAATCATACGATCAAAATTTACTAAGTACTCTATAATAAATATATATTAACAAAAATATCTACTCAAACACCTGATCTTCATTTAGTCCAAATAGTAAATTATTTTGCAGAAAGGTAGAAATATTTTCTTATGTGTATATTTTTGAAAATCTGTAAATTATAATATCTCTATGTATGGTTGTTTTTTGTAACCCCATTTTCTGAACACGAGCAGGGATCAATTACTAATTACTAAATTCTACATAAAATATTAATTAATTTTATAAGAAAATAATTATTTTTCTAATTATTCTAGTTAAAATACAAAATCACCCTGTACATTATTTTATATATACATACACTTATATTTATCTATATATATATATATATGAGAACATAAACTAAATATTATTGAGAAATTTGATATAGCTGTTCCTAACATGAAATTGCGGTACTTTATCAATGTTTCGATGCACATATGATATTTTAAACATAATATATATTTTTTTATTATTTTCCCTGTTTTCGATATCCTGATTTAAGTGCAACACTATTAAAATATAAAATAAATTCAATCACAAAACTCGAAATTAAATTCATAGAAGTGAAAAGTATATTAATAATAATAATAATAATAATAAAAAAATGTTGCGAAAAAATTGATATTGTTGGTTGCTATTTCTAATATACTAATATATATGGTAATATTCAATTACATTTTTAATTTAAGATGATAATACAATTTGATAGATATTTTTAATCGTTAAAGGATAGATTATATTAATTTTTTTATATATATACCAGAATTTTCCTAATCAGTACCAAAAACATTAAAATAACTAGATTATTTAACTATCGCAGTTAAGTGAGATTATTTACCAAATCAATATTGGTAGATTAGAGATGGCTGGATCAATTGTGTGGCTAATTCTAATTTAAAATCAGAAAATATTGACACAATGTTATAAAACGTGTTTAAAATTTTTTGAATATCGAATTCCTATAATAATTAAAATCAGTGCATAGCATATATCTGTCAAGTTACAATAAGGCCGCATAATATGTGTTAATAATCTCACTACAAATTTTATTTTTTTGCTTATGAGTGTCAAAACCAATTTTTTATCTGGATTAAAACATCGTGATATCAGGTTTAGTTAGAAGGATCTAACATCTAATAGAGCTTATCAAAGTTAAATTACATTCAAAGTTAACTGGTAATCAAAGTTAAAGTAATGAATGTTAAATTACATTCCTATCATACTCTGTTAAATTGGATTTAACATACGACAGAGCTTGACAGAGACCACTATGCGTCAATAATGATACAATTTTAATGTATATTTGTAATCCACAGTATTAGAAGGCTTTGTCTTAAATCTGTTCAGTTTAAGCTTTGTATAAATTTGTATAGTATGCCGCAAAAAACTTCTTCTAGTTTCAAGTAAGCTAATTCGACTAAATATAATATCTAGATTCTCTGGCGAAATACCGTACAATCTATTTGAAGTGCTTGCTCGTATCCTTCTCATAAAGGAATTCAAAATGTGTTATTAAACCTGTAACTCTAATAAAATATTTGTTTATCGTTTAATAAAAAATTTTTCCAAGTCCGATAAAAAATCTGCGATAAAATATATTTTTGATTAAGTGTTGGCGTTAAGATATCGACAATCCTTGCTAAAAATTTTCATACACATATGCAGTGCATCATTAAATATATACATATATATATATTATATCATACCATTTGTAATGCCGATCACTTCTGATCGTAAATTAATTTGCGTGCAATTGAATGCGGAAACTGTTTTAATTAATATTAAAATGAATGAATATATATATATATATATATATATATATGAGTACATCAATTTTGCATAAATAGCATAAATGTTTAGACGTATATATAAGAATAGTTTAGATATGTTCCACAATAATATGTATCTCTTGTAATTTATTATTAAAAAAATATACCTATTTTTTTTTTTTAAAGAAAACCTGTAAACGATTAAACTGTAAGGTTTGTAAAACTACATTTCATAAAATTAATTTTTCTTTTAATAAAAAAATTGTAAAGAAATTTATAATTTTAAGTTTTTATGATCGAACAAGTTTTCTATAATTTTTTTTTATTTTGCATATTAAATTGATTTTCTTTGCATATAAAAATTGATATATCTAATAACATTTAAAAAAAATATCCAAATTTAATTATAAAATTATTCAATTTGAAATTAGCAATAATATCGCTTTAGTTTTTTAGCATATTAGACACTTGAAATTAATTATTAAGTAGAAATTCAATTTTTTGATTTTATATTTTTATGAATTTTTTGTTCAAAATATTAAATATAATATTTATTCGAATGTTTTGATTTTATGTTGAAAATTTAATGATTATTTTTATGACGAAAGGAAGGAAATTAGATATATATACATATATATATATATATATATTTCGGTATAATTAATTGTCAAATACAAATAATATTTTTATGTTGCCTCCTGTCTGTATTCGAAATATTTGTTTTTTTTTACATATAATTGATTCTAAAATACAGAATAAATGGTTTACACGTAACTGATTCAGAATACCCTATTTTCTCTTAATTTACTTATATGTTAAATCAGTAAATTTCAACAGTTACTCCATAAACATTTTCTTTACTCTAAGTAAAATATAAATTGGTGTTTCTATAAGGTATCTTCTGCCAATACATTCCCGTATTTAGATAGTCTGCACAACTGATGCGGAGTTAGTTCTAGTTTATTAAGTTTTTGTATGGAAGCCAATACCATTCTGGTTTTTATCTTATTAAACTTCTATTGTCTACAAAGGGACACCATAATTGAGATAGGAATACTCTCACTTCTAATTGCATGATTCTTTAAAGTCTATAATATTCAGTTATCGTGATCTGGCATCCGGGCCTTTTACTAGATCTCTGAGACAAAATAGTTGGATTTACATATTTTATATTTCAAACTTATGCCTTAAATGGATATAGTCAAACCAGAATATTCTATTAAAACAATTAAATATCTGGACCCAATTACATGTAATGTCAATTACTGAATGATTTACATGTAATGGTTTCTGGAATCAATTATATGTAATATTACATGTAATATTACATGTAATATTAATTACATGCAGTTGATTCCTGTAATGTATACATTCTGAATTAAACACATTCTGATTGAAATACTTGTAATGTAAAATACTTGTAATTAATGCATTCTGATTGACATACTTGTAATGCATTCTGATTGAAATACTTGTAATGTATTCTGCATAAAATATATGTAATACATTCTGAATGAAATACTTCTACTGCATTCTGAATCAGTTACGTGTAAACCATTTATTCTGTATTTTAGAATCAATTATATGTAAATCACTTGCATGTATAATGTAATAATTCTTAAAATTTGACAACAGATATTTTTGATTAGCCATATTGATATAATACGTGAAATTCTATCAATATGGTTATATTATGGTGAAATAATTCGTGAAATTTATATCCATATTTTCTTGCTTTTTTACGGTAAATATTAATAATTCATAGTTAAATCAATTATGAAATATAAATTAAAGTAATTTAATTTATATTTCGTAATTTGTTTAACTATGTTAAAGTAATTTAACGTCAAAAATAATTTGTGTTAAACTTGAACAATTTTATAATTAATATAAAAGAACTATAATTTTACTTAATTATAGTTTCATATAATTACAACCATATAATTATATGTCAATAATGTCATTTAAAATTAAATGTTATTTCCAACTTAATCATTTTTGAAATTCTAAAACTTCATTACAAACAATTTATCAACAATTTCATTTCAAATGCTTTTATTTTTTTTTTTTTAATTCCAACCACACTATATAAAAATTCTAAAATATCTAATTAGAACTCAATTACATGATGACAAAAATAAGTACATATAATTTTCATCACAATATCAAGAATAATCTTCTTTTAATCTAAAACAAATCGCGCGACAATCTAATATCTTTGATTAATTATTTTCTATTTACAAAAAGAAGACAAAAAAAAAAAAACACAGACTTGATAAAAGTAATTTTCAAAAGTAATTAAGTATCCAATTGTATATAAAATCTTCATATTTAATATCCTCCGCAAAAATTTTTTTATTTAAAGAAAAAAAAGATTAATTTTCACATCTTGTGTAGCCAGTTTTGGAATGTTAATATAGCTGAAGATAAAAACATTTTCTGAATTTTAGTTGGCTTTTTTTTTTTGTTTTAGCAGCTTCCTTTTTTATCATATCTCGTCTCAAAAAAATATATATTCTCGTTTATATTTGAGATGTGTATACCATCTCTTTTTTTTTTTTAGACCTATATATAAGATGGTAGATAGAAATTTATGATAACAAAACAGCATTTATTATATTAAGAATATTTTTATGTTTTTTTTGATAATAATCTTTTCATGTTCTTATTTTTTGTATGTTCTTTTGTTTTTTTTTTTCTTTGCAGTTAATGTAGTTGAAGCGCTTCAGGAATTTTGGCAAATGAAACAAGCACGTGGAGCTGATCTCAAAAATGGTGCATTAGTTATATATGAATCTGTACCATCTAATAGTCAGCCTTATGTTTGTTATGTAACATTACCTGGAGGTAGTTGTTTTGGAAGTTTTCAGGTAATTATTATTGACCTAAATTTTTACAAATAAAAAAGATGTTAATTATGTTGATTTTATATTATAATAAAATAATATTTTTTAATATGGAGAATAATTTTTGACAAAATGTATAAAAAAAAAATGTATTTTATAGAATTGTCCGACTAAAGCAGAAGCTCGTAGAAGCTCAGCAAAAATTGCCCTAATGAATTCAGTATTTAATGAACATCCGTCAAGACGAATTAGTGATGAATTTATTGAAAAAGCAGTACAAGAAGCTAGAGCATCATTTAAAGGTGATTTACAGGAAGGTGATGGTCCAGATACAGGAATTGGTGCATTTAGGTAAATAAAGTCAAGAAAATTTTTGATTTTTTTAAATATTTTTTTATATAAAAAAATTAATAAAATTGATTAGATTTAACAAAACGAGTTACTCGCTTAACAATTTTGATATTTTTTCAATTCTTTATTATTAAATAATCTTGTCTATAATTTAATTTCTGTTTATTTATTTCTTATATATATTCTAGATTCATGCTAGAAGCTAATAAAGGAAGAACAATGTTAGAATTTCAAGAATTAATGACAGTATTCCAATTATTACATTGGAATGGTTCATTAAAAGCAATGCGAGAACGTCAATGTTCTAGACAGGAAGTGGTTGCACATTATTCAAATCGTACATTAGATGATGATATGCGGGCACAAATGGCACTTGATTGGATTGCTAGAGAACAAGAAAATCCTGGGGTATTAGGTAGAGAATTAGGTCAAGCTGAGAGAGAATTAGAGACTGCACGTTTAGCTGGTCGAGAATTAAGATTTCCAAAAGAAAAAAAGGATATATTAATGTTGGCACATACACAATTAGGTGGTGGTGGTGGTAATACAATAAATAGTTAAGATTTTTTTTTTGATTAATTTTCAAATTTTGATATATAAAAATAATTGACACTAATACTACCATAAAAAAAGGATAAAATGTCTTTTTATTACGACAGAAAAAATGATTTTCTCATAATTTTTAAATAAATATTTTTATTAATAGATAATTATTTTGTTACTTTTTGGAGCTTTTTAGAATTCAAGTTTTTCATTTTCCTTAAAGTGCTTTTTTATTATGTAAATGATGCACACTTTTATATACACGGACAGATAAATAATACACATGCACTTTTTTCTATAAAAAATTAAGGATAATTAATTAGAATTTTAAATGAAAATATTCAATTAAGTTTTAGAATTTAGACGAGAGAAACAATAGCTCAAGTGAATGTGATTTATTCTTTGTTTTTTTTTTTTAAATATAATTATATATTTTAATTACGTTTTAATTGATATTTTCTTAATTAAAATTAATTTTAAAATAATTTACCAATATTATAAATTTGTTTATTTAGTAATGTAAATTAGAAGAAGTTTATATTTTTTAAACAAAAAAATAAAATTTTATTAAAGTTTATTTACAAAATATTTTCTAATTTCTCTGGTGCTGGCTTAAAAAATATTCTACAAAATATAATTCATTTTTTAATTTGATATCTAAAATGTAAAATGTACACAATTTTTATGTTGGAAGTCTTAAAATTACAAATAATGATAAGAGCTTTTGAAGACTTTTGTTTAAATTGATATAAAATTATATCTTTATAAAGTTATTTAAGTATTTTATTTTGCAAATCTATTATACGGTTTCTGATCAATCGGTAATGGAATAAAGTAAATTGAAGACTTCCTTTATATCTTTATTTCAAATTATCTCAGAAATACTATTATTTTCTACACTGTAAAAAAAAAAAGAAGCATCAAGTACTACCAATGAAAATGCTTTAAAAATTTATAAACAAATTGTTTAGTCAAAATATATATTTAAAATGTTTTTTATTTTAGGAATGTAATGAAGACATTAATTTTTGGTGTCAATTAGAAAATTTTTTTTAAATTTATTAATTTAAGAAATTGAAAATTATTTAAATGGAAATTTGTTATGTAGAAAAATAAAAAAAAAACATTTTTTTTTATTATTTTATTAATTTTTTTTTGGCCATGCCAATTTTTGATTGTGATTATTTTTTTATGACTTTTATTTTAATTGCGTTTTCGTGTTTTTTTGGTAAGAAAGAAAAATTTTTTCTGTAAAAATAAAAAAAAGCAAATTATTTTAATTTTATTTTAATAACTTCTTAGTTTTAGTTTTAGGAATTTTTTTATTATATTTACTTTTAAAATATATTATAAAAATATTGATCTATTAATAATTTTGAAAATATATAAGACATATAATAATAAATTTTCATCTTTTTAACACAGAAATAAATAAATTGTATAAAGAATTTTAATTGAATAAAATAATGAATAAATAAAATTATTAATTGTTTTATTAAATAAAATAAGTAATATATTGTTCCTATTCAGATGCATTTACTTTTATAAGTTAAATTCTCTCATTACAGCATTATAGTTTACTACATTTCTATATAAGCTATAAACAAGAACCATAATTAATAATTCTTCTTAAAATAAAGTTCTATTAACAGTCACTACTATTTAAAGAAAATTTATCCAAAATGAGATAAAATTATTTTTATAAACTATTTACGTTATTATTAAATTTAAATGTCATAGCTACATCATTTAATTATGATTTAAATAAAAAGTTAATTTCACTCATTCTGAAATTAAACACCACATAAAAAAGTCTAGCCAATATATATCTACTTAATAAAATTACCATTTAAATTTTTCTTTAATTAAATTCACTGAAAATTACAAACCTTATAACACTTATATAGTACATATCCATAGTTAATTATAGATTTAACAATTTATAATTTTAATAGCTTAACACTTTTGATTTATTTCATATATTCATCATGTCTACAAAGATCAATTACGCTTTAAGGAATTCAATAAATGCTCTTTAAATTACTTTTTTTTTTCTCTATAATTGGACTTTAAGTTATACTAAAAGAAGAAGTACATTCCATAAGAAAAATGATATGTCAGATTAGATCTATAATATAATTGAATTTAAAACAAGTTACTGGCTTAACACTTTTGTTTATAAGAATATTATTGGACAGTGTTAAAATGAAGACAAATATATTTAACGATGCATTTAATAAAGGTTAAAGTAAGATTTTTTTTTTTTAAATTTATTTATAAAATTATTTAATGATTTTAAAGATTTTGGACAAAGAAAAATATAGTAAAATATTTGAAATTAATTGCCAACAAGATTTCCAATAAATAATTAAACCTGAGGTATTGTATATTAACCGAATATGATTAATTGAATGGAAACTTAGTATATGAAGCAATTGGATGTAAAAATTTATATTTACAAAATCTACTAAATTTAACGCATTTTTGTCAAATTTTTATATTATAGTAAAATCTTAAAAGTTTTTTTCCCGAATTGTTAGTTGATTTTATATGTTTAAGATAATTTAAAACTATAAACAAACTCATGATCGGTTGAATGGCTTGTCTTTGTTTAATTTGGTTGGTTGGATTTTGAATTACAGAAAATATTTCATAAAAAATTGGACACTTACAAGTAATAATTTTGAATATATTATTACTTAAACAGATTTTCCAACTATTTAAACGTCGGATACTTCGGTTTAATAAACTGGGATTTTTTGGTTTTTTATTATAAATAATATACTCTAAAATTCTAATTTAAATACATATAAATAAATATACACATAACTTTGTTAATCAGTAAATTTTTAATCAACAAAACATAAAAACAAAAACTTTCAAAATTTCCGTCCATAAATCATCAACAAAAATCTAACAAAAAAACATAAATTTACAAAATAAAACCAAATTCCTGATAACCGTAATTGATTTAAACATATTTTTAAGTTTTTTTGTATGTTGCTTCCTTGAACGTAATTACAAAATTGTAATTTAGAAAGTTATAAAAATGTTTTATTTAATTTATTTTCGAAAAATAATTTTTTTTTTTTGAAAATGTGCGCAAAATTGATCGAAACGACATTGTTACTACAACAAAAAACAACCTAATTTTAATCAATCTCATAAATCAGAATCTTAATTTTACAACAGAAAACAGAACAAAACAAAAAAAATATATACCTTTAAATGATCAGAGCGGGACTAGCGTTTTACAACAAAATGGCAAATCATTACACTCTAAACTCCTTACTGACTATTTCAACCACATCAAAAAAAAATTCTTAAACAAAACAAAAAACAAAAATTCATGTTCAAAATTGTGAGTGAATACAATACTAAAATTAAATTTGGAATTTAAAATGTCGACAAACATACAAGAAAACTTATTATTCGACAAAAAAATCAATCCATTTCGTACAAATATTTTATAATTCCAGTATCAAAGAAAAAACTAAAAAAACTGTCCTTCTGTCCAAAAATAATGGAAAACATTCTGACCGAAAATAATGCAAAAATTTCTTATTAACTTTTTTTTTTTGGGACATCCCTGACAAAGATTCATTATTCCTTAAAGAAATTTGATAAAATTTTACAGAATGCAACTATTCAACAGGAGGTTCCATCAAAATTATATTAAAAAACAGCAAAATATTTGAATTCCCAAAATAAATTTCTTTATACTTTATATGGAAAAGGAGAACACAACAAAAAAATTAAAGGTATGGGAAATTTTTTTGTAGCTATCAAATTTTTTTTTGTTTTAATAAAGGATGTTAAACAATACGCGTAACTCATTTTATGCTGGTTTAGTTTAACTGAATAATTTTCCCACATAAAGTGCGGCTAGTGTTGCGTTTTTTGCATATAAATATGATGTTTATGTTACAGGCAAGTAGCACGAATAGAGAAAAAAATTTTACGCGCTATTATTAACGTTGATTACTAGGCTAATCATTGTTATATAAGATTTGAGTATTTGCTTAGCGAGGTGATGTAATTCAGCCGCAAAATTAACTGAGAAAAAATTACATTTACCCAGGTATGATCCAAACTAGGTTGTGGGCTCCATATAGCAAAAACACTACTTCTAGAATAGTTAAGAAGTTCTGATGTTCCTAGGCGCTAATAAAATAACCAGCAACAGAATAATTATGAAAGTTCGCGGGCAGAATAATTTTAATTAGTAATGCAAACTTTTATAAATTTGTCAGAGAATCTAAAGTTCCAGTAAAATTGCTACAAAGTATTTTAGATACAACATAAATTAGAGTATTATTAAATTGAAACAATTAGAGATTTTATCATCTTTACACAACATATAAATAATTTTAAACATTCTTAAATGCTCTACCCCAAAAAAAAAAATTATAATTTTTAATTATAATTTGACGGTAACATAAAAATGTATAAAAAATTAAATATCAACAAATCCTAAAATATTCTCAGATATTTATAATTTACTTTCAAATTTAAAGAAAATCAGGTTGCACCATTACACAACATATAAACGGGACAAAAAATTTATACTCACTTACATATATGATAGATTATCGGCACTTTAAGATTATTTTTATTATTCGTGTGCACATAATATTTTTTATGTTTTTTTTTTTATGAAATGTCAGTAAAAAAACAATGATTTTGTTGATCATTTTATATCACGTTATTCGCACTATTTGCAAACAATTTCTGATGGTTATTTTTTTTTTCTTTTATTTACGAACCCATTATCTTTCATATCTCATGTATAAATCTTTTAAAATCATTTTTGCTCTTGTACTGAAGGATAGCGAAAAGTTTATAGTAATACAGTAAGATATTGATAAAATAGAAACACGACATGAAATGTATAATTCATAATGTTGCAGATAGTGGCATTGAGAGCTTATTAAAATCTCTAACATAAAGAACTTTTCAAAAGTAATCAGATTCTTGTGCAATGTTGTGATTTGAAATTAGCTTCACAATATGTTAGGCTACAATACGATAGATTAAAGATTGATTAATAGGAAATTTCTCCGATAGGAGACACTATTGTAAGAACAAACAAAAAGTTGTGTGAATGAAATAGCTTAGAAAAGTTTGAAATGTTTATTGACAAAAGGTTTATTTGAGAAATAAATTAAAATTTTGTTTGAGTACAAATAAAATAAATATAGCTCAAGCTAGATTAATCTTGTAAGGCACAATCTAAATTAACATGTGGATAAGAAATATTATAGATACCTCGTATCACAATTTTATTTCCTAAAGAATAATTTTCTCAAATTACCGTCATCAAATTATTTTCCTTAAATTATGATCAAATGACAATTGTTTCTGTATAAGTTATGAGCTAAACTGTAACCTTAATCACTAGATTGCATATTAAATAATGATATTTCGAATAATAAAAACTTTATTCCTGATGAAAACAGATATTAGAAGTACCGTAATGTTTTTGTTTGTCAAGCTCTTCGATATTAATAAAAAATTTATGAAAACTTGATATGTTCCAATTAACTGCCGTTCACTGTGATCTACAAACGTGTACAAAAATTTTCCTTTAAAAAAAAAACATCTTTTCTGTTTACTTTCGTTCGCATTTCTTTTGTCTGTGTTTTGATCTGATGGATATCTTTTGGCAGTGGCAGTGGTAGAAATTGCCGACCACTTTTCCATCAATTCTTACAGGGATGAATATCACTTTTTTTGTTGTTCTTGTTGTTGTTGGGATACTACAGTAGTGCCAGTAGTAATGATTGTTGTTGTGATTATACATATATCTTTTTGCTGTCCATTGCTTGTTTTAAGAAAATACCAGAAGAAGGGTACATTGTCCTCTTTGGATTTCAAATGTTTATGCTGCACCAGTCACTTTAATGGAATTGTATATTCAGATATATATACATCCATACATATATTTATATTTAGTGTTTTTGCTGGAATAATTTTTTGAAGCTTTCCAAAACAACTAACAAAAAAAAAAACAGTAAATTTCTATAACAAAAGGTTAAATGATGCAGAACATAAAAAAAAACATTATTTCGGTATTTTGGTTAAAATTTTTTTTCTTGTTTCATTTTTATACTTTTCAGTATTCACAGTTTGTGACAAGTTAAGAATTTTTTGATTGATTTAAAGACCGATTTTCTTTTTTGTTATTATGAAAATCTTGAAATTTACGTGAAATTGTTTAATTTTTTTTTTCTTAAGGACCAAACAATTAGAAAGGTCTGCACAATGTTAAAAATGATTGTTTTTTTAAAGTAAATTTTTGTTTGTTAATTGTAATTATTGTGCAAAAAAAAAATAAAACCTTTAAATTAATTTGGAAAAATTAATTGGGAGCATATTTTATGGCAGATTTCTTACAAAATACGTTGTCTTCTAGTATTTTAAAAAATATTTTATGGACTGAAAATGCAATTCTACTTAACCTGTATTATCAGGGTCATCAAATTTTGTTCGTACAAATTGTTAGAGGAAAAATAGTTTAGAATTTTAAAAATAACTTTTGTCATTATTTGCACTTTAAAGTAAAATTACTTTAACCGGAAACTGTAATCTTGAAAACTTGAAGGACACAATTGTATATCATATAATGTGCTAGTTTTCAATGAATTAATTATTAGCACCTAATAAATTTTTTCTTGCATACCATTCGTCCCGGCAAATATTACAATTATTACGAAGTATATTAAAATATACATATGTTTGATAGATTAATTAAATCATGATATTTTATAAAGAAATTTATTATGCAAAATTATATTCTACAAAAAGAAATATGGTTTTTTCACACAACAATGTTTCAAAACGAATCCTCGTTGTATCATTGTTTGTAAAGGGCGCTTAAATATTTTTTTCTTAAATATTATTTTAATGAAATTTCACAAATGAAAATGGTACTTATGTGTGTAAATTCCATAGTTTCTATCATTTACTAATTATTTCTTCTAATCTACGAGTTTTTTAAATGTAAAAAATTATTTTTTCTTTTAATAGTTATCGTCCGCAAACTATCATCGCGAGCGAGTAGAGGTGAAAAAATATTAAATTTTTTTTAATTATATTTTCAATTTCTGAAAACCTAATTCAAATCAAATTAATTCTTATAATTATTGTAAAGAAATTAAATTTCACACTTAATTTATGGATAATCATTTTTCATTTATCCTTCATCTTTTTTATTACATTTAAATAATTAAAAAAAAAAAAAAAAAAACCAATCATGAATTTTACAATTTTATAACTTGTCTAAATATAATAATTTTTTAAATAAAAATTTAATCTTTTATAAAAATTTCGAAATGGAAATTATTTTACCCTATTTGGTTGTGAATTGTAAAAAAATTTCTAAGAAATCAACATAAACTATATATAAATATTGTAAAGTGAACACGTCTATAATGAAAAAGATTGGTGCATATGAGCAAATAATAGCATTAATGTTTTTTTTTTTTAATAAAATAATTCATCATATAACAGGGTGATTCGAATAAAATATTATCCCTTGGGTAACTTAGATATAAATGAATACTAATAATAGAATAGTAATAAAATTACAATTTTGAAATTTTGAAATTATGGGAAAAACTTTAAAGGACAAGTTCACTTTCTAACAAGAAATATAAAACTAATAAGGCGAATAGATTGTTGCAATTAAATTTAGATACTTGCAACTAAAAGGAACTTTATGCAACTAAAAGGAATTTGCTTTTCGAATATACCCAGTGCTTGCTGACTTATGTTTGGCAATGTCGACGATTCAAAACCATAGCGTAGGACAGGCAGAATAATTAATATTTTATACAGCTGTATTTCGAGAGAGAAGTTTTGAGCCCAGTTCTTTATAACCTTGGGTATTTCGAGAGAGAAGTTTTGAGCCCAGTTGTTTACAACCGAAATAACAACAGTTAGCCAGGATTAGTAGTAGTAGCGTTCTAAAAAGGTCAATTCTTAGTTTTTAGTATGTATATGCTTGTAGTACAAATTTTCAAAAATAATGACTAGCTAAATGACGATAGTCTATCACTGCAACCTCATCTATAGTTAATAATTCTTTCTTTTAATAATATTTTGTATAATCATGCTGTATTTCTACTTATTATCTATTAAATGTGCACACTTGTGTAAATTTAAGCGCATTTAAAACATTTTCTTTTCTTTAATTTTTTCTCTTCACTTTATGTATTTATGCTACGCATTTATGCATCAATAGTATACATACATGCACTTTTTCTTTTAATTTCTTAAAAAATTTTTTTTTTTTTCATTTGCCTTGGAGGCGTACATGCTAAAGAAGTCGGTAAAAATGGTAACTGAATGCAACACCATTAATTAATATTCATCAGACATCATTGCAATTTATGGATGCTACAAAACAACATCCCTTCACCGAAAAAAAACTCGTCGTTCTTATTAAAAATATATATATGTTTTATTTTTTTTTTAAACTTATTGTAATCGCAGCGTTTTGTCCATGAGTTTGTTATGTTACATTCTTTTTCTTTTTTTTTTTAATAAAGCAAACTAAAAAAAATATTGCGAACATACTGTTCAATGAATATTTTTGTTGTAAAGTATCTCTATAAACAAAACTGTGTGATGGATTTCTACAAAACGAAAAAAAAAAAAAAATACTAAAAGGAAATAATTGAAAATTCTTTGGAAAATTCTATAAAAATTAAAATTTGATATTAATGAATTTTAAGACACTAAATAATATCGTATATGTTTTTAATATGTTGGTATAACATTTCAAGATTTTTTTTAAAATTTAATTTCGAAGATTGTAAATTATTTAAAGAATGAAAAGTTTAAATAATTATAATTTTTGGATCAAATTTTAATTACAAATTATGACGCTGGTACATCAAAAGAATATAACCATTAATTAACGATGATGAAATATTTGAAAAATTAAAATATCTAAATAATAAAGAATATAAAGCGTTAAATTAATTTTTGTATCATATTTTGAAGTAGTATTTACCATAAATTTTACAGAAAATCTCAAAGAAATTAAAATAACTAATACAACTTTTTAAGTAATTATTAACCTGAAACTTTCTGAATTGCAATTTAATTTTTAAATTATTAATCTAAAATGTTGTAGATTCCATTAACTTTGATAACAGATGGAATAAGTAGAGTGGGTTAGTAAGAATTTCAATAATTAATATTAATTTTAATCAATTTAATACAACAATGCAATTAAAATGTTATTTACTACATATCGTAATATTGCAATTATATGAAATAGCTTCTACACATAAAATAATCTCAAATTTCAATAAATTATTGAATTTCAGTAAATTATTGGATTTTAATTAAATATACGATCAACCATTTAAATTTCCTATATTATGGTGATCCAAAACATCAGTTTCAGTTATTTCTCATTCAAAAAATTTTCCTTTATCTAAACTTTTGTACTTCAGCTAAATCCATTTAGTTATCATTATTGTACTTCATTCGTACGATTAATTTTTGTATGCTACTTTATGTGTTTATTAAAAAGTATTGGTAATCTAACGATTTAAACGAAACCAGCAAAGGGATAACTTCTTCTATTACTACGTTTTACTTAGCTACAAATAAAGTAAGACCCACAAAAAAGCCCAACAAAATAATATACAAATTTGGCTTTTAGTTCACATGAACTAAAGTCCAATATTGTAAACCTTAGTTTTTGTTGGCAATAATTCATATGAACTCAACCCCAAAAATGTTTGGGTTTTAGTTCAAATACACTTCAAACTTTTCTTAAAAGGAAATATGTTTCCCTTGCCAAAAGAATAAAAAATGTACTTAGACCCAAAATCAAAACAAAAACTTAAAACCGAACATTTTTTCTTTATTTTATTTCATTTACTTAGAGCTTTAGTTTATTTCTAAATTTTGGACTTTAGTTCAACTAAAGACCTTCAAAAAATTAATATTACACAACTTTTTATAATATGGTTTTGCTGGAAATCTTAATCTATCAAAAAAAAATTTTAAAGTTAAGGACATATTATTATGAGATTTTTACATAAATTAACAAAAATTATATAATTAAAATATGTATATACATGAGAAGATAATAATTTTTTACATAACAGAAATAAGTAAAAATTTATCAAAATGTTAAGAAATTTTCTTTTTCATTCTAAGTAAAAATGTTTATTTTTCTAAACAGATTTGGTTAAAATGAGTCCCATAATTGAATACCACAAGGATTTAGCGCTGTATGACTGATTACAATTAGTAGTATTATGTATGTATTTGTTAAGGAACCAGAAGTAATTAAAACCTTCTAATTAGAATATTTAGTCTTAATTAATCATGGTAAGACTGAAATCATTATAGTGCAATAGTTAATACTTTTTTTAACTCAAGGAACTATACATTTAGAAGTAATACTATTATTTATAACTAGCCAGTTCTTTAAAAATTATCTAAAATATATAGTAATTTTTCATAATTTTAGTCAGTGTTCTATTTTTCCGATATTTTTTATTTTTCTGTGTTCTAATTTTAATAAATTCAAGTATTTTTCACTGTCTCTGGTCAAAATTTTGTTTTAAATACAAATTAATTAAGTTTTTCCGTTGACCCCTATCCTATTTCCAGTAGTAAATTTTAATTGAGACAAAATAATAGTTATTTTATCATCAATGTAATACCAGAAGACTTATTGGATTAAAAAATTTATTAAATGTTTACATCTTACTGGATTATAAACGTTTATTAAATGTTTATAATCCAGTAAGATTATAAATTCTTTCTTTGTGTATTATCTCTAAAATAATATCGAATATAAAAATATTCATTATTTAAAAAAATATTATCGAGTTTAAAAATATTATCAAAGATAAGCCTTAATTATGTCCTCTATTTTTATGTAATCAACCCAGGTAAATTTATAATATAGTTGAGGGTAATATTTTCATGTATAATACCATTTATCATTTTATTATTTATGATTAAAATATGTTTTTAGTATAAAGAAAAAATATATTTCTTTTTCTTAATTTCATTATAAAAATATTTCTTGAAATAAGCATTAAATTTTATAGAATAAATATTAATCTATGCGCATATTAAATGGATCATGTCAAATTATAGGAGAATACATCAATATTCTTTATCATATATTTTTATAATTTCTGTAACAACAACAAAATTTATTAAGTTTATTGCCTGAAGCTATTAATATGTTTTCTTTAAATTAATATTATTAAAAAAAATTATATTTAGTTACCACGGTACATATGTAACTCTGATAGCATATATAATATCAGTTTAAAAATACTATAAGATTTAATTATGGTAAGATTAGAAGCATGAAGTGTGTAACGTAAAAATATTGTTGTTAATAATAATTATTATTTTAAAAGTTTATGTAAATTTTAGGTTTTCTTATTTTCTTTTTTGTAAAAATATTAAATAATTTATGTTAGAAAATATTGTAAACTATTTAATTTTTTTTTATAGTTTTAATATGTAAAATAAAATTGTAAGTAATAAATTTACATATATTTTTTGTAAAGACAGTTTTTCTACGAAAACTTATTTAGTTTTTTTGCAAAAATTTATTATAGATAAAATTTACTTGGAAATAATTTTCATTCTTTAAAAGAGTTTGGTGTATAATTAATGTATGGTATTTTAATTAAAGTTAAGATATAATTTTCATTATAAATAATATAAAAATTTAAAAAAAAATATAGATATATGTTTTTCTTTTACAATTAATTATAATAGATAAGAAGATTCTAGACAAATAATGAAATCAGCCTCAAAAACTGGATTCTATTAAAAACAAATATTCTATGATTAGCCAAAATCTAATACCTCCAGAATATCAGAATCTAATACCTCCAGAATATCAGAATTTTGAGTAAATTAGTTGGCTCTGAAAATGGTAGATTGTTCTGAAATTTGTCTCGCTCTCGAATAGTTGTCAGTTGTCATGTTTATTTATTTATTATTACGTTTATTTACTCTCTGGGTCTCTTTGGTACCAATAATTTAAAATTATCATCAAAGCTGTAACTGCAACGGCTACCAATAAAAGTGTGAATGCAATATTAACCTTAATAAAGCATCTTTCTTTTTGAAAAATGCTTTATTTATGTCTATACGTTACCTGCAGAAATGAAATAAAATAGTTAATTCTAGCAAAAATAATTATATTAAAAAAAAAATCAGATAAAAGTTCTTGGGATATTATATATTCTTTCAAAATCTTTCACTCATAATATCTGGTAGAAAATCATTTCAAATAATAAATGAATACCGAAAATTAATATTTTCTTTAATTTTACAATGGTTGTGTAGCTTTTCTGGCTGTGCTTAAAAATTCTTAAAATATTTTTCTTTTCTTGGTTTCTATATATTTATTACCAAGAACAGATTATGATAACAATAATGATGATGATCACAATCTGTTTTATGATCGTCATAATATAATTTTTTTTCCCACTTTATATGTCTATGGTATGCTTTATATGCGTATAACACGCTGACTAGAAAAATATGTGATTTCTTTTTTTTTTTTTAGAGAATTTTTACCAATAAATTTATTATGAATAATGAGAAATCAGTTTAAGAACAGTAACGCTTATCTATTCATCATAAATATGCTGAACACTTACTGCTATTTGCCACTTATATAGCAGAATAGTAGGAAATTGGAAATAATTTGTTCATGTTTATAATAGCTTAAAAGAAAACAAAGAATATATCAAAATAATTATTATATACGAAGCAATTTGATGGAAGTAATCAATCTCTAGAGAGTCTGGTATGATGAATTAATATGCGACGTATACAACAAATATAATTTTAGTGTTTTTTTTTTTTTAATATTCTAGAAAATTGTGAATAAATGATATTTTATAACAAATTTTTCCACGAGTGAAAATTTAAAAATATTGTTTAGGTTCTTAACACTTCCTTCAATTTACTTTTAATAATTTCGTTCAGGTTTAGTTATATAATAAATATTATTTTTTTACCATCTGATATAAATTATTATTACTGAACTAATATATGTATAACAAAAATATAGTGTAATTTCATATTAAAATATATAAATTCTTTTTTCTATATAAAATATAACTTGTCCTATTATTTTGTACGATTTAATATTTTGTGATGGAATGTAGTTTAAAATTCGATCTTTTTTTTCATATTTTTACTAGATGTATAAAATTTTCTTTGCATGCATTTAAATATTATAATAAATATTTATAATTACTATAATATTAACATTATAACATATTATATACAATTATCTCAGTAGGGTTTTAATTTTAATAATTGAAGTTATTAATTAATATTTGCTGCTCCAGTTAAATTAACAAAGAGGTTCAACTAAATCTTGAACTTATATACATCAGTTCATTTAATATCATTATTTTTATTTCAAATGTGCAAATAGATTTTGAAAAGAAACATCGTATCGTAAATCAATTAGTGCAAGATAAACATTGTTGGTAACTCAACATTTATTAATGTTTAAAAGCAATTTTGGTGACAATATTATTTTCATTTTTATGAATTAATTTATAAATTTTCAAGATATTGATCAGTTGTGTCTTTAACAAATGTATGAAAAAAATTTAGTTATTAGCGCAGTCGTTAGAAGTTATGTTTTAAACCAACTTTAATTTCACTTAGAAATCTTAGTGTTTCTTTTAAAAAATGTATTATTTGGAAAAAAAATCGTAGTTAGAAGTTGTTACAGCTGTAATTACTGTATAATTATTATTTTAATTAATTTAATACTTCGTGCTGTTGAAAATTCCAGAATAATAGTACCTCAGCGCTAAGCAAGTTTACTCTGCATTATGCAATTATCGTGAGCGTTTTTGGAACTGTTGTAATCACCAATTCGTGAATCGTGTGGAAGTATCAAAAAAATTTTACTATCACTTTTAGAAATTTTTACTGTTACAATCTTTTTGAATTGAAATTTATTTAAAAATAAAAAATAAACCATTTTAACAAATTGAATTGAAATTCTTTAAAAAATGTTCGATAGGACTCATAAATCTTCAATTCAGTATTGAATTTACGTACGAATAAGTTTTACTTAGTTATTGCACGTTATTTTCAATCAAATAGGCTGCAGTGTTTATAGCCTTCAGTATCCACTATATAATTTAACTAACAGTTTGTACAAATTGCTGATAGTCTCATATTATTTTAGATTTAATAATTAATATAAAAACAAACATAATTAACACACTCGTATTTTACAAGATAAAACAAATTTTATTTTTTTAATAATTCAAGAAAAAATATTACTTTTATATAAAGTTTTTAAAATCTTTTTCTTTTTTTCTAATTTCTTGTCGAAATCGTAAAAGATATTTCGGATTGCCATTATTTTTTAATTGTTTACTGGAAAATTTTTTAATAATTACTTTACAATCTGTTAATTTTTTTACATTTTTAATTAATCTATTAAAATTTTCATTATTTTCAAATTCTACCCAAACATCTGCAGTTATTTCCTTTTTATTTGGTGATCTTAATGGACGTTGAATATCTAATTTTTCAACAATTTCAAGTTCATTACGACATAAATTTGTAATTTTTTTTTTAATACGTTCTTTTCGTAATTGTTGCATTTCTTTTAACAGAACCGTAATACGAAATTCATCTTCTTGTAGTGATGTCAATTTAGATTTTAATAAAGTTTGCACCTGTTGTACTTCTTGCATTTTATCTTGATCATCTTTAATTGGCATTGAGTCAATTTTCAATTCTAATATTTTAAAAGCCTCCAGAAGATTATCAATTATCTCTTGACCCAAAATGCAACCATTTTTTATATCAACAAAATCGTTATTTCCGTCTGCGTCAGACATTTCTTTTTTATGTTTTATTTCTTCTTGTCTTTATTTTTTAATTAAAAAATATATGAATTTTTTTTAAAAAAATTTTAAATTACCGTTTTCAAAAATTAAATAGAAAGCACAAATCAATTATTTTTTTCAAGCTGTTGCTTAGCCGGGCAAAAAAAAATAAACAAAAAGTAATGACATCTGACAGTTGACACTGGCAATATCAATAGTTCTCCTCACGCATATTACCCAACCAACTATAATACGGAAAAATAGAGAAGCGAAACTAAACCAAATTATATAACAAGTTAGAGTTTCAGAAATTTTTGAAATGCTTTACTTTACAGCGTTCTTCATGTTCCAAATTTTTTTTCCATCCAAAAATCTTAAAATACGATATCTGGTGAGTTCAAGAAATCTACGTTTGGAGAAATCTTTTTGCCATTTGTATTTTTTAACAATTAATTACTTGCGATTTTTAAAATATAGATTTTTCATTTATCCTACAGAAGTGGAAAGGATCGTATAACAACCTATAAAAAGAATTAAGATTATGAAGCATGCATAAAAATATAAAAATAAATTGCATTTTGAATATTATTTAAGGAGCATAGTTTGGTTATATAAACTGAATTTCAAAGGCAGATTGGTAAATGGGTTCATGTCCCACATTTGGCTATTGAAAAAACATTACCTCGCAGAAGTCAGCAATTTTTCTAGCCTGGTATAACTGTCGCTATTACGGAAAAGTGGTAAAATTTGTGAAAAATTTTCATGAAATAATCAAAAAGAATAATTGTTTTAGGTAATTGAACATAATTGTTTTTTTTTTTGAATAACTTGCCTCTTATTCTGGTTGTGTGATTTCTCAACACTTAATAGATAAATCAGGTAACCATGTCATACAATTGGAGGTGAAAATACCAAATCGATATTATGAATTAGAAAAAAATAGCGTGTAGTAAGTTGGAACACAGTCTAAACCATGATAGATCTGAACGCATCCTAATTAGAATATATGATATATGTCACTTAGCCATTTCCAACAAGTTAGTATAGTTTACGCTATTCGGCGGTGTCATTCCAATAAGATTAAAATAGTAAACAAATCTTAAATTAAATTATATTTTAAATACTTTTTACATCGCCTGTAACAAATTATTAATGGTCGAAGTAATTCATTACCACGAATAGTAGAAGTAATTCATTACCTGGCTTCAGTTTATAAACATTATAAATTATTAACTCTTATTATCGATTGGAATAACATCAAATATAAAATAAAGAAATAGCAAAATTTTTATCACAAAATATTTAAAATAACATTTAACCTTTAATAAAAACACAGTCACCTGAGTGTATTCATTTGTTCAGTAAGTTACACATTGATATTACTTTATAAAGAGTTTAATTTTTTGTAATGTATTCTGTAGGATTTTTTATATAGTTTCATGGCGACTTCAAGAATTCAGAAAGCAAAAACAAATTCAAATAAGAAAAAAGATGATGGAGAAAGGAAAAAAATTCTCGCAGAAAAGGAAAAAAAACGTCGTCGAAAAATTAAAGAAGATCCAGTAAAATATTCCCAACAAAAACTTAAGGAAAAACAGCGATATTTGAAAAAGAAAGAAAATAAAGTAGTAAAAAGTATAAAGGATATGACAGAACGGGACCAACGTTTACAAAGAATAAAGTGGAAAATTAATAAGAGGAATAACAGAAAAAATAACACATTAGCACAACAAAATGCAGAAACTGAAGGTATCTTTGGTTTCTGAAGCTAGTCCAATTCAACCAATCATAAAACAGTAATAATTTAATAAAAATATTTAAAAACTTCAATATTCTATGAAAAAATTGCTTCTCAAACAGAATATTCTTTTCATTCTAGATTTTGGATTTAATCTACACCATTGGATGTAGACTAAAAAGAATACGTTAAGAATCTTCTGAAAAAAATAAGAATACAGAACAAAAGGAATATAATAAACAGAATGAATAAAAGAACCTTATATGTCATTTTCAGAATATCCCGAATAAATGAAAGAAAACATTCAAGGTGTCTGTCTTACGAATAAGGGATATGTCAGGCTACATCCAAAGGTAGAATGAAAAGAATATTCTTTTCGAAACGTAATTCTTTCATATAAAATTGAAATTTGTAAATATTTTCATTAAATTTAAATTGGGGCAATGCAAGTTATTAAACTTGGAAAATGCAAATTAATGCTACATATAATTTATATAATTAAAATTAATGCTAAAATTAATTTAAAAAAATATTAATTGTAGTATATTTTGTTATATTCTTTTATGCCGGAATATTGTAATCCTTCTGCAGAATGAATAAAAGAAAATACCTTAACAAGAGCATTAGCGATGTCTCCTAATGCTTTTGTTGATGCCTTACGCATACAATATATAATACTACATCTACAATTTCTTTCGCTATCAATACGCAGCCTACAAGAGTTCTTTTGCAATGGTTCAGCTATATTAAAATTATTTATAGAATAATTTTTGTTTAATAGATTCCGTACAAGATAATTTCACTCAGCATATTTTTAATACGACTAAGAATTATGTAAATACAAAATGTACTTTAAAACAAAAACGCTACTGTAGACTTTGCGATGCCTCCACAAATATATTGGCAATGTTTTTTTGCGTTGGTATAAAATTTGACATATTATTTTGAAATTTATTTGTTGTTAATTTATCGTGTTTTTTTCTTGATGCAAAATTCTGCATTATAAATTGCAAAATTTTTTCCTGGTATTAATGGAATTCTAAAATCTTTATATTTTACAAGAGAATAGAATTCTACACTGCCTCGTCATTTTATTTTGTTTTTATTGCGAAAATATCGGCTGCCAAGCTATTTTACGAATAAGATTAAAATGTAGGACTATCCAGAGTTGCGGGAATACTTTTACGAGATAACAATAAAAAGGTTTATGTATGATATTTTATGCTAACCAGTTTATGTATGATATTTTATGGTTATACTAAAAAATTATCAGGTAAAATTTACAAAATTTCTCTTTTAAAAAACTTTGTCATAACATTAACAAAGTATCCCTTACAAAATTATTATCAATCATAAATGATAGATTACTGCTCTTTTCTGACATTTATTAAAATTTCCATAAAAATATGTAAATATACAACTCTGGTTTCACGACGTAAACAACCATTTTTGTAAATTAAGGTACGCCTAATGTGAAATAGAAATTTATAAATTTTTTGTAGTCGTATGAAAATTTTTTACAGGGATAATTATCTCATTTAACGAATCGATAAATTTTGACAGTTTGGGAAAAACAACGAAGGTAACGAAAGTTTAAATAAAGAAAATGTAATGTAAATGTAAATAAAATTCAAGTTATTCATTCATAACTCAAATCTTGTGTAGTAAATTTTAAAAAATCAATAAGAAAAAAACAACTGAAATTTAAAAACAAAACCATGTTAAATTTTCTAAAACCAGCAAAGCAAATGAAAGGATATAAAATTACTGATAATGACAGAACTAGAAAATATGGAATAGGAGCTAATTCTTTGAAAATGCTCAAGGAAAAAGCAATATTAAAATTTCCAGTAAGTACATAGTTTTACACATTTTTAATATTTATTTGTTTTGACTCTGTACATTTTTGTTGTGTAAGCTAAATTTATTAACGATTAATGAATTCACATTTTGCGTAAATTTTGTATTTTTTTGATTGATTTTTTTCCAATTTTTTGATGAAAAATTGATATTTTGCCCTTACAATAATTTTTCAAGGGCAATAAATTCCGTCGAAAGAAAAAAGGATTTTTACATTAATTGCAAAAATTTATATATATATTTATATGTATATATACCGTGTATATATTTATGAAAACGCAATCGCAGTAACCCGATACTATCGACCACTTGTTGATTTAACTTTTCTGGTGTTCATCAACCTTGTGTCCTGAAGGACATAAATTGGCAGTGTTTTTCAAGGATTAATTTTATGTGATATATAGTTAAATATATATGAAAATTAGGGTAAGGTCAGGGCTGAGTCGAGTAAATTTAATAATTTTCTATAAAAAATCGGTCAAGGATATAAATTTAACCTCATTTTCTGGGGAGGCATAGTTTTTATTGGAGAATTTTCATCAAAAAAACGAAAAGTGTTATTTATTGCAAATAGTGTACCATAGAAATATAAAATATCTAGGACATTTTGAAACATTTAGATTAAAGTGTCGGAAATTATACAATAAGTATTATATATATATTACTTTTTAGCTAGAAGATTGTCATATTTATTTATCGAAAGATGGTTTCGAAGTATCAGATGAGGATTATTTTCAAACAATTGAACCACAAACATTATTTATTATTGCTGGACCGAATGATGATATAACAACTGGTAAGTTTGTGATGTAATAAATGTAAGAATTTTCATTTTACATGTTACAATCATAACTTAACTTGAAATTCTTTCAAATTTACTATTAAGTTTATAATATTTATTCCAGATTCTGATTTAGAATATGAAAAAATGCGGGAACAATCACCAATTCTGCAAATTTCTGATTTTATTTATGAATTTATGGAAAAAAATCCAGACAGATTTCGTAAAATGATTGTTGATTACGAAAAACGTCATAAAAATAATAAAATTTCTGATGATAATGAAAAAACTGAATTCAGTTTAAAAAGTGAACATAAAGAATGGTTTGAAGGGCAAGAAGAACGCTGTCAAACTAAAGAAGAAGCAATGGCTAGAAGATCACAAGATCGTATTCGTAGTTATTATTATAAAACAAAAGATGAAATTACTAAAAATAAATTATACAGAACAAATTTACAAGCACGTCAAGTATTTGATAAAATTTTAGAAAAATTTCGTTATTTATTAATTGGTTGTGATTATTTTTCAATGATTTTTGATCGGAGTTGTTCAAAAAAACATGAACTTATTGATAATATTATTAATGATGAAACTGATTCGGGTAATCGTTCAGCAATACCAAATAAAAGGTTACGTCAAATAATCAAAGATTATACAAAAAGTACACAATTATTAGATGAATGGTCTGTATCATTATGTACAGACCGTGGTGATTTTTATTGTCATGGTTCATATAGTTCCAATGAAAATAATACATCTACGATTTGTAAAAAAAATCATTTAATTAATCCATATACATCAAGAGAAAATTTAATATTATTTCAAGTATGGAATTTAGATCATCAAATTGAATTATCACGTACAATTTTACCATCATTAATTGAAAATGTTAATAATTTAATTGAATATCCAAATAAAAAATGTCATATACATAAAAAGAAATATTTAGATATCAATATATTAGAGTATTTTTTAGAAATATTTAGTTTAAAAAATTTGAAATTAGTACATATTGTTTGCCATGAAAAAGTACAACGTTCAAATAAATCAAATGGTCGATTAATTTGTGAAGATTGTAAAGAATATAAAATTTTAAAAGAATTGTGTGATATTTCATGTCCTGAAGAAGTTGATGCTTGTTAAGAGAATTAACTTATCAGCTTCAAATGATTGAAAATAACTTGTTTGCAAAAGAAAAGGAGACTGTAATAAAAATGGATTTTATAGTTATTATAACCAAAATTATTTTTATAGTAGAAGACATTGTGTAGAAAATTATTCAAATTAATTATATAATTTATTTGTAGGCTTAAATTTTTATTCAGTAATAAGCAATATTACATTCGATAAATTTATTTTCATATTTAAATTGAACTATAATATAGATTTAATAGTATTCTAAGTGTAATGTTGTGAACATATAAATTTTAGTTGAAAAGTTGATTATTGTTTTCGACTGAAAATCATTAAATGCTTCTTGAAATATTTATAAAACAAAACAAAATGTTTAGTAAAAATATCAAAATTATTCAGTATCGTTAAATTTGTTCAATGTTCCAGTAAATTTAATAAAATAAATTGTTAATAAAAATATGTAGTTAAATTATATATATATATAAATAAAAAACTTTTAAAAAAATATTCTATAACCTTTTCACTTGTTAAAATAATCAAATCAATATTTAAGACTTTTAAAACTTATACAAATAACTATAATAACTAACTTTTTTTAATATGCTGAATTTTTTAATAATTATAAATTGGATCTCTTAATTTAATATGCCATATTATATTAGTGATAGTATTTTATTTCAAATTTGTTAATTTGCCATTTTATTTAAAATTGAATTAATAAGATTAAAATTTTTTGTATTAATAATGATAATGTTACTATTTTTAATAAAAATTTCCATCTTCTATGAACTTAAAATTATTTTTTCTACAAATTAATTAATTTTTTCTTATATATTTTGTTACGTCTTTTTTATATAATTAAATTGTAGAAATTTATAAAATAATCCAAAAAAAAAAAAGAAATGTTAAAAAGATAGTAAATATAATAATATAAAAAAAGAAAAACTTGATTTTCAATTAATTATTTATTTAATTAAACTTTTGGAGAGTATTTTTTTAAATCTATAATTTACCAACAACACTATAACTTGAGCTACAAAACTATTTATAATTTAATTTATTTAATAAGTTTTAAATCATAATTTCTGATAAACATTTCCACTTAACATCATAATTTTTGATAGTCATTTAGACTTAATTGATACCACACATATTCTATATAATCAAATTATTTTTAAAAACATTAATTTTTATAATGTATGCGTATATTGAATTCTTAAAAATCAATTACAATTTAGTTTCTTTTTTATCTAAATTAAACATAATTTCTGTACGGCATTGAATCTGTAAAAATAAAACTTTCAACAAATTATCTGAAATTAATTAAAAAGATAATAATTATAAAAATAAAAATAGATTAACATTTTTCTAAAAAAATTTGCGCAAGTTCAAATTCTATCAATTTTGCGCAAGTTCATTATTACAAAATTGATTTTGCAGTTTTGCTCATTTACTTTTCTAAAACATTACTTTAGCATGCGTAGAAAACTAAAATTATAATTTATATACGAAGTAAAAACATATTCTATTAAATAATTAATATTTATAAAATTATTTTCAATTTCTTATGCATGAAAATAATTTATTAAATTAATTTTAATTTTCCTGTACAAATAATTTTTTAAATAAAATTGTTAATTTAGAATGTCAATGTTTAATATTTAATATGTTCCTTATTTTGTTTTTAATTTTATATAAAAAATTTTGCCAAAAATAATTTTCCCTAAATTAATATAAAATCTTGCCAAACCGATTTCCTTTTTGTGTAGTAAAATATATAATTTACCTGAACTAAAAAGTTATAAAAGTAAAATAATTATTAGTCATTTTGAAAAAAGGTAAAAAATTGTAATATTTAAGAATTAATTAAAATTTTACTTTAGGAATATATATTTTTTCTAAATGTATACTGAGAAAGACCAAATTTATTTTATTAAAAATACAAAAACATATTTTTTTGTTATATTATATTTTTGTGCTTGAAAATTTTCACGATTTAAAGATATTTTTTTGGCAATTGACCAAAAAACCGATTCGTAAAGTTTTTCTCAATTTTAATCTTATTGTCCCCCCAAAATTTACAAATACTATAAACCAATTTTTTTTATTTTTTTGATAGCACGAGTATATTTATACATAAAAGTTCAAAAATTAATTATTTACAATGAAAATTTTTTTCTATAGGAAAATTTAAGAGGGTAAAATAAATATATTTGAGTTATTGGTTCTACTGAAAATTTGAATATACCTGAAAATATGCTAATAAATTTCATCTTAAAAACGGTATATTGTGAGAAGGACTATAAGATTTGATTTAATGAATTTTTGAACCATGATCACAAGATTTTCAAAATATTTCATTATATATATTGGAAATCTAGATTTGAATTAAAGGTTTTTTTTGTTAGATTGAATTTTGTTAGATTGAAAATTATGTTAGACAAAGAAACGGAGTCTCTAACATTGTATACACATGCAAAAATTATGGAAAAATTATAATTGTCAACATACTTAAGAATTGGTTTCTTTGAAATTAATTATTTGTTTTTATGAAAATTTAATTTTCTATTTTACATCATTGTTTTCTATTGATTCATAAATGTAAAAAAAAACTTGTAAAGAAAATTTTGCACTTAAGAATTTTTAGTGTCTGACATTACAACATAAAATTTTTCTTTTCCTAATTGTATTTGAGTTTTTCGCAACAAATGTTTTATTTTTTTTAATTTAAATTTAATTCTAAATAAATTTTTATTCTTGAATAGCTGTTTTTATTTTTTTGAAAATTGTACTTTTTTTATTTTTTTTTTTGTGTGTACATATTTACACTTTTCTGTGTGGGTATAAATTCGGATTGGGGCACAGATCCAAAAAAAAATTTCTATTTTGCCAAAATATTTGAAAATTTAGTGCGAGTTGGGCAAACGGAACGCGACGTCGATGTTTTAGAGTTTTCCAAAAAAAAAAAAAATAAGGAAAAAGCAAAAAAGAAAATTTATTTTAATTAAAAAATTAATATTTCTTTATCTAACAGCCAAATAAATTTCCTTATTTGAAGGGAAATTTTTTTTTTTGTAGAAATTAATTTTATTTCCGGATTAAATTTTTTTTTAATTTGTTAAAATTAACATAAAAGTTAATTAAAATAAAAAATTAAGAAAAAAAAAACGTAATTTTTTTTGAAAAATTTGTTAAAATTTCCGGTTTGTGAATATAAAATATTTTTTTTTAAAACACCAACAAATAAAAAGTCCTTTGGAAATTAAAAAAAAAAAAAAAGGATTCAAGTTTTATTTCAAAAGTGTGATTTTTTTTTGTCATTTAATGAAATAAAGTGGAAAATTAAATTAGGATTCGAAAATAAAAGTGTGGAACGAAAAAAAAACATTTTTCAAGGAAAATATTTTTTTGAAAATATTCTTTAATTTTTGATTAAGATTAATAATTCTTGAAACTGAAAAAGGACGTTATACGATATAGCAAATAGAATGGAAGCAAGGTAAGACATAGAAATATATTTTTTTAAAAAAATTATCCTCAAACTGTGATTCAGAGAATTATTTTTAATGTTTTTGAAGATTAATCATGATTTAAAAAAAAACGTTGCTTAATTATTTTTTTATGGAAATAATTTTAATCATAAAATTTTATAATAAAAAATGTTTCTTTAAAATTTTCTTCTTGAAAAAAAAAATTTTTCGCATAAATTTTTTATTTTAATTTAAATTTTAAAAATTCTTATGGAACAAATTGTGGAAGGAAGAGTGAGGAAAATTATAGAAATGAAAATTTTATAGTTTTTGTAATAATCTATTTTTAAAAAATTTATAGATATAGATATACCGTATTTTTTTTATATATTTTCATATTTTCTTTTGTGTAGATGTATTGAGGAAAATATTGTGCAAAAAAATTAATTTTTATTAATTCAGTTGGGAAAAGTTTATTTTTTTTTATTTTGGTTAAAAATTAAATTTATTTACAGAATTTTTCGTGTTAACTTATTTATTTTTAAATTTATAAATTTTTATTTAATTAGATGAATTTATTTATTAGTTATTAAGAGAAAAGTAGGTGAAAATTTTCGAAAATATTATTATAAATCAAAATATTGAGCGTTATAAGATATTTTAATAAGTAGTAATGTATTTTGTCCGACGGTGGCTTAAGTGGCTGTGGTGTATTACTTACTGGGTTCAACTACCGTCCGAGACATCGATGTTGGTCTAAGTTTACTCAGCTTTAAATGAGTACCAGTAATAAAATTATAATAAAATGTAATGTAAGACTGCGAAAAGTGCTAAAGGTCGAGAAACATTAGCTTGTTGCAATTGAAAGTTTCTTCACTATAAAGAAATTCATGTAACAGAATCCTTATCAAATTAGTAGGTCCAAATTGTAATAAAATGTTAGCAGACCCTTTAAGGGAGGTCTAGGCTCTACACGAGCTGTACTGCCAAAGAGAAGAAGAAGAATGTGTTTTGTAGTAATAAAGTAAATAAATATTAATATATTTCTTTAGATATTTTGTTACTTATCATTGATATTTAATCAAATTATCACTGAAATTTGGTTTAATAATATTCTGTATTTAATCAATTTTTTAATTAACAATTTCTTTCTTTTAAAATGGTCTGACAAAGGGTTTTTACTTGAAATTTACAATATTAATACATATGACAATCTCGAAAGAGTAAATATATTTAAAATATGAAATACAGAATGATATTAAATGTATTGAAGTTTTTAAGCTATTTTTACGGTTCCATTATAGATAAACTTTTCCACTAAAAATCATTACGAATTTGAGATACTTTTTTAAATGTTATACCAATTTATATCCAATCAATCTAGAAAAATTTAAGCATTATTTTACTTAACATTAACAAATTAGTTCATTTCAATGTTCTACATAAAATTTCTTTATCAAGGATCTCCTTGAAGTAATAATCTATAATTTATTAAAAAGGTTATTGAAAATTTTAAAAATTAAAGAAATAATAACTGAAAATTAAATATTTAAGTGAACTTGAATATTTTAAAAATAACTTTGACTATTATAATGTTTTAATTATAAAATTAATTATGTTATCAAAAACTTTTAACTATGAAAATATTATGGTAATAAAATTTTTTTTATATCCAATTAAATAAAATAAATCTTTTTTTATTTACATTTTTTAATAAAGATTAAATTCCATTCGTAATATTATCATTAATAAAAAATTATATTTTATGATATATTTTTCTATGAAAATTAAATAATTTTTCAGTTTCTGTTTGATTTATTTAATTAATCTCATAATATTTACTTAAAAAAATAATAAAAAATAAAATAAATAAAATTTTTGATTAATGAGTCATAATTGTGCCCGCAGTTAAAATGGTAAAAATGTAATTTTTGCGGAAATTCTAAAAGTTTCATGTTGCTCACCACAATAATTAAAGGATGATACAAGGCTGTGTTAGGATACAAGTTTAATAATGAAATAATCTACAAGTCTAATTTTTCAAACATTTTGCTATTACTATTCTTGCACTTTATTCCATTTTTAATCAAAAATCTAAGCTAAAACGAAACTGAAAGTTCATATTTTCTTTTTCGTAATTCACAAAAAAAAAAATTGAATATCCTTAACTTCTTCCTGTCTGTTATTTTTATAATGATTTTGTATAGTCAACATGACAAATTGTAAAATGTTTTATTAAACTTAATATAATAATTTATTTGATTATGAATATCAAGTCAATCTACAAAAATTCAACATTAATTACAAAAAACATACTCTCAATATTTCTGTAAAGTGTCAAATAAATATACTTTTAATTAATAAGCTCTATAATAATGAACATTTTTCCACACTTGCAGCATAATAAATAAATATTTTAATAATTTATGACTATATAAATAATTTGCTTCAATTCAAACTTCCTGGCTACACAAAAAAACACGAATTTGAATAATCGAGATTGAAAAACTGTTTTACCGTCAATTATGAAAGAAAGTAATAACAAAAATGGTTGATTTATAAAAGTTTGTTTTTGATTTTTTTTTAGTTTAATTTGTGGTTCGTGTTAAATTGTAATTTAACTTTAATTTCAACAAAATTAGTTGAATATATGAAAAATATGCTGCGTTAATATAAATTCAAGTTTCTGCCTACCCGTAAAAATAAATGTCTTTTTCTTTTCTGGTACAAAATATACAAAATTATAAGTAGTGAAAGTCAAGTTCAAAAAACGATTTTGTAGTAGTGAATATATTTCTTAAATTTTTTTTTTTTTTAAAGAGGATAAATATTTTTCAATGGTTCATAAAAACAGCAATAAAGACTTTCGACCACAAAAAGTTTATTTGGGTAGCTTCCAAAAAAATAATAATAATATACATATACTAAATGATTTTGAAGATTTTCAGTAAGATTTTATGTGAAATTTAATTTAGTTGGACATATTGGACAGAGTTGGACTTTCAGAATTAATTTTTGTGGTTTTTTAAAAAATCGTAAAATATTTCACTTTTACTATTTTTTATATATGGCAGAAAGAAGGAATTATTATAAAAATTAAATTATATTTCTGAAAATTTTTATCTATACAAAGTAAATTAATTTAAATTTTCATTTATCACAATATTTTCAATTTAAAATCTGAAAGATATTAATTAATACATTTTTGTTATTTAAAATGAAGATCTGTAATTGATTACTATTAAAAAATTAATTATCTTAATATTACTTTTATTTAAAACTGGCATTTATCCCAAATCAATACTATAATAATAATTTACCATTTATTTCAATAATTTTGTTACAAAAAACTAGCCAATTCTATAAATTATCTCTGCAATGCAGTAGTAGAGTATAACCATCTGCAATAATTATTTTTTATAACATGTTTTTTTTTTAAAGGAAACAGAAATTAATAATAATTGAAAATTTTTAATTTACTTTTTTTTTTTTTTATGATTATTCATAATCGAAATGAAAATTAATAATTTTTCACCAACTGGTTTTTCACAATTTTATATTTTCCAGTTTCTAATATAATAAATTCAAATTTATTAAAAATTTATATTCATTTTTAATTATTAACGATGTGAAAAATCATATAAAATTAAATTTTATAATTGAAAGTAAAAAATTTTTTCTCTAATGTGTAGCATGATATCAGAGATAATATATCATTTAGTCAGTGTACATTTTCGATTATTGAAATTTTCACTATACAATTTAATTGCACAAATTTATCGTTTTAAACTGTTGGAAGATATAAATTTAATGGATTGTTAGATTTTGTAAAAGATTATAAAAATTTATTTAAAACTAAGATCATAAAATCAAACAATTTCTAATGATAATTTATGGACAATGCATAATATTGAAGTTTGTTGAGTATATATATTTAAAAAGTGTAAGAAAATTGAATGATTGATTTAGAAAGGATTTTTTAATATATTTTTTTTGATTTTGTACGTTTTCAAAATTAATTGTATAGATATTAGTCAAAGTGGCATTATACAGATGTTTTAAAGTTAATTTTCCTACAATACCAGTTTTTAAGTTAACTTTTGTGCTATACAAGTTTTTAGCTTATTCCAGTTAACTCACTAATTTACGCAATACAATTTTTCAGTTAATACTAGCATTGAGTTTATTCGAATACTAGCATTGAGTTTATTCGAATTAATTTATTCACCTGCAATATTTACACTAAAACCAGCAAATTTTAAGTGAATTTACTTATGTAATACAAAATTTTTTACCAAAAATTTTGAGAGTCTTTCCAATTTCAAGATCCTAAAATTTCTACTATAATATAGATATATTTGTGATCATTACTTGAGAAATACATGAATCCTAATGATTAGAACTTAATGTTATGTGCGATCCTCTTTGAAATTTCTGAAACTTTCAATTATTTTTCTATAAATTTTCCGAGTCTTGTTTAATTTTTAATCAAACTATATAAATTATATCGATATCTTCCTGTGAAAATATATCAATCGCCAATTTTTATAATAAACAAATTTATAATAAACAATAGAATGAAATATGCCAGGTTTGGTCCAAATTTCATGGTTTTATTATAAACCTGTTATCAGTATTTTATTCCACGCGAACAGCTGGAAATTTAGAAAGGAAATCAGGCGACAAAATAAACAAAGAAAACCAAATAGGAAGTTTTTCGAATTTCCTGAGAACTTTTGAAAATGTCGACTAATACATTTTTAGCGGCAATCAAAATTTCAATTAATTAATCACAATTTTTTTAAATAGATATTGATTTGCGTGCATCAATCCGGAAAAATAATCGAAATTAAATAAAAACTTTTATTGTTTTCTTTAGTAATTTTTTAAAGTTTAGTAATCTTTTAACCTTTTCTTAAGTAAATTAACCTTCAAGATACAATTTTATTAATATTTAAAATTTAACTCTATTTACTTCCTATTTTTGATGCCAAATGTCAACGAGGGTTTTTCAATTAAAATAATTTGCAAAAAAAAAAAGTTTTATTTTTGATCATCTCAACTCAACCATTAAAAAAAATATTTTATAAGACAAAAATGTAAACAAATTTTAAAAATAAAAATAATTATTTAAATCCATTTTTTTTTCTTTGCCAAATGAGCTTACAAAGTTGAAAATTTTCTTTTTTTAAACTCGTTAAAGCCAAGCCACCCATGTAGGTGGATTTTTCGTGAAAATTTATATCTACAAAAGAAAAAAAAAAATAAATTTCTTATTTTTGTTTTAGTATTTTTATTTTTTAATTTTAATATAAAAATAATTAAATGATCTCAGATGAATTTTGTTTTTTCGCTTATCAATTTTTATTATAATGCGTTTTTTTTCATAAAAACAAAAATAAAGATTATAAAAATTATATATATATATAGGGGAAAGTCGCCTAAAAATCGTGTAACTTCTCATTGTTCTTTTATTTATCTGAAGAAGTAGAAATCTGAAAATCTATTTACACAATTTCGTCCTATAAATACTTAATAAAAGATTTAATTTTTCTTTCGGTAAGAAAATTATTTTTTACCGAAAGAAAATAAAAGTATTTCCGCAAAATCCGAAATAAAAAATATTCCAAAATGGTTTGGTTTTTTAAATCATATCTACCACAAAAATTAATGTATTGACAATTTGCTTTAATTATCATAATATAGGAAAATTTATAACTCACAGTGGTCCAACTTAGGCAACTCCAATCAAGTTAAGATTTACTCCAATTAACTTTTAGTTACAATGCCTTACAATCAAATAAAAGTTTAAAATAATAGTTTAATACATTCGGCAGTGAAATATATAAAAAAATTATATCGTTACTTAACCCAAAAAATATTGTAGTTTGTTAATAAAAATCCAATTAACTTTTAATGTTGGCCTTTTTAAAATGATTTTAAGTACAAAACTTTTAGCACAATCTCCCATCAATAATAAAATATTATTTCCGAATACAAGAAATTTAGCAAGCGGTCAGATTTCAACGACTGTCCCCTATATTTTTTTGTGAAATTGAAAGTTCCGCATATAAAAACTTTTATTTTTAGTGAATTCTTGAATATTTATATACGACAAAAAGAAAACCATTAAAAAAATCTTGATTATATTAGCACACAAAATAATGTTTAATTTTTGAAATATATACATATAATATTAAAATGATTTTAAGTGGTTGTCAAAGTAAATGAAACAAAAATTGAAAATAATTATTGACTTTTTAATTTAAAAAAAAAAAAATTGAATTTTTATTGTTTTGCTTACAGACTTTATGAAGTTTTCAAAAATTTATGAGCCTTTTAGTTAAAATTAAGTTGTATAAATTTATTTTCAATGACATTGTTAATCATATTTTGTATTTTGTTTTTCGGGTGCTTTTATGGTTGCACTTTAATAAACATAAAATTGTAATAAAAACTAAATAATAAAATTTGTTGAAATGATTAACAAGGAAAAGGTTGAAAACATTTCAATTTTTTTATGATTGATTTTATGGACAAATCTAAAGTAAATATAAAATAATTTTATCGGTGAATTTTGAAAGTAGTGAATTCAAAAATTTTCTGAATCATTTAAACTTGAAAGAAAAGTTATGAAAAATGGATATGGTGAAGGGTGAAATTTTCTTCTTGTTTACATAGTCACATAAATTTGATCGTTTTCAGATTGTAGTCGCTTTTTCAATGTATTTGATTAAAAAGTAGTATTTACTGGGATCCAATTGTATAAATATCGTCGGGGAATGTTGTGGAACCAGGATTTTAATACAATCTGCATTTCTTTGAAAATACATTATCCCCATTAGTAACATTTACTATAAATGCCATATGATCAAATTATTAGTAAACAAGGTAGAAATCTGAAAATCTATTTGCAGTATTTCTTCCTGTAATTACTGCGTAACTTTGTGGATTATATTACATTATTTTATAAGTTGACTAGAATAATTCGGACTTAAAAGTTTTAACGAAATTTTTCTAATTATCTTTTTTGAAACGATTTGTTTTTCTAAAAATAGATATTTATTAGCAGTAAACAAACTGAGTTTACACTTGAGCAAAAAAGTCATGAGCAAATTACATTTTGGGACCAAATTTAAGTTCGACTGTGTAAAAATTATTCCAATAAACGTTGTGTTATCCTCAGTGACGATCCATCAAAATGTGGCCTTCTTTTTAACAGCATTCGCCAAGGTCACATATCAGAAATATAAAATCTAATCAAAATTTCGTTATCTAATTATGCTTACTTATCTAATTGAGATAAATTTTAAAATCCTCAAAAAAAATAAAATAATTTTCCGTGCAAAATTTCTTTACAAAGCTTTTCATCTGATCTAACTATTTATAAAAAAAATTTTTTTTTACTATAATACAGCTCGGGTAAATATACTTTTAATTGACTACAAAAACTCATCAATTTCCTGATTTGAAGTTCAAAGAACTAAAAAAAAAAAAATACAGAAAATTAAATTAAAATTATTTTTACTTTTAGGTTAAAAAACCACCCAATATTTTTTTTTTTATAAACACTTTTTCTATTATAAAACTATAAATAAAAAAATTAAAAAATGACTTGGTAAAAAATAAATAAATAAAATAAAAATAAAAATAATATTAAATAAATAGAAAATTTATTCGTCAAAAAGGCCAAAAACCTCTTTAGTTTCGGTTGGGGTTTTTTTCTATTTTCTTTTGAAGTTTACATTTTTGCCAATTTTCTACGAAAAAAAAAATAACAAAATTATTTTTATAGTAAATATTATATTTTAAAGGAGTAAAATTTCTCTTGAAATTATTTTTATTTTAATCATTCTTTTAAAAATATACTTTTTTTTTATATCCTAAACATCCTAATGTAAAGAAAATGATTATAAAAAAAAAAAGTTACTTGACCGGAAAATTTCTTTTTATTTTATTTATATTTTTCAATTATTTAAATAATTTTACGATATTATTGAACTCAAAATGATAATATTTAAACATTAATTTATTACTTATTGGTATAAATTTTTAATGGTACATTTTATGTTACGTACTAGAAAAGTTTAATGGAATTATACTAGAAAATATTAGTATGTAATTGAATAATATTCAAATTTAATAAAAAATATATTGAAATTTAAATAAATTTAATATAAAAAATTCAACAAGTCAGTGATATCAGCATCATCAAAGAGATCGGGATGAGCCTTGGATTGTGTGATATCGTATTTCCATCTCTACGACATCAATTTTTAGGAGTAACTTTGAAATTTATTATTTCGATTAGAAAATCCACTGTCACTTTCCGTTCGTGTGACAAAGGAGACTAAGGCAGCTAGACTGCTATTTCTGTAATAATTTGATCGATGCGGATAGCTTAAGCCGGACAAATTGCTATCATTTATTAAGAGACTGGAATAAGTCGATGTGTTATAAAGGAATATTAATTGGCCATCGACAAGGATTGTACAACGGGCCTATAACTGGACTAGTGCGAGGGTTTTTCCTACAAATCTCCTCTGAAATCAACCAACCTATTCCAATTGATTTTAAATGTCATCCTGATTTTAAATGTCATAATTTTTTTAATTATTTACTTGATTTTTAATCCTGTTAAAAAATATTTTCAAATTCCATTAATATTTTATAACTTTCAGTAATCATAATCAGCTAAAATCCTACTTTTTCCCATACATAACTTATAAAAATTTCAAATTTCTTAATCATAAATATTTTTAAATACTCTATACACAAAAAATAAAAACACAGAATAAAGCACAAAACCTGCCATAAATAACATGCTGAAAAATAAACTACCAAAAAAAAAACAGACTTTAATTGTAATCTTATTTATACTGATTAACTTGCAATCGTGTTTATAGCATAAAAAGTACGGCGTCGTTACGGCGAACTTATTTATCTCTGTAAATACATAACAAAACACCAACAATACTACACACCAAAAAAAAAAAAACTAATTTTTGAAACCAGTCAGTCTCCTTCAAATGGCAATTTTTTTTTCTGTTACACATAAAACAATGTTGAATCATCAGTCGCCGAAGTCTTTACATATAGTTAGCTACAAAAGAAAACATAAAAAACATAAGAATTTTAGTCAATAAGTTAAACTTCAAAATATACTCTGTATAAGAAAATTGCAAAACCCGAAATAATATAATTTTTTTTTAGCAAAACCACTTCAAATCAGACTCCAAAAACTAAAAAAAAAAAAAAAAGCATAAAAAAAAAAAAATTTTGTATCTTAAACGCGCCAACGACAATCAAACTTTTCGCTTTATTGTTGTTTGTATCTTTGTTTGTTTGCTGTTTCAAATAAAAAATAAAAAAATAAAAAAAACTTTGACGGCATCCAGTACGGGTTCAACTGAAAAGTCGAATCATTAAAGCGGGTTTCGTTGAACGGTACAGTCACGCTTCATTTATATATACAAGATACACGTTAATAAAAATATATTTTTTTATTTTAATTAATTTTAATTTTTATGCGGTTTTTTAAGATTTTTTTTTTTATAAATTAAATAAATTATTGATTTATTGATTCATTAATTTTAATTGAAATAATTGAAAATTTACTTGGTTTTATTTGATTTTTTTTTTGATTTTTAATTAAGAAAGTGGTTCATTTTTGATTCATCTACCAAAAATAAAAAAATTAATATTTGAATAAAGAAAAGTGTTGAAATAATAATTCATTAGTTTAAATCGGATTATAAATTAAATTGTAAATTTTTTTTAGTGGTTAACAAGAAATTAGGAATTATATAAAAAGATTTGGGTGGCCTCCCCCGCCAATTCGTCTGTAAACGCTAATGAACTCATGTTTACATTTATACAATAATTTTTTTTTTTGTTGATTGGAATTTAAATCTTGATAAAAGACTTAATTTTTTTTTCTAGCTGTGTAAGTCGTTACGTGATGATTGAAGATTTTGTGTAAAAAAAAAAATTAATCAGAAAAAATATAAATATTTTTGAGAAAATTCTTATGTTTATGACTCATTTAGTTTTGGATCAATTTTGATTATAGTTTATATTTTTGTGCCGGCTATAAATTTATATTTTATTGACAGGAAAAAAAACAAAGTTTATGTTAAAAAAGTTTATATACAATTTTTTTAAAGGTTTCAATGAATTTTGCTTGTGTTTACATAATTTTTTTATTTTAAAATTATTTTTTTATTGTGCGAGCTATATAAATTCACTGTAAAGGTTTCAGATTACGAAATTAAAAATTACTCATTTGGAAGTAAAATTATTGTTGAAAAAAGTGTAAAAAACTGATTGATTAATAAAATTGTTTAAAAAAAAAAAAGAAACTAAAAGTGTTAAAAAATATTTTTATATAAAAAGCAGAAAAAATGGCTACAACATTGCAAACCCAACAGCAATCAACAGCACAAAATCCTCAATTAAAAAGATTGGTTTATTCAAAATATCGTGAAATGTTAGGTTCATATAATAATAAAGCAAATACAATAATACAATCATTACCTAATTATATGGTTAAGGAGGATAAAGGATTTCATTTTGATTGTATTGAGGATTTAACTAATGTAAATGGAAATAATAATAATGATTTTGTTGATTGTAATGATTCAAAAAGGTAATGATTTTATTTTATGATAGAAATAGTTTTAATTTAAGTTGGTAAAGCGATTAGTGGAAAAATCGCAATTAGATAATGTTATTGCGAATATAAAGATTCAGGTTTTACGTTTGTAGAGAAACACTAAGTGCATAAGTTACGCTGAAATTTCTGTTACTCAAGAATTGCTTGAGTTTTGTTATTAGAGGCTGTCATAGATGGACAGGCTGTCATAGATGGACAGGCTCTGTTAGCTAACCTTTCAAATCGAAGTCATTTTTCAGTAATTATGCATATAATATCCTTCACGATTAAATTTCGTCACAGGTTATTATAGTGAATAAATTGAAATAAGCTAAGATTTTAATGTGTAAACAATCAGTTATTTGCAAATTGAGCCAATTTTTAACTGATTATTCTAATTTAGCTGGTTTATATAAAACACTTTGTTCAGAAAGAAGTTCTGAACGCTTATCTTTTCATTGTGAATAGACCTAAATCCTAAGATCACTAATCGTCTCTTTGTGAATAAATCTACATACGAAGATTACTAATCCTCTCATTAAGTAATGAATTATTTCTAATCCTTTTTGACGCAATCTTTACAAGGAAAGTCAATAACATATAGTGAAGAAATTTAAAGTGGCTAACCAGTTTTACTTATGAGGTTTTTCTGGGCTGCACATTTAAAAACTGATTAAATTTGAGCTGTAATAGCATTTTGTCTAGATATTTATCTGCTCCTGTAAATATGATTCAATATTTCGGAGTTTATATTAAATATTTTCCTATCATGTATCATCAAATCTGAGAAAACTAAATTATTATTAATAATAATTCTACAATAACTCTTCTACTACCCGACCTTCTTCTCTCTATAATATTCATAATACTGTTTAAAAAATAAAGAAATGTTTAAATTTATTCATAAATAATTGCCTGTAGTATTTGGCCTTATAAAAAAACTAGCTCCATAAATGTATTTTACATTAATTTTTTATTATAAAATTGTTCATCAACATAAGCGATAAATATGGAATTTATCTAACATTTAAATATATGTACATATATACTTTTTTTCTGTCTAAGGAAAAAATTAATCTTTATTAAAGCATAAATTATAAATAAGTTGGCGCCATTAATTTTTTAAAATTTTATCTCAAATTACAAAATTTTATTCGTTTTTTTTTTTTTAATTTCAAATATTTTACTCTTAATTTCTAAGAAGTTCTTTGTTAGAAAATTTTTAGATAAAAACATTATTAGATTTTTAAGAAATCATTTTTTTTTTAATAGATTAACAGTGACGACATAATGAAAAATATCTTTTAATTAATTTAAAAATTTTCCATTACAAAACGTTGTATACTGGAAATTTTAAATAATATTTTTATTTGATTTTAATTTTACAAAATTATTTTAGAAAAATTATTGAAGAAAGTTTTTCAAAAATAATTTTGCAGAAAATTTTCAAAAAAAATGAGTCGCAAAAATTTTAATAACGTGGGTGTTACATGAGTATTTTTTTTTTTGTATAATTAAATTTGGCTTTGACCAAATTCAAAAAAAAAAATCATATACATATAAATATTAATTTAAATGTTTTTTAGATTTAGAAAATTATAAATATTGAAAATTATGGTTGCCAAGAATGATAAGTTTTCTAGCGGTCATGAATTTTTCTATTTTCAGATTTGAAAAATTAAAAAAAAAAAAAATAAAAAACAAAAAAAATATGTTTTTTTGTTTTGGTCAAATGATTTTTTTGAAATTGCATTGAAAATTGAAGGAGAAGGTTAGAAATAAGTAATTAAATATTCAAGGATTCTATAAAAAAAAACGAATGATTACTAGTAATGATTATCAGGAATTGACAGTTTTAAAAGTTTTTATAATTAAGTCTATGGGGAATAGTCCAATCTGTAATTATTATAAGGCTAGTTATACATCATGTTCGTTGAATAGTCCGAGGTTTAGAAATCTGGTTCAGTATTTGAATTAAAATGTGAAAAAAGTATTGAATGGAGGACAATATTTGTAGCGAATTTTATTCGGAATTTAAAACAAATTATATAAGTTTATTATTATTACAGAAATTTAGTAATAAAGTCACTTAGTTTCTCAGTATCAGTAGATTGAGTTATTTGACAATATTAAATTTTGGTTAGAAAAGTGTGAAGTTACGGCAATACCTCGCGCGAAGCTCTGTTCTACACTACTACTAATAAGTCTATACGTTTATAGCACATGGACCAATTTACGTTTCTAATAAAAGCTATCCAGTTTTATTATCATAGCTGTGTGTTTAGTACTATCAAAGAAATACTGTTTCAGGTTGCGTAATTTTCTCTGCTGGACCAGGAGGCAGTGACAGAGAAGAATATTTAAATTTTCTTCCTCTTCAACTATTAGGTTCAAAATTTACTGTAATCTTTAAACAAAGTATTAAAATTTTCACTCAGTAAGTTAAATTTAACTGAGTGTAACTGAAATAGTTCCATTAAAATGGTTATTAAATTTAAATTTAGAACAGTATTAGATTCTAAAAGAATTGATAGTAATATGTACTCTAAAATATTCAGTGCTTTGTTCTACTTGTATAATAAAGTAGCATTTATCGATCAAAATCAACTTTATAAAGATATTTATTTAAAAGTGAATTTATTTATTTAACTAAGCAATTATCATAAATATTACTTATTACTTTTATTTTTTGTATTTTTCAAATATTTAGTTTTTAATTGAATAATTTAATTATTACTGCGATATTAATTACTAAATAAATATATATATACTCGTAATAATAGTATTTAATATATTTTCATAGAATTTTTTAATAAAGAATCATATTTCTTTTAAAACCACAATCTGACATTGAGTTACAAAATATTACGTCTACAAAAGTATATTTGATAATTTTTAAAATGAAACCACAAACAAATTTAAATAAATATTATAGTATTTTTTAAAAAAAATATCAAACAAAGAATCATAATATAAAAAATATATGTTTTTGAAATAAAAATAAAAATAAAAAGATGTAATATTTAAACAAATATCTAAAAAATAAATATGACTAAATGCGGAATAAAAAATACTTATTTATAATTATTAAAATTATTTAAAGGAAATTCATTTTAGTTTCCTTTAAAGTAAGCCATTTACTTCAGTTAAAATAAGGAAAAAACAAATTATTTTTTTTTTATCCAGAAATAAATTTAAAATAACAAAATGATTTTGACTTGGAATGACATGTTGTCTGTGGAAAACATAAATTTATTTATGTAACAAATTACAATTTTTTTTTTTTAAATTCTAGCCTTGTTAGAAATTAATTCTTATTATATTCATATATGTATATAAAAATAATATATGTATAAATTTTCACCATATTTGGGACACAATGTTTTCTTGTGGTTTTTTTTTTATTATTTTATTGTTGTACACTCATTAATAAAAATTATCGTTCAATAAATTTAAACTTTGTTGCTTTTGTACATAATACACAATCTTTTAGATTATCATATTTTATACTCATAAGTGTGGAAATAATTTAAAAGTATAAAAATTGTAATTCTATGCTTTATTTAAAGTGTTGAATTTAATGTAATAATTTTGGTTTTTTTTTTTGTTCATTATTTAAAAACCAAAAATTACCAATTAATTCTTTTTTTTGCACTTTGTAGCTATTTAATTACTTAAATGCATAATAATAATTATGGTAGGGTGGCAATAGTGATCTAAATATTAAATTCTGATGTAATTAGGTAGCAATTTAATGACACCATTAATATATATATATATATATACTAATAGTGTATAATTGTATAAAAAAAACTTGATAAAAAAATACATACTTAGTTATATCTAATTTTGTGGTTTTTTTATGAGTTTTATGTCGTAATCGAAAGTAGAATTTTTCTTTTTTTTGCGATAATTTTGTTTTTTTTTTGCTTGATTATAAATAATGTCAATAAAAAACTTTGTTTTGATTAACATTTTAATAAAAAAAAAAACAAAACTTTGTTTATGATTAACATTTAATTAATAATAAAAAATTGTGTATACTTTTTAATCATAAAATAAAGAATGATTTGATTAGAATTTTGATAAGTTTTCAAGTACACATATGGTTTTTTTTTGTTTTCGATAAAACTTATTTTAGTAATATTTTTTTGAAGTTAACAATTTTCTGTCTGTCTCTGGGCAACTGAATTTTATCCTAGATATATGACTGGAAAGTTTAAAAAATTCTATAATTAAATAATTACTAATAATTTAAATGTTTTAAGAAAGTGAAATATTGTACAAGTTCCATTACTGAGGAGTAAATTACGTAATTTTTTAAGAAAGGTAAATGTACAATTTCTACTGCTGAGGAGTAAATTATGTCACTTGGAAATGGCAATAAATATGAAACTACTGTACAATATTTCAACTACACAACATCTGTTTAGTTATTGTCAGACTTTAAGTGAATTTTAGTTAACATTTTTATACAAAGTTATCACCTAATATCAAAAAAAGTTGGTTAAATAATTAAAAAGATAATAATCATTTTTTTAAAATAGACTTTTTTAGAACTTTCAGAAAATTTCACTTACTAGATAAATAATTTTCTAAATAATTAATCTATGTATAAAAAATTTCACAAATTATTAATTAAAAAATGATCTTTAAAAGTTCTTTATTATTTATTACATAGGTATGATTTAGATAGAGTTATATTTAGTTTATATTAATTTTTAGGTTCTATATGTGGTTATACTGTCAGACCTAATTACATAAATTACTCATTTTTCAATCAATATTGTTTTTATATATTTTAATCAAAAATTATCGAAATAATATTTTGGAAATATAGATTAGAAGGTAAAGCTGGGAATAAAAAATATCACCAAAAGTTTTCTCTAATTAAATTTTTATGAAGGAAAACAATAAAAATATCAGGAAATTTTTATAAATAAAATATTTCCGTATATTTTTTATTTAAATATTTTCAATTTTCTAATTCAGGCTTGATTACAAATACTTTTGTTGTTCACACATTTAATAGATAATGGTAGACATTATGGAATTAATTGGTTATCGTAATAATAATATGTAATATTGACACTAAAGCTCACATTGTGTATTTATCAAAGTATTTGCTGTCATCAAAAAAATAAAAAAAGTTGAATTATTTTGAAATAAATGACTACGTAATCCGTATATACATAATTTATAAATATATCAAAAATTATATTTTGTTATTTCTTCTAAATGTATTTGGTCAAGTCATTTTTTTTACAGTGCAACGTCCGCAAAATTAGTCAATTTTTTTTTTGTATTTCCAATGTTATTTATTATTTTATGACAATTCACCGCAAAATTGCATGAATCATTATTTCTGAAAATAAAATATAGATATTTTTATAATTTGTACAAAAATAAAATTCCACTTTAAAAATTATATGTACATATTATCAATAAATTTTAAATATGTATTTTTTTTTTTGACTCATTGCGAAAATGTTGAATAATATTCAAACCTAGAAAAAAAGGTTATCTTATTGATTACCAGTTTGGGTCATCGAGTATCCCTCATCAATTGAAGTGTCATGTATAAATTAAAATTTTTTTTTTAGTTGTGGTGATGATCAATCATTTCCGAAATAAAAATTTATTTAAAAAATTCATCATTGTTTTTTTTTTATGTTTTGTTTTGTAGATAAATTATTATTTTTTTTTAATTATTATAACTTTTTTAGGTTAGGGTTAAAGTCAGGTCTAGACATTTTCTAATTGAAAAATTGAAAGACAGATTATAACATTGTTCCGTGTATGATTATGTAGAGATTTAAAATGAAATAAATTTCACTTTAGAGTAAGTAATAGGAAAATATATGTAAATTAAATAAGAAATTTATAGATAAAATGTGTAGAAATTAATTATTAAATAAATAATTTAATTATTTAAATAAATTCATTAAACACGTAAATTAGTTTTTGTCATAATTATTATTACAATTTTTACATGGAGTTGAAATTGGACAAAATTATGAAATTGTACTACGATTTCAAATGTTAAATATTCTTCCCATTTTTTTAATGTAGTCAAGTAAATTAATAGAGTAAGCATGCTCCAAGCTATAGCTAATAAATATAATTAACAAAATGTAATTTGTCTATAATAAATAAATTAATCGTAACTCAATTTACCTAATATAAAAATATGTAATACTATTCTAATCCAACATATATAGTTAAATTTAAAATAAATTCGTGGAAAATACAAAAATTTTACGTCAATTTGGTACAAATGTAAGAAATGGTTTGACTTGGTATGGAAATGTAGAAAATAAATGAAAGCAGTTTAATGAATGAAATAAAAACTATAAATTAATAATTTAAAAATATTAATATAATACATATAAACATTTTAATATCGAAAATATAACTTCTTATTAATTTAATTATATCCTTTATAGAAGATAATTAAATTTTAATAAACTAAAACTGAAATAATCATATTATATTTTTTATTAATATATTTCAATTTTATAAACCAATAAATAAAATTCTATAAATAATAATTCAATTCCAATTAAAATATGTATATATTTTCAAAGATTCTTTACTTAAAATATTTCTCTCCCCCATCCACAAAATAATTTGAAAATTTTCTAAAACAAAATTTTATTTTCAATTTTCTTCATATAATTTCTAGGTCAACATTAAATATGTAATAAAAGTTTATTTAAAGAAATTATTTTATTCTATAAATATTAAATTTAGTAAATTTTCAAAAAATTTCAATTTCTACATCATTTTCATCAACTTCAGATATAATTTTGTTATTGTAATATTCTTTGAACTCAGAATTAAAATGAAACTAAATTTATCTTTTCGCAATATAATAAGAAAACTAGAAATAAATTGAAACTTTACTGATGACTATTAATTCTATTTTTAGATTCTTATAGGACGATTTATAATATGCACTTGTTTTTGTTTTAATTTAATTTTTATAACACATTCTACATCTAAAGAATTAAAAAAATGTTGAAAGGCATAAAGGTGTTTTTCATTCTCAATTAAAAAAATGAAAAAGAAAAAGAAAACGAAGATGTTTTTATTGGGACGCGGAAAATTTAAAATATACAAAAAACGTTTGATATTTATATGTGTAGTAAAACGTAGAAGGAAAAAGGAAGAATAAAAATAATACTAAGAAAATTTATTTTCACTGTCAAAAACGTTAAACGATTGACTACAAAAATAAAATATACATACATCCCACGTTTTTTTTTTGTCTGAAAATACTATTTAATTGCAGTCACTTAAAAAGACTCCGACAAGTGGAAAATTTAGTGTAAAATATTAAAACTAGTTTTATGGCGATTTTATGATGTACAATGTTTTTGAATTTTAAATGGAAATTAATTTTTTACATATATTAAAGTTTTTATGATTCGAAATTCGGTAATTGAAGATATTTATTGTGCTTATGATTTATGATAGGGCTGTGGGGGAGAGATCGAAATTCACGACTTCAAATCCGACTCAGGCTCCATTTTTCCCTACTGCCGATTTTGATTACGACTCCTACTCAGACTATTCAATATAATTGTTATGAAAAACATCAATTTTTTTAATTTTTTAGAAGATTTTTTATTAAGTAATTTTTTAGAAGATTTTTTATTAAGTACTTTTTATTAAGTATTTTTGCAATTTAACTGTTTATGAAGAGTTCTGATTCGATTGATAACACAAATTTACGTAATAAGCTTTGCGGTGTTAATAAGTCATTAAAAATTATTATTTAATAATCTGATTACACATCTGCTCTTAATTTTTCAACATTAAAAAATCAAAAATTTTTTTTTTTAAATTTCCTTAGAAATTATGTGTGAAATTAAATAATCAATTTTTCACCCTAAATAAAGATAAAATTTAGGTCACACAGTCAACAACCCTGAAATAATATTAACACATATAGTGGGTTCATTAGTGTTTTCCAATTTATCTTAATTTTTTTATTTTTCGTTTACTTTGAAAAATATCGTAAAGAAAAAGTTTATTTTCCTCAAATAACATAAAATATGATAAATGACAAGGCATATATGTTCAAGGTGATGAAAAATGTATCTTTTGAAAATTATCTTTAAGCAATTACTTGTACAACTTGTTAGATTTATGACAAACAATTAAAATTAAATTAAAAGAAAAAATATTGAAAATTTATTAAACCAAATTTTACAATTTTACTATAGTAAAAAAAAGAAAACAAATTGAATTTTATACAACGTTTCGGTTCAAGTTCTAAACTGCTTTTCTTCCGGGATCAATTTTTTGCGAAAATTTTGCAAAAATTTATTTTTATTTATAAAGTTTATTTATTCTATTTTTAAATTATTTTTTTTTTATTAATTCGTGAATTTAAAATTTTAAAAGTTTTATATTTTCCTACTTTTTTGTTAATCAATTTAAATTTTACCTATAAAATTAAGATAATTTCAGTATGTTTCCTGATATTAAAATGAAATTTATTTGGCAAATTATCCAAATAAAAAATGATTTTAATTTTTTTTTTGTATATTTTCTAAAATTTAATAGTTTTGGGTAGTGGGTGGTTTTTTGGCACAATTTACATATAATTTTCCAAAAAAAAAACTCGACTTTTTGTAAACTTTTTAATTTGAAAACATGGAAAATAATCTTTGATATTTTTATGTTGATCCATATCGGCGTCTAAAAGTAACAGAAACTGAATATGTGTGGGCGGTTATTTATGTATATTCTATTAAAATGAAAAAAAAATTGCATTAGAAAGAGAATTACTTAAAAATATGTCATTTAAAATATAGATATTAATATATTTCCACCTCGGCAAATTAAACATTGCCTCCAAAATTATTTTGATGATAATCTTTGTGATATAATAGCAACAATTTTTTAATGGTTTTTGGGTTAGGCTGTAGTTTTTAAAAAACTCATCATAAATTAGGTTAACATTTTTATATTAATAATTATCTAAGTGTTTCCACCGGCAATGACCTTGTCTGATCAAATAAATTTACTTGGTATTAAAAGTTGGTATATTTTTGTATGACTCGATGTTCTTGGCAAAAAAATAAAAGATTTTATTAATATTGGGGCATAAAATAAAAATTAATCTATTCTACTCAATTTCTTTCTATTTAAAGATACGGAGCACCACCAGCTCCTTCATCCGGTTCTATACCATCACAACGTTTACCATCACAATGTACACCACACAATCCACCCGCTTGTGTTCAAAATGCTATGATGACAAAAGATAAAAAACCATTTACATATACACCAAGTGGTATTGATTTATCACAAATAAAATCAGATCGTATGGCTAAAAGATTAGCACGTAATGCTCAAATGGAAGGTGTTGGTACAAATCCAAAACAAAATCCATATGCACAACAGGCATTACAACAGCAACAGCATTCACCTGGTTTAGCACAATCAGCGCTTGGTATGCCGGTACAAGTATTTCCGACAGGTCCACCTCCACCACCACCACCACAACCAAAAGGTAAAACAGCTGGTCCCGGTGGCGTACCACCACCTCCACCACCGCAACCATCAAAAAACCAATTAGCACCTCAAACAAATGGTGCTGCTGCTCGTAAATCACCATCACCGCAAAATTTCGAACCACCACCATTTGGCTGTAGACCAGAAATTAAAATTCCACCAAATCCAATGGCAGCTTTAAAGAAAGTACCAAAACCGGTAGAAAAAAATGATTTCTGGATTGAGGAGTATCGAAAAGATAGATCAAAAAGTCCAATGATTGAAACTGCTCCACAGAGTGAGTTTTACAAAATGTACTTGTCAAAAATAAATTGTAAATAATTTATTCATTTAGGTTATGTTAATCAACCCCAAGATAATTATAACTCAATGCAAGCTCAAAGAAGATCACCATCACCACCACCTGTTGCTATTCAACAACAACAACAACAACAACAGCAACAACAACAACAACAGCAACAACAACAACAACAACAAAAACAACAACAACAACAACAACAACAACAGGCATCTGCACCAGGCCCAATGAGATCACCAGTTGTATCTCAATATCAACAACCACAACAACATCAACAAAGTCCTTTACGATCACCAGCTATTAACCAAACACAATTATATGATCAAAATCGGGGACAAAGTCCAATACGTTCACCAGCCGTACAACAAACACAACAATATGATCAAAATCGTGGACAAAGTCCTATTAAATCACCAGCCATAGCACAAATACAATCGCAATATCAGCAACAGGCACGTCAGCAAAGTCCGATTCGTACTTTTCCAGGTGGACAAATCCAACAGAATCGTGTTGAAAGTCCGTTTCAATCACCACAGGATAATCCAAACCTGCAGAGACCATTGAGTCCAGTTCGTGTCAATCAACAACAACAACAGACTCCGATTTATACTAGGCCATCAGGCTTAACAAGTTCACCACCTGAACAACAACATCAACAAACACCCAGAAATGTAAGTTTAAATTGATTCAAAACAAAATAGAAACTATTCCCAGGAAAGAAAAACGCAATCTGAGAACAAAATGCGCTCGTGAACAAAATGCGCTCGTTTTTATCATAATCAGCTGATCGTATTAGTGGAAATGCGTCAATAAAAATAAAATGCGTCAATAAATAACAAAATGCGCGAATGTTTTTTTGACAATAGTGTCTAGGATAAATATTAAAGTTAATATGATATATTTTAGAGCAATTTGACGGGGACAGCATTTAAATTCGATATACGCGGCGATCGAATGGTTTCATGATAGACCCCCAGTTGATATGTAACTTTTTTTTTGTTGCTAGTGAAAATAATATTTATATCTTTAGCACGTTTTGTTTATTTTTTTTCTAATTTAACGCATTTGGCAACATAATTTACACAGAATCATTAAAGATTGTGATACATAAGAATTCTATTTTTAGAATGTGAGGTCTAGCACGCAACAAAATTAGTTTTTTTTCCCTTCTGTATTCCATTTGGAAAAAATATATAATAATTTTGTTTTACGATGACCAGTAGGAATGGTAAAATAAAGTTGTTAGTATTATTTACTATGTCTGGCAAAATTACAAGTTTTTCTTATCAACGCTGGTACATAGATGTGAAATAAGCGTGCTTAATTAGATGATATTCTAGATATTTATTTCTGTATTATTTAGTCATTTAAATTAATAGGTGGATGTTGACAAATTTAGTAAAGTATAATATGTGAAATAATGTATTAAAGTAAAAGTGCTCCATTTACATTTCCAGCGAAATAGTTTATGCTAATCTTTTACCCATTACTTTTCAAGTAATGTTTCTCGTGAATTATTCAATTTATCATATGGTAACCATTGTATCTTTATAACCTGATACTTACAAGAAAAATTATGGTGAAAAAACCCTTAATTGTAATTTCAATTTTTAAAATAGGGAACTTGTAATAAATAATTTAACGAGATCGAGCATAGAGAAATTATAGATTAGTTTAATTTATTAAAACAATTTTTATTTAATTACATTATCAAATATTTTACTTACATTATCATTTTATTTCAATTAGGCTGTGGGTTCATTATATATCCCACCAGTAGCACCAGAAAATTTAGCATCAAAACAACAACAAGCTCAAGTTTTATCAAATCAACAACAACAATTGCAGCAGCAACAAATACAACAGCAACAATTACAGCAGCAGCAGCAACAACAACAACAGCAAACCGATCGTAAAGGTCCACCACCAAATAGATGGATTTCAGCCCAACCAACTAAAGATGTACCAGATTGGGCACGTCAGAATGATACTACAAAACAACAACAATCACCACAATCGACACGTCATCAGCAGGTTACACCACCATCCCAATCACCACCAATGCGCAATAATGGATCATCACCACAACAACAACAACCACAACCCAAATCAAATCATATGAATCCTGGTTTACGTTTACAAATGAATAACAATGCTCAAGCAACTGGAGGAAATCCAAGGGTTTGTTGACTAAATAATAAAAAAAAAAAAAACTGTTGGAACATTTTAATAAAATTATTTTCGTTTTTGTAGGAACATATAATCCCAATACAATTGGAACAAACTCCAACACCAACCCGTAGTCCAGCAACACCAGGTTTTGGTCCACAACCATATCAAAATTCAAATCAACAATTTAGTAGTGTTTCAAGTCCATCAGGAGGTGGGTTTTCAAATTTTTTTTATTATTAGTTTATATTTTAGTTAGTATATTTTGTGCTAAAATATTTATGGTTACCAGGAAATTCTCCTGGTTATGTTATTCGTAATCCTAATCAATTTGTTGATCAAGGTTACAACACTTATGGTGGTACACAACAACAACAACAACAAATGTCATCAGGTGGTTCTCGTATTGTTCCAATGAGAGTTGAAGGACAGGATAGTCCATTTAATTCAAATAATGTTCGTGGTCCATTATCACAATCACCAATGGTTATGCAAAAGTAAGTTTAATAGATTTTTCATTTCTTTTTGTTGTGAATCTACAAATTTAGACAATTGTCTTGAAAAATTTGGAAAAATGGAATGTTTTTTTTTGTTAATTTAATTTAAAAGAAATTTCGATGCGCTTTTTGCTTTCATAAAAAAAAAATAGCTTTTCTTTAACATAATTTTTCTTTTCATATTTAAATTAAATTTTCTATTTGCGGGGCTTATTTATAAACTTTTTGTTATAGTGGACATTATAATCTAATTGTACATGACATCCCATTAGATGCCGAAATACGCTACAGAAAAGCACGGCTAAGGTATCAAAGAATAAGTGAAATTGTAATCGTTTTGTTTTTGTAATCGTTTTTTATTTTTGTTTTGTTTTTGACAAATCATAAATGAAAATTTTTTAAAATCAATTTTCACGTTATATGGAATTTTGTTATTCTACTAAAATACTGATTTAAAATTAATGTTTTATTTGGTTCAGAAATTTTCATTCAAAATTAAAACTTAATGTAATATCAATTCAATGTAAATGAATATTTTAATATTTCATTAAATTTATTTATAAATTTCTTAAAGACTGAATTAGATTTTCAAGTTTCGTTAATGTGGTTTATTCGAACTAAAATATGTATAAGACTTTCGTTAAGTTTGTTTGTAAAATTTAACCACTACAGGATATTCAAGATTGATATCCTTTAAATTAAATTTATTTTGTCTAAAATAAATTTTAATTCTATTTTCAGTATATCTCCGTTTAATTTTATATTTTTTCATTAAGTTTTTCATATTATTTTTGTAACCATAACTTTGTTGTATATATATATGTATATATTTAATAAAGTTACTTCATTCTGCCGTTGATTTTTGTAAATTATTCATTAAATTCCATAAAATCATATTTATGTTGATTTTCAAATAAAAATAATTAATAATTCGACATTACATTCATTTTATTAACTATTCTAATTAATAAATTACCAGTTTCGTTAATTTTCTGATGATTAAATTTTCATTATTTTGGTAAACATTTTTTTTATCACTTATTCATTGTACATTACCATCATAACTCAAAAACTATTGTAATTTATTTGGGCACTAAATTTCAAAATAAATTTCTGTTAATTAATATTTATGTTGTACCAAAAAAATTAAAAAAAAAAAACAATAAACAATTCATAATTTCTTGTAATTAACACATAAAAATCATGCTTACCCCCTTCAGTGATCCGCGTACTCTCCAGCATCAAAACTCATGGGGTAATAATGGAACTGGACCAAATGGACCAAATCAATCAAAATCATTTAGGATACTACAAAAAATTACTGATACCGAAGGTACTGATGATAATTTATCTTCACATAATAGTACATCATCATCACCATCTGCTGCTGTTACTAGTACTAACAATAAACATATTAACGATAATAATTACGATCAATCGGCGCAATTACAACGACCACAATATTCACGTCAAATGTCGTCATCAGGAATTGGAAATGGTGTTAATAATAATCATCAACAACAACAACAACAATATATCGATAATCAAACCGAACAAATGAGACGAATGCAAATTAGCAATAACGATCAAGATTATATGAATCGTGTACGAAATCATGGTGAGTTTTAATACAACCATAAAAACAAATTATCAATTCTTTCCTACCCTCAACCCCTTCACCCCTTAAACAGACATAAATAAACCACAAATTTTAAATATTTAAATATTTTTTTAATTTATAAATTTAAAAAGTTGACGAAGAAAATCAATCAACTAAAATAGCTGATCTTAAAAGTCGTGTAACTTCGATACCACAAGATCAAATTCATATTTTACATGATATACTTGATCGAAAATTAAAAGAAGATGGTTTAAATATTGATGGCGATACAACTACATTAATTAATGATATCCAAATCAATGGTAGGATTAAAATCGCGAGCTTGGCTTAAAATATAAATATAATATTAAAATTCTTGAGTGTGGCTTAACCCATTTTAAAATACAAAAATTCTTGAGTGAAATAATTTAGTTTTCGGAATCTTTCTTTTTTTTCTATCTCGCCAAAAAAATTTCTTGCTTTTCAAATATAAGCTTGCAAAAAATATTTAATTTCATAAAAAAATATTTATCATATTTAATTTAGTAGCTTTAAAATACAAAACAAAACAAAAATGACATTTCATTTACTTCAAATTTAATAAAAATGTTTCAACATAATTAATTATACGATTAAATAAATTACGTATTTGTTTTAGGAACACCGCCGGTAATACGCCAGCAACAGCCTCCGCGATATGTTCAACAAAGACCCTACCAATTTAATGAAGGTAAATTAGGCTACCTTAGATATTTATCAGTGAGATTGTATACAACTATTTTATTTTATTACGGGCGTAATTCCAAATTCAAAAATTTTTTTCATTTACTTAATGGGGTTTATCTCAATGTATAAACAAAATTATTTTTAAGTAATTTTCAATTAAGAGTTTTGAAAATATTTGAAAACAAACTTTCATAATTTTCGCTCATTTTTTCAGAAAATGAATTTCAATAATTTTTTTAGAAATGAAATTAAAAATGTTATCAACTTTCTTTTACATAATAATTTTGAAATCAAAAAATTTCTCTGAAACGACCAACATCAAATTATGATAACTGAGTATTTATATATTTTGTTTTGTAAAATAAAGAAAATCAATCAACTAAAATTGCTGATCTCAATGACTATAAAATAAATCTATTTATTTTTAGATCAATACCAACAGTATGTACATCCCAGTGAACAGCAAGTACCCGAACCAAAAATTTATACAGGAAGTGCCATCCCAAGTCGATCATTTAAATTATTACAAGCAATGACTACACCAGAAAATGCAGGTAAGTCATAATATTATTTAAATTATTTTAATGAAAAATTATTATTACTTTTTTATTAAATAAATTTATTTGCTAATAAATTAAAAAGCAAATTGGATTTATAATTTTCTTTTTTTTTTAATTAGTTAGTTAAAAATAATTTTGTTTTGTTAAATCATTTACTTTATTTGAAAAATAGTTTGAATAAAATTATATTTTTTTTAACAAAAACTAAGGATTAATTAGCATTAATTTGGATGAAAATTGAAAATTTAGATTGACATTTTACTAAGTGGAACAAGAGAAAGAAAATTGTATTTATTTAAAATTAAATGACTTTTCTTGAAAAAATGTTACCCACATGTAACATTTGTCAGCAGTTCTACATTTTTTCTGCGATATTCTAAAAAAAAAAATCTGCCAATAGAATAATTATTTGGTCTACAAGTGTGTGGTTGGCTTGAAATGTAGAATTTTCTGCACCGGATTTTTGAGCAGTGCAAGATTTTTGATCTGTAAAGTCCGACAACAACAAAAATAATAATATATTTGATGCTTGTTTACATGTAGATTTTTTTCCTTTTTTGCTTTTCGAAAAAAGTAGAGGATTTCAGAATTTCCTTATTATCATAATGTATAAACAAGTTTATTAGAAAACTATTAACATGGTGCGATAATTAATAGCCATTTACAATATATAATTTTTGGCTCAAAAAATGAAAAATTTGTACACTTTCCAAAAAATTATGAAGCAATAAGAAAAATCGATTCCTAGAATATTTATATAGTGTACCCAAGTAGGTATACTTAAATGAAGGGGTAGCATATGGAAATCATTGGGAGGATATTAAATTGTAATTACTTGATAGTATACCTTTAAAATAAAATACATAAGGGACATTAATTTTTTCTTAGGGAATAGTTTTCATCTGTGGATTAATTCAATAGTTTATAGAATATATCTCTCTTGTTACACTTAGTAAAATGTGCCTAGCAGTACGTTGAAAATCTTTATCTTAGCGTGCAAATTAACTTCTCAACTTTTTCGTTCATAATTTAGAAAATTTATACAAACAATTTGTCACACAAAGTAATTGATTAATTATTAATTATTTATCTAATTTCTCTGCAAATTCTTTTGTAAATATTTTTGTTTTAATTTAAAAATACAAATATGAACAAATATAATTGTAAACACAAACATTCATAGATACTTCATTTGTTAAGTGCAAGCTTTAATCAACATATTCACATAATTTTATTTAGAAAAAAAAAACTTTGAAAAAGAAAATTGTGAAATTAAAAACTTATCAATTTCTTTAAATTATTTTATTTTGTAATTAATTTTGTAACTTTAAAATTTTCATTATTATCCTACATTTACACCAAATCATTCTCATCATATTTGTAAATTTTAATATCAAAATTACTACGATTTCATTTAGAGTTAAGCTTGTGTTGAAGAATATTCCAGTAATTAATTAATTAGAATTTAAAAATAATTAATTTCATTATAATGTAATTCATTAGTCATATAATACTTTTAATTATATCTTCTAAAAAAAAATTATATTATAATTAATATTAGATATAAAAATTAATCATTTTCATTATCTTAACAAAACAAATCACAAATCGTTTTTCTCCTTTTCTCTTTCTCTTTTGTAGCCGAGATGGAAGGCTCGGGTGTTGTTGATTACGAACAAATTTCTAATATGCCCTATCCACCTTATCCACCATATCCTTATCCATATGGATATCCTTATCCACCACCTTATCCATATCCACCAATTGATCCAAATAATTGGCCATATCCACATCCACCACCTCCACCATATCCTCCAGTTCCACCATATTTTTATTATTATCCTGAGTATGATTCGCAAAATTTTCACATTGATCCTTATTCAAATAAATCGGTATTTCAGAGACCTAGAAGTCTTTCACAAGAAAGATTTCGCGATTATCGTCGTGATATACGACGTGATAGTGCACCACCAAATATTATTGTAACGCCTAGTTTCGATGAAACCGAAGAGAACCGATTTGATGAAGATCAAGAGAGAATAGCACAAGAAAATCGTAAGATTCGTGCAAAATCAACATTAGGCAGTATTTCGGAAAAGTTCAACAAAATAAACAATCCTGATTATGTGGAATTAAATATAAGCAAGGAAACAGATAAAACATATGTCGGTGAAAGACAAAAAAGAGTGGCAAATACACCATCTCCAAATTATTCTAGCTCACCCGACTCTATATCACCAATAACAAATGAAAGATCAGTAATTGAAAATAATGAAGTACATACAACCAATATTGATGCAGATTCCAGTTCATCAGAAGATGAGGATGAGGAGTTCGATGAAATTAAACCTTTGGAGCATTTCTGGTGTAACACTAGTGAAACAGATATTCAAGGTACTAAAACAGAAATTACACCTGATAATGAGCACGAAGAATGTAAAGAAAATTATAGAAAAGCTATAGATTTCTTTAGAAATCAAACGAACAGTATAGATATAGTACTATCAGCAAATGATACTATTATTTCTGATAATAAAATGAACAAAAATCAACCAAAAAATATAAAGCCAGATATAACTGATTCATCTGAAGAAGATGACTCAGAAGATTCGGTTTCTGAATCTGAAGAAGCAGAGAATGCTGATTTGAAGTTACAAGCTATAAAATCGGTAAATAACATACAAATGTATAATGAAAATGATGAAGAAACTACAATTGAAGATGGTAGTAAAGTATTCGACGATGAAGATACTGAAATTGAGGAAGAATTAACAGATGATGAGACTGAAATTATTGAAGAATCCCCAGATGAAGAAGTAACTGACAACGATGAAGATGTAGAAGAGGTTATAATTCAGGACACTTTAAGTGTGATATATGAAGAAAGTGAAGGTGGGGCTAGTAACTGCAGTGGTAAAAAGAAAACAATAATTCGACAAAATAGTGAATCTTTAAGTGAAGCTTCAACTACTATTGGTAATGATAAAGAACAAAGTGATAATGAATTAACTGATAACAACAAAGAAGATGAAAATTCTGTTACTGTAAGACTTCCTTTACGATTATCATTTAGTAAATCATCTAACGATGAAAATATTACAACTGTTGAAGTGGGTAACAGTGAAATTGAAGATCAAATAAAATCGTTTAGCATTGCATCAATTGTTAATGATAATGATGACGAAGGCGATTATTCTGATGATCCAAATGTAAGTGTAACATTAAGTTTATCATCGTCGCCAAGCGGATCTTTCGATAAACCAGAAAGTTTTAGGAGATCATTCTCAATTGAAAAAATTAAAGAAGAAAATAAATCTGATAATGAAGATGATGACGATGTTTCTGTTTCATTTTCTTTATCAATGAGAAATAAATTTTTATATGAAACTTTTGGGGATGACTTGACTAATGATATTGCAATTGAAGCTGAAGGAGAAGAAGAAAATGATTTTAATACAGAAATAGGTGATATGGAAGATGAAGAAGAACAAGATGAAGAAGATAGAGATGGTAAATGTGAGAGCAAAGATGATGAAATATCTCTTTTACTTTCTCCAAGTTATAAAAATATTTGGCAATCTTTTGGAACCACTTTAAAAGATATAGCAACAAAAGAAGATTCGGTTGAGCCGAGTGTTGTTACGAGTAATGTTAACAACAATAATAGCTTCAGTAATAGTGGCGATGATGTTGAAGATTTTTGGGCAACAATAAAAGAAACAAGGAAACGAGAACAAACTCCAGATTTCTGGGCATCTTTGAAAGAAAATAAAGATGAAATTATAATAGAACCCATAGACGAAGATGATGAAATTGTGGAATCGATTCAGGATTCTGATGATGCAGGACACTGCATTCAAGAGGATAAACAAGACAAAATTTTAACAAATCACGATTTCTGGAGCTCTATGGAAAAATCAAAGAGAGATATTAAGGAAATAAAAAATGATTTTGATGATTTTTGGGGCTCAGCCAAAGATACAGAAGACAAAATTATTAGAAATCGAAGAGCTGTTAGCGAATTTTACGAGTCTACACTTGAAAATAATGATTGCAGTATTGATGCAAAATTAAACAATGAAACAAACAATGAACAAGTTTACACTGAATGTGTTGATGATTTCTGGGGATCACAAAATAAGGATGGGAATGAAAGTGATAGCTCCGAAGGAAAGAGAAGAAATTATAAAAAAGCTATGGATTTCTTTAGAAATAAAAGAGAAAGTAGTTTACCTATAAAAAGAAATGAAGATATGATTCAATCTGAAGAAAGGAAAGGGCAGTTTCGAAATATATGGCAGGCTTTTGACAGTGCAGATAAGCAATATAATTTGGACAAATCTACTGAGAACGGTGAGGGGATTGAAACTGTTTCCTACCGCAACATCGAGCAAAGTAAAGATGAAGAGAAATCTGACGAAGAAGAAAGTGCCGAAGAAGAAAGTGCCGAAGAGGAAACAGAAGAGGAAACAGAAGAAGCGGAAACAGAGGAAGAAGAAGACAGTGCAGAAAAATATAACGCGAAAAAAGAAGAAAATTATTTTGAAGGACACAACTATGTTCAAGATTTAGCATCTCGCAATGTTGTTAAACAAATTGGTAATAGAGATGAATTGGAAGAAATGTCAAGAGATAAAATGGTAGAAGAAGAGGAAGATGATGAGGAAGATGATGAAGAAGAAGATGATGAAGAAGACGAAGAGGAAGAGGAGGACGAGGAAGAAGAACAAGAGGCAGAAGTTGTCAAGAAAACAATGAACTGTAATGAAGACAATTCTCCACAACGTTTTATTTCTAATCCAACTTACGCTTCGAAGACTACAAATATATGTCCAACTTATTACAGTCCACCAATTTACCAACATGAGGATTCTCCTTTTATTTTCAATGAATACAAAACAGGTGCAATGGAAATCTGTATAGATTCAATTAGTAAAGATGAAGTTGATGAAAAACGTTCAGTACGTGATAAAATTATGGCGTTTGAGAGTGGAAAAATTGATAATACTGACTCAAAACTAAAACTGCCATTTACAGCGCAAAATACAACAGAAGATATTAAAGATTATAAAAGCCGTACGAATTCTCTTCAAAGATCTGAATCCGAATTAGAAGAGGATGACTCTGGAGTAACTGATATGAGTAAACACATTTCAGAAACAGATACAGAATCTGAATGTTTCCCTGAGTTAAAGAAAATGACTCGTTATCAGAGAGCAGCAACACATTCGAGGTTATTTAAACTTCTGCAAGATGAATCTGATGGTAGTGGATGTGATAAGGTGGAATCTGCTAAACAAGATGACGAAGAAGAAAAAAGATTAGCTGAAGAATGCAATGTACGTGCCTCACGCAAAAAAATTATTCATAACGTTTCAATAACACGACGTAATAATCCGGAGGCTCTGAAGGATGCGGAATCGATGAGTCAACGTCGTCAAAGACTTTCGCTGCCATTACAACCAAGCAATAGTATTGACTCTGATAATCTTTCAACTTCAAATTCACCGACTAATAGTAACAGTAATTCAAGACAAAATGTTAGCGATCAACTAGTTAACGAATTAGTGCAAAGCTTATTGTTAAAAAAGAATACTAGTCATTTAAGACACTTACCAATGGAAAAACTCAAAGCTGCTGCAAAACGTGTTCTAGAAGAAGATATGGATTCATTAGAAAATACATCATTAGAATCAACACCAGCCTTGACACCACAGGAATTTAAAACAGACTCATACACAGAATATTATGATACTTGGGATTCTAACATTCCAGCTGTAGGATCACATATAAATGAAGATTTTGAAATTGTTCCATCTAAGTCGTTAAAAATTCTTCAAGAGCAATCTGTATCTGGTAAACGTAAACCATGGGGTGTTAGATGTCCACGTGTTTTAAGTTCAAAAACTATAAATCGTGATTTGACTAGAGTTTCAGAATCACCAGAAAATTTTAGAGCATCGAGTATGATTCGAAGTAGTACGGAACGAGATACTGATAATTGTTATAGTCGGGCAAGCTCAATAACAAGACGAAAGCTGTAATTTTTCGTTCTTTTTTAAAAAGTATTAACTCCGAATTGATTCAGATCGATCGAGATATCCAATAATCGAAATATTTTCAGAATTATAATTGATAATGTCTGATATTGGTTACCAGTAAACGCAAACGAGATAGATACTAATGATATCAACTTAATTAGATCAGTTATATCTCTGTGAAAATATAATTATATTCACATTATTTTTCGAAAGAAATGAAATATGCGATGATGTTTTATTATTGTAAATATATATTTAATTCGTAATTTTTGGTTGTAAAATATACTTTCCAATTTTTTATACCAAATTGTTTTTTTTTATAAATTTTTATATGTAAACTGATCACAAGAAATGGAATTGGAAAAAAAAATGAAATTATTAAATAAGATTTTCACTGCCTCTGTAGCATAGCCAAAAAGGTGTAAAAGGAATAATTCCATTATTTATCAGTTTATAGCTTATAAATACTTTAAGGCATTTGCTCATAAAATTAAATTATATTTATATACATATATATATATATTTTTATACTTGATAATAAAGAATATTATACTTTAAATATTTAAGTGATTATTTTGTAGAATCATATTTCATATAATTCATAAATTTCATTAAACATCCTGAATTTGTCCCACAATAATTTATGTTTTTTGTTTTTTTTTTTTGGAAATTTGTTTCGTAGCAACAAATAAAAAGTACTAAATATAATGAAAAAATATCATTAAAATCAAAAATACCAATATAAAAATCAATAAAGCCATGTAAACTCTACCTTGTCCATAAAAACATTTATGAATATTCGATAATTGTCACATTCAAAGGTATTAGAAATTAAGACATAAATTTTTTTTTTACATTTCTTCTTATTTATCTAATTCGTTATTTTTAAAAAGTTTTTTTTTTTGTTTATTAAACCATTTTTTGTGAAATTTCTTTTTGTGTCGCATATATATTTTTTAATTTTTAATCATAAAAATATATTAAAATTAAGATACATTAAATATTTAAGATTAAAAATTTGGGTTTTGTAGTTTTTATTTTATAATAAATATTTTTTTATTTAAAGAAACAGAAATAAAAAATATTAATTTTATAAAATATTATCACAAAATTTAATTAAAGAATGAAAATGTATTAGTTAATATTTAAACTAAAATCTTTAATCAAAATCAATTTGAAATAAATTATGCTATACAATGAATGAAGTTAGCTGTCATAAAACGTATGTTTTCTATATGTTTTCATTACATTTCAAATTTATATAAAACGTGTGTTTTTTTTTATACACAGCATATTAATTTATAAATAAAGTATTGTGTCGTTTAATGAATAGATTAATAACTATTAGTAATTCTGTGAAAATTTTCCAAAACATGATACATGCATATTTGAATTAGATAAATCTTCAGCAAAGCAAATTTAAGAAAATTTGATTGTAACTTGTCAGAATTTTATTTTTTATTTTCTTGTTTTTTTTTATTTTAAGTAATTAATTTATAAATCAACATATGTCATTTTATCATTCAGTTGTCATGTATTGACAAAATCAATTAATGCAGAAATTTACCAATTATTCTTTGGTTTATACCAAATAAAAATATATCATGTATTAATAAATTTGAAAAAGTATTTTGTAATCGAAATCAAAAGTTATGTCAAAAATTTAGATATCATGCGTTGAAAAATTTCCACAGAATTAATAATTATAGTAGTGAGGTAATCAGCTGTTAAATATGCTTTAAAGAATTAATGCTCGAGTAAAAAATTGATTATGATTTAACGGTTTGTTTAAAAAAAAAATTATTTTTATTTAAAATTAAGACATATTTTTAAGGAAAATGTAAATAACACTTTATAATAATATTTATTATTTACAATTTTCTTATATTTAACATTATTTAGTCAAAACTTTGGAGGAAAACTCCACCTTTGGCTTTTTTTTTATAAGAAATTAAGTTTTTTTTTTTTTTTTTTTACTAAAATTACAAAAAGAAAAAGGTTTTTCAACACAAGATTAATGTCTAAATGAAGACTTTTTTTTGAGAAAATAATATGAAAATCAAATTATATCTTTTCGACCAAAACAAAAAAAAAAGCTTTTTTCCTTATACCACAAAAAAAAAAAAAAGCTCAACAAAATTATTTTTGTTTTCGTTTTTTTGTTTTTATTTTTTTTAATATTTTCCCTTTTTGTAACAAAAAAAAAAATTAAATAAATTCTTTTATTTAACTAAAATATTTTTCTATAAAAAAGAAAAGGTGAAGTTTTCTCTTCGTTTTGTTGTTCGAATTCAAGATTTTCTTTGTCCATTACGAACTCGAAAAGGAGTAAAACTGTACTTAAAATGGATAAAGCGAGTTTTGTAATCGAAAATCGAAATTTTAGTGCACTCTGAATGATTTATTTGTTATGGTTTTTGTATTATTTAGTTGCTATATTTGACAAATTATTTCAATCAAAGAGTTTAGAGGATGAATGTATTAAGTAAAACTTTCATTTTGACGTTTAAAATTCTCAGTTTTCTACAAGTAGCCAATGTATGCTACAACATCTATGTATATATCTTATTTTACAAAAATCTCACTTAATACTTTAACCTATAAGCTCTTCAATAATTATTTTAAGCTTTCTATGTGGTTTTTTTTTTTTTTTAATTTAAATATAATTATTATTAATAAAATGACAAAAATTTAAGTTTTTATGTAGGGTTGGGTATAATTTGATGTTATTTACTTAAAAGTAAAATATTTTTAAATACGTAATTATGGCAATAATACACTAAAGCTTATGACCGATGGTGGCTTAAGTGGTAGTGTGCTAAGCTGTAGTACTTTAGGTATTGGGTTCAACTCCCATCCGAGACATCGATGTTGGTCTAAGTTTACTCAGCTTTAAATGAGAACCAGTAATAAGATTACAATAAAATGTAATTTTAGGCTGGGAAAAATGCTAAAGGTCGAGGTTATTAGCTAACAACAAATGTCTCACTAATAAGCTTGTTGCAATTAAAAGTTTCTTCACTATAGAGAAATTTATGGTTCGGAATCCATATAAAATTAGTAGGTCCAAATTGCAATACAAAATGTTATCAATTCAAGTGCAGATAACTCGGTACTTGGAGCTCTATGCTCCACAATGGGGTGATCAAGGGGGAAAAAAAACTAAAGTCTAAACTAATCGACCATCACGACTAGGGTTTCTGGACTCGACTCGACTCGACTCGGACTCGTCGAGTATTTGGGTAGTTTCGCGGACTCGGGACTCGACTCTATACTCGACGAGTCCCGAGTCCAAATTTTTAAAATTGAAAAAAAAAAAAGGTCAATCGATTTATTAAATTTCATTGTCGTTTACGGCTACCTCCAGCATAATTAATTCAGAAGAATTTTTTTTAAATTTTATTTTTGTTTTGTAAATTATTTTTAATTGTTAATTTTTAAAAAAACATAATAAAAATAAACAAAATCTCATACCTCCCCTAACACATTAGTATACCTCACCAAGGTAGAAACCCAGGCCTATATTAATATTCATTCTACAATGTTGGTTTAGCGAAAAATTTCTTTGTACGAATTCGCAGAACAATGGCACTTTTATTTTTCAAACGATCAGAAGACTGTAAAACTCAATAATGAATGAAATTAAAAATCAAAACACATTAGTATACCTCACCAAGGGAAAAACCCTTGGTGAGGTATACTAATGTGTTTTGATTTTGAAATAAAAGAACGTTTTCAATTAGTGGCAACTTCTGCACTAAAATCAGATCAAGACTTGCTGACAAATCTCTCAATTCATTAGTTTTTTTGAAATATTTGTACGTTAAACCAAAAAATGAAAAAACTAATTAAAAACAATTATATAGTTTGAAAGCTTATTAAGTTTTGAAAATAAATTAATTAATTGATAAATTTGAGTACATTTCTTTTTAACATATAATATTATTTTATCAGATTCTTGTAATATTTTTTGTTAAAGACACCGGACTCGGACTCGACTCGGACTCGACGAGTTTTTTAAATTTTGGACCCGGACTCGTCGAGTCTTAAAAACCCGAGTTTTCAGAAACCCTAATCACGACCATATAAATTTGAAGCGACTTTACTGTAGGACAATGATCGACTTACTCTTGCAAAAAAAACCAAAAACTATTCAACTCAAGAATATTACTTATTCATTGCATTAATAAATCAAGTATCTGAAATTTAATATAACCCTCATGCATACCCAGCCCTATTTTGTTAAATCAAATATATGTATTTTTAATTTCATATAAATAGATTATATTATTTTCATGAATGCCCTTGTCATTAGTTTACAACACGTGCATTGCTTTTTCTCTTTTTGACAGATTTCATACTAAATTGTTGTTTGGTTTTAAAACCTCTCCAGATTTTAAATGTTATTTTGTAATTTAAATGTGATATTATTAATTAATTAAATTTGTTATAAGTTTGTTGCTTTTAATTTAATTTAATTATTTATTATTTTTCCTGATTTATGTTTCATATTTGTTGGAATTTTTGTTTCAATTTAATGTTTTGCTTTATTTGGTTATCCAAAAAAAACTTTATTATTTTTATTTGTTATACAAGAAAAAAAAAATTATGATTTTCTTTGTTTTTATTCCTGTATTAATAATTAATTAAATATTTTTATTTTCAGGTCCAGGACAATCAGATCTATAATTATTTCTTCAATTAATAGAAATAAATTATAGAATCTAACAAAAAAAAAGTCCAAAACAACAAGAAAAATAAATAATTTTCTTTGAAATAATAAATTTGAAATTCAAAATATATAAAAATAAAATAAAAGAAAATTAAAAACATAATTAATTAAAATACAAAAAAAAAAAAAGATATTCAATTTAAAAGCCTTATGAATGCAAGATAGACAAATAAAAAAAAAATATGGATTCACATATTTTACAAAATTACATTTTAAACAAAATAGAATATTAAATTTTTTTTTTTTAGATGAATTTAAAATTATTATTATGATTTTGTTGATGGCATTTAGTTACTTTTTATGTTAAAAAGGGGATGAAATCAAAAACTCATAAAAAAGAAGAAAATATAAATATATTATACTATTTTATTCGAAAAAAAAAAACATACTGCAAAAATTAAATTTTTATTAATCGACGAAATTATCTTAAATTATTAATTAATATTATGGAAAAGAAAATATATAAATACATATATTAAAAAACATATTTTGATGCTTCTTTATCATTTTTTATTTTTAAAAATATTTTTTATTTAAAACAGAAACATTTTTTTTTTTAAATTTTGCTTTTAATAAAATTAAGCTTTATTCAATTTATAAAATTATTGATTTAATTATCTTTATTTTTATTATTTTAAAATTCTATTTATTATGATATTTATTAAACATTAAGTTTTTTTATGTAGAATATTTAAATATAGAAGTTGCTAAATAGTGACTCTCCGAAATATCCATACTGAGAAAATTATTTCTTATAGTCGCTTAGACAGATCATAATTGAAATCTAGTTTTTTGGCGAATTTGATCTTAAAATTTAGATTACAACTTGAGATCAATATATCGAAAATCTTCGAAATTATTCTAAGATTTAGTTTTTAATCTTCCAAAAGTAATATCTATTGGAAAATAATTTTATAATTTCCAGTGTCATTTTTCAATTTTATTCATAAAAATAGACAAGAAAATAAAAATTGTCTAACCAAAAATAATGGTACTCTTTCTACTACGTGCTGAAACGCACAGTAAAAAATAAAATTTTAAACAAAATTATACGGTAGCACTGACAGATATAATGTTTTTAAATAAATTAGAATTAGAAGTTCAAAATTTCATTTATGTGCGTATTTTTTTTGAAATGTTTTTTTTCAAAAATTTGAGGTCTAAATGACTAAATATAGCACTAAAGTTGAACAATTTTAGTACCTGCTACTTATCCTACGAGATGTATTTTTAAACCATTATAAATTTGAAATATTTAATATTTGTACATTTCTTATTGTCATAGTGAATAAAAACTTGGAAAAATTGTAAAAACTTTTTTATTAAAAACTCCGGTAATCGAAAGTGTTTGGCAGATGATCTGTTAATTTTGTTTTGGAATTTCGGATCGTCACTATACGATTTTCTTTATCATCAGTAAAATAAGTCAGATAATTAATAATTTTGGAATTAAAAATCTTTTATATTTCTTTCATTCATTAACAGGATTAAAAAATTTTTATTTTATAATTTTATATTTTAATTTTTATGGTTTTGATTCGTGGAATATGATTTGTTGTAATTGTAATAAATTAATAAACAAAAAAAAGCGATTATAAATATAAATATTTAATATAGTTTGAAATAAAATAATAAAAACGAATATTATATGATTTTTTTTAATAAAAGTTTTTTGAAAGAAAAATTATATAAAAATTTAGGTAAATATTTTATTAAAATGACAGATATATGTGTGTACTTTCAGTTTTACAGATATTTTACAGAAATTGCATTGAAATTATTAAGCAAAGGCTCAAACCATATATAAACTAGCTTTTTCTAGCTTTTTTAAATAACGTATATTTTAATAACAGATAAAAACTCAATTTCATGTTGTGATTGCAATTAAATATAAATTTAATTTATGTTTCTATTTCAAATATTTTAAAAAGGAAAAGATTTAGTTGATTAAATCATGGTGAATTGCTGGCGATTAAATTTTTTTATAAATATGCAGTAAGTTCAAATTAAACACTCTGAGATAGCCTTTTAAACTTTTTGAAATTATAAATTAAAAATAAACCGTTGCTTTAGTTATCACGATTTAGTTAGAACTCTAGTTAGTGATTAGATTTTTTTATGCAAAATCTCTAAATAATGTAACCAGAATTCGAAAAATTACCAGAATTCGAAAAGCCAGATGCAAATGAATATGTGATGCACAGATTATCGTTACGCCGTAAAGAGATGTTACTAAATTTTGGAAATAGCTTATATCAAATCATCAACGATTTTAGTAAAATTGAATTTGTTAAAAATGCAAATTATATGAAGTTATAAATTTGAAATTAAAAATTTTCAGATTGGAGCAAACTATGAAAAGTAGATAATTTATGGGTGTAGGAGATTTAGTTGATGCCTCTTATGTTAATTTAAAAGCTCAAACCAATGATTTATTATTTTACAAATTTATTTCTTGTAATACAAAACTGGCAGTTGACGATAACCGGTTTTCACGAGATAGATGAAAATTTTAATACATATATGTGTGTAAAATTGATGATTTTCCCAGTGAATACGTAAACGCTTTAATTAGTAAAGAACAAACCAAATATATTATTAGCAGTGCTTATAAGACATATTTAAACTGGTTAAATGATAATGAAGGTGAACTGTTGACAACAATGACTGATTATTTAAAAGAAGTTAATTTAACACATCAACAGGCTTTTTGGTTGTCATTTGTTATGAGCAAAATATGCCCGAAGGATTGGGAAGCATTTTAAATAAAAATAAAAATTTTTATAATGATTTCGAATGTCATGTTAAATGTAAGAAAATAACTTCTTGGCATCAATTCATGGGGATCTCTTTTATATTTAGGATTAAAAGAGTTCCCAAATAGTTTTTTTAGATAAGCAATTTTATATAAAGTTTTGTAATATCAACAAATAAAAAAAAGTTGTTATTCGATTTTCTCACACAAGTTTTTTTAAATTATCAGCTTATTTTGACCTGTACTTTTGTGGAGTTAAAATCATCTCCAAATTTTATTACTTAAAAGATAATATATTGAACAACAATCTTACCATCTTGAAACTTTCTGGTACTGTCATAAAAAAAATGTTTTGAAAATATTTAAAGACAATTTGGTGTTAAATATTAATTTTACTCCCAGTTCTTTAAAATAAAGATAATCAAAAACAGAATTTCTAGTTGTTTCATTCTGCAAAATTTATTCATTCAATTTCATGAAACTATGATTAACTTAACATTAACGTTATGGAAATTTTGGAATATACTGTAAACTTAATCTAAATTGTAATATAAATATTACTAAATATTATACAATGGTTACATAATCTGTTTTTATGGTTACTTTAAGCAATCAAAAAAGACCATAATGTCAAATGAGTAAAAAACAGAATAATGAAACCAAGATTAAATAATTGCCATAAAAAAAAATTATATGTTTGTTTATAAAACAGATTGTTTAGAAAGTATTAACAATTAAAAATATATTTTTGTTATCTTTGTCTTAATTAAATTTAAAATAATTCTATAAACCGAACTAGCAGTCCAACAAAATATTTATTCTTATTTAAAAAAATTAGTAAGAATTAAATTTTCGACGAGGCAGCATGTCACGAACAATCTTTGTGTGCTGTTTTTTACTAATTTTTAGAATAACTTTTACGGAATTAAAAACTTTATCAAATGAAAATGAAATAAAATATTTTCGTGATTTTATTGATGAAATTCAATCACGAATGGATAAAACTGTTAAACCGTGTGATAATTTTCAACAATATGCATGTGGCAATACTAAATATAATTTGAGTTGGTATCAACTTCAAGAAGAAGCTGAAGATTATTTTTTTAATGAACAAACTTCGCTAACCAAAACTGAAGAAAGATTACAAAATTTATATAACGCACCATGCTTGAAATTAGAAAATTTAGATATTTTAATTTTTTTTAAGGAAATCGATTTTCTACGAGACATCAAAAAGTTTCCCATAATTAATACCGAGGACATTGTTCGTAAGAATATAAATGAAATACTTGTTGAAGTTTCAGTTCTACAAAGCATTGTATTGACAAACAATTTGAAACAATTTTTTGTATTAAGAATTGATGACAAATTTAAACCTGGAAATTTTCGAATAGAATTTCAAAATAACTTTAAAACAGAAGATTTTTGGAGTGGATTTTCTGATGTTATGGATAAATTTGGTACTGTAGAAGAATTTGGTAAACCTGAAAAAATTGATCTGGAAAATTTTTTAACAGAAGCAAAAGACATTATTACAAATCGAAAAACCCAGCAAAGTGGTGTATTTTTGGATGGATTAGAAGACTTAAAAAATGCAACAGATTTCGACTTCAATTGGGATGAATTTTTCAAAATTTACTCAGGAAAATTACATTTACCAAGTGATTTTTTCGAAAATGTTACTTTCTTATTAAATGATCCAACAACTATCATGAGACTTTTAAAGCTCATGACTACTACAAAACCTACTACAGTTTTAAATTACTTAATTTGGTCTTACATTCAATTAGCAAAAGAATCAGAATATTTTCCTTCAGAAAAACGGTGTTACAATACAATAAGTTATAATTTAGTGGCACAACCAATTATTTTTCAAAATTTATGGACAACATATTTTAATGAAAACGATAAAAAACATGAAATTGAATTAAGTGATTATTATGAAAAATCTCTACGTAATGTAACAGAGAAATTACCAGAATCTGTACAGACATTTAGAATTAAGTTTGTTGATAGGATGTCTTTACGTCGTAAGGAGATGTTAATAAATTTTGAAAATGATTTATACCAAGTCATTAAAGATTTTGGTAAAATTGATTTTATTAAAAATGCAAATTATGTGAACGATTTGAAGTTAAAAATTTTCAGATTGGAACAATCTATGAAAAATAGAAAATTTATGGATGTAGCAGATTTAGTTGATGCCTCTTATGTTAATTTGAAAGCTCATAACAAACCAATGATTTATTATTTTACAAATGTGTTCCTTGTTATACAAAATTTACAGTTGATGACAACTGGTTTCCAAGAGATGGATGACAATCTTAATATATGTAAAATTGATGATTTTCCCAGAGAATACGTAAACACTTTAATCAGTAAAGAAGCAACTAAGTATATTGTTAGCAGTGCTTATACAACGTATTCAAGTTGGTTAAATGATAATAATGGTGAGTTACCGATAAAAATGACTGAGTATTTAAAAGAAGTTGGTTTAACACATCAACAGGCATTTTGGTTGTCACTACAGCAAGCTACATGTTATGATAAAAATTTGCCTCAAGGTGTGGCAAGCATTTTAAATAAAAATCAATATTTTTATAATGATTTTGAATGTGAAGTTAAATGTAAAAAAATATAAAAAAATTGTATTAAAATTACTTCTTCGAAATTTAAAATATAAATGATTTATTAATTCAAAAATAATGATGTTTTTTAAATACATTTTCCATCTGGTAAGCTGTACGACAAAGTCAAGTAATTTTCCATCTGGTAAGCTGTAAGAAAATTTTCACCAATATGCATGCGGCAATACAAAATATAATTTGAGTTGATATCCACCTGAAGAAGAGGCTGAAAATTACTTTTTGAATAAACAAGCTTCCAAAACTGAAAAAACATTAGAAACTATATAAAACGCACCATGTCAGAGATAGCTAAATTTAGACATTTTAAAATTTTTTAAGGAAATTAATTTTCTAAAAGACATCAAAAAGCTTAACACGTCAACAAGCTTTTTGGTTGTCACTACAGCAAGCTACATGTTATGATAAAAGGAGTGGAAAACATTTTAATTAAAAATCAATACTTATATAATGATTTTGAGTGTGAAGGAAATTGTAAGGAAATATAAATTAAATTGTTTGAAAAAAAAAATTACAAATAAGATATAGGTTTTTCAGGTCAACTTAACGTTTTTTCAGATCAACTTAACGTTTATTCAAACCAAAATAACGTTTTTTAAATCAAAATAAAGATTTTTCATTTCAAATTAAAGAATTTTTATTTCAACTTAAATATTTTTCATTTCAAATTAACGTTTTTAAATTGAAAAAATAATATATAATTAAGTTGAATTTAAAATTTAAAAAACTAAATTTGAAGTTAAAAAAATGGATTTAAATGAATCAATACAATGGGTGTCCTGCTACAGCCATTGGTAATTTCATTGTCATGTCCATGTAATAATTATTGCAAACGGCAGAGGTCAAAGATTCTTTAATTACATCAACTAAATTTAAACTATTTTCTGAATCAGCCAACAAATTTCTTGCAGCCAATTTAGTTTTCGAGAAAACTTTTTCTATTGAATTAAGCATTGGTGAGTATAGGGAAAGGAACATTAGTTGGGGAATGGTCTCTCTAACCTTATCTTGTATTACGCAAGTCTTGTGTATTTTTGCATTGTCAACAACTAACCAATATAATATGGTATTGTTCATTTTTTTGCTGATTGAAATTTTAAATGGTCCAATTAAATTAAAATTATAATTTTTAATTTTTTTAAACTTACGTTCGATAATTAACTTGATAATATTTATTGTTTAAATGATTTTTATTCATTTAATTTGTAACATTAAAAAAATAATTAAGAATTAAGCCATGCAATAAAATAAAAGTAATCAGAATACTAAGATGATTTTTTATTTTAGCAAGTGTTCATAGATATATTCTTGAAAAAACCAATTTCAATTTAAAAACGTTAATTTGAAATGAAAAATATTTAAGTTGAAATAAAAAATCTTTAATTTGAAATGAAAAATCTTTATTTTGATTCTAAAAAACGTTATTTTGGTTTGAATAAACGTTAAGTTGATCTGAAAAAACGTTAAGTTGACCGGAAAAACCTATATATTGAAGTTTTAACTAAATTATTGTATGTGGAATAGTATGAGAATATGATAGATTCAATGAAATGAAGTTTATTTTGAGTAAAACTTTAGTTTACAAGTAGTTTTTTTTAAAAAAAAAATATTTCCATAAATTTTCGATGGAGAAAAATTGTTATAATTTTATATGTCAGGCAATCATTTAATGCCAAATTCAAATTAAAAAGTTTAGAATTACTCAGACAATTTGATCGTAAATATTATTAAAATAATTGCTGGATATTTTAATAAAGATAATTAAAATTATGCTATACAATACCCAATACATGTTGTAGTGGTTTCTTTTTTAACTTTTATTTACTATTTTCTAATTTGAACCTAATTAAAAACAATGTTAATATTATGATATTCTAATTTTTACTTAAACTAGAAATCCTACAACTAATTAATATTATCAAAATGTCTGGAAAATATGCAATACATATTTTAGAAAGATCATTAACGATCGACAATTTTCCAATTAAACCCTTAACACAGGTAAGCACAATTTCACACACTTGATTTTATTTTAAATTAATTTTAGTCGATCGTATATAAATTAATGTTTTGCACTTATTTTTGGAATAAATTTGTCGGAATTAAACGCCTTATCAAATGAAAACGAATTAAAATATTTTCGTGATTTTATTGATGAAATTCAATCACGAACTGGCTTAACACATTAACAGGCTTTTTGGTCGTTACTACAACAAGCTACATGTTATGATAAAAATTTGTCTCAAGGTTCTTAATTAATAAAATTATAAATGACTACCAGAACAAGACAACAATGTCATATCAAAGATAATAATATTAAATTCAGAAAGTGTTTCTTAATTCTTTACATTGCAGTAATTATGTTTTTTCCTGAATATTTTGTATTAAAAAAATGAAATATTTATAACAAAATCAAATTAATTTAGTCTAAATTTATATATGTTGTATAGCCTGCGGGATAGTAAAAAGATGTCTCAATCATTTTGCTGGATTGCACAAATCTTTATAACGATAAATTGTTCGGATTAGCGAAGACAGAAATAAAGAAGATATTGTTAATAATGTCTTCAGTTAATAATGAAGATTTTTTTAAGAATAAAATTATTATTTTAATATGAATTTTCGCGGTTCATATAATAGTTAAGAAAAAGTTTCAAAATTTTAAATTTTAAATTGTATCAAATTTACAGAAACCTTTAAAAATATTCCCAAATTAAATTGAATTTACTGAAAATATTTTTTTTATGTATAAATTTTAATGAGCCATGTTAAAATTCGATTCAATTGAATGGAAGAAATTTTTTTGGAAAGGATACAATGTTGTAATAATTTCTATGAAAATGCAAATAATTCAAAACTTTTTGGGGAAATTTTTAAAATTTATTGTTCACGAGCAATAGATATTTTGAACTATAAAAAAGTCTGGTGAACAAAAATAATAAAAGTTTTTTTCATCTAATTTTTCATTCAATTTATTTCGGAAAATCACAACTTTTCACAAATTTTTGGTTTTATTAAATAAATAAATTTTCGTTACAATAATTTTTTCTTTCATAGTTAAGCGCATATAATTATACAAAAAATTGAGAAAACCGAAATGGAAAAATAGTATATTCTGCATTGAAGATTGTTATATTTTAATTCATGTTGTAAAAGTTATAAATTTATAATCGAGTTTACATATTATGGTACTACTATGTAATTTCCAGAATTTAGTTAGTTTTTGTGATTTATTTGAATATAAGTTTAAATAAATACCATATTTTAAATAGCTAATTTTATGTAGACAAAATAATCTTCATATTTCTTCTGAATCTTAATATTGCCTACATAATATATGATTAATAATTGCCAAATTCACAAATATGTTGTGCAATACAATTTCCATTTTTACATCCATTAGATGTTAAATTACATATTGGTAAACAATGATTAAGATCACTATTTAATGCGGCATAACCATTCCAACAAATACATTTATCTGGTTTAACACAATCTGCAAAATTGTTATTTTATTTCTGCAAAGTACATATTAGATGAATAATAGAAAAGGTACAGATATAATAATAGCCAATAACTTTTCATATTCATAATATTCATAATATTAGAATTTTCATTATCGTTCATAATCTAAATTCCATCAGTAGGGTAATACTAATAAGAAAATTAAATTAACTTTCAAATTGTTGAAATTGGCTGGAATTTCGATAAGATTACCAACTAATTTAATCAATTTGCTTAAAATAATTTTTATTCCACCACAAATGTTTATATCACGATGAAACATGTTTATCTTCTAATAATTTATTCTGAAAAAAATGATTTATGACCGAGAAAAGCTTTCATATAGCATAATAACATAGAAATATTTGTTATAATGTTAAAATCTAATAATAATAACATTTTGTTTTAAAAAGAATTTTTGACATTTTGGAGAAATAATTTATTATTAAATAAAATTACCGATTCTAATAAATTTTGGGAAGTCTTGATTTTATAAATTTTTTTAATACGTATTCTTGTTTTGAGTTTTTTAGCACAATATTTTGGTTGTTTCCGACAATTTTGGTTCTAACTAATTTTGACCATTAGATTAGACATATTTTTTTTCTAATCGCTTTCTCAGCGGTGTGCAAAAGAAAGCCCTTAGCGAGAAATGTCTGTACCCTGTATATTCTTAAAAAATTAAAATATATTAATATTATTATTACACTAATTATAATAAATTCAAATCTAATCTGCTGTTGCTACTTTAACTTTTAATTTATTTTATGTACTAAATATAATGTTTTTAAATGCTTTTCCTATAAATAGTTATTTTGTTTAACTAAATTTAATTCAATTAGTTCTTTAATTTGAATAAATATAGGAAATTATTATCAGAAGATATGATTTTGTGATAAGCCATTGTATTTTTTATCTACTATAACCATTTTTATGGTTTCAAAAAAGGCAAATAATTTATTTCCTTAAATTCAATTTTTGATGATTGTAATAAAACTGAAAAGGAAAAAACAAATAAAAATATTAATTTCTAGATAACAGAAAACCAAGATATAAATTTTGTCCACTTAAAGTGTGCTATTAAAATAATTTGTGATAAATATCCTGCAGGCTATTAAAATTTATTTTATTGATTGTGATATACAGTAAAGTCTCAAATTAAAGACTAGTTTTGTAATGTATATAATTTCTAAAATTGTCGAATTTAAGCTGTTTTATAATTAACTATTTTTAAATTATTTACGTAACTACACTTTCAGCAGACATATTTATTCACTAAACTGTGAAAGGTCAAAAATCATTTCTGATTGTAGTTATTTTTATTTATAAATTAAAATCAATAAGTTTTATTAATTTAAGCTGTAGTCATTAAAATTTCAAGATATTTTTTTCAATTGTTATTAGTGATTTTTAATTAAAACTTTACATATCTTTGGTAATTAGTATTTGGACTACATTTTGCTGTCCACTGAACAAAAAATTTAAAAAATATTTCACTGTAAATATTTTATTTTAAATTCTCAAGAATTTTCACAAAATAATCGGTCTCGTAAATGCAGGCAAAAATAACATTAACTTTCAAAAATATTGCTTGAAAAATAAATTTATATTCTAATCTTATTTAATTTTTCAGTTTTCGTCAATATAAAATGGTATGTTTCAAAAAGCAAATAAGTCTTCTGCGACATCATAATTTATGAAATATGTCGAAATGATGTAAGATTTATTATAGACCTTGTAGTAAAAGATTTATTACAGTATTATAAAAATATGTATATTTTAAAAAGCAACAAGTAGAAAATAAATCTTATGTTGAAACATTGTCAAACAAACTGTTATTGAAAATTTTAATTTTCTGTTAACATAAACTTCAGCAAAGAAGACAAATTTGACTATTTTTCATTATTTATTTTGTAGTAAATTATTTGGTCACCATGTTAACTATAATACAATAATAGTTTAAAGCACATTAACCACAATTTACAGAATCAATTATATGCAATTTTTTTAAAATAATTAAATCAATTTTTTAATTTATAATTTAATTTTATGTATTTTGTATCTCTACAACAGAAATTTATAACATTTACATATATATACAATATTTTAAAAATTAATTATGTACAAGGTTGCTCAACAATTATATTTGTATTTGTAATTTTGTTGTAAATATTTTCTTTTTTTTAAAAAAAAATGGTAAAAATTCAAAGTATTAGTTTTTTATAGATACAATTCTTTCCGAGCTTTTTTCAAAAATTATTTTTAGTATTTGTTGAATTCTGAACAAATTTAATTGTTATGGAACTTGTAGTAAAAGACCTTTACTAGCTGATGTACAAATATAATATGCCGGTTACAAATTGGCTAATCAATCCAGGATATTCTAAAAAATAATAGAATTAATTATCGCTATTACTACTTGACGTTCAATTTACTTAAATTATGAATAATTTTTCTATTTTCCTGATTTTACTTTAGAAATTTGGAATTTTAGGGTATTTTTTTTGTAATTTGTAGTTCTTTTTAAATAATTAATCCTTTACTATATTTATCGCAGTAATTTATAGATAGAAACTTGATAAATATTTAAAAACAATGTAATTTTCCTTAGTTAAAAATTTACTTAAACTTCTTATTATCACTAATTTAGTCAGGTGTCTTAGTATTTTATAAAAGTTTTAGTTGGGGGGGTAAATGAAATAGTATGCGAATACAGTTGATGGGTTCCTGTTACATTAACCTAGCCTCTACTACTTAACGCCAAACTCACCTTCACGTGGTCTCCTCTGTTAAGCTGAGCAACTCATACGAAAGAACTGGCAACCAACCCAGTTGGTGTAGTACGGGTCAGCGAACAAACGAGTAAGGCGGGATCAGAAGCGTCTGTCCCAGATTGGGCGGCTCCCTGGTCAAAAAAAAATCCAGAAGCGTCTGACCCAGATTGGGCGGCTCCCTGGTCTGCGTCTGATCCCAGAGGGACGGCAGCTAACATACCTGGTAGGAGGTTTAAAATACATCTATATACAAAACAATATGGAAGGTACAAAACTAAATACAAAAACGGCAGGGATATCTGCCACAGTGTCGACAGACTCCACGGCTGTCGGCGAGGGCTTGGATAATTTTGTAAAGATTTTATCTAAGTCGCCAGTGGTAAAAATTCATGGGGACAAATCCTCTACATCAATGGTGGTTAACCAGGCCATGGTGCTAGAAAATGCTACTGGTGGTAAAGCTAAAGATAAAAATAAAAATAAAAATACAAATGCTTCAAATATTGGAATCAATATTTTCAGCAGAAGCCAAAAAATGGGGCGTTCTCCAGTAAGAAGCACATCGTTAACAGATCTTGAAACGACCACTCCGGATCAACTCTCGAAGGAGCTTAACATCCATCAGAAATCAATCATTAGCCTAATAAACATTAGTAATGAAAATTTGACTCCGAAAAGTATAAAAGGTGCGTCAGAAGGGAATTTAGCGACAATAAGGAATACTCCTAAACACAACTTTGCTGAAACAGAAAAAATAATAAAATTAGAAAAAGAATTAATAGAAGCCAGAAAAGAAATCCTCGAATTGAAAAACATTATAACAGCGATTCAAAATAAAGACCACAGCTCAATGGAAATAACTCCAATCCAAGTCAACTCAAACACGGCAGCAAATAGAGCAAAAGAAACAGATTGGATGATTCCCAACAGCAAAAAAAAGAAAAAAAAATAATCAGAATAATAGTAACTCAGATAACGAGTCACCAAACATATTTCGCCAAACTGGACCTACAAATCTGGTAAGCAAAAACATTTCAAAAGCAGGAAGAAATGCAAACAAATCAAGTCCTCATGCCATCCCGGAGGCAAAGATCTCAGACAATCGATTCCAGCTGTTAACTAATAATGATAAAGAACTAAGTAATCTTAATTCAACTCTTATCTTTAATACTAACAAGAACTTATCATCCTCGACAAGGGGTTTAAGACCAAACAGCCCAGGATTAACCCCTGAAATCAAGACGAGAAAATATAAACCTCCCCCGGTTATACTTAGTAATGTAAATAGCTACGCAGTGATTAATAAAGAATTGAAATCTAAAAAAATTGAGTTCAGCGCAAACATGCTAGGTAGCAGTCAAATAAAAATAAATGTTAACACAGAAGACGGTTACAGAGAACTTACCAGATACGCCAACGAATCCAAGATTGAATGGCACTCTTATGAGAATAAAACCACGCGGCCAATAAGAGTTATAGCCAGACATTTGCATCCTTCGTGTGATCCAGAACATATCAAGAGTGAGCTACTAGAAAAAAGCTTTAAAATCCTAAGTGTAGAGAATAAAATAATAAAAAAGAAAATTGATGGAAAAGAGTATATAACAAAACTACCATTATTTATGCTGACTTTTGAAAACGATGAAAGTATAAAAAAGATCTTTGAGATACAATATTTAAACCATATGAGGATTAAAATTGAAGCACTCAAATCGAACAAAATTATTCCTCAGTGTAAAAGGTGCCAAAGATATGGACACACTCTAAAGTATTGCCAGAGGGAAGCAAGCTGCGTAAAGTGCGCTGGAAATCACCTAACGGTAGAATGCCAGAAACCGAAAGATACTCCTGCGAAATGCTCAAATTGCGCACAAGATCATCCAGCAAACTATAGAGGTTGCACAGTTGCAAGAGAAATACAGAGAAAAAGATTAAATCAAGTAAATAATAAAAAAAATTCTACTGCTTCTACAACTCAATCAGTCTCCAAAGGAGTAAGCTTTGCACAGGTGCTGAAGTCAAATCAAATGGAACGTAATCTTACTCATAATCATAATACTAGCCAAAATGATATGCTGCAAAATATTCTAAATGTAGTCAGTGAACTTGTAAGTAGAATGGACAGAATTGAAGGTTATCTACCTCGTCCATCAGTGAATCGAAACTTATAATGGATACAAAAGACCTAAGAATAGCTACCTGGAATGCTAATGGCATTAGAAACAAAGTTAAAGAATTAGACATCTTTCTAAATATGTTGAACATTGACATATGTCTCCTCTCCGAAACTCACTTGACGAGCCAAATGTTCATAAAAATTAAAGGTTACAACAGCTACCTAACAAATCACCCAGGTGAACAAGCGAAAGGCGGAAGTGCTGTCCTGGTCAAGGACAACATTAAACAATACATAGATAACTGCATTTGCGCAGATGAAATTCAGTTAACTAAGGTGATAGTAGAGACCAAGCAGCAGAAACTAGCAGTTGGTGCAGTATATTGTCCTCCAAAGTTCAACCTCAAGCAGCAGCATTATACAAACATGCTTCAAGCCTTGGGAGAAAGATACATTATTGGCGGAGACTTCAATGCTAAACACGTAGATTGGGGTTCAAGAATATCAACAACAAAAGGTAAGCAACTGAGAGCAGCAATTAATCAGAACGGCAGTAACTATTACTCCACTGGAAGACCGACATATTGGCCGTCTGACTATAACAAAGTTCCGGATCTATTGGATTTTTTCATTACAAGAAAAGTTTCTCCAAATTACGTAGAGCTCGAGGATAATTACGATCTGAACTCAGATCACTCTGCAGTTATCCTTAACATAAGTGAAAACATAGTAAGGAAATCCAGTCGTCCAGTATTGTCTAACAAATCGACGGATTGGGTAAGCTTTAAAATTGATATGGAAAACACAATAGATCTAAAAGCGACAATAAAAGATGTATCACAACTGGAAGAAGAAGCTATCAAATTTACAGAGCAGATACAAAAAGCAGCTTGGAACAATACAAAAAAAATTATCACCAGCTCTAAAGGGTACAACTATCCAAGGGAGATAAAAAACATAGTTACGGAGAAAAGAAGAGCTCGAAGGAGATGGCAAATTACTAGGGACCCAATTGATAAAAATACATTGAATCACATAACACAACAACTAAAAAGAGAAATAAGAAAGATCAAGGAATCAGCAATGAGTGAATACCTGGTAAATCTCTCAGCGGACAAAAACTCAAACTACTCTCTCTGGAAAGCAGTTAGAAATCACAGCAAGCAGATTACACATGCTCCTCCGATCAAAAAGCGAGATGGTACCTGGGCAAGAGACAGTATCGCAAAAGCTGAAGTATTTGCTGACCATTTAGAAAACATCTTTAAACCAAACGATGGAAACACTGTAATACTGGAGAATACCGAGAACACTGACCAACAGAGAATAAGACACGTTACAACCAAAGAGGTGAAGGTAGAAATTAATAATTTTGCTAAAAATAAAGCACCAGGGTATGACTTTATAACTATTGAAATACTTGCACAGTTGCCAAGAAAAGGGTTAGTTATGTTGACACAACTAATTAATGCAACCTTCAGATTATGCCACGTTCCGAGCATATGGAAAGTAGCGGAAATAATAATGGTTCAGAAACCAGGAAAACCACCGAACGATGCGAAATCCTATAGACCGATATCGTTGCTGCCAGTTATTTCTAAGTTGATGGAGAAGCTATATCTAAAAAGACTGAAACTTATAATTGAGGCAAAAAATCTAATCCCAAATTTCCAATTTGGTTTCAGAGAACATCACTCAACGATAGATCAAATTCACCGGCTAACAAATTATATAGAAAACGCCATCGATGGTAAAATGTACAGCTCAGCTATATTCATGGACGTCGCCCAGGCGTTCGACAAGGTCTGGCATGAAGGTCTTCTGTACAAATTAAATAAGTTACTACCAAACAAACACGTTCAATTCCTGACCTCTTACCTCCAAAACAGAAGTTTTAGAGTGAAGCAGGATGAAGAATATACTCAGCTGAGAGATATAAAAGCAGGAGTACCTCAGGGGAGCATCCTAGGACCAATTTTGTATGTTCTATTCACTAGTGATCTACCTACTCCAGATAATGTACATATAGCCACATTTGCTGATGATACGGCCACGGTTGCAGCCGATAAAAAACTAGAAGATGCAATTAATAAAACACAAGCGGCAAACAACGCTATCCAGGAATGGACAAAAAAGTGGAGGATAAAACTTAACGATGCCAAATCCAATCACATAATTTTTACAAATAGAAGAATTCAACAAAATACACCTGTATATCTAAATGGTAACATAGTTCCGCAGGCAAACACAGCTAAATATTTAGGTATGACACTTGATGTAAAACTTAGATGGAAAGAGCATATTAAAATAAAACTAAGTGAATTGAATATAAAATATGGTAAACTATACTGGCTTATAGGACGAAATTCAAAACTAAGTACTTATAACAAGATTCTAGTCTACAATCAAATACTAAAGCCTATCTGGATGTACGGTATTCAAATATGGGGATGTGCAAGCCAAAGCAGTATTAACATTATTCAACGCTTTCAAAACAAAGTAATTAGAAATATGGTAAATGCACCATGGTTCATCAGAAATCGAGATCTTCACAGAGATTTAAATATCAATTATGTGCAGTATGAAATAAAACAAGTTGCAAACAAACATCATATTAGGTTGCAAAACCACATCAACGAAGAAGCATCAGCACTAGTACAAGTCACAAACAGAAGACTTAAACGAAAAAGACCAGATGACCTACTATGAACAAATGAAAGTTAATATTTTCTCCTCAGCTTAACAGATTTAATTTTAGTGAACCACCGGGTGACCTAAAAAACGACTATTTAGATTAAGATTTCAAACTCAAACTGATGGTTGGTCCAGGAGACCAGTTTTAGTGAAACAACCAGACAAACAGCCAAAAAAAAAAAAAAAAAAAAAAAAATAAAAGTTTTAGTTTATTTAGTATAAGGCTAGTTTAGTACGGCATGGAATTTTAATAATTGTTGTATAATGTTAATTAGAATTGGTCAGTTATATTTTATGTAACAAAACTTAATTGTTGGCCAACCTATTTCCTTAAATTTAATATTTATTTCTCCCTTGACAAATTAATCTGTTCTAAACTACTTCCTTTTGCTAAGATATCTTAACTTTTTATTAAATAAATAAAGTTTTCCAATTTCTTCGAATTATTTTGCAAAGTTATTAAAATTGCTTGATATTTTCTTTAGGTATTCGATATTGTTTTCTTTGGTAAGTTTTATGTACGTGATTTTAAATTAAAGAAAATCCTTCATATTAAAAGTTTCGTGGTAACAGTCTTCAATTTAAAAAAAAAACATAAATAATATGTTTGTGCGCTGAAAAAAACTTATCACGATTTTTCTACACATCTATAGAAAATTGAACAAATCTTACTGTGAAATAAAAAACCATAAACTTTTCCATTTAATTTTCTTGCCAAGATATCTTTACTTTTGTAAGGTCATAAAATAAATGTTAGTTCAATAACGTTGTAGAAGATTGTCCTATATATTGAAATTAAATAAGCAAATAATGTTTATGAAGCTAAAAAGACAAACATTAAAAAATTATTATAAAAACTGAATTGAAAATGCCTACAAATTAATTTTTAATCAGTTTCCACTCCAAACGTTTTTCTTATCTCGGAGAAATTAACCAAATATAGTATTATAAATTTTTGACCAAAAATGGTGAAATATATCTCATAAGCTGTCAAATTTTAATGGTATTTTTTATGTAAATTAAAATAATTTAATATGATTTTATTTAGAGGTATTACTTCCAGTAGCGATTTAGGAATTATAAAGCATTTTTTTTTTTTAAACAGACATTAAAGGCAATCCTGATTATCTTTTAGATCGTTTAATAATTTAATTTACACAAAAATTTGAATATCATTTTTATTTAATTTCATTCATACGCAAGAATACCAATACATTCGCCAAACTTATATGGCAATAATTTATACATAAAATTCGCTATATTTTCTGTAATTTTTATGATAATTTTAAGTTAATATCAAAAGTTTAGATTTAATGTCACCATAAATTTTAAAATAATTCAAATTCCAAATTTCCACCAAAATTTTTTAATTTAGAAAAGAATTTAATTTATTTAATTTTGTTACGACATAATCGGAAAGCTAATAAAAAAAGCGATTATGACTTTTAATACTTTTTTGATTTATAACGAAGTTAATGTGTTATATACATAATAATTACTCCCTTTACATCTCCTCGCTTCGTTCAATTAATCATTTATTTCCTTGTTCAGTTATTTTAAAAATTATTAAAAATTGATATAAAATATTAATATGTATATTCAAAGTTTGCTTAAAAAATGTGAATTTAATGATTTCTTCTTAAGTACATATATGAAAATGATAATGCTTGTAGTTTGAAACTATAACTTATAATTTTGTGCAAAAGGATTGTTTACTATTACTCATCATGTGTAACATAAAACATTCCAAAATTTTTAATATATGTATATGTTTGTACACTTAACTGCTTTTGTGACCTATTATCCTAGTTTCATGTTATCACTTTTTCCCGGATATTTTATTTAAAATGTACACAAATAGAGTATTTAAACAACTACATATAATAAACATTAAATAATTTTTATTGGTTGCAGTTGAAATATGTTAAGACAACGCAATTATTTTATATTTGGAAGTAATAATTGCAGCGCACTTTTTTTATGTCGGAAAAGATTATAGAAATAGAAAAAGGATATTACTTAAAATTGTTGAAAAATACATCATTACCAGATATAGATTTTCGTGTGGAAAATCTGAAAATATTTTAGTCTTTAAAATCATCTAAACTGGCATAAGCCAAAAGTTAAGATAGGTTCGATTAAATACTAAGTTGTGTTCGACTTTGTCTTCTTCTAAGAAAGTGGTCAACTTTGTAAAAATTGTGGTCAATTTGATTTTCTGTAATTAATCATTAATACTTAATAAGGAAATTTATATTTGTATAAAGAGAGTAATTTTAAAAACAATCGTGGACTGATAAAAAAAAAAAAACTGTCTTTCTTTTTTTGATAAAATTTTCCAAACATTATTTCAGTTGTAAATGGGAAAGTGTTCCCCTTTTCACATGTATGATAATCAATTTAATATTTATAGTATAACAGATTAACAGAATATTGCAGATATAATAAAGTTATCAGGTCATTGTCGTTATATAATTTTCCATAATTTTTCTTTTCCATAAGTTTAATAGAATTATAAGCTCATAATAACACTCAACCTTTCATCGACTAATAAATTAAATAAAGTTGAATAACCAAATAAATCTACAGATTTACTATAATTTAATTACATCCAGTAAATGTCAAAGAAATATATGTTTCTAGGAATTTATTTATTTCATGTAATTTATATGTTTTTGTTTTGAAATGTAGTGAGAAAATTGTCAAATTAAATTAGTTGACCCAAGAAGAATTAATTAGATTAATAAATGCTGTTTCATTAATCCAAATATACTGATAATATCTCCAGAGAAAAGTAAATGTAAAAATATGTTTATATTATGCTAACATAGTATTTGCTACAAAAACCACAAATTTAATATTTTTCTCTTTCAAGTTACCATAATTTAACACATTTTACGTAGATTGATTTTTTTTTTTAAACCAGGGGGTGTTATTACATAATTTTATTAATCATTTCAAACATGAAAATTGCAAATGTGAATTAGATTTACAATTTTATATTAATAATGATTGTGCAGTTTCCAGCAGTTTTTATGATATCCAAACAAATGTGAATTTTTAACACGCTTTTTTTGTGTATAAATTTAAAAATTATTTTTAAAATATTAAATACTATATTACACATTTTCATTTAGAATTTAAACACATTTTGGAAACCGTGGAATTGCAAAACTTGTGGGGACATATTGCGGGGACATATTGAAATAAACGCTAAAATCTTTAGATAATTTCCAAAAAAAAACCATCGCAAAAGGACATTGAGAAATGTATTTTTGTGTAGAGAATTTGAATAGATAAGAAAACATATGTACATCATTTTATTCCTTCAAATTGTAGTAGAAGTAGTACAATTAGGAAAGAAAACAATAGTTGTGGAAAATGAAATTTAATATTGTGTTAACTTTGTACATTTAGTGAAGTAGAACTATAAATAGTAAGAAATATAAAAATTTGTAATAGTGATAAATTTAACATCTATTTTATAAGATTCAATAAGTAGTGTTCCACATTTACATTAATTAAACAACACATTAAATTTTACTCGATTTAGAAATGGAAATTTAAATCACTTATATAATTAAGGAAACTAAGAAATATAGTAATTAGGCTAAGTAAATTCTGATTAATTTCATACTAAAAATAAATTGCACTTATTTATTGTGGAACATTAAATAATATTTACAAAATAAAATTTATATAAGAAATATAATACATCGTTTTATATGTACTAAATTAAAATATTATTTGAGTTAATATAATTTGACAGCAGAATCTTTCTTTTGACAGACTAAACAGTCGGATTAGGTTTCTTTATAAGAAATTCTTTTTATTCCAACTTATAAAACACATAGTAAAACAATATTTATTTACACTAGAAATTTAATCTTTAAGTGGTATTAGTGTCACAATATTTTTTTCCTGATGACATATCCATTTTCAGTTTGCTGACCTAAATATTATTGCGAATAAAAACAATTTTTTTTATATAAAATATTGTAAAACATTGAACTTAATGTCTTAAATTTACCTTTGTTACACACAGTACATATTGCAGGGTTTGTGTAATATGTATATATTTAGAATGGATTAAATCTTAAAGTACAAAACTACTTTAAAGTATTTATTATTAAAGTCAAGATATGTAACTTTTAGATTCAACATTTGACTTTGCTTTAAATTAACATCTTGATTCGAAGGAAGAAAACTATTGGTATTACGTAATTTTTCTATTCAACACAATACTTCGTAGTACAGATTCTGCTCATTGTTTACTTTATTTTTATCAAAATTATCTTAATTACTATTCATCCTTTGAATAGCATAAATAGAAATTCGAGATCGGATTTGCACAAGATTACCCATCATACTCGTATGTTAAATGTTAATGATTGGCATAAAATAATAAAATATTTATTTGAAAATTCAGATTGTGTATAAGATATATTTGTAAATATTGCTTTTGTAAGAAATAATATAATTAATGATGTTGTTATACTAAATGAAAATATATTTTATAAAAAATTAAGACTAAATATCTGTCAAAGAAATTAAGTTATAAATAAATTCAATTTTTAATAGTATATATAAATTTCTACAGAATTATATTAAGGAATATTTCCATTAATTTAAATTTTATATTTTTTAATGAAATTCTTTGATTTCTTTTATAGTTTTAATAAACAAATTAATTTAAATGACATATGTAAATATTTGTATGGTTCTAAGTTACAAATTAAATCAAAATATAATGAAAATTTTCATATTGGTTTCACAATTCTTTCAGATTTCATAATTTTTCCAGCAGGTTTTATGCTATCAGTGAATTAGATATTTGAAACAACTAATTTAAAATTACTTATAAATCAAAAATCTGTTTAGCTAACAAAATAAAAATGGATTTGTCTAATTTCTGTCAGTTCAAACAGGATATTTGTTTTACGATTTGCTAGTCACTTTTATTTGAGAAAGGTTGACATCTGAAAAATACGGCTATATAATATATTTATTGGGTTTTTTATTTTTTTCATTTTTACATAATTTAAATTAACAAATTTTATAAATAATATAAAATTTAAGTAAATTTATGAAGTTTTATTTAAATTTTAATTAAATTTAATTCATTTACACTATAATTTTTTATTATTGCCTGAAAATTATAATTTTTTTTTAATATTTTTACTTTTTTATAAAAATTTCCAATTTTTAAAAAAAATTAATTATTCTCTTATGTAATTATTTGTTGCCAAAAATACATAAATTCTCGATAATTTTTAAAGTATAATTTGAAATACAAATTTTTATACTGTCGTTGAAAATAATTTTTTTGTGGAAAATTTATAAAATGTGACTGACACGTTAGATAAAAAGGATTTTTTATGATTCTCCAACACAATAAAAGTTAAATATTAAATATCTTAGCGTAGATGTTTTTATTACCAACATCAAAAGTTTTGATTAAGAATCACAGACAACGACAACAATGATAATTTTTTTTTTTTATTGAAAAAGTGTTTCCCTGAAGAGTTCCATGGGGATAAAATTGCATCTGAAAATAATAAGTTATGGAAAATGGTAGCAAATTTATAATTGAACAACATGAAAAAAATTTACATAAATTTTCATCTATTTTACATGAATATTTTAAATATGTAGTTTAATATTAAATTTGTAGACTGTTTTTATATTTTATACTAAAAACAAAAAAAGCGAGAAGAATTAATTACTTTCTAATGATTTAATTTTAAATTCTTAATTCTATAAATTCTACACTAAAATAATGTTAACCACAATTGTGACATTACACAGTTTTAAAAATTTTCATTATTAAATAACTCATAAGAAAAATAAAATCCTTTAATTTATGTGTTAATATTTGATCCTTGAATTAAATTTTGTGGTTTGTAACAAAACTTCAGTAGAGTGCACATTTAAATATTTAAATTAATTTCTAACATGAACGGAAACGACCTTAAAAACCTTTCTAATGTAAAAAACAGCACTTAACATTGTTTTTTTTTACATAATTTCTTAAATTTTATTTAAGAAATCGAATAATGGTTTAAAATTAAGGAACCGCGCCAATGTTCGTGCAGTTTAAAAACATTAACCGGTGACCTAAATTCTATGTAATAAATTCTTGACTGTAAATTCATATTATAATTTATAACATACTTCAATAATATTAACATAATATTTGATGTGTAAGGGCAACCAGTGGTTCTAATTTGCAAAATAAAAAGCTTTTCAAAGAAAATGAAGGATAAGAAAAAGTTTTCCTGTATATATTTCAATGAATTTATTTTTAAAAAAATTGTGTGCAATATCAATTTTCCACCAGTAATTACTATTCTAATATGAAGTATTAATGATATTTTATATTTATACTTCAATTAATTTATACGGACTGCTAGTTACTAACTTAAATATATCAAATTTATTATGATTTTATCAATAATAAAATAAGAAATTTCCAATCTTTATGTCAAAAAATACTGTACTTCAAATTGGATTAAATAATAGTATTAAATTTTGAAAATCTATATGACCCACCTGTTGATCTAATTGGAAACATTAGATATTTTTAAACCAAGTCTTTTTCAAACAATAATTTTTTGTTTTCAACATGTCGTAGAACATTTACTGGAACTTCAACATTAAAATTGAAAGATTTTAATTTAAAATCTAGTATTTTTATTTCCGAATGTAGACAACTTACAACTGTGAAAAAAATATTTTTGTTTTCCAATTTCGAAATAAACCAACATAGATTTTCCACCACAATATTTTTTCAACTGAAACATCATCTATCCAATAAATATTTTTCCTTCTAAACCCTTTTTTATAAATATTTCACAAATATTTATTTATTTATAATTTATGACATACGGTCTTCTAATCCACCTGATACCGAACCAACAATATGGAATTTTCCTGGAAACTTTTCAACGACACTATAAAATAGATACAGCAATGTGACATATTTTCAACATGAAATTGTGAAATAAAATTTCAATTAATTTGATAAAATTTTTCTGATACATATTTAGAAAATTAAATTCACAGAAATTTTTATATTAAACTATTTTAGCCTGTAATAATAAATACAAATTTTTCTTCATAAGTTTTGAACAACTTGAATTTTATAAAAAAAAACATAATGACAATATTTTTAGATTGAAAAGGTAAAAATAAATTGAATTTTAGGAATAATTTTAATTTAATATGTTTTTTTTTGCGTACAATTCTAATATCCTTTAATGAAAAAAAATAACATTAGATATTTACAATGTAAATAACAATTGGTATATTTTGCACAGACCATAAGTAATTAGAAAATATGCATAATAATTATAAAAAACAATTAATTTTTATAACTCTACGTTAAAAATAATAAATTTGTAAAAAAATTTATAGAAAACATTTATGTCAATTTGAATATTTCAGGATATTTTTAACGTGATTTAATTCTTGACCTGATTTAATAGTTTTAGTTTTGTTTAAAAATTTATAAAATAATAAAAATTTTATTTTAAATTATAGTTTAAATTTATTTATATTGAATTAGGTTGAAGTATTCCCTTCTCGGGCATGCTATTGAAGTTTAAAAGAAAAATAACATTAATAGCATGGCCGTTATTTATCATATTTAATTTTTCTCGAAAATATAAGTTTTTTTAAGAAATATCGATAATTTAATTAAACAAACCAAAATGTCGCCACTTTGACTCTCTGTATCTTTATTCATCATTTTAGTTGATAGTTCCATTATAACATTGACCCAGGAAGTTATGATATAATCAGATAAAAATTACAGGTCATCACTTCTTAAGTCAATGTCAGTAGGACTGATTCTTATTATATCTTATTCAAATATCACTATTCTGGTGGCCTGTGACATGTTATTTGTGAAATAGTTGTTGTTCGCGACCGGCATATTCTCACCACATTTTTTTTTTTGGTATAGAATGGGAAAAAATATGCGGATATGAACCAACACAAACTGGCATAACAATAAGACTGGTTTGATTAAGCTGTTTGAGGTAACAGAACTTCTTAAGATATTTTGATTTTTCAGAAAGTCTTAATATTAATTACTAAAAAAACATCAAAATTATGTTTTGTTGTTTTCGTGACGCCTTGAAATAATTTTCAACTGTACACTCTTTTGATGCAATCAATTCATTCCCTTATAATACCAATTTAAGGAGATACAAGTGATTAGACACCTAGGATTTCTTTAAATTGGCTTTATAATAGAACGATTTAGTGTAAAAGAGAAAAACAAATATGGCTTTAATGTTGTTGCCTTATGATGACCTGGTTCTCTATCTGGATAACAGAAGAATATGCGGTTCCAATATGCTGTTGTAAATATTACATTTTCATTAAATATTAGAAAATGTACTATTTAATACAACACACTATAAACTCGTTTTAAGATGATTAATGTCCATATAGGCATACATTGCTTTATAGTTATGACTACTTCCTAATGTAGCATTTTTTTACTTATTTTTGAATACAAAGCTTTTGATAATAGTTGGTTTTTATTATTTTAGATCACTGTTGTCATTGACGCTTACAAATCAATAAAAATGTTTAAGTATATGTTGAGTTAAAAAAATTGAAGGTAAATTGAAAAAAAAATTCTTATCTTAAAAATCTAAATAATTGATGAAAGAATTTAACTAAACCAGTAATGAATTATTTAGACTTCCGATGAAGAAATGAAGACCTTCAACTTAATTTTTTAATACTATCATATATTTCCGTTGGAAAGCCAAAATATGTAATTAATTTCAGCAAAAAAATATTTTAGAAAATTGATAACTTGGCTTTTAAAGCTAAAGACCAACTTTATTAAGGAAATTTACTTCAATCAAGGACATGATTACTAAAAATTTGTTCCCAAAAATGTTGAAAAATTATAAAAAGTAATATTAATTATTTTAATTAAAATTTATAGTCTTTTGTTGTAGATTTTTTTCTATTGTACAATATGGATACCGCTGGTTGGAAACAAAGGTTTTAATAATATTAATATTGTTTTTAAAATAAACTTAGACTTTTTTTACCGCCAAAAAAGTTTTATATTTTTGCGCTTTTGTATTGCCTATTTTTGTTATTTTAATTAGTAAATTTCGGAACACTAAAATTTATTTAATATTCACTTTTTTTTGTTCGTTCAAAAGTATTCTAATATTTACAGCAAATAAATTTCTTTTTCACTCTTCAAAAATACACAAAAAAATCAAGTTTCTATAAAAAATTAATCTAGACTTGTTGACGACACTGACTTAACCGTCTCCGAGCTTAGTTTCAATTGAATCGAAAAAATTTTGATCTTTTCAAGGTCTTGATCTTTTGGAAAATACCGATTGATCAATAATTGGAAAAAGTATTTCGAAATACAAAAAAAAAAGTATTTCGAAACCCCACTTTCTTTAAAGTTTAAAACTGCATTATTGAAGTTTTTTTCTTATTATTTTACTCACACGTTCTCGCTAATCTTTTTTTTAAATTAAACTTGTTATAATTAAAAATATAATAATAATTAAAATTTGGAATTTAATACTTTCCATTTTCTCCATTTCCTATTTGTATTACTTTGGAAATTGCAATTATTATGGATCAGATTGAAATATAGCCATCTTTATCTTTTTTAATATAGTTTGGGATTGTTTTTTTAGGGCAATTCTTAGTAAATAATTTAACATATTTTATGATTAATAAGTAAAATGACTTTACAGATTTTTGCAAACCTAAAAATGAGGTATAAGTTATAATTTAATTTGTAAAAATATAATTTACTGAAGTGTAATAAAGATTTGCAGCAAAACATAAAATTTCTTATCACATTTTCAGTTCAAAATAATCTTTTTGCAAATAAAAACAGTCTCTTTGGAAATCAAATTAGTGTTTCTCATAAAAGACTAATTTGATTTTTAAAAAGGTATGATTTATGCAACATCTGTTACTTGATTAAAATATTGAGGGTTAAAATTACAAGAGAATTTTTTTTTTAAGTGTTGTTAAATATCTTTACCCAAAATTATTAGAATGCCCGAAATAATACGCACGAGGTGGAGTTAGCTTTTAAATAAGAAAATATACTTTAGAACTTTATTTATGTGTAAATTTTTTTACCCAGTTAATAATACAAATTTACTTTAAATTCTGATCGAAATTATCCTAAAATGTTTAAAAGATATAATTAAAATTAATAACTTTAAAAAAGAAATATGTAGTTTCTTTCTTATCCAAAAATAATTGCATTATTTTTCAAAACTTTACAATCTGCATTTTAATTATTGAAACTAATTGTCAAATATCAAATCATAGTTAATAATAATATATAGGACATATATGCATTAGAGTTAAGTGTAATCTTTAGAGAACTTAATTTATATTTAAAATTTAACCGTTCCACAAAATATTGTCCGAACTTTGTTATTAAAAGCATAATTCATAAATTATTGAAAATTATCAGAGACCACAATATAATCATTTTATTTTTTACTATGTATTTAATATCTACTATTTATAGAAATATTTATTATTTTGGTAAAATTGCCAGCAGGATATTTTAATAGTATCATTTTTAACTTAATAATATTAAAAAAAATGTTTTATGTTATCTAAAAATAATTATCTTTATATTTTGGTTTCATTTCATTTTATTACATCCTCTAAAAATATTATTTAAATAAATTCTGTATAAAAAATTATTTGTGGTTTAAATATTACATTAAGAGCACAGATAAATAATGGTTCACCACCATAAAATTTTATGTTTATGCTGGATATTTAACTAATAAAATTAATGCAAATAACCATAAACCTTCTAAAACGAAGATTTATGGTTATTTTTATTTGCCAGATTTATGGTTATTTATCTTTCTTTAAATTTCGATATTTTCCCGATTTCTCGGCCAATTTTGAATATTTTTCGAAAAGGTCTTCGGAAATGCGCTAGAAATAAAATTCCCTACACGGAAATACCAATTATGTGGGGATTGCTTTCAGTTTTAAGGGTTTTCATTTTTTTGCTACAAATTCTGATGTTTTGTATTGAATCTCATTAAATTTCGATATTTTCCCGATTTCTCGGCCAATTTTGAATATTTTTCGAAAAGGTCTTCGGAAATGCGCTAGAAATTAAATTTCCGAAACGGAAATACCAAATATGTGGGGATTGCTTTCAGTTTTAAGCGTTTTCATTTTTTTGCTACAAATTCTGATGTTTTGTATTGAATCTCATTAAATTTCGATATTTTCCCGATTTCTCGGCCAATTTTGAATATTTCTCGAAAAGGTCTTCGGAAATGCGCTAGAAATTAAATTCCCGACACGGAAATACAAAATATGTGGGGATTGCTTTCAGTTTTAAGGGTTTTCATTTTTTGGCTACAAATTCTGATGTTTTGTATTGAATCTCATTAAATTTCGATATTTTCCCGATTTCTCGGCCAATTTTGAATATTTTTCGAAAAGGTCTTCGGAAATACGCTAGAAATTAAATTTCCGAAACGGAAATACCAAATATGTGGGGATTGCTTTCAGTTTTAAGCGTTTTCATTTTTTTGCTACAAATTCTGATGTTTTGTATTGAATCTCATTAAATTTCGATATTTTCCCGATTTCTCGGCCAATTTTGAATATTTCTCGAAAAGGTCTTCGGAAATGCGCTAGAAATTAAATTCCCGACACGGAAATACAAAATATGTGGGCATTGCTTTCAGTTTTAAGGGTTTTCATTTTTTTGCTACAAATTCTGATGTTTTGTATTCAATCTCATTAAATTTCGATATTTTCCCGATTTCTCGGCCAATTTTGAATATTTTTCGAAAAGGTCTTCGGAAATGCGCTAGAAATTAAATTCCCTACGCGGAAATACCAAATATGTGGGGATTGCTTTCAGTTTTAAGGGTTTTCATTTTGTTGCTACAAATTCTGATGTTTTGTATTGAATCTCTTTAAATTTCGATATTTTCCCGATTTCTCGGCCAATTTTGAATATTTTTCGAAAAGGTCTTCGGAAATGCGCTAGAAATTAAATTCCCGACACGGAAATACAAAATATGTGGGGATTGCTTTCAGTTTTAAGGGTTTTCATTTGTTTGCTACAAATTCTGATGTTTTGTATTGAATCTCTTTAAATTTCGATATTTTCTCGGCCAATTTTGAATATTTTTGAAAATGTCTTCGGAAATGCGCTAGAAATTAAATTCCCTACACGGAAATACCAAATATGTGGGGATTGCTTTCAGTTTTAAGAGTTTTTATTTTTTTGCTACAAATTCTGATGTTTTGTATTGAATCTCTTTAAATTTGGATATTTTCCCGATTTCTCGGCCAATTTTGAATATTTTTCGAAAAGGTCTTCGGAAATGCGCTAGAAATTAAATTTCCGAAACGGAAATACCAAATATGTGGGGATTGCTTTCAGTTTTAAGCGTTTTCATTTTTTTGCTACAAATTCTGATGTTTTGTATTGAATCTCATTAAATTTCGATATTTTCCCGATTTCTCGGCCAATTTTGAATATTTCTCGAAAAGGTCTTCGGAAATGCGCTAGAAATTAAATTCCCGACACGGAAATACAAAATATGTGGGCATTGCTTTCAGTTTTAAGGGTTTTCATTTTTTTGCTACAAATTCTGATGTTTTGTATTCAATCTCATTAAATTTCGATATTTTCCCGATTGCTCGGCCAATTTTGAATATTTTTCGAAAAGGTCTTCGGAAATGCGCTAGAAATTAAATTCCCTACACGGAAATACCAAATATGTGGGGATTGCTTTCAGTTTTAAGGGTTTTCATTTTTTTGCTACAAATTCTGATGTTTTGTATTGAATCTGTTTAAATTTCGATATTTTCCCGATTTCTCGGCCAATTTTGAATATTTTTCGGAAAGGTCTTCGGAAATGCACTAGAAATTAAATTCCCGACACGGAAATACAAAATATGTGGGGATTGCTGAAGGGTTTTCATTTTTTTGCTACAAATTCTGATGATTTGTATTAAATCTCTTTAAATTTCAATATTTTCCCGATTTCTCGGCCAATTTTGAATATTTTTCGAAAAGGTCTTCGGAAATGCGCTAGAAATGAAATTCCCTACACGGAAATACCAAATATGTGGGGATTGCTTTCAGTTTTAAGGGTTTTCATTTTTTTGCTACAAATTCTGATGTTTTGTATTGAATCTCATTAAATTTCGATATTTTCCCGATTTCTCGGCCAATTTTGAATATTTTTCGAAAAGGTCTTCGGAAATGCGCTAGAAATTAAATTCCCGACACGGAAATACAAAATATGTGGGGATTGCTTTCAGTTTTAAGGGTTTTCATTTTTTTGCTACAAATTCTGATGTTTTGTATTGAATCTGTTTAAATTTCGATATTTTCCCGATTTCTCGGCCAATTTTGAATATTTTTCGGAAAGGTCTTCGGAAATGCACTAGAAATTAAATTCCCGACACGGAAATACAAAATATGTGGGGATTGCTTTCAGTTTTAAGGGTTTTCATTTTTTTGCTACAAATTCTGATGATTTGTATTAAATCTCTTTAAATTTCGATATTTTCCCGATTTCTCGGCCAATTTTGAATATTTTTCGAAAAGGTCTTCGGAAATGCGCTAGAAATTAAATTCCCTACACGGAAATACCAAATATGTGGGGATTGCTTTCAGTTTTAAGGGTTTTCATTTTTTGCTACAAATTCTGATGTTTTGTATTGAATCTCATTAAATTTCGATATTTTCCCGATTTCTCGGCCAATTTTGAATATTTTTCGAAAAGGTCTTCGGAAATGCGCTAGAAATTAAATTCCCTACACGGAAATACCAAATATGTGGGGATTGCTTTCAGTTTTAAGGGTTTTCATTTTTTTGCTACAAATTCTGATGTTTTGTATTGAATCTCATTAAATTTCGTTATTTTCCCGATTTCTCGGCCAATTTTGAATATTTTTCGAAAAGGTCTTCGGAAATGCGCTAGAAATTAAATTCCCTACACGGAAATACCAAATATGTGGGGATTGCTTTCAGTTTTAAGGGTTTTCATTTTTTTGCTACAAATTCTGATGTTTTGTATTGAATCTCTATAAATTTCGATATTTTCCCGATTTCTCGGGAACATATCGAAATTAATTTATTTATATATTTATTTATTTTTTGGTATTTCCGTGTAATTCCCTACACGGAAATACCAAATATGTGGGGATTGCTTTCAGTTTTAAGGGTTTTCATTTTTTTGCTACAAATTCTGATGTTTTGTATTGAATCTGATTAAATTTCGATATTTTCCAGATTTCTCGGCCAATTTTGAATATTTTTCGAAAAGGTCTGCGGAAATGCGCTAGAAATTAAATTCCCTACACGGAAATACCAAATATGTGGGGATTGCTTTCAGTTTTAAGGGTTTTCATTTTTTTGCTACAAATTCTGATGTTTTGTATTGAATCTCTTTAAATTTTGATATTTTCCCGATTTCTCGGCCAATTTTGAATATTTTTCGAAAATGTGTTCGGAAATGCGCTAGAAATTAAATTCCCTACACGGAAATACCAAATATGTGGAGATTGCTTTCAGTTTTAAGGGTTTTCATTTTTTTGCTACCAATTCTGATGTTTTGTATTGAATCTCTTTAAATTTCGACATTTTCGCGATTTCTCGGCCAATTATGAATATTTTTTGAAAAGGTCTTCGGAAATGCGCTAGAAATTAAATTCCCTACACGGAAATACCAAATATGTGGGGATTGCTTTCAGTTTTAAGGGTTTTCATTTTTTTCTACAAATTCTGCTGTTTTGTATTGAATCTCTTTAAATTTCGATATTTTCCCGATTTCTCGGCCAATTTTGAATATTTTTCGAAAAGGTCTTCGGAAATGCGCTAGAAATGAAATTCCCTACACGGAAATACCAAATATGTGGGGATTGCTTTCAGTTTTAAGGGTTTTCATTTTTTTGCTACAAATTCTGATGTTTTGTATTGAATCTCATTAAATTTCGATATTTTCCCGATTTCTCGGCCAATTTTGAATATTTTTCGAAAAGGTCTTCGGAAATACGCTAGAAATTAAATTCCCTACACGGAAATACCAAATATGTGGGGATTGCTTTCAGTTTTAAGGGTTTTCATTTTTTTGCTACAAATTCTGATGTTTTGTATTGAATCTCATTAAATTTCGATATTTTCGGGATTTCTCGGCCAATTTTGAATATTTTTCGAAAAGGTCTTCGGAAATACGCTAGAAATTAAATTCCCTACACGGAAATACCAAATATGTGGGGATTGCTTTCAGTTTTAAGGGTTTTCATTTTTTTGCTACAAATTCTGATGTTTTGTATTTAGGGTTTCTGAAAACTCGGGTTTTTAAGACTCGACGAGTCCGAGTCCAAAATTAAAAAAACTCGTCGAGTCCGAGTCGAGTCCGAGTCCGGTGTCTTTAACAAAAAATATTACAAGAATCTGATAAAATAATATTATATGTTAAAAAGAAATGTACTCAAATTTATCAATTAATTAATTTATTTTCAAAACTTAATAAGCTTTCAAACTATATAATTGTTTTTAATTACTTTTTTCATTTTTTGGTTTAACGTAGAAATATTTCAAAAAACTAATGAATTGAGAGATTTGTCAGCAAGTCTTGATCTGATTTTAGTGCAGAAGTTGCCACTAATTGAAAACGTTCTTTCATTTCAAAATCAAAACACATTAGTATACCTCACCAAGGGTTTTTCCCTTGGTGAGGTATACTAATGTGTTTTGATTTTTAATTTCATTCATTATTGAGTTTTACAGATCGTTTTTTTTTTTACGTTGAAAAATAAAAGTGCCATTGTTCTGCGAATTCGTACAAAGAAATTTCTCGCTAAACCAACATTGTAGAATGAATATTAATATAGGCCTGGGTTTCTACCTTGGTGAGGTATACTAATGTGTTAGGGGAGGTATGAGATTTTGTTTATTTTTGTTATGTTTTTTTTTAAATTAACAATTAAAAATAATTTACAAAACAAAAATAAAATTTTTAAAAAATTCTTCTGAATTAATTATGCTGGAGGTAGGCGTAAGCGACAATGAAATTTAATAAATCGATTGACCTTTTTTTTTTTTCAATTTTAAAAATTTGGACTCGGGACTCGTCGAGTATTAGAGTCGAGTCCCGAGTCCGCGTAACTACCCAAATACTCGACGAGTCCGAGTCGAGTCGAGTCCAGAAACCCTAATCTGAATGCGAACGTTACTCACGGTAATAATTATAAACCAAGACGAAATTTTTTTTTGTAAATTACAAGGATTTACAATAAAACAATATAACAACACTGTTAACAAAACATTCCTTTATTAATATTGATTATATATTACCTCTGTACTTATTATATTGGCTTCCTATGCTGGCTGTTACATATATATATGTAGAAACACAACAATATTTTTACCTGAAGTACACAATTCAAAAGTTAATACAATTTTATTTTCATATTTGGATTAAATTTAATTAATAATTTTATGTGTTTTCTACAAAAAACTAATTAAACAGATTTTAATATATTAAAATTCTTAAAATAAATCAATATCAAAGATAATTTGTTATATGTATTATATTACTATTTTTCTATATTTTACTATATGGAAGAATTTTAAACCAAACCCGAAGCCGCTTCGTTTATTATATTTTCCGAATCTTAAAGCTAAATTTTTGGGTTGAAATAAAAATTTAACAGATTACTTTGCATATCCATTTATCCAGCTCCATACTTGCCTTCATTTTCAATTCATAATTTCGTTTTTTAATTATTAACAATTTAGATAATAATAACAAATTACTTTATAAACTATAAACTGCATGTAAATTTTGTAATGCCACGCTTTATAGAACATACAATTAACAAAATAAACATAATTATCACTTTCAACTTCTTGAGTATATTTATTATATTACCTTGCAATTACAATATATTTATATTTTTGAAGGTAAACTTAAAAAATTGCAGCAAACTCAATTTTGTATTCATGACCCACAAATTTGCAGCAAAAATTCGAGATAAGATTGCCGCTGGTTTAAGATCTAAATTCCGGTATTTGATCCCGTAACAATCATATTCTCCACATTTTCTTCCTCAGCAACATCTTCTTATAGTTTGAGTTATTTTTCCTTCCTTTAAATGCAGTCTACTAAAGCATATTCTATTTTTTTGCAAAAAATTAATGGACAAAATTGGTTCTAATTGTGTTCGTTTAGTTTTGGTCGTTCCAATTAATCAAAAATAAAGTATTTAATTTTTCCCAGAATAACATCCTATATTTTAATAAATTTAATATCTTCTTTATTATAAAATCTTTATTCGGTTAGCAAAAGCTAAAAAGTAAAGTACTTGTAGAAGTTTTCTCAAAATAATCGAATATATAATCCGATATCCCAAAGATTATAAAAAGGAATTAATATATAAAAAAAATTAATTAAATTATGATGATTCTGAATTTTTAAAAATTCTACATATTTTTAATGTAATTTTGCTCTCCATAACTTTTTGGTTTTATTTTTTTAACAGATTTATTGATTATGTTAAATTTTAATTAGCTGATGCATTAAAATACTAGACACGGAACATTACAATACAAAAATATATTATTGGAAAATTTCATAAGAATAATTTCCAAATTTTTAGAATTACCTTAGGTACTGGAATAAAATAATATTAAAAAACAGAATACTTCAAAATTATCGGTTTTGTCAAAGAATTATAAGATTCTAAAATATATTTAGTAAAATTTATTTGAATTACCTGGTATTTTTCTAATAATTATTTAAATTAAATCATTCTGAACTTCTTTTTAATTTTCCAAAACAGTTAATAATTTTTCTGTTTACTTTTATTTTTGGATAACAAATATAAAACTTATGCCACGCTTAATAGGCTAATAATCACAAATTTTATAGAATATAAATTTACAATTATAATCATTACGTTAAATTTTTGACTTTATTTATTATTTTACCTTACAATATATATATATTTTTATAGGTAAACTGAATTAATTGTAGAGTCAGCCTTGTGTATTGTAAAGTCAGCCTTGTATTGATGCTAAAAAACCGGACAAAAAATTTTAATATAAAATTCTGTAAAACTTCTCCAGATTGTCAGCCAGATTGACGCTAAAAACAGCTAAAATCGTAAAGGACACTTTTGTACTTCCCAATCGAAAATAAAGATAATATTTTCAACAAATTATTAAAGTTTATTTTCAACACATTTTAATTTACAGATACATATATTTATTTTATATTACAACAACTTAAAATTTATAAAATTGATTTCAAAATATATTTCAAATTTCAAAATATATTCATAAGTAATAACTTTGGCTTCTGAGCGAGTCTACTTACGTTTTTTATACAATTATTAAAATTGTATTAAATTATATTATTTCTTTTTAAAATGAGTATTCCTGTGTTTCTGCATATGATTTTTTCTGGCAAAACCCTTATCACAAACATCACAACGATGAGGCCAATTGTTGGTATGAATGTATGAATGCCTTTTAAGATCCGTTTTGTAGTTATATTGACAAGCACATTTCGTGCATTTAAAAGGTTTTTCTGAGTTTGTGTGCTGCGCTTCATGAACCGCCAGTTTTTCCAGATCAGCAAACTTCTTTCCACATCTTTTGCAAATACATGGAAGATTCCCATGTATCATGTTATTATGCTGTTGCAAATAGCAGGGTGATGAAAAGTATTTTACGCATTCATAGCAAACTAAAATGGGCGGCGTTGTAGGATGTATTGAAATTTTTATAGAAACATTTTCTGCACTAGTTTCTTGTTCTATTTTATAAATATCCTGACCGTAACTTGCAGTTGCAAAATTTTCGCCCATATTTTCTTTCTTGTCTTCGAATTTTGTTTGAAGAAGTTGATTTGGTACTTGTTCAGATGGCACTAGACATAGCTGCTGTGTTTTTTGTAAATTTTCTGTTTGCCAGTTTGCGTTTGGTAGTTGATATTGTTCTCGATGGTGTTCTTGTGGCTCAATATATTGATTATGGTACTCTTGCGGTTGAATATAGTTATAACCGGAATCTGGCCGGTTTGTTGACCAAGTTAAATGATCATCGAAAGATCTTGAAACTGGTAATAATGCACTATTTTCCACTGCAGTTTTCACATACTCCCCAGAATCCATATTTAATATGCGATGGTCTAGATCTGCGAAGATGTTATTCTCCATTTCTGTGAAGATGTTATTCTCCATTTCTGCCAAACAGTCAAAATTATATTGTGGCATTTTTTTAATAATTTGAATTTAGGAATATATAAAAATTGATCTCGTCACTTTGATAGAACTTTTAGTAATGATAAAAATTTGCGATCGCAGATACTGAGTAATTTTTAAGCACATATCCTATATTAAATATATTCGCGCTATCCTTTTCTAATAAATATTTGAGTCAACAATCGTTGTACTTAAACTATTTTATTAGTATTAGTTATTTATTACCTCTTTAGTTATTTATTACCTCTTTAGGCATTGGCCGTTACATTTTCTAATTAAATGTAACGGCCAATGCCGGCCGTTACATTTAATTAGAAAACTACAATTTTTACCTGAAGTACACAATTTAAAAGATAATTATAATTTTGCACATATTTTGATTATTACAGTAATTCATCTTTAATGTTTTGCTAGATTACTATTTTTCTATATGGAAGAATTTCAAACAAAAACCAAACCCGCTTCGTTTAGAAAATTTTCAAAATCCTAAAGCTAAAGATTTGGGCTCAAAATAAAAATTTAATAGGTTATTTTTCATATCTATTTTTCCACCTGCATACTTTTCTTAATTTTCATTTTATACTTTCATTTAAAATCTTTTTTTCCCCCAAAAACTTAATACTTTATAACAAAAAACAAAATATTCTTCATAGTATTGAAAAATAGCAATAAAACTATATAATTTTATTTTTGAATAATTTGGAATTTAGATATTAATAACAATGTTAATTACCTAATAAAGTGAATGTGAATATTAAGTAAGTAGGCCTTTGTGGACAATAAAAATTAAGCCACGGTTAATACGCATAATAATCACAAATTTTATAGAATATACAATTAAGAAAATAAACACAATGATTACTTTAGCATCATAAACCGATTAAATTATAGCAAAATCAACCTTGTATTGATGCTAAAAACAGCTAAAATTGTAAAGGACACTTCCCAATCGAAAATAAATTAATCAAGTAATAATTAATATGCTTTCTCTAAAGAAAATTAAAATCAATGGAATATATATTTCTTCATGCTTTTATCGAAGCGAAGTAAATTTCATATTTATTCTCGTAGCAGATCTAAACTTCAAATAAATTTTCATAAAAATATTATAGAAATTTCAGGGAATATTATTATTATGTATTATTTTATTTTCAAAAAAAAGTGTATTTTACAATTTTATATAAGTAATTAGATTTTCATTTTAGAGATCAGCTAATTAACTTTACAACTATTATTTATGTTTATTTTAGCATTAGTGAATAGAAATTTTTACCTGAAGTACGCAATTCAAAGGTAATATAATTTTATTTTCAAATTTCGATTAAATTTACTTAATAATTTTATGTGTTTTCTACAAAAAAGTAACTAAATAGATTTTAATACATTAAAATTCATAAAATAATTCAATATCAAAGATAATTTGTTAAATGTATTACTGTTTTTCTATATTTATATGGAAGAATTTTAAACCAAACTCGAAGCCGCTTCGTTTATTATCTTTTCCGAATCTTAAAGCTAAATGTTTGGGTTCAAATAAAAATTTAACAGATTACTTTGCATATCCATTTATCCATCTGCATATTTTCAATTCATATTTTCATTTTTTAATTATTTACAATTTAGATAATACTAACAAATTATTTTACAAACTATAAACTGCATGTAAATTTTGTAATGCCCACGCTTCATGCGCATTATAATCATAAACTTTATAGAACATACAATTAACAAAATAAACATAATTATCACTTTAAACTTCTAGAGTATATTTATTATATTACCTTGCAATTACAATATATTTATATTTTTGAAGGTAAACTTAACAAATTGCAGCAAACTCAATTTTTTATTCATGACCCACAAATTTGCAGCAAAACTTCGAGATAAAATTGCCGCTGGTTTAAGATCTAAATTCCGGTATTTGATCCTGCAACAATCACATTCTCCACATTTTCTTGCTCAGCAACATATTCTTATAGTTTGAGTTTTTTTTCCTTCCTTTAAATGCAGTCTACTAAAGCATATTCTATTTTTTTGCAAAAAATTAATGGACAAAATTGGTTCTAATTGTGTTCGTTTAGTTTTGGTCGTTCAAATTAATCAAAAATAAAGTATTTAATTTTTCCCAGAATAACATCCTATATTTTAATAAATTTAATATCTTTCTTTATAATAAAAACTTTATTCGGTTAGCAGAAGCTAAAAAGTAAAGTACCTGCAGAAGTTTTTTCAAAATTTTGTTTTTTACTAGAATTAGAATCCAGAGTTTCATTGCAAATTATCACAATTTCTTATGTTTATGTTTTTAATGGTTATAAATAGGACCTCGTAGAGATAAGATCTGTTCTCTTAGTTTACGTCATATAAACCAACAACGAAAATATTTACTAGCCAAACAAAACTGAAATTGTTTGTCTAAAAAAAGGAAACTTATCAAAGTTTTAATGCTGATTTTTTTTTTTTTGTTTTTGAACAAGTTCCTTCAAGCAATTCGGATTTATGATCTTTGGAAGTCTGCATCAATATAAGAGTGAATAAAATATTCTTTAAGAGTTTAAATCATATTCATACTAGAATATATAAACCGAAATCCCAAAGATTATAAAAACGAATTAATATATACAAAAAATTAATTAAATTATGGATATTTTCCCGATTTCTCGGCCAATTTTGAATATTTTTCGAAAAGGTCTTCGGAAATGCGCTAGAAATTAACTTCCCTACACGGAAATACGAAATATGTGGGGATTGCTTTCAGTTTTAAGGGTTTTCACTTTTTTGCTACAAATTCTGATGTTTTGTATTGAATCTCTTTAAATTTCGATATTTTCCCGATTTCTCGGCCAATTTTGAATATTTTTCGAAAAGGTCTTCGGAAATGCGCTAGAAATTAAATTCCCTACACGGAAATACCAAATATGTGGGGATTGCTTTCAGTTTTAAGGGTTTTCATTTTTTTGCTACAAATTCTGATGTTTTGTATTGAATCTCTATAAATTTCGATATTTTCCAGATTTCTCGGCCAATTTTGAATATTTTTCGAAAAGGTCTTCGGAAATGCGCTAGAAATTATGTGGGGATTGCTTTCAGTTTTAAGGGTTTTCATTTTTTTGCTACAAATTCTGATGTTTTGTATTGAATCTCATTAAATTTCGATATTTTCCCGATTTCTCGGCCAATTTTGAATATTTTTCGAAAAGGTCTTCGGAAAATGCGCTAGAAATTAAATTCCCTACACCGAAATACCAAATATGTGGGGATTGCTTTCAGTTTTAAGGGTTTTCAATTTTTTGCTACAAATTCTGATGTTTTGTATTGAATCTCTTTAAATTTGGATATTTTCCCGATTTCTCGGCCAATTTTGAATATTTTTCGAAAAGGTCTTCGGAAATGCGCTAGAAATTAAATTCCCTACACGGAAATACCAAATATGTGGGGATTGCTTTCAGTTTTAAGGGTTTTCACTTTTTTGCTACAAATTCTGATGTTTTGTATTGAATTTCTTTAAATTTCGATATTTTCCCGATTTCTCGGCCAATTTTGAATATTTTTCGAAAAGGTCTTCGGAAATGCGCTAGAAATAAAATTCCCTACACGGAAATACCAAATATGTGGGGATTGCTTTCAGTTCTAAGGGTTTTCATTTTTTTGCTACAAATTCTGATGTTTTGTATTGAATTTCATTAAATTTCGATATTTTCCCGATTTCTCGGCCAATTTTGAATATTTTTCGAAAAGGTCTTCGGAAATGCGCTAGAAATTAAATTCCCTACACGGAAATACCAAATATGTTGGGATTGCTTTCAGTTTTAAGGGTTTTCATTTTTTTGCTACAAATTCTGATATTTTGTATTGAATCTCATTAAATTTCGATATTTTCCCGATTTCTCGGCCAATTTTGAATATTTTTCGAAAAGGTCTTCGGAAATGCGCTAGAAATTAAATTCCCGACACGGAAATACAAAATATGTGGGGATTGCTTTCAGTTTTAAGGGTTTTCATTTTTTGCTACAAATTCTGATGTTTTGTATTGAATCTCATTAAATTTCGATATTTTCCCGATTTCTCGGCCAATTTTGAATATTTTTCGAAAAGGTCTTCGGAAATGCGCTAGAAATTAAATTCCCTACACGGAAATACCAAATATGTGGGGATTGCTTTCAGTTTTAAGGGTTTTCATTTTTTTGCTACAAATTCTGATGTTTTGTATTGAATCTCATTAAATTTCGATATTTTCGCGATTTCTCGGCCAATTTTGAATATTTTTCGAAAAAATCTTCGGAAATGCGCTAGAAATTAAATTCCCGACATGGAAATACAAAATATGTGGGGATTGCTTTCAGTTTTAAGGGTTTTCATTTTTTTGCTACAAATTCTGATGATTTGTATTAAATCTCTTTAAATTTCGATATTTTCCCGATTTCTCGGCCAATTTTGAATATTTTTCGAAAAGGTCTTCGGAAATGCGCTAGAAATTAAATTCGCTACACGTAAATACCAAATATGTGGGGATTGCTTTCAGTTTTAAGGGTTTTCATTTTTTGGCTACAAATTCTGATGTTTTGTATTGAATCTCATTAAATTTCGATATTTTCCCGATTTCTCGGCCAATTTGGAATATTTTTCGAAAAGGTTTTCGGAAATGCGCTAGAAATTAACTTCACAGAAATACCAAATATGTGGGGATTGCTGTCAGTTTTAAGGGTTTTCATTTTTTTGCTACAAATTCTGATGTTTTGTATTGAATCTCTTTAAATTTCGATATGTGTTTTATGTCATACTTTGTAAATTTGACAAAGTAATAAATTGATTTAGAGACTTTGAGAAAGAATTTTACTGGAGGTGCTTTTTAAAACCATGGTGGAGTTTTTCAATTTTTGGCCAGTTTTATTTAATATGCAGAGGTGTCCTAAGAATTATAATAAAAAACATATTAAAATTGAAAAATATTTTTAAGTGGTGTAATAAAATTTTATAACTAAACTACTTTATTTAGATAATATAAAACTTTTTTATAAGATAAATATTTATCTGTTTTCAGATAAATATTTATGTTTTCAGCAATCTGAATGCGAACGTTACTCACGCTAATAATTATAAACCAAGAAAAAATTTTTTTTTGTAAATTACAAGGATTTACAATAAAACAATATAACAACACTGTTAACAAAACATTCCTTTATTAATATTGATTATATATTACCTCTGTACTTATTATATTGGCTTCCTATGCTGGCTGTTACATATATATATATATAGAAACACAACAATATTTTTACCTGATGTACACAATTCAAAAGTTAATACAATTTTATTTTCATATTTGGATTAAATTTAATTAATAATTTTATGTGTTTTCTACAAAAAACTAATTAAACAGATTTTAATATATTAAAATTCTTAAAATAAATCAATATCAAAGATAATTTGTTATATCTATTATATTACTATTTTTCTATATTTTACTATATGGAAGAATTTTAAACCAAACCCGAAGCCGCTTCGTTTATTATATTTTCCGAATCTTAAAGCTAAATTTTTGGGTTGAAATAAAAATTTAACAGATTACTTTGCATATCCATTTATCCAGCTTCATACTTGCCTTCATTTTCAATTCATAATTTCGTTTTTTAATTATTAACAATTTAGATAATAATAACAAATTACTTTATAAACTATAAACTGCATGTAAATTTTGTAATGCCACGCTTTATAGAACATACAATTAACAAAATAAACATAATTATCACTTTCAACTTCTTGAGTATATTTATTATATTACCTTGCAATTACAATATATTTATATTTTTGAAGGTAAACTTAAAAAATTGCAGCAAACTCAATTTTGTATTCATGACCCACAAATTTGCAGCAAAAATTCGAGATAAGATTGCCGCTGGTTTAAGATCTAAATTCCGGTATTTGATCCAGTAACAATCAAATTCTCCACATTTTATTCCTCAGCAACATCTTCTTATAGTTTGAGTTATTTTTCCTTCCTTTAAATGCAGTCTACTAAAGCATATTCTATTTTTTTGCAAAAAATTAATGGACAAAATTGGTTCTAATTGTGTTCGTTTAGTTTTGGTCGTTCCAATTAATCAAAAATAAAGTATTTAATTTTTCCCAGAATAACATCCTATATTTTAATAAATTTAATATCTTCTTTATTATAAAATCTTTATTCGGTTAGCAAAAGCTAAAAAGTAAAGTACTTGTAGAAGTTTTCTCAAAATAATCGAATATATAATCCGATATCCCAAAGATTATAAAAAGGAATTAATATATAAAAAAAATTAATTAAATTATGATGATTCTGAATTTTTAAAAATTCTACATATTTTTAATGTAATTTTGCTCTCCATAACTTTTTGGTTTTATTTTTTTAACAGATTTATTGATTATGTTAAATTTTAATTAGCTGATGTATTAAAATACTAGACACGGAACATTACAATACAAAAATATATTATTGGAAAATTTCATAAGAATAATTTCCAAATTTTTAGAATTACCTTAGGTACTGGAATAAAATAATATTAAAAAACAGAATACTTCAAAATTATCGGTTTTGTCAAAGAATTATAAGATTCTAAAATATATTTAGTAAAATTTATTTGAATTACCTCGTATTTTTCTAATAATTATTTAAATTAAATCATTCTGAACTTCTTTTTAATTTTCCAAAACAGTTAATAATTTTTCTGTTTACTTTTATTTTTGGATAACAAATATAAAACTTATGCCACGCTTAATAGGCTAATAATCACAAATTTTATAGAATATAAATTTACAATTATAATCATTACGTTAAATTTTTGACTTTATTTATTATTTTACCTTACAATATATATATATTTTTATAGGTAAACTGAATTAATTGTAGCAAAGTCAGCCTTGTATTGATGCTAAAAAACCGGACAAAAAATTTTAATATAAAATTCTGTAAAACTTCTCCAGATTGTCAGCCAGATTGACGCTAAAAACAGCTAAAATCGTAAAGGACACTTTTGTACTTCCCAATCGAAAATAAAGATAATATTTTCAACAAATTATTAAAGTTTATTTTCAACACATTTTAATTTACAGATACATATATTTATTTTATATTACAACAACTTAAAATTTATAAAATTGATTTCAAAATATATTTCAAATTTCAAAATATATTCATAAGTAATAACTTTGGCTTCTGAGCGAGTCTACTTACGTTTTTTATACAATTATTAAAATTGTATTAAATTATATTATTTCTTTTTAAAATGAGTATTCCTGTGTTTCTGCATATGATTTTTTCTGGCAAAACCCTTATCACAAACATCACAACGATGAGGCCAATTGTTGGTATGAATGTATGAATGCCTTTTAAGATCCGTTTTGTAGTTATATTGACAAGCACATTTCGTGCATTTAAAAGGTTTTTCTGAGTTTGTGTGCTGCGCTTCATGAACCGCCAGTTTTTCCAGATCAGCAAACTTCTTTCCACATCTTTTGCAAATACATGGAAGATTCCCATGTATCATGTTATTATGCTGTTGCAAATAGCAGGGTGATGAAAAGTATTTTACGCATTCATAGCAAACTAAAATGGGCGGCGTTGTAGGATGTATTGAAATTTTTATAGAAACATTTTCTGCACTAGTTTCTTGTTCTATTTTATAAATATCCTGACCGTAACTTGCAGTTGCAAAATTTTCGCCCATATTTTCTTTCTTGTCTTCGAATTTTGTTTGAAGAAGTTGATTTGGTACTTGTTCAGATGGCACTAGACATAGCTGCTGTGTTTTTTGTAAATTTTCTGTTTGCCAGTTTGCGTTTGGTAGTTGATATTGTTCTCGATGGTGTTCTTGTGGCTCAATATATTGATTATGGTACTCTTGCGGTTGAATATAGTTATAACCGGAATCTGGCCGGTTTGTTGACCAAGTTAAATGATCATCGAAAGATCTTGAAACTGGTAATAATGCACTATTTTCCACTGCAGTTTTCACATACTCCCCACAATCCATATTTAATATGCGATGGTCTAGATCTGCGAAGATGTTATTCTCCATTTCTGTGAAGATGTTATTCTCCATTTCTGCCAAACAGTCAAAATTATATTGTGGCATTTTTTTAATAATTTGAATTTAGGAATATATAAAAATTGATCTCGTCACTTTGATAGAACTTTTAGTAATGATAAAAATTTGCGATCGCAGATACTGAGTAATTTTTAAGCACATATCCTTTATTAAATATATTCGCGCTATCCTTTTCTAATAAATATTTGAGTCAACAATCGTTGTACTTAAACTATTTTATTAGTATTAGTTATTTATTACCTCTTTAGTTATTTATTACCTCTTTAGGCATTGGCCGTTACATTTTCTAATTAAATGTAACGGCCAATGCCGGCCGTTACATTTAATTAGAAAACTACAATTTTTACCTGAAGTACACAATTTAAAAGATAATTATAATTTTGCACATATTTTGATTATTACAGTAATTCATCTTTAATGTTTTGCTAGATTACTATTTTTCTATATGGAAGAATTTCAAACAAAAACCAAACCCGCTTCGTTTAGAAAATTTTCAAAATCCTAAAGCTAAAGATTTGGGCTCAAAATAAAAATTTAATAGGTTATTTTTCATATCTATTTTTCCACCTGCATACTTTTCTTAATTTTCATTTTATACTTTCATTTAAAATCTTTTTTTCCCCCAAAAACTTAATACTTTATAACAAAAAACAAAATATTCTTCATAGTATTGAAAAATAGCAATAAAACTATATAATTTTATTTTTGAATTATTTGGAATTTAGATATTAATAACAATGTTAATTACCTAATAAAGTGAATGTGAATATTAAGTAAGTAGGCCTTTGTGGACAATAAAAATTAAGCCACGGTTAATACGCATAATAATCACAAATTTTATAGAATATACAATTAAGAAAATAAACACAATGATTACTTTAGCATCATAAACCGATTAAATTATAGCAAAATCAACCTTGTATTGATGCTAAAAACAGCTAAAATTGTAAAGGACACTTCCCAATCGAAAATAAATTAATCAAGTAATAATTAATATGCTTTCTCTAAAGAAAATTAAAATCAATGGAATATATATTTCTTCATGCTTTTATCGAAGCGAAGTAAATTTCATATTTATTCTCGTAGCAGATCTAAACTTCAAATAAATTTTCATAAAAATATTATAGAAATTTCAGGGAATATTATTATTATGTATTATTTTATTTTCAAAAAAAAGTGTATTTTACAATTTTATATAAGTAATTAGATTTTCATTTTAGAGATCAGCTAATTAACTTTACAACTATTATTTATGTTTATTTTAGCATTAGTGAATAGAAATTTTTACCTGAAGTACGCAATTCAAAGGTAATATAATTTTATTTTCAAATTTCGATTAAATTTACTTAATAATTTTATGTGTTTTCTACAAAAAAGTAACTAAATAGATTTTAATACATTAAAATTCATAAAATTCAATATCAAAGATAATTTGTTAAATGTATTACTGTTTTTCTATATTTTACTATATGGAAGAATTTTAAACCAAACTCGAAGCCGCTTCGTTTATTATCTTTTCCGAATCTTAAAGCTAAATGTTTGGGTTCAAATAAAAATTTAACAGATTACTTTGCATATCCATTTATCCATCTGCATATTTTCAATTCATATTTTCATTTTTTAATTATTTACAATTTAGATAATACTAACAAATTATTTTACAAACTATAAACTGCATGTAAATTTTGTAATGCCCACGCTTCATGCGCATTATAATCATAAACTTTATAGAACATACAATTAACAAAATAAACATAATTATCACTTTCAACTTCTTGAGTATATTTATTATATTACCTTGCAATTACAATATATTTATATTTTTGAAGGTAAACTTAACAAATTGCAGCAAACTCAATTTTTTATTCATGACCCACAAATTTGCAGCAAAAATTCGAGATAAAATTGCCGCTGGATTAAGATCTAAATTCCGGTATTTGATCCTGCAACAATCACATTCTCCACATTTTCTTGCTCAGCAACATATTCTTATAGTTTGAGTTTTTTTTCCTTCCTTTAAATGCAGTCTACTAAAGCATATTCTATTTTTTTGCAAAAAATTAATGGACAAAATTGGTTCTAATTGTGTTCGTTTAGTTTTGGTCGTTCTAAGAGTTTACATTTTTTTGCTACAAATTCTGATGTTTTGTATTGAATCTCTTTAAATTTCGATATTTTCCCGATTTCTCGGCCAATTTTGAATATTTTTCGAAAAGGTCTTCGGAAATGCGCTAGAAATTAAATTCCCTACACGGAAATACCAAATATGTGGGGATTGCTTTCAGTTTTAAGGGTTTTTATTTTTTTGCTACAAATTCTGATGTTTTGTATTGAATCTCATTAAATTTCCATATTTTCCCGATTTCTCGGCCAATTTTGAATATTTTTCGAAAAGGTCTTCGGAAATGCGCTAGAAATTAAATTCCCTACATAACATAAATATTTTGGAATGGTATTAAAAAGAAAACAAATTAGGGAAAAAATATTAAATTGTTAATTCAATTAATATGTTTTATGTAATTTAATTTAGAACGAATATTCAACTGGACAGCTCATATTTGAGTTCTGTAATATTTTATGTCTGCATTTTGTAATTTTGAATTGGTTTTTCGGTTCAAGTACCAAATTCGTTCCACAAAATATTGTCAGAACTTTGTTTTAAAACTTTGAATAGTTTTAAAAGCTACATTTGTTTTACATTTGTTATTTATTTAATTTCTTCACTATTTATGTACATATTATATTCTTTCAGAATATTGGAATTACACCTAAATTTTCTAACAAACTTTTCTTGTAAACTTTGAAGATTACTTTAACAAAACGTAATGTAATCAAATACCTTTTACTGTCACAAAAACTTAATGGGTTATTCACAATCTCCTTTGGTCAAAAGTTTATTAAACTCCGATTGTAAAAGACGTTAGAATATTAATATTTCAACTTTATTAACGTAGGTAATAATTACTGATTAAAAAGTATCATTCTTTTTCTTTCCTTTTTTTTTCATATTTTCATCATAATATCTCGCCATTAATTTATTAAGATTGTAATCGGATTAATGAAACTTATAATAAATAGTAGTTAAAGTAACTTTTTAATAATATTTGTTGAACTTAATGGCACGTAAACTGATTGATTCTGTAAGGTTAAGTTAATTTGGTTTTATCATAATATTTTGAGTTTATTTTCAATGATGTTGTCGTTTAGGAAATTAATTTTGTATAATATTCTAACATATTAATGCGAAGGTTGTCATTAAATCATTTAAACAATTTACCATTTCCCAGAAAAACTACATTGCAAGAAATATTCATTATTTATTCAAAATTACATAAATTATTCTCTAATGCTGCAAATCAAGATTATTATTAAATGACACAAATTCATAAAATGGTCAATTCTATATCTAAACAATTTATCGAATGACTTCTTAGTGTTAAATTTAAAATTGTGAAGAAATCTATTTACTTTCAATATCGTTCGTAATTGAAATATTTATAAAAGTTTCCTAAAATTAAAATTATTAAAATTAGCATAATTTGTCCAATTAAGTTTAAATTATTTTCTGAGGCTTTGAATTTAAATAGTATATATCTATATAATTAAATAATGACTCAAATTTATTAATGTACTCTTTGAAATCAACAAAATAATTAAAGTTTATCTAATTAAATAAATTTAACATAAAATTAAATTTATAGAAATAAATTTAATTTCATGTGAAAGTTTATGCTTTTTAATAAATCATTTTTGAAGATACATTTTTTTTAATTTAGTAAACTTTTATTGAAATTAATAATATTTAACAATATGCTGTAACAAAGATTAATCATTGGGAATTATTGAATTTTATAAAATTGTAATTTTTCTTATCGTATAATCCACCAGAGAAATTATTTCAAATCCAATTTGTGAGACAAGAAAATTTATTTGATTTTTAAATAAATAAATTACTTTTACAAGTAATTCCAATTACAAACTTTAAATTACAAAAAAAAAAAAAAATATTAAAAGTTGTAAACAAATTTATTGATTTCTTAACAATTTTCATAAAAAATAAAAAAAAACTTTATGAATATTTATAAAATTTATAGTTTCTAATAGAATACAGAAAAATATTAAGAGTTAAATTTTGAATTTCTAGGATTTTTTAATGAAATTTGATATCGCTTGGTAAAGAACATGTTTCAAAATATTAAAATTAATTCTGTTTGATAAATTTTACTTATAATTTTCTAAAAACGCCGATCAAAAATATTTCAATCAAACACCAAAGCAAATAAAACAATCTTTTATGTCATATTTATTGCACCTTAAGGTTCTACATAATTGACTGAAGAAAAATCGTTACAGATTTATTATCCTTTTGACAATTGTATATGAAATCATGAAAATTTAAAGTTAGTGGCAAGTGAAAAAATTATTTTTATTTGATAAAAATTGTCAATTTTCATATCAAATTGCTTGTCTTGTCAATACTTTGTTTTACAGTTTTCTTCTTGATTTATTGATCTAATAATTTATATCTGACATTTCATTTTGGAATCAACAGTGTAGTGAATCAGCAGAGAAATAAATCAATTTGTAAATAGTTTTCTAATTTTTAGTGATTACCAAATTTTAATTATTAATAATTAATAATTAAAATTTGAAAGTTAATAATTTTCATTTTTATTCAATTACTTCCATGTACTTGGTTTTCATAAGGCAAGATAGGTTCAAGTAGATAAGATCTACGACTGGTCTTAGACTGCAATTAATATTGTATAGAATTGTAATTTTAATTAGCAGACAGTATAAAGTGAATTTAAATTTATGAATTTGAGTTAAAGTTAATAAGTGCTCAAAAAAGTGCTCCGTAATTAGATTTGAAGTATTACTTGAAGAATTTTGGGTAAAATTATCCTCAATAGATTACGCTTAGAATTTTATAAGAAACAATAATAAAGTTTATATATGTGACTAGTTTTTTATTTATCGACTGATATATACCAAAAAACGTATTTTCTTAGTTTTATTATTAATTTTTCAAATTATATTCCCAATATATTTGTTTATCTAAAAGAAGTTTGCATTTTTTTTAAAACTATTTTCAGTAAACATTTTTACATATACATACAATTTTTTGAACTAAATTTGATATCAACACAAATTTGCACTGGAAAATAGTTATTTTTTCTAATATGATGACTAAAATGCTGCCCGCTTCTGCGATAAAACTAAATTAACCATAAAATGCATCCAATATAACTGACACAAAAACAATATAGGAAAAATAAATTGAAGGTTCTATACAAAATTTATTGCATCATAAAAAAATATTTTCCAGAATAATATGGATATTTTCTGATTTCCATAATGTCATTTTGTTGTTAACGAATAATACTAAATTTATGTAATGTTTGAAGCGTAAAATTATTGAAAATTCTCTATTTAATAGAATATATTTAAAAACTTTACATAAATGGCTATCAAATTTATTTGTAACTTTATTTTTATATCTATAAATATATTGCAGAATTTTGTAACAAAAGTATATAAACTAAGTTTTTATTACCTACTTTTGAATTATTTAACATCCTTAAAAATGGTATGCAAATTTTATATTTTGATAAAAAATTTCTGCAATAAAATCATATTAAATATTGGTCAAGAAATTGCTGGCGATTACATTATGTTGAATAGAAGCGTGTATGAAAATTTAATAAATTTATATTATATAAGAATGAAAATTTTTAACTAACCAATTACAAATAAACTGATAAGGGAATTGTTTTACTAAATTTTCCATTTATTTTACTGAATATTGACTAAAATGCAAAATCTACAAATCATTTTTCTTATATGGTACAAAATTTCTTTGCACAATAAACTAGAGAGTTTTATTATATGAATATTTTTTAATAAAACTGTGAACTAGGATAAGTGCATTGACATTTTCACAATTCCGTGTATTGTGTCCTTAAATGGCTCCTTTAATAATTTGATATTCTATTGAAATTTCGATCCCCTAAGTTTTATATGGATTCCCAAAATGAAGATTTAGCAATATTTCGCAATATTAAAATAAAATTTCATTAGAAATGCGGTACAGCTAAGTAAACTTACCCCAATATTGAGTAAAACACAGTTTAAGAACAATTTTCAAGCATATTTTTCAATGCAGATATTTTCATAATTTAGACTCCAAAATGTTATACCCAATAATTTTGGAAGTTAGCCAATTATATTCTTTTCAAGCCAGTGAATTAATTATATATTAATGATTTTTTTATGATACTACTATATTTTCAATTGTTTTTCAATAAAACTCTTTTGGATAATTTTTAAAAAATCTACAAGAAATTAATACTTCGAGAATATTTAAATGCCATAAAGTGGGCAATTTTAGAACAAGGAGAGTTTATATCTAAGTATAGTGTAAAACTTTCGAATTTAATATGTTCCAAAATAAAAACAAGTTTAACCGTTAAATAGAAATATTTTTTCTTGTCCAGAATGAAATAGATTTTATTATCGATTCAATTAGGCTGAAACTCATTAAATTTCCATATTTTAACGATTTCTCGGGCAATTTTAAATATTTTGCGAAAGGTCTTCGGAAATGCGCTGGAAATTAAATTTCCTACACCAAATATATGTTGGGATTGTTCCAGTTTTAAGGATTTTCAATTTTTTGCGACAAATTCTGATGTTTTGTATTGAGTCTCATTAAATTTCCATATTTTACACATTTATCCGGCAATTTTGAATATTTTGCAAGATTTAATAATCCGTAATAAAAACATTTTTAATATTATTTTTATTGATATTTTAGTTTTAGATCGAAAATGTATTAGATTTTTATTGTCGTTATAATTTTAAGGAAATATTTTACAGCAAAATAATTTTAATGAAATAAAAATGATGAAAACTAATTTTTATACCATAAATATTTGCGCCACAATGAATAATATTTTATCATAAAAAGCGCAGATGATTTTTAAATTAAAAAGAACATAATTAAAAGATAGATATAAGATAAAAGGAAAATATTTTAGTTCGTATTTGATTCGAAATTTCAAATTGTTAAATTATTAATACACGTATAATAAAAAACTTAATCTTGCAAAGCAATTAAATAAAAATGTATTTAAAAATTTTAATTCAATATTCTAGTTTTTACATTATTACTTGAACACTATTAAATAATTTATATAATGTATATCCTTGATTCTTGATAGAATAAAGTATACAGAAATATTAATGTTATTTCAGGATCGATATTGATATCACTACGAAGTGTTGAAACAGAATCTGAAAAATAATTTATTAAATTCTGTCGTTATGGAGGAGAATTTAAATAATATTTTACAAAACTTTAAATACATAATACTTAAACTTACATAGTTATTTTTGGAAAACAGAAATAAAAATTTAATAAGAATATTAATAATTTTTTCTTAAGAATTTTTACTACGGATAAGGAAACACTTAGTCACTTAGTGTATTAATTTAAGAGGTCAAGTTATTAAATATTTTATATTTTAATGTAATAGCTAATTAATATAAAGCTCAATCATTAAATAAATAGATTTACGAATGATAAACATAACAATTACCGAAAGATTATTACAAATATTTTTCTAAAAATTAATGCTTTGAAAATTTTATTAAATTAATTGGCGTTTATTTCTTTTAGCTCTCTGGAAATAATGATTTATGTTGTTCTTGTAGTAATAAGATAAAATATTAAATTTTTAATTGTTATCAAAAACTCATTATATCTATTTTAGCAATTGAACACTATTTAATAAGGTTCAAGTGATAATGAAAACCTAGAATATTAATTGAAATTTTTAAATGGTAAAGTAAAAATAGTAAAGTAATATTACAAAAGCGGAAAACAATATGCGATAGAAACCTGAATCTAATTTTTGTTTTCATTGGAAATTCCTTTCATTTTATAAAAATTTAATGAACGACCTATCTCATAGGCTAACAAAACCATTAGTATACTAGTGGTTTTAACTTGTGAGAATACTTTATTTGACGTAAATAGAGGATAAAATAAAATATTTTGCTAAATTTACAAAAAGGATTTAAACTTAAAGAAAATCTAGGAATTAGATTTTCTTTAAGTTTAAATCCTTTTTGTAAATTTGCTATTTTTATTAGACAAATAAGTTTAAATAACATTTTAAAATCAATTTTAAAAAACTTTAAATAATTATCAAAAACTTTCTAATTGCACTATAAAATACTAAGATTTCGGTGTGAAAAAAAGAAGATTTACATTATTTGTTAATGAAATTTTTGCCAAGGTAAATCAGCAATGAAATGAATATAGAAAATCTATAGCAACACTAAAAATTATTGAAAATTCTGAAGAGGTTTTGGAAGTGTATTGATCTTTTCGTAGTTTTACTTGAAATTTGGTAAAATATTATCATAAGTCGTAAGTTTTGCAAAAATATTATAAATTTATGTAACCATAAATTTTCAACATAATGATACGCTTGCAAAAAAAAACACATTTAAAACAATATAGTCAAAAGAATGTCTAATTTTACTGATGTTTTAACATTAACTTTTAAAATATTGGTTTACTTTATTTTAATTTAATTCAATGCTTTTAAAGTAATACAATATACAATACAGTTTTTATCCCTTGTTATCCTTGTTCAACCAGAAATTCCTACTAAATTATAAATATTTTGAACAGTTTGTATTTTTGTATAGAAATCCTAATCCTTAACTTTTCATCACCAAGAAAAACTATATAAGTAAAAAAAAAGAAATGTTTTACAAGAAGATAAAAATGAAAATAAATTACTTTGTTTTTCAGTTTTATAGAAAAAATGTTATTATTGCCCGGTTTTTTTTTTTGAGGTTAATAATATTTTTGTTTTTATCTTATTTTCTTCAGTTTTTACCCCAATTCACTTTCGCAATCTAACTTTTTTTTCTGCTAACACATTAATTTACACAGCAATTTGAACAACAAATAGTAATTTAAACAAATTTCAAACGAAAAAAAACTGTCACATATTTATGTATGTGAATTCATAAAGAGAGTATTGTAAAAGGATCTAACATAATTTTACAATTGTAATAAACTTTTAACTGTCTGGGCAAATTTCTTATTTTTAAAAACCATTTAAAATGGCTTTTTAGGATTAAATCTTAACAAAGTTCAATAAAACTTTTATTTAAAGTGCAGTTTCTTGAAAAGTTTAACGAGTTTCTGGGCCATTTACGAAGTATAATTTCGATTAATTTCATCTTTTGACAATTTTTATTATAATTTAATTTAATGGCTTAAATAAAGTGTTGTTATTTAATACTCTCAAACAGTTATATGCATCATTAAAATTATTATGCTACTTTACAGCATTTATTCGCTTAAATTAGCTGATAAATTAACAATTTTACTCATTAAGGGTAACGATATGTATAATTTGATAAAAATATTGGTGGATGTAAGTCTTGTGAGAGGTATGATTGGTACACATTTAGTTTGTGATTTCATTTACCAGTTTAATGTGTTAAGAAAATATTTATAGATTGAAATTTATTATTTAGTCCTGATAATTACAAGTTTTTCGATAAAGCTTATAAAGTAATAATCTTCCGCCAATTAATTTTTTGATAAAGCTACTCTGTCTATATAATTATATTAACTTGATTTTAATTACTAAAATTATGCTGATTATTTATAATTAAGATTACTAGAGATAAGACAAAAATAATCTACTTTTGAATTAATTAAATAAACGTGATTCACAAATAATTATTATTATTCTGGTGTATTAATCAACTTTTACTAAAATATATTCATTTGAGTGAATAAAATTTGGTTGAATACAACATAATTGATTGATAATAATTATTTCTTTGAATTTCATTAATTATTGCTTTATATATGCCGACAGTCAATCAATTAGTATATTATTTATAATATAATTTGTTAATAATTAAATATAATTATTATGTGAATGTAAAAGATTCTAATAATTAATTCAATTCCTTTTTGTCTTAGTTATATAATTTTTTATTAATTAAAATTTTGCCTTATTTCATTGCTTCACAAAATCCTTATTAAAAAATATATAAACTAATATAAAATAATTTTAATGAGATAGAAAGTTATGAATAAATTGTGGATAAAAAATTATTTTAAATTTGTAAGGCTTATGATTTTAAAATTTTCTACCAATTCAAAAGGATAAAATTTATATTATTTTATATAATATAAATTCTATCCTTTTTAATTAATTTTCCTAAATTTATTTTGTGGTTTTAAAAGAAATAAATCACAAAAATATTAATAAATGATTTAATCAATCAAAAAAAATTCACTTTAATAAAATGTGTTAAGAACATTATTAATCAGCATAGTTCGATAAACTTTGATACTTTATTATGATGTTAAAATTAAAGTTTTATTAAATTTATGAGAATTATTTTCTAAATAATTTTGTAAACAAATAAACTCTTCAATGTTAATATTTAATAGTTAAGAAAAATTTCCATTTCAATAAGTGAAACATTAATAAAATATGTTTTAATGAATCTTCTTATCTCAATATGAACAAATACATATTATTTTTCTTAAATTGTTTGACCTTATTTTCTAAATATTAACTAATTTAAAAGATTTATTTTCTGTTGAAGATAACGAAAAAGTACCAAAAATCACAAGAAATTTAGTCCTTTTGTAAATAAAGCATTTTTATATTTTTACATAAAAAATATAGTGGTTTTTCAATTTTGTATTTTAGAATCACAATTCTTTCAAATTTCTAAAAGTTATTGGCATTTTAATTAAATTTAAAGTATTTTGAGATTAGATAACAGTTATAACATGAAAACGAGAAAGTCAAATACCCATAAATTCAAATACCCATAAATTAGAAGATATTATTAATTCTTTGTAAATGATTAATGGCATGTGAACGAATTATAGCTAATTTGCCTTGTAACTTCAATAAATTATATATTTTCTATTTATTCCACAAAAATTTATGTTAATTTATGCTAATCATAGTTTAGTAATACAGGAATAAAATTTCTCTATATTTCTTACAGTTTCTCTACGAAATATTACATTTATTAAATACAACAAATTTTCTTCAATAATTTTCAAATTTTAGACATAATAATTAATGATGATTTTCAAATTTTAATTTGAGTTTTTGAAAATAGTTGTTATTATTAATAAATACACTTAAAAATCAAAAAATTAATTAATTATCTAAGTAATAATTATTAATGTTCATTTTTAATTTTCTTGAAAAATTAACTCAGAATTATTTATTTATGTCTATAAGCAAATTACAAAATAAATCAACCAGATAACTTTTATTTATAGCTGTTATTTATTTCTAAAATATTAATTAATGTTGTCCAGAATGCTTAAATATAATAATTATTTACTGGAATAAAAAACTAAATAGAAATCATCACTTTAAATCCCTTTTCCGATTATAAAACGATTTAAAGTCGAATACGGATTATTATAATCGTTTCATTACCATTTATACAATTCACTGTAAATATTAATAATTAGACAATCCTTTTTTTCAGATACACAAACAAATTACATGTTTACAAATAATTAATTATTAACTAAACAATTTTAACAAACTTTTGAAACTTTGACCAACACAGATTATTAAAAAGGACTAAAATTTGTAGTCTTTGGCATTAAAAGGTATTTGTTTACATAATTTTGTTTTAGAGAAAGTTTATAAGGATAAAGTTTCCTAACTAAATTTGTAAACCGAAGTAGAAGACAAAAAAAGCTTAAAATAAAATTAATTGGAATTGTTTTAGGACGAAAACTTTCAACTTTCATTTAAAGTCATTGCTCTCTACAGACTTTTTAACTCGTTTCTTAATACAGAAAAAAGTTTTTTGTTTGTTTTATTAAACATCATTTCGTTTCTGAAACATTAAAAATTTATAATTCAATTTTCCAATGGTTTTCACAATTAAATACCAATAAATTTCCTTTAGGCACATTTACCTTTTCTTTTATGGATATTCACATAAAAAATACTGACCTACAATATTTACAATTCAATTCATAAATGTAATGGAATGTGCAGCATAATTGGAGTAAACTATAATTTTGATAAAAATTCGGAATTAAATTAAATTTGGATTCTGTTAATATTACTCGTAGAACAAATAGTAGTTTAGCTCAAATATTTTCGCACTAATTAAACTTCTAGAAAAAATTGGTTTTTATATTTTCATCAAAATTTCGGAAAATATTCTTAATTTTTGTAGTATTGTGCGGAAAAACTAATTCGTATTTTGTCAATTCTGGCAATAATGTGTTAATTACTTAAGGAACATGTAAGTTAATTAATACACATAACCCAGATAAAGACGAATATGTACTGAATTTACTATTATAGATAGAGTATAGACTTCAAATATATTCTCGTAATTTTTCAAATAAAAAACAGAAAACAATTTATTTAATTATGAGACGATCAGATAGCAAGTTTCATCGATGTACGTTTAAATGTTTGCACACGTAGTAATACAAACTCTACCTATAAAGAAAATTACAGCAATTAAAAAAAGTTTTTCAAGATTTCCTTAAATCACGAAATTGATAATTGGGTAAATGTGAATAATTAAATAATTTTATTTGGTACAATAGCAAAGTAAGATAAATATAACTGGAAAAATGATTTGCAGAATTAGTAAAAGAATTAGTAATGATAATTATTAATAGATTAATTGAAATAATAGTTGACCCAATTTGTTAGTCATATAACGATTTAGTTTAGAAAGTTACTTTTAGCTTACATCAACTAAAATGATAATTTTAATCTCTGAACAAATTAAATAAAAGTACTTAGATTTATTAGTAAAATTAATTATCTTAAAGTATTTATTATTTTAAATTAATTTTATTCATAAATATGGTGGTTAATTTTAAAATAAAATTTACATATATCTCAACTTTGACAATTACATAACGACTGCAACCACCCACAGCTTCTATAACGATTGTAGATTATTATTGTGATTTTCCAAAGAAAAATGTTTATATACAGTTTTTGTATTTTTTTATATTTTAGAAGTTTGTAAACAAAATGTCACAGCATGTAAACGAATGTTACATTCGCACCTCAGACTACACAAAAAATCAATTTGAATGCAAAATAGTTGACCTAAATTGTAAAAATAAAATGTTAATTGTAAATGAAACAATTTATTTAATTAACTTTAAAAAATGAATTTAAATATTTGTTTTATCAAGTAAAAATCTGTAAGAAAATCAGGTTAATTATAAAAATTCAGTAGTCAGGTATGGTTTTCAAATGAAAATAAGTTTTTAAATTAAATTAAACTATTCCAAGTTCCTAGAAAATATTACATAAGTAATTAAAATTTTTGTAAATGACAATACAAATTTATTATAATATCTTAAACCCTTCAGGTTTTAGTTCAACTCTCATATTATCCTATTAATTATAGTTTTTATGAATAAAACTTTCTCCAATTATTTTGATAAATGTTCAATTAATTCAGTGAACAATCATTCTAAATAAAATATTTATATATTATCTAGTTTTAGATGATTAAATTATGGTAATTTAAATCGGTTTATTGACTTTATAAAAAGTCAAAATTTTTTTGATGTTGAATCATTATAACTTTATCTACTATAATAAATTTTATGGTAATCAAAATCACCAGTATTTTCTTGTGTAATATATTTAAATAATTTTGTTTTAGTGGTTGTAATAAAATAAAAATAATGACTCCAGATAAAACCAACTATAAATTTTGTCCACTTCAAAAGAACTATAAAAATAATTTAATATAAATACCCTTTAGGCAATTTTACCAAAATATATTGCCTTGGAAGTATAATAAAGTAACGAAGTAGAGTAAGCAAAATTAGAAGCAATTAATTAGCTTTTTTGTGCGAATTAAAACCACGAGTAAATTTTTGTTTTCGTATTTTTTCATATTAATTTATTAAGATGTAAGATTTGTTCGCCAATTTGAGTCTTAATTTAAAAAAATAATTATAGATTAAATGAGAAAAAGTTATTTGATTGAAATTAGTTTTTTTTAGTTTTAAGTGGATTAGTTTTGTCAAGTAAAATTTCTACTGTGACTAAGCAATATCAAAATAAATCACTTGTAAAATTATCCGCATTTTCTGATTCGTTTTCCAATCTATACATTGTTCTACATCGAAACAATTTATATTTATATTACATTATTGTTATTTTGCACAAAACAATATCTTCAAAAGTCAGAAAAGTGCATTAAAAAAGCTATAAAATTAAATTTAATTATATGTAAATTTTCATTTAAAACTTTTCCTATAAATTTTGTATAAATAAATTTTTTGTTTTGTTAATTTCTCATTGCATCTTTTCTCATTGTGAACCAAAATTGTGTAATCCACCCTCGTGAAAACTATTGTGAAAAAGTTGTGAAAAGGTCTTGAAAAAGGGTTATGCATAAAAAAATATTAAGGAGTATTGAAAAAGTTTAAAAAATACATATTTATGAATTTTTTAAAACATAACTAATTAAACAAAATGATCAAATGTCATAATTCTGCCGTGAAATAATTTATTGAACATTATTTCACGAGTGAATAATTTTTACTCTAAAAATTTTATGTGGAACCGCATACCACAAAGCGAAATCGTAAACGTAATCTTTCACTATGTGTTTAATTTGTATAAAAATATCCTTTCACGGCGGGCTATACTAAGTTTTATTCGAACAAATTAAAATCGCAGAATGACAGAAAAATGTAAATTTAAATTTAAAGTTCTATACAGGCTAAAAGTGTGTTATGAATTTTATAAATACTTTTACGATTATGCTTTTTCTGCAACAGGTATCCTATATAAAGTACACTATCATAAATTTAAAATATAGAAAGTTTTACAGTAATTTTAGCATTATAATAATTTTTATTACTATCTATTATAAAGTACTCTTTCCAACAACATTAAAATTTGGTAATAAAACAAGTTTCATAAATATCCAACTTTAAAACTTTTTGTAATTTTTAAAATATATTTTGATTTCTTAGAAATTTAAAATCAAAATATAAGACATCTTTAAACAGTTTAAACCTTTGATACATTCAGTGTGCTGAAAATTTAAAATTTATATAAAAACGTTAGAACAGCAATAAATTTCAGAAAAACTTTATTAATATTATGTGGAAAACTAGAATCATAAATTTTTATACATATACATATATATATATATATATATATTTTTAAGGATGTCAAGAATTAAGGAAATTTTAAATCACAAAGAGGGATATAAATTTATGACAGCAAAATGCAATTCAAATAAAATGCAAACTTTTTTGGAAGTTACATAAAATCGGAAAGAAATAGTTAAATTCCATTTTAGTCCTAAAATAATAATTCAAAATGTTTTAATAAAAAATCAATAAAATGTAAAAAATATATGGTTCATTGAATGTCCTTGCTGCAAAATAAATGCGGTCCTTCGAACTAATTTAACTTAAAAATCTCAAATTATTATCTTCCTAAATTCGAATAATATTAAAGTATTGAAATTTATGATGACCCCAGAGCATATTAAAAAGTCAGGAAAACCACAAAATATTATTGAAATAATTTTTATTAATTTATAATCAAAATACTACATTCAATGTTTAAGATAATAAGTTTTAAGGACACAAATATATTTTCGGGTACAAAAAAAAAAAGGTTTCTTATGAAGTGCAATGAACTTTTAATGATCACAATTCTAAGAAAAAATTTAAATATCTTTAACAAGTTCTATAAGGACTATGTTTATATAATTTATTTTCAATCCTGTTGAACCTTTTTTTGGTTTATTATGATTATTTTATTTTTCCTAAAATTGTGAAACGATTAATCATTAATCCCATTTTATGGTTTCGGGTTATTTAAAGTTGTATTCAGAGATAGAAAATTATTGATGATTTTCGGTAATGCTTTTTAAAGTTTTACGTATATTCAATACGAAATGGTTTCTCTAATTATTTTTATACTTGTAAAAGTTGTGGACTTAAACATAAATCAATTTAAGTTTATAGACGTGTCTTTTTTATCTTTATCCTTTTCATTTAGATTACTCGAAAAAAAAAATTATATACGAAAAAATGGTTAAATTTTAAATTTATAGATATTTTTAATTGGTCACAAACAAATAAATTAGTTGCGACAGTTGTTTTTGCGACACAACTATTTATAGTTTGGCGTTAATTGTATCAGAAAACAAATAAATAAATTTATTGTCGACAGCTTTTATATGTTAACAATGTATTTTACTTACAGATTTAACTGATAATAATAATTTTTAGTGAGTTTTTATAGTTTTTGAGATATAAATTTTCATTCATTTTATTTATCAAATTAAAGAAAAGTGTCTTGTTGGTTCTATCCTTGACATATATAAAATAATCAATTGAAAAATTTACGATTTTACAAATTAATTAAGTAATAAATTAAAGAAATTCTGTGTTTATCTCATCATCCATCACTAATATATTTATATGTAGTTTGTCACTATATCTAAATTTTTTATGTTCAACTTTATGAAACATTGTTGCAGAACAAAGGAACTTATATTACAGTGTGGAAAGGGACACTTACGGAATATATAATAAATTGTATGTTTAATTTGACCCTAAAATTATGTACACAAAGTTACATTTAATACATTTTCATAAATCACATTTTTTTTGTTATTTAAATTTTGGATAAAAAAGAAAATCAAAGAATAGAATTGTGTATCGGTGTAATATCCTTAAAATTACGAATATATATATTCTTGAACCAGAAAATAACATATTGAAATCTTTTTTGTGAAATTTAAATCCTTTTAAATCTGTTGGATTAACAAAAAATAAGAAATCCTGGTTTAGAAATAATCTACTTTTGTAAATATACTTTAAAATCCTTTAAAAACTTTTAAATTATTTTTATTTTAATATAAGAGTGACATATAGAATATATTGTACTAATTTTGGAAAAACTTATAAATTTTTTGACTTAGAATTTAAATTGACAACAAATACAGAAGCAAAATATCTTAATTCATATTTTAAAACACAAACTAATAAACTATACATTTTATAAATTTAATTGATTCATTCATTACTTTTATTTATGTGGTTTGAACAATTATTTAAAAAAATTTTGTTATCGTAAAATTGAAGTACGAACACCACAATTAAAAATATTTATGTGGATATTTAATGGGAATTTAAAATGGTTAACACAACACAGGCACAAGCAATAAATTAGTGATTTTATTTCAGTTGCGGTTGGTTTGATAGTCGCAACTGAAAACCAATTTTATTTAATTAAAAACAAAAGTCCACTTATTGTGGTTTAATGTTTTATTAAACAAAATTAAATTCGCTTTGTAAAATTACTAAAAATTAGGTTAATTATGAATAATTTATGTAGAAATTGCAAATTTAAAATTAAATTCTAAATTTAAATTAAAAGTGTACTAGAATTACGGGAATAACTTGCTTTGGTTATTTTATTTATTTTTCTCTTTTAAAAGATTGACATCAAAAGTGAAATTTTAACTCTGGTTAATCCATCATTTTACAATTAGATAAATAATTTATTTTAGTTTTAATTAAATTCCTTGAACGAACAATTATTAATGCTTTATTCAAATTTAAATTTCAAAATGTAATATAAAAAATAGAAAATATTACAATGTCCTTGCAGATGATATGCTAAAAATTTTGTTTCTACAAAATTTACCAGTTAAAATTCTCTAATGGAAGTTTTGTTGTCAAAATTAGCTTAATTTAATTTTTTTTTACCCCAAAGACATAATTTTATTGTAAAAATTCATTATATAAATTTTTCTTTACTTTCAAAGTCGATTAAAATATATTTTGAGAAAAATTTATTCAAGAAGAAAATAAATGGTGAAAAAATTATTACCTCCAACTTTTCACTTGACAATTTACACTCAAAATTCTCAATGGATTCTTTTTTTCTTTGAATTCTATTAAAAAAAAAGTATATAAAATATTTTAGCACAGATTTTTATAGGACTTTGTAATTTAAAGTAAAATTTATGTTGCAAAATTCCCGTCGACTGAATGGTGATAATATTTCTTTTGTGATTTCGAATGGAAAGGAATGCTTTTATTAGTTAATGGAATAAAATTACCAAAAAAAAATTGCCTTGTAAAGATCATTTTAAGTAGAAAACAAAAACCAAATTACGAGATTTTTAAATGTCGAAGGAATAGCATTTGTTAAAAGTATGAAAAATGCTGAATTATTCATTTGTTATCAAAGTTTTCTTATATAATTTAGACAATAATAATATTACTGCTTCTATAATTTCTTATAATTTTTGATTTTTTCTCTTGCACTGTTCGGATGGTTCAATTCAATATATCTCTTTTTTAGTACCTTGTAAGGTTTTCTGTGGACAAAAAAACCTTAAAAATACTATACGAGGAAAAACTGTAGACTTGAACCTTAGACGAAGCATTTTTTCTCAAATTTGGAATCAAACTACAGATTGAAATAAATCAAGCCAGCATTATTAAAATTAATTTTTTGAATAGGGCTAGGCTATAGCACCAAGTATTAGGATCACAAATTAAAAACAATCATAGTCATCATCAGGAGAATTTAAACAACTCGTCCAAATCTTAAGAATTTGATTGACGCCATCAACTCTATGTCATAATTGGTTTAAATAAGAAATATGCAAATGTTTTCATGCAAATAATTTTAATTGTGATTATCCCAATTCTTTGGACTCATTTCGGAAAAATATTTTGTTCTCAATAATGAATTTTAGGTTACGTTAATCGTTGAAAATATATTTAAATAGGGTTTAACATAAAACATAAAATTATAAATAAATCTTTAAGGTATGGCGACCTTTGCTGTCTTAATAGAATTGAAAACGATGGAAGGATCCATGGAATTCGGAAGACATATGCAGCGAAGGGTTGTACTGAACGAATCTCATGGTTCCAGAAAAATTGGCCAACTCAAGAACATTTGGTAGAGAACATAAATTTAGCAATATTTAAAACCTTGTACAACGTGGGACAATGATCCACAAGGACTACAAAGTCAGAGTTGTATTGTATATCAAACCAATTATTTCAGATTTCCTGAACATCCATATAAATAGTAATAAAATTTTTTATTTTATTTAAATTACTTTTTTATTGTGATCAATTTCATTCTTGTTGTTTTTTTTTATGTATTCTTATGCTGTTGTTTAATGTGCTAACTTATTCTTGACATCCTTATTATTACAAAAATAACAAATATAAATCTTTATGTTTTTATCTTACGAACTAAATTTACTAAAGTTTATTGAAAGTTATTGAAAAAAATCAGCATATCCCTAAATTAAATTATTATACATTTGAGAACTATTAAGAGATGTGTTTTGTTTCATTAGTAAAAGTCAAATTATTTAGAATATTTAATAATGTTTTTGAGATTTATCAAATTTGGTTATTTTTAAATATATTTTTAAAATTGATTACATATATTGTTACAAACAGGACTTTAACAGCAACCATAAAAAAAGCTATAAAGAGGATTAAAATATCATATTTTTAATTAAATTTTCGCAACAAAATTATTATTTATATTAGTCTTTATAAATCGGAAATGTCCATTACCAAGTGCGATAATTCTGAATTATGTAAAATGTTGAGTTATGGCTTTTAATTTAATTTTTCAGAAAGTTTTGTTGAATTCAGTAAATTGGATATATCAATATCTAACAATGTCAATAAATTGGATTGGTTATACATTTGTCTATCAATGTTATTTCAAAAGTTTTTATAAAAATGTTTCATTTTTAAACAGAGTTTTTTCGTAATTTTTGTTTAGTTGGTTCATATGAATCAATCAATATTCACATTATTACGTTACAGAAAACCTAATGATGTATAAATATTGGAAATTACCTAATAAATTGTGTACTTGAGACAGAGAAAATAAAGTCATAAATTGTTTTATGATTCTATAACCAAAATCTTTTATCATATTGCCATATTTTTTTTAATACCCATAGTAAAATATTGAAAACAAAGACAATTTAATCAAAAAAAAAAATCATTTTTTAAAGATAGTTTAAGTACTAAAGATAATCAAGTTTAAACTGTAAAGTTGGTACGATCAAATATTTTATGATGCTATTTTATTTCAGTGAATTTAATTCAAAATTTTATTACTAATAAAATATTAACACCAAAAATAAGCAAGCATTACAATTTATGTTTAATTAAAAAGTTTGACAATTCTGTATTATTTAGAATAATAATCACAGTAGTCAAATGGAATAAAAATGGAATTTTGATTAAAAATTAATGCTATTTTCAGTCAGAGATCACATACAAAATATTGTATTCATATTTGCAAAAGTCTCTTTTTATACTTCGATGGATTTTGTCAACAAAATAATTTTTCCAATATCTTTTGAAATATCATGGATTATTAAGGACATTTCGCTTTATTAGGAACATTTATATTTCCAACAAGGAAGCACGACAAGGATATACAAAATATTAAATTTTGCATTTCCTTATCGTGTTCTACATTTTGTTGTTATTAGTTATATCATAGTTAATAAACGGATTTCATTTCTGGTGGAATATGATATCATTGCACTCGGATTTTTGTATAATATAAACTTTTAGGAAAAACAATTCAGAAAAATGTCGCCAAATAGAAAAATAGTGATATTTTAATAATCAAATTCTACTGTCTTTTTTTTTAAATATTGAAAATGTTCTCTTTAAAACGAGTATAATTTACAGCATATTTCACTATATTTTTCCAGTACTATAATATAAAATTAAAGCAAAATACTAAATTAGGTAAAATCAATTTCTGTAATTTGTGGTAGAAATTTTATAGTTTGATTGCCACAGTCAATTTCATTAACTATTTCTTTTTAGATTTCAGAGAGATTCGTAATAGAATTTATAATGTTTAGCAATCCATATTATTAATTTTAGTTTCACGACATTTGATAAACACCTTATTTTTTTTTTTAAAGAAATTATCGATTAATCTAGTTTAAAACACTTAATTGATATGAACTACAATGTTGTTTATAAAGATCAAGAATTTAAAACTTTACTATAATACTAAATACTGTATAATTATTGACCAAAGTCTAAAATTGTATACAATTAGTTAATAGCTTCTTAAAATAAAAACTCGAGTACTCTTCAAAGTGCAAAGAAATTCTTTCTATTTAATATTACAAAACTTGAAAATAAGTTCTTAAACTAATTTAAAGAATATATACTATAATTTAAAATTCTAGCAGTAATAGGATTAGAAAATTAAATAAAATTAATGTTAAAAAGTAAAATTATTTTCAGTAAATTTAATTATTTGTTGTTATTTTCAATTATCTTGTTCTTAATCATCCTTCCACAAATATTTTAAATATACTTTTAGCAAAATAAATAATTTAAGATACTTAAATTTAAAAATTACTATTTTAATGTTCTCCAGAATATGAAGGAGAGATTTCTACTTCAATATCAGTACAACACTAATATCTTACTTTATAATAAATTGTTCTAAAATTTTCTATAAAATTATATTATTTCAATTATAAACTAAACTTCACTATTTATAGAAGGAATTTAGAAATAGTGAATGGTAGAAAAATGTATATGCTAGGTGTTATGATCAGAAAGGATAAATTTATATTCATTCTGGTCATTATACTCCGAGAATAGAAAATTTGTTCATGTAAAACTATCTTAACTTTATAAGTACTTTTGCAAAAGGTCCTCATAGTAGAAAATTACTACAATTTAGAGTCTTTTTAAATAAAATATATAAACTTTTCCAATATTATATTTTTCTGATGGGGATTTATATTCAAAAGTTATTAAACTGTGTTTTTTTTTTGTTGCACTTCAAAATTAACTAAGTTTTATGTACGTGATTTCGAATTAAAATATCTTCCAACAAGGTATTGCAAGTTTTATTCTGTGCTAGATTAAATCTTAAAATTAAGAACATATAGAAATAGCATTAATATGAATTAAGTGAATATAAGTACTAGATAAATAAATATAAAATTAGGACTTTAACTTTATTTCAGAGATTGAAAATTAATAAACACTATGTATACATTAAATATGATTATTTATAAATAAATTCTTATATTTCTGACACCACTGATAAAATATAAATGGAAAATATGAAATGTTATCTATTCACTTTTCCTGTGTTTTCATATCTATTCAATTTTCCTTCCTGCATTAATTTTATTTTATTTTTCTGATTGTCGTATCCCATGTTCTTTCGTAAATTTTCTATAAATATTTTATCAACATTTATTTCAATATGTTCCATAATTTTAATAATTCCAAGGTTTCAGATAGAATATTATTCTATTTTTAATAGAAAATCATATCTGGATCCTTATTTTTTATATATAATATAAAAAGTGTAGCAAATTTCATATCTGGATCATTAATTTTTTCAATTGAAAACTGTGACGATGTTTAAATTTACAAATTATTTGTAGGGGGTCAAAAAATTGCTTACAACATGAAAATTATATTATTTCTGTTCAATATTACAAATTTTATTTCCAATTTGATTTTTGTTCAATAGTAATAATATTTGAAGATAGTAGTATAACACTTTAACTACACCAAATATCTAATTTACGTAAAATCTATTAAATTATTAATCGAAAAAAAACTGTGATAATTTACAAAAGAACATGGTATATTAGTAGATTAGTATACCATTATATTTGTAGTGAGAAAATCTATTTAACTTTTTTTTAAACTTATTTGAAACTTTTAAAGTTTTTATGTATTTTAACATTTGAGTTTCATCATGTTTCTAACAATTTTATTTAATAATTTGCTCATAATAGTCTGAGTGAAAACATTTTTTTAAATTTAAAAGGCCAATCAATGTTATATTCTTAAATTAAAGTTTTTTGAATTAAAATATTTTGTCAAACAAGCGATAAAAATTGTCAAGAATGAATTGCATCCTTTATGTTATATACCATTAAGAATAATTAAAATGACAGAATATTAATCAGTTAAGAAAGTAAAAAATAATGAAATAACTTTTCACTTAAAGACAATTACGTTTCCAACACATAACTTTGTACCAATTTTAAATAATAGTTTTATGTACTTACTTTTTACAAATAGTTCAATAATAGCAATAAATTTAACGTTCCGACATATAATTTTAAAATTTTAATACATTCTATAGCAAATATTATGAAAATATTTTTTACTATAGCTTTGTAAATTATAATTATTTTATATTCATTTCAATGTTCTGGAATATTAATGACAATCTTATAATCTAACTCACAATTTTACTCCGTATTTTCTTTTTTTTCCTGATCCCAAATGTTTTTTATTGCAAAGTATTCTACGTTACTGGAAATGTGTATTAATTTTCTTTTTCAATCTTCTCATCGATATTTTATAGTTTATACATTTCATAAATTTTTATTAGGATTCAAATATATATTACAAAATATGAAATTTATATTGATAATAATCTACACCACGTAATTTAAATACTTAATTTTTTTTTTAAATAAAATTATTATATAATTGAAAATTTGAAAAGCCAGATAACATTGAGAAGGATTACTGTTCAAATCTAAATGAAAACTAAGGAAAATAAATTGTTTTTTCATAATAAAAATTTAATTATATTTCACTTTATCAGATAGTATGTAAATATTTAACATAATACTTTACTGACTCGGAATTAATATATGTACTAAAATGTTCATAATTAAATAGTGTCAAATGTCTATAGAAGGAATTTAGAAATAGGAATTTATTTTAATTTTATGTTATTAAATTAATTTCATATCTTAAAATGATTTGTGATTTATCTATAAAATTTTTACAAAATAATTTAATAATAACATTTTTTATGTAACACTCTACTCTACACAATAAAAATGTTACTCTTAATTTAAATTAATTTAGATTCAGAGTGAAACTAAATTAAATAACACTAATCTAATATCAATATTTATTACAAAATTTCAGAACAAAAATATAAAGAAATTTGAATTATGTTACAATTTTCATTAAATTAATTCCGAGAGATAAATTTGAAATTTTATCTATAGTTTTTTCATAAATTTATTTATATAAACTATGTATACATAATTAAATTTATGAAAAAATTCCATTGAAATTATGTTTTATATATATTTGGTTATTCAACTTAAAATTCATTAGTACATGAGTTCACTTATTTTATATAATATATTAGAATTAGATTAAAAACTTTATTATATTTGTTTTGTGATATTAGGGACACACACTTAATTTTTTTTATAGAAAATGGAAAATTTTATAACAAAATTATATTAGTCTATTATAACTACAATGTTTTGGTACATAAATTTTTGAGTTTTGCTTAAAAGGAAGAATACGTTATATAAAATAGGTGAAATAATGATTTTAAAATGATCTTTGGAATAAAATTCTTATTTGAAATAAGTATATTAAAATAATAATTGGACTTCTCTTGGAAATTTTCAATATTACGGCTACATAATAATAAAGTGAAAATTAGTCATTATAAAGTTGATATCTAAGTCGTATAATTCGAGTGAGCTTATGTTAATGTTAAATTTCTAGGGAATTATTTCATATTCTAAGCAAAATGAAACTTTAAAAAAGAAGTTTAAAGTTTATTTCGGATAAGAAAATCAAAGTTTATTTAAGAAAAGAAACACGTCGAATTTTTACAACTTGAAATTTTCCTTGATGAATAAAAATAGTGATTTAGAGAACGTGATTTTACAAAAAAAAAAACTTAATACGAATTTATAAAATTTGAATGTTTCTTGTCTTTTTTTCTACATTTTCTCATAAACCAAGTTAAACAAGCAAAATAACGTAAAGTGAAAAAGTATCTTAAATTCATTCCCAGCAAAACAAATAAGAAACATACTTTTACGCTACATTAAAAATACCTATGTAATAAAAATCTCAACATTTTATATATAATTTAAAATAAATAATATTTACGTGCTGTTTGTATATATTTCACTAGCCGGCAATACTGTTGTTTATTGAAAAATATAGTTAACCATTAAGAATAGAGGCTTTGAAGCTCTTGTAAGCTATAGTAAGATTAATGTTTATTTCTTAATGTTTAATAAAATTTTAATACAGTATTAAGAGTCCTTTACTTTTCTTAATATGTTTAACATTTATAATAAATTTGTAATTGTGTACAACACAATAATAAACTTAGATTAAATATAAATTTTATGGTTTTGCATTACCTTCATTAATTCAAATAAATGTACTCTAAATAAATTAATTATAATTTTTAAATCCAAAACTTTAACTTTTTCCTATTTCATTGTAAACAAAATTTGTATAATATTTTACAAAAATGTAAATCAGGATATTAACTAAAAATATCATAAAACGACCATTTACATTTGTCCATTTACATAAATGGAAAAAAGAACATTTTCATGATATTTAAAGTGATTTTCTTTAATGTATTTACATCCGCATTATTATAAAAAATAAAAGTATAAAATTTTATGAACCTATTTTCTCGAACGGATGTGTCCTAGATTTTTGATTTTTAAATTGAAAATTTTCCAGTAAATTACTGTTGTATTTAACTAGTCATATCTATAAATAAAAGCATTAATGTTTTAAAAAGTTTTATTTTTTCTATCTGTTAAAAAATTTTCATTATCTTATTTTTGAGAAACAAACTAGAATTTTAATATTCTGTAAATTATTATTTTTATAATTTGATATTTAAAACTAATTTTGCGTAGAATTAGTTACATCATCATAGTCGCTATGATGTAGTCTTGGTTTTTGCCTCCATCATCCATCTGTCACGACCATCTGATGCTGCTCTCCGTTTACGAATTCCCATTTTGCTTTCATTATTACCAAATCTATTATTCCATCATAAGTCAAGTTTTTCCTGATTTTCTTATTCCAACCAGCTATTCCCAAAATATCTTTTCATTTGATGACAAACTTAGCTTTACATGCTTATTTTTTTTAATTCACCTTGTTAATTACATTTGATTATAAAATTCTATGTTGCATTTTCTTCTTCAGTTTTGGCTTTCTTGTATTGTAGCAAGTATTTTGTTAAGTACTTTTCTTTCGAAAAAGTTTAACCTATCTTTTTGATCCTTTGCTAGAATTAGTTACTTAGATCAGATTATTAATTTAAAAGTAATACTCTTCTATGTTGTAATTTTTCTCAAGTATGCTAGATACTATGTGTAAGAATAACAGATACTTGGATTTTGTGTTATTGAAATAAAATTTCTCTCTAGCTGGTCAATCTGTAAAAGTATATACATATTAAATAACTTTTTGGTCTAATCGTTTTTTTAAATTAAAATTTTCGATATTTCTAGTTTTAATTAAATTGTATACGAAATTCTTAACAGTGCTGTCAAATTGTATAACTCCGTTTAATCAAATCCACTTATAAGGAAATTAAAAGAAGCTGTTAAGAATATCTTATGATTTGAACATACGGCCATCGTTGTAACTTTAAGTTAATTTAAGAATAAAAAATAAATAATTTGTACTGAACCTTTCTTTCTTACAGGCAGTAATATTAAATTTTAGTTATAAATATTAATAATTTAGACATATCTATTTCAAAGATACTTTAAAAAGAAATATCTCTTCTGCAAAGTTCATTGATTCTAAAAAAGTACCAATTATTTTAATCCGCACAGTCTCATAGTTGACAGCATTTCAAAAATTTTTATTTTATAGCAAAGTAGAAAAAATAAATAGAAGTCATAAAATATAATATAAATAATAATTTTAATTAGAAGTACAATATTTTTATTCTAGAATCTAGATATTTATTGCATACATTTGTACTGAAATAATTTATAAATTTACATAATTTAAACGAACTGGCAATTTGTGTTCGTAAATTTTTACTAACAATATAATTTATTGGAATAATGAACTTTACATAAAGTAAAATTCTTATTTGTAAGCATAATTCCACTTCAACAGGACTAAAAATTTATTTTCAGTATTTTATATAAAAATCGCCAAGGATAAAATAATATTTTTTCTGGTCATTTCAGTCAAATAATAAACATTTTTTTTATCATAATAAATATTTTCATTTTTTGTAATAAAAAATATTCATTGTTGAAGCTGAAAATTGGAATATCACTGGCATAGCTATTCAAGATAAAGAATTAAATAAAAATGCAGGTATAAGAATAATAAATAATTGGTGTCAGAATAATTTTAAAATACCATAGTTGAAGAATCATTTTATTAAATTTTATTAAATAAACTTCTTAGTGTTAAACTACATATAACTTTGAAAAATTTGTTTTCCTTAAGAAAAGTAGAAGAAAAGTAAAAATTTTAAATTTTGAAGAAAATATTAAAAATTTCGTGATGGTGTAATAAAAACTACATATAAATACATTAGTTAAGTAAATACAAAATACAATTTAAATAAAACGAAAAATCTTACAAGGTTTTCTATAGACGGTAATTTAATTTAATTATAAATAACCAAAGTGGTAAAATTTTATCAAAAATCTTAATTAAACTTTAAAAATAAGTAAATGTAACTTTAATTAAAATGTAATAACAGATTTTTCACTGATTTAGCGTTTTCCCACGACAATAAACCGTCCAAAAACGCCTGAATCAATTTCTTATTCAGTGTTAGTTATTTTATTTACGAAAATTAAAAACTGCAAGCTCAGATATATTAATGTTTTATAGCTAATTAAATAACGTATATAGTAAATATATTCAACTTACTTGCTATAAGTGGTATAGGATAAAAATCATACAATTTGCGTAATATTTGACTTTACAGAAAACTATACTAATTTTTGGTTTACTGTTTAGTAATCGTTATTTTCATCTCGGTGTATAAATTGGTGAATACACTAAAAATGGCAACTCGTTTTTTTTAAGTGGAAAATTTGTAGTGGAAATGATTGCATTGCTAATTTTTAATAACAAATAAATATTAAAATAAGGAGAATAGAAATATTCTTGTCTCTGCAATTGAAACCAGTGGTTTAGGGTATTGAACTAACCAGTTAATTAAGTAAGTGAGCAAATTACAATATTATTTAGAGAACTTTAGGGTTTGTTGAATAAATATGCAGTGTTAATTTTCTAAAATATAACTAAACAAGAAGCATACTTTGCATAAGATTTAAATTATTATACTTTATATATTATGTTTTTTAAATATTTTGGAAAATATTAATTATTTCTTGTGTTATCCTAGTTTAAAAAAAATTGCTTTTTTTAATTACTTAAATGTTCGTTTTATTGACCTATTTGCCTATCATTATTTCAAATAAGAATAATAAGTAAAATCGGAAGTAAACTATACGTCAAGTAAAATGCTACAAAATAATTCCAAAATTTCCCACTTTAAGAGTTGTTATCACCGACTTTTTACAAACATACACAACTTCAAACAGGTTTTGCTCATCATAATTCAGTACCTTGCAAGCATGTAATAAACATATAACATAACTGGCAATTAAATTGTATTTAAGTTCTTTTTGAATGAATAATCACCAATCATAATATTATTAACACCTCACCAAAAGTTCATTAATACTTGAGCATAAAATTAAGATTATTCCTAGCATAACATGTCACATTTTTAAAATATTTTTCTTACGACCTCGAAAACCACATTTTGCAAATCCCCAAATTCAGACACAGGTTTTTTTTAAATAAATTATACAAAACCGGATGGTAAATAATCTACTCTATACTTTACTCCAATTTACGATAAATAATTTTTAAAAAAGATAAAACTTTTAAATAGTTTTTATAAATGAAAATATTATTAACTCCAAGGAAAAGACGGTGATAAATTATTAAAATAAATTATTTGCTCAACTTAATAAATATTTTTTAGAAAGGTATTTTCGTCAATTTAGGTTATGTCAGATCATCCATTATTATATTTTTAGTTATTAATAAATGCACTGGTGATTATAATTATTTTGTTTACTTATCCAAAAACCGTAACTGAACTTTACAGAATGAATAATACATATTTAACTGAAATAACCAGCTAATAAATTATTTGTTAATCTGGGAATTAACTAAACTTGGAATAAATTTGTGATTCTCCTTGCAAAATAAATTGTCTTTGGTTTATTTAAAGTTTGTCAAGTTTATCTGCATATTATAGACAAATTTTGTTACCTGAATATAATAGAGAATTAAGTTTCAAATGAAAAACTCTACTAATTTTAGAAAATTTATCGAATTAAAACAAATCGTTCACTTTGAATACTGGTAAAACACGCATTTTCATTAAATAAAATAATATTTCATTTTTTCCGCGCACATTGACTTCTACTGAAGTCCGGCATTGACTGAATGAGTATTAAACCAAAACATATTTTCATGTAAAAAGCACGTTTTTTAAAGAATATAATATACAAACTCACACTATGCGAATATTTTTATTGAAGTTCCAAAATTGTATATCTCGAAAATAGTGCAATATTAAAAATCTCTTCTTTTTGGAAATTTCAAAGTTCATGAGATTTTCATTAAATAAAAATAAATATTGCAGATACATGTTGCGAAATGGGTTATAAATTTATGTTGCTGAGACACGGAAAATTCGTATTAAGCGTTTCCGAAACAATTTATATACTTGAAGTAAAGTCGTCAATGTAATTGGAAAAAGATGCCAAGCCATAATAACAATACTTAATTGCCTTCATTGCATCATAATTATTAGAAATTTTAAACTTTGACCTATCCAGTAACAATCATAAATATTAAGTATATAATCAGCTTCATCATTTAATTTATTAGCAAAATAACAAACTGGAAATACTTTAGACATTATTGCACAAAGATAAAACATAGATACAATAAATTCTGTTATAGTACTTCCAAAAATAAATAAACCTGTTGCGGTATTACATATTATTAAAGCAGTTACATCAAATTGAAAGAAAACTGTTGTGGATATTTATGGATAAAGTTGTTTAAAATATCTGAAAATATTACAGTGATTTTAGAAAAATGAATAAATGTTTAAACAATTAATTATTTACTTATTATTATTAGTATTCAATACATTTTACAAGATGTTCATAATTTTTGAGCCATATTACTCTTCTGCGGTTTTCAGTAATCTCAATTTTCAGGAATGTAAGTGCACATATTATGTATAATAAAAATATTTGTCATGATAATCAAACTGATAACATTTATCAAATGGTAATTTTTTTAAAATACGATTTAATATTAATGAAGTCATTCCACAAGTAAATACACCAAATATTTTATGTATATTGATTTTCACAAATAATTCATTTCATCAATCTGATTCACAACTCTTGAATCTAATATTTCCAAGAGATATTTCACATTTGTTAATTTTATTTGTGCCTTGTTGTGCTTTGTTTCATTGAGTTAGTCTTTTTTAAATATTGTGATTTGTTTCAGTGAAGGTGTCATAATACTCAATTAGTGTATATTAGATATTATAAAACGCATATTGCTTCTATCAAATTGCATGCAATTAATGGAACTGAACATATAATTGATCCAAAATAATTAGTAAAATAAAATAAAAATAATGACAATATATAAAATGATATTTTAATGTTGGACACATTCCCATAATTCGTCACATAATCCAAATATAACGAAAAGCATCATTTATATGAAATTTGACCAATTTAGTAACAATCATAAATATAATACTAATGCGTGGAAAAATTAAGTTCTTTTTATGTGAGTACTTTTGAATATTGAGTAAGTTTGGAATTTGTAATGATTTGTAAAAGGATTAAATTGGAATTTGGTTACAACTGAAAAATATTAGTCATTTTTATCCCCCACATAATTGAAATTATTGTAGAACAATGAATTATTGACAAAATTATTAGGAAAATTGTACTAGTTATTAGTACAATGTTTAACTATAAATTATAGAGTGAGTTCAAGTATAAAGGAAAATCATATAATAATGAGTATGTAATATTTCGAACTGATAAATGCAAAAAATATGTTTCAAAATGAATTTTATATTATACTGGAAATTATAACAATTTAAATTTTAATTATTAATATATGGAGTTTGATTTGTTAATTGGAAATGGTTATTTTAGTGTGCTGTGTATATAATATTAATTTTAGATCAAATCAAATTTGTCTCTAATCTAACTTGGATTAATTTTGATTTGGCAATTGGCTTATTATTGCAAATAGTGAAAATGAAAATTTAAAAATCTGAAAAAATATAAAATAATTTAAGCTAAAATTTTTATTTTCAAATTAAATTCATTTTTATACCTGAAGTAAAGTCTGTAGATTTATTGGAAATATTTGTCCAGCCATAATTACATTACTTGATTGGCATCGTTGCATCATAATTATTATATTTTTTTGAAACTTTAAACTTTGACCAATCCAATTACAACCGTAAATAGTAATTCGTAAAAAATCACTTTCTTCCATTAATTTGTTGGCAAGAAAACAAATTGGACAAACTTGGAACATTAGTGCAATAAAATAAATAATAGAAGCAATAATCTGAAAAACTGAATTTTGAAAAACCAATAAACTTGTTGCAGTAATGCAAATTAGTACAGAAGTAACCAGAAATTGTATAAATATTGTTATTGATATTACTGGAAAAACTTGTGTAATTATTCTGAAAACAATAGTATATTTAATTAAGATTATTCCATTTGTAGAGATTTTGAGTTTATATACTTATTAATATTAATGTGATCCAGAATACAATTTAAAAGATTTTCGTAATTTTTATTTAAATTACCTTCTTGTGGTTCATCAATTCTCTGAATTCTAAATCGCAATAGACGTATGTGAGTTGTAATAATTGAAATATACAACGTTCCGTAACAATCATTTGTCATATTTAAATATCCAGTGAAAAGAACAGTAAATACTTGATAGGCATATGCATAATGATAATCAAATGGATACCATGCATCAAGTGGATATGTTCCTCTAACAATACCGGAAATAAAAAATCCTATTATTGCTGAAGTAAAAGCCGTAAAATACATCCAAAATATTTTATTTGCATTATTCACTGCGTTTTTTAAATACTTGATGTCATCTTCATTTTTTACACTAGAATCCAATAAATCCAACAGTTTGGTAACATTTAATAATCTGGTTTTGACATACCATATCCAGAATTGCTTAATAATTGATGTAATTACACTTAAGATAATTGGTATATTTTTAATTATTATTTCCAAATTTTCAGCTTCTATAATTTGGTAAGCAATTAATGGAATAGGAGATAAAATAGCTCCAAAAATTATAACCATTACTGAATAAATATAATAAATATTAGGATGTTTTGAAATTGGATGTATTCCAGTAATTCTCCACATTATCCAAATATGATGAAAAGCGTTATTTGAGTGAAATTCAAAAGGATTTTTTTCAATTCTAGATTGACGACAAAATTTCATTAGGGAGTCCATTTCAAGTAAACGAAAAAAATATTTTCAAATATACTTTTAATTTGTAGTTATAAATATTACAAGTAATTTTGAAAATGACTGTTTTTATAAAAATATCTTAGCAATTGGTTGAGTTCAAGTAATAAAACTATTGTAGTTCGACGTTTACTTCTCTTCAATAATTAAGTTTAACATGGCATATTTATTGCATTAATAATATGATACATTATTATCATTATTAACCCTGATTATAGGGTATTATATGGTAACTAATTGTAACTAATTGCTAAGTAACTAGTTGCTTTAATTAACTAATCTGAGCGCGAAAGAAAATTCAAAAATTATTTTTATAACTATTTTTTATAAAGATCAGTTAGTATTTGAGGTACTATTTTTATTTACTAAATTTCAAACTAATTGCACGACACAGGCTAACATAATTTAATATTTGCAGTGAAACTTATATATGTACAATTCTTCCACAAAAAATCAATAAATTCGTGACTTTTATTATAATGAATAAAATTTATTTATGGTAATTCGTTATAATGCGTACTTGCAAGAAAATAGATAGATTAAAAATTTAGTATTAATTAAATATTAAAGGAGATAAATGTTGTAATTTAATATTAATATATGATTCAATTAATGGTTTGCTTATAACTTTAAAATAATTACAATATATAAAACAATATATGTGTATTTAATATTTAAAAATTTCCCAAGAAATTGCATTCTAATTAGATAATTATGTAGTGTTTGGAAGCTGTTAAATTTTACTAAACAATAAATAGACTGAGAAATTATAGTAAAATTGTTTTTTTTTATTTCCAATTATAGCAACTATTTAACATTTCGAAAAATTCTAACCAAACAATTTTCATTTTAATAACATCGAGTAGGTAACATAGTGTTGTAAAAGTGTTTTTTTAATGGAAAATTAGCAAAATCCTGGTAATTTTTATCTAAATTACTTTCTCGTGGAATATAAATTTGTTAGAGTCTCATTCGAAATATTTGCATTATTCTGTAATAATTAACAAATATCATGGAGAATAAAGATAGCTTGCAAGATAATATTTGAAATGCATGAATATAATATTTGTAATGGTAATCAAATGGATGCCATGCTTCAAATGATAGTATGTTCATTAATATTCCAGAAATTACAAAAGATAAAAGTTCTAAATTTTATCATTGGTATGTAATTGTACTTATTTTTTGATAGTTCTCGAGGAAATTCATTTTCTATCGCTGTTAAAATATATTGCAGATTTAATTTTACAAAATACCATCAATCAATAATTGAAGTAATTAAATTAATTTTAATTTAATTTGATAAAGTTTCTTAATAAACTGCAACTAATTGGTATCTATACAAGTTATAGTTAATGAAAAACTAACTTTGCCTCTATAATTTAAAAGCACTGTTGGGCAGTCCTTCTTTGCGATCTATATTTTTTTCTATTAAACTATACTATCTATGTTTATTAGGGTATTCTTGACAGTTTTCAGAATATTTAATAATAAACTTTTTGTTAAAATTTTTAATAAGTAAAATAAAAGTTTTTTTTTTATTGGAATGAGGAAAACTAATTTAATTTTCTTCATTATAAACAATCTCAAAATATAGATTCTTTGTTAAATTTTTTGTAATAATTATAATATCATAAATCACTAATCAATTTATTTCAACAATACTTCAAATATTAGCTTTTTCTTTAAAAATTGTCATTATGTCACAGCAGATTTTCTTAACCATAAATCATAAACAAGAATTTTCTTTAGAGTAAATAAATCAAGAACGTAAAAGTATTTTTGTAATAAAGTAAAAGTTTTTTTTTCAAGGATGACAAGAATATTGAGAAATTATCCTTAGAGTGTTAAAATGAAAACTTGATTAGATAAATTGTTCTTTAATCTTTACAAAAATTTCAATTTTCTTGGTCAATATTTTAAAAGTTACGGATATTTTTTTTTTTCCTTTAAGTATCTGCGAACCCGTTTATTGTTGTTTCTGTAAATATTGTAGATGTTTGATTGATAGGATACTCTTTAATGTAAAGATTTTTTTTTCTTTGTGCCTTATTAACCAAGTTTACAAGTATTTTTATATATTATTCAATGTGTAGTAAATTAACTCAATGAAACACTGCTTAATTTCACAAAAATTTTAGTCTCTCATATTTTTCGGACAAAAATTTGCAAAGTTTAGTACCTTGTAATGACAGGAAATAGAACGAAAAAAAAAATTGGAATTTATTAGTGTTTAGTAATTAATTATCAAAAATACTATTTTGTGGACGTCTTTGTGGTTCTTTATGTTTTCAAAATAATATTGCTAATAACTGATTAGGTTTGCTATTGGATTAATGAACATATAACATATTCTATCTAAAATTGTAATCTAAATTAGTTTTTTTTTTGAAATATTTTGCACACTTTATGATTTGTTAACTTATTGAATCTATATATGTATGTATAATATATTTATTATATTAGTTAGCGGTGGTTTTTCTGGATAGTAATTATATTTTAGCTTTGTAGGACTTTGTAAATTAATAAATTTCCAGCTAGACTTAACATAACCAAAACTAATTGAAATTAATTTTATTTATGACAAAAGTATATGTCCGATTTACATATAATATAAAATGTCCTTGTACTATTTATAGTTCAATAAATTATCTTCAGTATTTCATTTTCGGATTCAGTTTATAATTTCGTTATTTGTATATTTTATGTTGTTTTAATTTAAAAATAAATTTCAATCTTACATTGCATTGTATTTGTTATTTCCATAATTGTCCTTTTTATTACAGAGCACAAAAAATTATTGTCCTTTTTTTACATGATGATGGAAAAAAATTCAAGAGTTATTGTTCACTAGGTTTTTTTATAGTGTAAATTCGTGAACAATATCTTTAAATTATTTCAACAATTTTTTTTTTTAGATTTTTATATTTATCCCTTTCAAAAGTTTATCTCGTTCAATTTAGCAGAATTTTTCAGAGCTCATAAAAATTGGTTCCAAAATTATTTTAAGGTTTTAATGTAAAATTACTTTAGTTTGAGGAGGATATAAAATTTAAATAGAGACTTAAATTGCTTAAATTTGACAAAAATTTAAATTTCATAAAATTATTCTTTTCTACTGAAGAATCCATGAGTTTCGCTGTGAAAATTTTAATATTTTTATAAAATGTAAAAAGTGTTTTTGTAATCTTATAAAATTCCCATAGTATTAATTCTACTTTTATATTGTAAGAAAGATTAATTATTGAATATTATAATATATTAATAAAAATATTCCTTTTTAGTAAGTTTATTTTTATTATTTTCATAGAACAGTTTTTCCTTGACTATTTTAATTGCATTTAGAAATTATTGTAAGTTTTCTTGTTGCACAATTCACCAGAGAAATTAATCTGAAACCAACAAAATTTATTTAATTTTAAAAAAAATAGAATATCTCCTTCAATTAAAAAATACTTTGTGAAAAGGATAACATAAGAATTTCTAATCAAATTTTTTGCTGTAATAGGATATTTTCAAAGAAAAATGCAGAAATATTTCATGAATATTTATGCTATATATGGTCTAAAAAATTATCAGAATTTTTAAACAGCAATTTTATGGTTTCATATCGGACACGAACTTAATAGAAACCGATAAATCGATTGAAGTTTAAAAATTTCGCTTTTGTAGATTTCTATTAACATTATGATTAAAAGTATATCAGTAAAAATATTAATTTCTAATAACTCTAATAATTTAAGCTAATAACTTAAAAATTTAAATTATAATAATTTTAATATTAAATTCGGTTTTAATTTTTTGGGTTCATTTCATTTAATTAAAATCCCATTACGAAATATTTTAATCAAACATCGTAATAAAGTACGGAATATTTCAATCAAAAATATCAAATATCTTAGTTGTAATGCTTATATTAAACAAAGTCAATCCCTAACTATCAGTTAACCTTCTTTCGCGTAGGATACGTATGCTTATTTCCCGTAGGAAACTACGTTCTACCGTATGATACTACGTAATTGGGTGAAGACAAATCTTGATTGATTTATTATCCTTGAGTAATTGTTACCAGTAGCAATTCACTTATGCAATACCTAAAATTAAATATGCTGGAAATATTAATTTCCAAAATTTTTAGAAAACGATATTCTTCAGATTTATCGTTTTCTAAAAATACTTAAAACTTGAAATTGGTTCAAAATTTATGAAATAAATAATGAAAAATGACTTAATTTAATTAAATAAATATTTAATTATTGCACCATCTAAATTCAGTTTGTATATTTTCACAAAAAATTGGAACAGAAATTAGAGAATACATTATTATGTGGTTAACCTCTTTAAAATCTTTATTTTTATATTTAAAAGTTTTATTAAATATTTTGTAATTTTTTAGTATATCTGGACATTTAGAAAATGTTTTTTCTCAAAGAGACATTAAATTCTAAACAATTTTTTTAATCAAACCGCCATAAAAAAAATTCTTTCATTAGCATTTAAATTAATTTCACAAAAAAAATATATTTTTAAGTCATTTTGAACAAATTAATTTTTATGTAAAAATATTGAAAATATTTTGCCTTTGGGGAAATTTAGGTCAATAATTATAGTATAGCTTGCAAGTATTTATTTTTTTAGTGCATAATTCCGATAAATTCGTTCCATTTTCAAGATACAATAAAATATTTATAATTAAAATTTTCATGGATGTAGGTGGAAAATTGACATTTATTAATCAAAAGGAATTTCAGAGATTGTAAATTATTTTTATTTGAAATTAATTATGTATATTTTTTTTATTTTATTTAAATTTGGAATTATATATATTTTAATTTTGAAATTTTCTTTGCTGTCAACAAATAAAATGTGCATGACGCATATTAATGTTATGACCCGCTCTCTTAAAAGAATTTATAAAGAGATGTTGCTAACGACTCGCGCTCATATTGTGTGATTATCACTTTAATTTTTTTTACTCTGTTCTCTCTTGTTAATGTTGTTATTTATGTACATATAAGATATAATTATTGTTTATGTTTTTATTTTTTTTTCATTGTTTGTTATTAATTAATTTTTAATAGTTTTTAATCTATTTTTTCGTACTTACGCAAAGACCCAAGCTCAAGCTACATAATATTAATATTTTTGAATAAAATGCAAAATGACAATAACTGAATTTCTGTTTTTGATTATATAAAATTGGTTTTTAGTTGACATTGTCAACCTAATCACAACTGAAATAAAATCACTAGTGCATACCTATTATCCGTGTAGTCTATGTATCTAAACCATAATAAAGTTGGAATTCAAATATCCGGATAAACATTTGGAATTTTTGGGTGGTGATTTTCATATTTTCACGTTTAACATAAATATTTAAAATAATTGCTCAAACAACAAAAATGACGATAATGAATGAAATAATTGTATTTATAAAATTGATCGAAAATTAATTTTTATTTTAAATAATGAATTTTATAATTAGTTGAAATATTTAATTGAAATATTCCTGAATTCTCATAAAAATCTATTAATTTCATTAATAGATTTTGCTTTTGATATTTTTTCCCAATTTTAATTATAGCCAATAAGAAAACTGATAAATTATTATTTAATATTATATGATTTTCTGTAATACAAATATTTATACCAATAATTTTATAATAATAAAAATTTAATATTTTGTTCCCGAATAGTAAAAATATAATATTTTATTTTGCCGTATAAAAATATATGAAAAATGGTGACAAATTTTTTATTTATAAATTATTAGGGTTTCCCAAATTGCTTACAACAGCACATTCATAATCTTCTTATATATAATATTACGAGATTCTGAATCACAATTCTTGGAATTTTCTTCTTTTTAAACTAATTTAAATAATAAAAAATTTGATTTATGAAAATCTATTAAATGTAACTTTGTGTAAATATTCTTAGGGTCAGGTTAAACATAAAATGTATATTCGTAAGTATATCTTTCGACTCTGTAATGGCTTTTTTAGTACAACAATGTTTCCGAAAATGAAAATTAAATATAGTGACAAACTTTAATATATTAGTGATGATTGATGAGATAGATATTCACAGAATTGATTTAATTTATTACTTAATTAATTTGAAAATATGCAATTTTTTTCAATTCATATAAAATATGTCAAGGATAGAATCAAGAAGACACTTTTCTTTTATTTGAAAAATAAAATGATTGAAAATTTATAGCTCATAAAGTTCACTAAAAATTATACTGTATAATGTATTTTACTTACAGATTAAACTGATATCTGTAAGTAAAATACATTGTAAACATATAAAAGCTGTCGACAATAAGTTCATTTTTATGTTTTCTAAATACAATTAGCGCCAAACTATAAATATTTAAGTCTTAAAATAAACTGTCATAACTAATTTATTTGCGACCACATAAAAATATTGATAAAAATATTATATGTTACTTTAAACTATTTTTATACATATTTATGTTAAGAGGGCAACATTTACAAACTGTTGAAATATAATGATTTCGGAATATTTTAGACTGGTCATTTTATAAATAAATGTCCTGCAAGAAAATAAATCTTATAGTTAAAAGTTTATTAGAATTGTAAAATTATGTGATAAACTTTACATTATTCTCTCTTTATGAACTCACCATATAATTAATAATAGTCCATAAAACTTATAAGGAATATTGTGAAAAATTACGTAAGATATTCAAAAATAGAATAATAAAAATAAAAATAGTATTAACCTCAAAAAGTTGGGCAATAATAATATGGCAATAATAAACTGAAAAACAAAACAATTTTTTATCTTTTTTATCATCTTGAAAAATTTTCTATACTTATAGTAGATATTGTGGAGATTATCCACAATATCTACTAAATTATAAATATTTGTATATGTATTTATAATTTAGGAGAAATGTAAATTTATAAAAATCGTTAATCAGTTAATATTATGGTAAACGTTCCTCGAGAATATAATAAAATAATAATTTATAAAAATGTTTAATATTCACTTTTTTGCAATGTAAATGAAAATTAAAACATGCACTTTACAACTTTTTAAAATTAAATTGATTAATTGATTAGTAAAATATTTTTTTTATCGGTAATTTCTTCCAACAAAGTGTAATACTTTTCACTCAAAATATATTTTAAGTTAAAAGACAGTATCCTAAATTTAGCTGTAAATATAATTATATAATTTTGAATCGGCACGAAAAATTAGTGCAAGGTTTTTATTTTTAATCCACTTACATTGGTGCAAAACTTTCCGTTTCCATTTTAAATCAAAATACGAAAATTTAGTGTAAGAAATATTTTATTAAATATGTCGTTTAAATGAAATAATTACAGAATATTTCAAATTTTATTAATGAAACATAAATAAAAACATTATTAATCAATTTATACTTGATCAAACATATCACAGGGTACACACATTTTTCCAAGTTCTTTTTCTAAATTCTTTTAAATCTTAAATTTTTTTCAATATTATGGTAAACTTTGTTGTAAAATAAAAATATTATAAATAAAAATAGTTATTTTCAGATATTCGATTAAAATTATAATGACAATAAAAATGTATCTTATTTTTTCAATCTAAATAAAATATCAATACATTTTTATTACGGATTATTAAATTTTGATTTTTTTAATAAAATTATCTTTAAAAAACTTACATGTTAGAATACTTATAAGTTTAAGAATAATCTCAATTTTGATAGGTTTCCTTAATTGAACAGATAATAAAAATCTATTTCATTCTTGACAAAAAAAAAAATGTTTTCATTTAACGATTAAACTTATTTTTATTTTGGAAAATATTAAGTTCGAAAGTTTTATGCGATTTAAATTTAATAGTCTCGATTTATGTGATTTAAATAGTCTCGAAGTTTTAATTCATTTATGGATTTTTTAAAAATTATCCAAAAAAGTTTTATTTAGAACATTAAAAAAATATAGTAGTATAATCATTAATAAGTTCACTGTCTTGAAAATAATAAAGCTGGCTAACTTCCAATATTATTGGGTATATTAAATTTTGCCATATAATTAAATAGAAAGAGAAAGTAAAAATATACATAACTCATATTAATAATACTTGAACATTTTTTTAACTTCAATTACCGCAGTTTCCAAAAAAACATTTTTAATAACAAAGATATTCTTTCTATAAATTTAATTTCAGATTACTAATAGGTGTAAAAAGCGCAATCCAAGTACAACAATTTTCAATTATTTGATTAAAACAACACAGACTACTTAATGCAGTCAACCTTTTCATAAATCTACCAAAAAGTATATAATTATTACGATTTTATTGCTTTGCACTCTAAAAAAAATTTACTTTAGTTAAGTGATATCAATTAAAGTGGTCACATACTAAAATTCACAGTATCATATTAAAATAACTTCAGAGATTATTGTCTAAAAATAATTTCTGGATTAAAATGACTATTTTTTCTTAGGAAAAAAAAAATATTTTTTAAATATTCATGAAGTTTTTCTCTATGTTTTTGTTACGAAAATGTGTATTGAAACCAATTACGTATTCTAATAAAGATTTTTCAAGCAAAAGCTGTAAAGTATAAACGATATTAATAAAAATTATAAAATGAATTAAATTATTGGTTTTGAATTTAATTCTGAGTAGTGTGATGAAATATTTCACTAGTGGATTTTATGGTAAGAAAATTTATATAGAGTCAAGGAAAAATTTACATAGAGTCAAGTAAAATAATGAAATATAATAATTTCAAATCATTATCCATCTGAAAGCATATATAAAATAGGTATAATATTCAATAAAAGTTGATTGATACATATTTTTTTTTATTAATATTTTATTTATACATATTTCCCCACCAAACTGAAATTTTCCACATTTTAATTTTCTATAAGGAATAATTAAAAATCAATTGCTACACTAATTGTGGTAAATGTAAAATTAAACTAAAATATATTTAAATATTCATGTTTTTTTATACAAAAAAACTACCAAAATTTAAAATTAGAATAAACAAATTCCTCTACTAAAGCAAACCAATAATATTTATATAAAAGGATATATTTCTTCCTCAAGATTAACATAAACATTAGGACTGATTGTAAAATTTATAATAAAACCACCAAAGTATAATTTGTAAGTGAAACAGAATGGAAAATTTTATATTGAATGAAAGTATTATATTAAAATAAATAAAGTAATTTTAGTATTTTGGGAATTATTCGGATAATAACACCATATTTTCGAAAAAAATTATGTTAATTTAACACTTTTATACATTATGTTAATTTGACAATTTGAATCATCTGATTCAAGTGATTAAATTCAAGTATTTTTAGTTTAATGATTTAATTTTATAATTAAAGATTTATATACAATTTAATTCAGAGCAGTGTGAAAATATCGTTAAGGACAATGTAAAAAATAGACTAATAAACGAATTTATTAATAGAATATAAATTATTATTTATTAATATATTGAAACTCCAACAAATAGTTTAGTATAAATAATTCTCATATCAATAAATAAATAAATGCTGAAATATTAAAAAAGAAATTTTTTTAAATTGTTTATATTTAATTTTAATTAGGATTAGGAGATTTAATAAAATTTACTAATGGATTATTTTTTGTAAATTTATACATTTTTATTTATAATTCGTTCGGTTGGTAGAGCATAACATGTTTGAACAAACTTTATAAATTTATTTAAGTAATACAATAAAAAAAAATTTCTACTGGTTTGCTTACAAGAAGATAAATATTACTAAATTATTCCTTGTTATTTCAAAATCCTTACCACAATCTGTCCTATAATTTAACAGCATTTAAATAACAAAATTTAATTTATATGGATTTAGGCCAAACTATTTCATTTCTGCTTGTAAAATTAATATTCCATTTTAGCATTTAATTGTTCATTTTATGAATTTGTGTCATAATAATCTTGTTTTACAGAGAATAATTTATTTAATTTTGAAAAAAACCCTACTATAGGTTTTAATGTACTTTTTCTGATAAATTTTATAAATAATTTTAAAACAGTCTTTTCATAAAATATTACAAGATTATATAAAATTAATTTCGTAAACGACAATACCATAAGAAAATCAATTCTAAATCCAAAATTTATGGTGACATAAAACCCAGTCAATTAAAATACATATAGTTTGTTTATAGAATCAATCAGATTACGTGACATTAAGTTTGGAACATTTTTTGAAAACTGATTTTAATTACTATTTATTATGGTTTCATTGATCTTATAGCAAACATAATCAATTATAATATTATTAATTTGCGATATTTGCATTTTATTCAACTTGGAGTTTAATAAATTTTGAAACTGTTTGTTCATATTTGTAAAGTCCTACATTTTTGTGATACTATAAGGTTTTTGATTACATGAATTTTGTATAGATGTCCCAAAAGTTTCTTAATATTTAGGATACTATATTTAATTTTATCAGAAACACTGACAATTTTTTAAACTGATCGTTTTAATTGTTCTTCTCAAATCTTTTTAAAAATTTTCTAATTAATTTCCAAATTACTTTTAAGCTATTTTTAAATTTCTATTAGCTTCATAAATCTAAAATATTGCTCCCAAATCGAATATGAACATTAAAATTGAGGAAAATTAATGAAAATAAGAAAATAAACGATAATTCATAGGATATTTTGCAGCAGAGGGGGAGATATTTAATAATGAAAGAAAATATTTATTTTTTTAAGAATTCAAAATCAATCAGAAAATGGAAATTGTTTGTTGATGAGATGATAAACTTAAATGGGAATTTCTGTCCATATATAAACAAAAATGAAAATCTTCTTAGTTCTAAAGGTTGTGCAGAAATATTACAAAATTTGGGATTTAAAAAAATAATTTATCTATGATATAAGTAACTAACTTTTTTAAGCTCCCCAAGAACTCTGAGAAAATATTGTCAATTCAGATTTATTTATGGTACAAAAAGTTTTCATTTACGATTAATTAAGGAACTAATTTATTAGTGACTTATGACATACACATTTTTCATTTGCAAACGTTTATTCCAATATTGTTTTACAAATTGAAATTGTATTTCCAATATTTGCACGCGAATAGGACTCTTTTTACACAAAGATTACTTTCTATTTGTACTATCTTGTTACGTGTTTTGAAAATATATATTTGCACAAAAACTTACTTTTTCATAAAAAATGCTCACAATATTTATTTACTGATTATACATATAAACACGTAATAATAATAATTTTTTTAAAAGTAAAATTGTGTCATTTATAAAGAAAAATTAACTTTAAACATTTGCTTCAATCACAGAATTTAATTCTGAAAATAATATTATATGTGAGAAAAAATTTTTGATAAATGGTGATTGGTAAAATATTGTTTCTTAACTTCGTAATCATCATAATTAAATAACTAAAATTATAATTATTAGAAGTTTGTACACAGAGTATACTCGTATCATAATTTAAAACTGTTTTGTATTTTATGAATAATTTCGAAGGTACAGAAACCAAATCATTTAAATAAAATAACCTGGAAAATAGGTTACAGAAATTATATAAAATTTTATTTGAAATCTCAACTTATATTACATAAAAGCTACTGAATGCAAATTACTTGACATAATTAAAAAAAAAATAAAAATTACATTTTCAGTTTGGTAAAATCAATTTAATTTAAGAATTATTGTGAACAAATATTGTTTGAACATGTCATTAACTTAAATCCTATTTGTTATCAAACTCCCTGTTTTTGTAAGGATATGAAATAGGACATAAAATTGTATTAATTACACCTAATCAAACAAAGTAAATTCTGAACTTCTGTGATAGTAGAGAATGAACTTTTAATTAATTTAATTACCAATATACATATTTGATTTTTTTTTTCAAGATTATTTAATTTACTATACAATTCCAAAATATTTATTTTATCTCAATGCAGAAGAATTATTAATGGTTATATAAATATATTTACAAACTAATTTTATGAATTTAATATCCATAATAAAAATATAAAATTTCTGGTAGTGAACCATTATTTATCTACAATTTTTATGTGTTTTATGTCAGAAATAATTTATTTATATAGAAGTTATTTGTGTACTAAAACTGAAATAAAAGCAAATAAAGATAATCGTTTTAAGATAATATAAAATTTATAAATTTTTAAGTGAAAAGGAACTATTAAAATATAAAAAATAATATCCTGCTGGCAATTTTCCCAAACTAGTAAATATTTATTTTTATTTCAGATATTATGTGATACCAGGAAATCGATTGATCGGACAATCAGAAAATCTATAAGTGTCCCTAAACTTTGTTTTTTAACTTATACTATAATATAAGTTCATAAAGAAAACCGTTAATATAAAGTTGGATTTAGACAGCTTACTAATTTCGGATTATTTCAATTATTAATTCTTCCCAGATGTTCAGTAGATGGCAATAAAATATTTCTTTTGATTTTAGATTAACACAAAAATTTATATAATTAAAAAATGTTTATAAATAATAATATTTCACAACTATATTTTAATATTTTATGAATTTATATACTGTCAAATTAAATTGTTATATAATAGTTAATTAAGTGAACTTCGTGTTAGTATAGTGGAAAAAATATTTATTCAAAGTCAACGTCAATTATAGATGTGCACATTGGAACAATATTCTTCAGATTATCAATCGTCATGGTGGTGGAATGCTGAGTAATTTTTTAAAGTTGCGCTGTTCCTAATTTGCATGTTGTATTTTGTTTCAAAGGTTCTAAAGTTGAACAATTGTTATTTTAAGGATTAAATAAAATTACACAAATTTTTTACTTGATATTCTGCACTGTTTATTGTTTTATCTATTATACCAGAAAACTAATAATCATTCTGTCTTTCTTTCCAGAGCATATGTTTGCATCTAAATTAAAAATATGGTAAAACTTCCAATGTTCTCACGATTGTGAAAAAATCAATTTCATTCCTTCTGTATACCATTTCCAAGACCTGTACAGAGTAAAATGAGAGAATTAATTATATTTTATTAAAATTACATACTTTGTTTTTAAATAAACATATTTTTAAAACATTAAAATGTTAACTAATTAATTTCAATTCATTTTTTATGAAGAATAAACTTTTGTACGCAATTTATTTGAAGCATAAGTCAAAGAAATCATTAGAAAAGTTCATTAATATTTTAATATTAACAATTTTAATTCTCAAACAAATTTTTTTTTTCTTCTTATATTTTAATTTAAATACATACACATTATTCCTAAAAGGATATCAAATTTTACTTCTCCCCAATTATATAATTTCAAATATAAATTTATCCTTCAATAAATATTAACTTATATAATTTTAACGAGCTGGTAATAATTTCTATTTTTGTATGCATCTATTTTTAGTAAAAATATATAATTTATTTTCAAAGTGAATTTTCAAAGTAATGATGTGCAAAATTCCTATTTAAGTATAATAATATTGAATATAACAAAAATTTACTCTCTATTTAAGGTGAAAATTTACTATGTATTTAAAGTACAAGGATAAAATTGTACTTTTGCTGGTAATTTCAGTCAGATAATAGAAAACTTTTTAGTATAATAAATAATTTTCACCTTCTACAAGAATAATATTTTATAAATATTTTTCATTGCAAAAGTTGAAAGCAAAATAATTGCATAGCTACACCAGATAAAGGATAAAATATAAGTGCAGATATAAAAATAATAACAAATTGATGTTAGAATAATTTTAAAATACGGTATACGATAGATGAAAAATCACTATTAAGTTTTTCTCTGGAAAGATAAGTGATTCTTAAAAAAAAAAAATAAGTTTGTTTATATATGATAAATTTTAGTTGAAAGTTTTCAAATACTTCGAATATTATCATTATAATTATGACACACAAACTACATTTCGAGCAAAATTTGTTTTGTGGAAGTACATATCTAATTCAACAAATTAAATTCTTTTTCAGCAAACAGAATCGATGGTTTTTATGTAGTTTTTAGTAAACTTTAATTATTTAATCAGAATGTCAAAATATTATCAAAGTTTCACATTTCTTGAAGATACTATAATATATGGTTGTATCCTATTGAACAGATAACCCGAAAAATTTCATAAAAATTCCAAGAAAAATAACACAATTTGATTTAAAAACATACTTAATACTTATATTTGAGTTTTTGCTTAAATCAACTTATAATTCATTCTATAGTAAATACTAATTTCGATATCAGAGAATTTTCCCTAAAAACTGATAAATTCTGTTGGTACAGAAAATTTTTTATTGAGTCCCGTTTATTAATTAATTTAAAAAATATTCCTATCTAGCCCAACAAACTTTTTTAATTAATTTAAATTTAGTGCAAATACAGTTAATTTTTATAATTAAAATGGTGATGTTGAAAATTTATATTAAAAAATAAACAATTTGAAAGTTTTAATAAATTTTCAATAATATTTTATTCACGTACTTTAAAATTTTAGATTTTAATTAACTAAACTGCAAATTAGAAATTTCCGATACACAACAAAAAATATTTAATATAAATTGGAAACTTTCCAATACAATATTATCCAAGGACATTACAGCAATGAAATATATAAAAATTTTCCGATAGTAATTGAAACAATAATAAAAGTTTTATAGATTTCCGTATTTGTGAAATAAGATAAATACTAAAAATTTAATTCGAATTTAACAGAAATATAATATATCAATATCAATTTAATTACGGAAGGATGGTTAAATTTAAGGGATTTTAAGAGATAAATACGGTAAATTTAAAAAGCTTGTGCAAAAGAACAAGTTAGTTTAAGTTCATTAAGAATTTTACTATTTAATCTAACCTTTATTAAGTTTTAGACTAAGTTAAAGAAATTCAAGAAAATTGAAGATTAAATTTTTCCAAATTTCTCAAAACTCTGTACGGAAAATTATTTTTAAAGTGCTCTTCTAAATCTTAAGGATATCAACAATACTGAACGAAGTAGTATGATTTTTTATTTCGAACGTATTTTACAAAACCAAAAGTAATAACTATTACTTCATAAAACTGTAGTAGTATTGTAGAATATTATTACCCATTTCAAGTGCAAACTACAACTATTAAAAATATTTTAACATTTATTAGTTGGTTAAATACAATTTGTGTTTAAAATGTAGTTTAAAATAAAATATACGAAAAAAGTAATAACGTAACTAGGCTAATAGGTTAATGAAGTACTTAAGGTTTGAAGTACTTAAAGTATGCAAATGTAAAAAAATTAGCAAGTGAAAGTGTTTAAAATTAAAAAAAATTTGTTTTGTTAGAATTTAATTGGCTTCTTTATTTGAAATGCATTGAATGAACTACTGAAGAATTAGCAATAAAAAATAATTAATTAAAACAGTATAAGGACTTCTCCTTATAATTAATTCTAGAAAGTTTTTTAGTTTTTTGTTTTCAAAAAAAGAAAATTATTTAAATAGTTTTCATTAAAGGCATTCAACTCAAATGTTTCTATCGAATTTTGAATTGAAATTTATTTAATACACTGTCCATAATGACTTCAAACTGTGAAAATGATTAATAAGGAAAAAAGATTTTGTGGAAATACTAAATTAAATATAAAACCAACAGCTTCGTAATAAATTAGAGAATGTCGCAAATAAAATTAAAGAAATTATATTTCGGAAAAATACAAATTTATGTTTACAATTTGAATAATAAAATTATTTTAAAATTTATGGAGACATTAAATCTAATTTTTTGATTTTTACTTAATGCCATTATAAAAGCATTAAAATAATAATAAAAATGAAGATGATTTTCCATGGGTGAATTATTGTAATTCAGGAATGTTGCCTAAGAAAAGAAGTTGGAAGAAAATATTTTTGTAATTTTCGTAAACTTTAAAAAAACAATTATATCTCCAATTCCATGAAGATATTGATTCATAAATTAGTATCGGAAATAAAATCTGTATAAAAGATTAAATCTGATAATATTCAGTTGGCAAATTGATCCAAATAATTATAATATTAAAAATGTATAATATGATATTTTCAATTTATCACGAAGAGAAAATTAGCATTTAAAGAAATTCTGTAGAAAATTACAATTTTCTACAAAAAAAGGATACTACTTTTGTTATGTAAATATTTTTGACTTATTGTAAGTGTCATTTAACAACTGAAGTAAAAGATTTAAAAGGATCTTAATTTTTTTTTTTTATGTAATTTAATAACAAAATATCCAGTGTATAAAATGGTATATATAGTTTCAGGTCAATGTCCTTGTTATATCTTGTTTTCGAAAATATATTTCTAGGAAAATGAAAGGCATGGTTGATATATTCAAACTGGAGCGCATATAAATATATACATTTAAAATATTCTGTTAAAATAATAAATTTCAATAGATGATTTAAATAGGTCATTTGATATGTAATCATAAAAGTCCAAAAACACAGATAACTATTTTTAGAAAGATTGTTAGAGTAAAGTATGTTGAAATTATGACAATTTCATTTTCAGTTTTCTACCTGAAATATAATATATTTATTATTAAATATATTATATTAATGACACAGTAATCTTCAATTCACAGAAAATTCAAAAAAACTCTCAAAGTATTTTCATTAAATCCTAATAATCATGTTTTTGCACCATCTTTGAAACGATTTAATAAAACTGACTATATAAATTAACTTATACCCATTTTATCTCTATAAATTCATTTATTAAAATTACTAATTGTATATTTTATTTGTCAGCTTTACATGACGTTCTAAATGCTGTTCAGCCATAAATTGAATTCAAAATTGGGCTTTTTGATCCTTTTTGAATGTGAAATCATCTAACTTAAGACAATCATCAGAACAATATTAAAGCATAAAATTTTACGAAGGCATGACATGAACAATTTTTTATTTGACAGAATATAAAAACAGAAATAAAATTATATAAAAATGGAGATATATTTTTCCCGATAGCATAATATAATACGGGGAATATAATATCCTTCACTTTAACACTTCAAAAATTGATATGAATAGTATAAGTCGACAAACAGATATATTTTTCTTCAAAAAGACTTTTAGTCCCCTATTAATTTTACTCCTAAGTAAATCTTTAATCATTTTGATGTGTTCTAAGTGTCATTAAGAGATGAAAACGAGGGATAATAAAAGATTTGATTATATTTTTTTTATGTAATTTAATAGCAGGGATTCTGTCAATGGGTTAGGTCTAAATGTCCTTATTTTTTTTTATTAGACAGAAGGATATTTTGAAAATATTTCTAGGAAATATTTTTAAAAGTAGTCAGTGAAGAAAATATGTATTATATTAAAATTGAAATATTCATTTCAAGGTTACTAGCTATTATTATCCTACTACTCTGTAAAAGGCATATATAAAGTGTCATAGATTACGTGAAATTCTCATAAACATCAAATTCTCTTGAATAGTAAAAATTATGCATTACAATTGATGGTATTGATTTGGATTCATTTTTTATTTCTAATTACTATTTAAATTTTTTTTTACTGTTTTTCGTGTTTATACGTTTCCATGGATTTTGCCTAATAACAAGATCATCAAAACTCGCTGTATTTTAGAATTTTTCTTTAAATTGATATACGTTTTAAAGCTAAGTAAAAATTGCAATTACAATAAATGTAATGGTTTTATAGGCAAATAGTTAAATAATATATTAAAGTTTCAAATGTAATGAATAAGTAATTGATATTTGTGAACTACCAGTGAGTGACACCAAAACGTTTATAATGATGGGTGACACCAAAACGTATAAGGATTGAATAAGAATGGAAACTAGTTGAATTTTCATGTCAACATAATTGGTTTGTATGATTTTAATAACAAACTAAGATGGAAAAAGTCTAACTTGACACCTGTTACAATTGTGTTCTACACTCAAAGAAGCAAAGTCTAAACTTTTTGATTCCATCCAAAATATATAACAAAAATAGTAAAACCATATTAAAAGACATAAATTACTTAATAAAGTTTAATAAAATTATATTTAATATTTTGCCACCCCAAGTTTATTAATCCCAAATCATAAATTAATCATAAAAACAATAAAAAAACATATGACAAATATAACGGATTACATATTTAATATTTTAAATTTTAAATATTTTTCTCACGTCCCCAAACAACCAGATTTTACAGATTCAAATTTAAGTGAATAAAATTTAAATTAGTCGTTAAAAAGATGAATATATACTTTTACTCTGTTCTCCGGATATTTGCAAATCCGGAATTCACGATAAAATTCAATTAAAATTTTTTTAAATTTCCAAAAAAATTTAAGCGAATTTATTAATTGTAGAGATTTTGTTAGGGAAAAGAAATTAATCCAATATTTTCAACTTGAATTATATAGCCTAAAATTTTGGAAGGTTATAGTCTACAATTTAATTAGTCAGCATGGCTTTCTGATATACCAAAAGTTAACTATGAATTAAAAATTATTGGTTAATAAGCCACAAATAATGCTAAAAATTAAATTTAAAAATATACTTCAATGTCATCTTAGATAAATTGAATATTGGACTATAATCTACATCTCTAATGCCAGAGTTGTCGTCTGAAGTGATAGAGAGATAAATCTGTGAGGAAGAACAAATTTTTCTATTTTCTAAATCACATTCTGCAAATGTTATTACTGTTCAGCATTTAAATCTGAGTCTTAACTGTATATTGTAGTAGCAACCAAAAAAATTCAAATAACTCCATAAAATCAACAAATTTTAAAGTAAATAAATTATTTCCGATTCTATTTGAGTTAATTATTATATTTAATTTCCGAGTTTATTATTGATAATTACTAATAAGCTCGGAAATTAAATAATAATTTAATTACTAATAAGCTCGGAAATTAATAATAATAATAAATTTGAATATGAGATATGAATAGAAGTAATAATTAATACCATAAGCGAGTTGTTTTTGCCTTTAGGTAATTATTATGTCAAATATGATTAACTTCTGACAGTAATTTACCAATTACTGTCAGAAGTAAATCATATTTACCAATGTAATTGAAATACGTTGTGATCCTTAATCACGCAGAAAATTTACCAATGTTATTGAAATACGTTGTGATCCTTAATTTAATTTCCTTTTAAAACATTTAAAATAATTTCTAATTTTCTTTTCAAAAATGCCTTTAATTAGAAACCTAACTTAATATTCTTAATTTTCCAATAAATTATAATAAAAATAAAAAAATTATCGGATTCTTTATTTCTTAATGGAAATTTTATATATTTGCCAGCCAGACAAAATAATTTTCATGATAAACATTTTCTTCGATAATTTCATTTATGGCATAAATTTTGCTTTTCTCTAAATTCAAATATAAAGTCAAATCATCATCAAATGGAGTCAAAAAGAAAATGTAATTTTCAATGAAATACATAATTAGTTCAATATTTTTTTATATGTTTTTATAAATATTTGATAATTTTCATAAATTACGAATTATTTCACTAAAAATATTGTGCGTGATGATATTTTTATATTCAAACAAACAGTAGAAAAAAATTAATTTATGTTTGTTTTGATAAATTTCTTTTGATTATTTCAAATGCCAAGCTAAATCTATTTTTGCCTGAGGTTGGCTTGGCATACACAATTTTTGTAGAAAATTTTTAATTTATTTGTAATTATATTTAATGTAGAAATATATTTTCTAATTTTAATTTTTGTGAATTAATGTTTTGAAGAAATTTTTTATGTAATAGAAATGTAATGTTTCACATTTGTGTAAACACTAATTTAATGATGTAATTTATATTTTGGAGAAAGGGAAATATATTTGCTAATTCTTATGGATTTTTGATGTATTTATGCTATCAACAATTACGAAATTTGCAGTAAATTTGATGTCTATATTATTAGATAACTTTATCAGCAAACTGTCATTCCATAGTTGAGATTAAAATATAATTTTTACTACAATTTATTGAAATTTCCAGTCAATACAAAAACATTGGATAGACATTGTGAGATTATTTTCAAAAAAATATTAAATTGATCTGGATTCAAAATTTAAACCAATATTATTGTAGTGTAAAGTGAATGTACGTTTTAGTGAACTATTATAGTCGGAGTAAAGTGAAATTTAAAAAGTCATAAAAATCCTTTATCCCTTTTTATTTTGCTGCTAACCGAATAATGTTTGTGATTTATCTATATAGGTTTTCTTTTATATCCAGTGATGAAATTCTGTCGCCAAAAACTTTTTACAAAGCCAAAACTGAACTTTCAGAATCTGAAAAATTGTTAGAGGTTACAAACATTTCCCTTACTACATATATAACTTTGACTTTTAATAAACTATATACGTTATTGAACTGTTGAACTAGTTTAGTTAGATCCGACAATAAATTTAAGGATATTTATGTTCTAAAATTATCTTATTTTTAAAAGTTTTACCCACAAATTTTACCTTTTTCTTCTGAAACTTTTATGTTCTGCGAAATGTAAAAAACTTTTCTAATTTAAATTAGAAAAACTTTTTAATTTAGTTTAAAAAATTCTATTAAAGTCTAGTGCATCTATTTGCATTTAAATCTTTTAGTATTTTAAGTTTCTGTAAAAAAAATATTTACATTAGAAGTGTTTTCCGCTACGAATATAAATTTAAATTTATGGAAAATGTATGTAATTATATGTAATATTTGAAATGATTGCATTTGAATAATTTATGTTCCTTAGCAATAAATTTGTAAGCTAAATCTAATATTTACTTTCTTTTTGTGCTTTTAAATAAAACGTGTAATTTTATTAAATTTAATCTTATTTCTTGAGTGTTGTACATGATTGTCGAAACCTCATTTGTACACATATATTTAATACAAAAATATTTTTGTTAATTTCAAATTATCCTTAAATAAATTTATAAAATAGCGACAATTTACAATTCCAAATCACTTTAAGGAATTTATTGAAATAATTGCAATATTTGTATCTATTGTAGTTTGTATAAGCAAATTATAAATTTCAAAACGGAAGTTGATTTTTATACAAAATTAATAAGGATTTACTAAAATAAATTAAGTGAAACGCCATAAAATAATCCATTTCGTTCAGATTTACATAGAAATTATTTATAATTATAGTTTCTATATAAATCATCTGTTAAATTAACAATTTCTTTTAAAACTTTGCCCAAACAAACTAATTTATAATTTATTTTTTGCAATTTGATTTGCAAGCAATAAAGAAAATATTGCAATAATAATAAATGTCAAACAAATTCTTTTAAGTGATTTTAATTGTTTTCTTACTTTTCTTATATTATTTTGGGCGTTAAACGAATTACATAAATTTAATAAAATTTAATAAAAGCGAAATTTCAATAAATTTAATTTTGTTAATTTTTTTGAGAACTAAACATTTTTCATTTTTGATTAACAATTTGTTTTTAAATATTGAATCTTTATCCAAAGAATAGTTAATTAAAAAATAAATTTAACATTAGAATATCTTACAGATATATAAAACTTAATGGATCTATCTTAAAGATACATGCTTTTTTTTTTTAAAAATGCATGTGATATTTTTCTACTATAATTATTTTTTTGCACAAACGCACAAACACTGCAAAATAAATATTAGCCACGCTAAACGAACAGATTTATCTACAAAAAAGTTTAAGGTAAATAAAACTACGAATTACAATGACATTTATGGCAAATTAAAATTTTTCTGCGGTACAACCGTTTTCAATCAAGTTTCGATCTAAACTATTTCGGTAATACAATAAGTTGTTAACCAACGATATTATTGCATCAAATCGAAATAGCAAGCATGCAGAATTTCGTTATAACTTTAACCAAAGCAGTGAACATTTTTTATATATTAATGTTCAAGAGTTGTATATCCCAAATAATAAGAGCTTTTGCAAAAAATCTTTTTTGTGAAAAAGCTTAGTGTTTAAAACTGTTCGTTAAATGTTGATATGCACGAGAGAAAAGTTAAAGATACAAAAATAATAAATTTTTAGTTGATCGAATGCTTTATGTATCTGCAACTAAATTCAGTCTGTGTTTGTTGCTATAATTAGAAATTGGAATAATTTTGCCTTAATATTGCAACAACAGTATTGTTACAATATCTCTGCAACAAAACTATTTTGTTGCAGAGATATTATAACAATTTTTGATTCAATATTGCTACAACATGATGTGATACATTTTGTAATTGTATTGAGAAACATTTATATTCTGCATTTTCTGTAGTTATTAATTTCTTTAAAAACAACTGAACCGAATTATATTTATCACCTTGGTTTTCCTTTTTTAATGTCTATTTTATATATCACCTGAAAATTAATAATCAATATTGCCTGATCCTTTGCAAAAATATGGGTGAAGTATTTACAGAATTTTCTTCGTTTATAAAATAGCATTATGTATATTTTACACCTGTTGAGCTTTTAATATTGTTTTGAAATATTGTGATATATTTTTCAGATTTCGTTATATTTTTTCAATCTATGTTCTCTGTGTAGGTTACAATAGTAATAATAATGCACTTCTTTAACACATAGTGATATTCACAGAGTGAATTCTCTAAATAATAGTGATAATAGGAAAAAAAATGTGCCATAATTTTTGTTATTATTCCTGATATTTTTCTGATAAATCATTATGACGGTTCATAGATAAATATATAGCACTGATACAAGTTGAAAACGATATAAGAAATTAAATTTCTGAAAATAGAATATAATTTATCATTGGTGATAAAAGTGATTCTGTTAAGACAGAAATGTGAAATAAAAATTGCTACATTTCGGGGATACATATTTAAAAAAAAATCAATAAATTTTGGAGACAGTGGGAAAAAATATACAATCATTCTTTAATCAAGGTTTAATTTAGTTTTATGTTCAATCATCTGTTAACATTAGAAAATTATTATCAAACTGAAAAAAAGGGAACATTTTCTTTTAAAACCGAATTATTTTCGTGTTTTTTTTTTATTTATGTGAAAAGGGACTCCAAGTAATAAAAATTTCTATTAGCTAGTGTTTTTTTCAGTTGAATTAATAAATTTAATTTTTATGAAAAAACTAGAAATTATTACGTTTTTCCTAAGAAAATTGAAAATTTATTATGAATCATTAATTCTTAATATCTCTGAATAAAATGTAATTTTAAATATAACGAAAATTTATGATTGTTAAAGTTTTTTTTGAAATTAGGTCAGGAATTGAAAATGGATTTTTCTATTGCAGATTTAAATTTTGTAATTGATCTTTAAAAATTTGTGAAGAAAAAAATATTTAATATAACGTTTAACTACTAATAAAATAAAATCTCTAAATAAATTTTTTAAGTTAATAGTTCATAATATTTTAAAACCATTTAGATTACATATAACTTCTTGACTTCTTGAGCCATTGTTATATCATATATTTATTTTACATGCAATTTATGCTCTATAAATTAATGTAGATTCTAGTTGGCATATTTAAATAACAAATTTATATAGTTCATTAATTTTGTATATTCCTGTTGGTAAAACATTATTTTAAATCTACATATCATAATTTTGCAAAAAAGAACAATTTTAATACTAAATTTACAAAAATTTATTATTTTCATTTCCAAAGAAAAACAATTTTTCCATTTTAAAATTTTAATAATAATAAAGGATATTAAATATTTGATATTTATATGGTAGCAAAGATATCGACAAAAATAATACAACTGTAGAAAAGTGTAAGTATAGAGTGAAAATGGAAATATTTTTTCGGTATAGCAAATATTTACATTTCCATCACTTTCTATTTGATTAATATTGAAAATTCGATTTGTAAACTTATTTTTCATCTTAGGTGATGATAAAATATTGATATATAAATTTTATAAAACATTTTTTCTAATACATATTATGTAAGTTAAAATATCCTTCAGATTTAGAAGAATATACTTTATATTTATATATGAAAATTTGGTAAAGCATAATTAATCAAAATTGAAAATATAGGATTCTGTAAAATCTAAATATTTTATGAATTATTATAAACATGTTAAAGGTCTCTCGTTAGATGTAATATCTGATTATGTATCACTATTAATTGCCTTCATAGATTTCCTTAATTACAATGAGTACAGACCAAAGTTATAGCGCATATACAGACACTTCGTATAAAAAATTTATTTAATACTAAAATTTTAAGTTCATAAAATTTTACAAATTTTTTCGTACAAAACACAATAATTTTAATGAAACATAATATATAAGTGTTTAAGAAGACTTTTAAATAAAGTATACATTTCGTTTCAATCCAGTAGATTAAACAATGATAAAAATGCTCAAAAGATTATATTAACCGAAAATACGCTGTAAATGACTAAAAGAAGAACACTATACAATATTGTGTATTTTTAATTTTATTGAACTTTGTTAAGATTTAATCCTTGTAAATGGTTTTTAAGAGCAACACAAAAAAAAAAAAACAGCCAGACAGCTAAAACTTTATTACAATTGTAAATCTACCGAAATTGTCCTATTTTTTTTACATACTATATGTTCATGTTAAGGATTAGCATATAAATATGTGGCAATATTTTTAACTTGAAACAATATAAATAATTTAAAGAAATTGTTAAAATGTCTGTGAAAATTCACGATAATAAGGAAAAATTATCAATTTTCTGGATGTTATTCTGTTTAAGAAATATTATTATTAAATTTAAATGAACAATCTTAATACAAAGCAAACAAAGTAGTTTTTTTTATAATTTTTGTAGAATTTATGTCAGAACTGTAATTTTTCTGTAAAAAATGCTTAGTTTAGTTGCAATACGTATATAATCCTAATATTCTACTGGATATTTTGTAAATTTCAAAAAATGTTAAATATTATAAATAAACATATTTTTCTACTAATCGCTTTCCAAAATAAGGTTATTTTTTTTTAGACACACTAATTTGATTGTACCCGTGATCCCTAAAATAATTCATTAATAATGAAAATACTTTACCAGAGGTTGTAGCAAAGATATGTAATAAATTCATTATATATCTTTGGTTCACAGTCTTATCAGAAATGGTTTATCAAAAATATCTTCAAAATAAAATCGATTGTAAGGCAATCAACGATATTGGATATTTATTCTTAATTTAATATCGGAATACACACTGGTTGCACTAACGGGAAGTTTGTTTGAATTGTATCTGTATGATATATGTAAACACAATATTCATCAGAAGATGTTATTTTTTAATCAACATAAAAATCAAGGATTCTTATCTTTGAACCCTGATATGTCATATAATGGTTTCAGTTTTATATATTTTTGAAACTAAAAAAACATAAATACAAATCTCTTTTTTGTATAATCTGTCAATTTTAAGTAAACCAAATTTTGTGATAGATTTTCATATTTCCTAGAAACTATTTTGATACTTTTTGGAATTTATTTGATCAACCATTTTAATCAAAACTTTGATAAGATCTTAACTAGTTTTTGATTTAAACATGTCTTTCCTGGACTAGTAAACAGCTTACTGAAAAAGTGTAGCCAAACAAGAGTAAATCTCGGGATTAAACTTTAATAGTCATAAATAAAAAAGCGCTAAAAACTTAATTAAAACTAATAATCTTTGACATTTTTATTTCAACAATTTATAATGTTGTACATTTAATATTCTAATAGACTCAATTTTGGTATTAAATTGAAATATTTTTTTAATTGTAAAATATTATGTGCCCAAAAACCGTAAAACGGTTTAAATAAAATTAGTTTTTTAATTGATTAATATCAATAAAATATCTAATTTATGCTTCCACAATGTTTCTAAGATACATATAGAAGTTATAGAAGCATAAATTCGATTTTTTAAAATATTTTTTAATTGTATATGATATGAATTGGTACTAAATTAACCTCATTTGCATAAGTTTGGTAAATACGAGAGATATAAATTTTAATTTTAATGTTATTTAAATCTATTTTTTTTTATTGGATATGTAAATTTTTTAAAGACTTGATTCAAGGTTTTAATATGTAAATATTAAGATTTAAGAAAATTAAAAACCGTTTAAAAAAAGAACCCAACTAAGCAATAAACTTAAATTAACTTTACTTGCTAAAAAATTGGAAAAAATTAAATATTTACATAAAATATTATTTATAAGTCCTCTATTAAAAATTTATATTAAATTATGAATTGGAACATGATATTAAGAATCATAATGATTTAGTAATTAAATGTTAATAATTATTTTTTAAAAATTTTGTAATTTAGAAAATCAGTTTTTTGAAAAACATCTATGACAGTAAACAAATTAGAGTATAATAATACTTTAGTATTTATCAATGTTTTTGGTAATAGTTTGCCTAGTTTGGCAAATAACTAATAATTTATATTTTAGATTGATTTCAATTTGCTGGTGGAATTTTTCTACAGAGGATAATATTGCTCGATTCATAATATAAATTTTACAATCATTTATATGAAGTAAAATTTCTGCTTAATATACAACATAGATTAATCAATATATTCTGATAAAGAATACTTTAAACTTACATAAAATTTAAATAAATACTAAAATATAACTAAATTCTTTAAGGAAAATTTAAAACTTTTACTTGTTATACAAGATTAAATACTTAAGGCATCATTTATATCCGCAATAATATTGCAAATATCATGTTGTATAATGCAATTTAAAAAATCTATATGTATAAAGAAATGTTGATAAAAAGTTTTTGGCTTCATGCAGTACTAAAAAATTGACAAAAATAATTATGATTGCCAAAAGACAAATTAATTCGCCTGGCGCCATGACTTTTATATGATAACAATATAATAAGATAATTATTGCTATAATTTTAAAAATATTTATGTTAGGAAAATTATCACCAGTAAATGTCAATTTTGCAACAAAAAATTGTTACTTTATATTACAATGTAGAAAGTACAAAAGTACAATAAAAGTCTAACTTAAAAAATATTTTATAGATTGTACTTTATGATGAATAAAAAAAGAAAAAGAATTCATTGAATATTTTTGGTGTAAATTATACACGTTCGTGGTTTTTTTTCATATCCACACCATTGATCTTTTTATCAACTTTGAAACTAATCGAAAATTTATATAATGAATTTTGGCGAAAACATTTTTTTTTGTGGTTTAAGATATTAAAAATATTCAACAAAGAAAGAAATTTTCTTGTAATAAATTCACTCCATTAAAATATTTTAAGTGACAATTTAATGCAAAAAATTTTGAACTGACCGAAAAGGAATATAAGTGTTTTAGGATTTGTCATAAAATGGTTTTTATTTGCTTCTTCATGGAATTTAATTGAAACAATATTAAAAAAATTATATTTATTATTTTTATGAAATTTATTTGTTCAATTTTGGTGAAATGATGAATAAACAAAAACAAAAACCTTTTAATCTCATTTCTGACATCAACCTTTTTCAAATAAACTGACATTTTAAAAAGGAAAAATAATTCATATACAAAAAAAAATAAGCTTTTTATTAGGATTAAAGCATATATTTTGTTAGTTTTAAAGATTTAAACTTTTAAATAGTTTTATAATGCTAATGAAAATTCAATTAAAGAAAATTAAAGTTAGGGAAATTAGTAATTAAAAACTTAGTTCATTTCATATTTCAAGAGTTACTGAAGATTCATATGTAATTTAAATATATTTCATAATGAAATCTTGTAGGACGAAATATACAATTTAACTCTCAAATATATGTTTTCTGTCAAATTAATTTAAAGCGGATATCTTTGTAATTAACCAAAAGGATGAGTTTATTAATAATAATGTGTTTTTATTTATTTGACTACAACTTGTTAAATTAAAGGATACAAAAAATTCATGAGCAATTTTGAATAGACAGGCTGATTTAATTGGATTAAAAATTATTTAAATAACATTTCTATTATTTTTGTATTAAGTAAGCTTAAATACTTATGTTAAATCGTCAGATAAAATAATATACATTTTTGGGTTTTTTAGATATCCATAAATTACTATGATTTTAATCCAAAAAAAATGGTAAAATAAAGTTTTAATAAGTTTGTCTCTAAAAATTTATTTTATAGATTAAATCTTTTATAGAGTAAATCTTGAATCTTTTGGGTATAAAAATATTCAATCCACCAATATTAACATTAAATTTAACTCATCTTAAATTTTAATTCATTAGGTGACCAAAAAGTTGAATATAAAATATGTATTAAAATTTTATTAAGAAGAATTTTAAAAATATACAAATTGTTATATAAATGATCTCTGCGTATTATTAATTGTAACTAATTAACCCACATTTGGCACTGCTGGATTATTTGTTATTTTATTATAATCAAAATTAATGTTTTGCAGCATACAGAACCACAAAAAATTAACTTTTTTTTCGATTAAATAATATTATTTTTTCATTTACATCCCTGACCACAAAGGGAATAAAATTACAAATTCATTACTGTGGTTTGTAAAATTGTAATTAACGTATCCGCATCCACATTTATATAATTTTAAAATCTGCCACGAAATTTTTATGTTTTAATTTCACCGAAACATAAATATTGATAATTACGCTTCACGAAAAGAATATAAATGACTATCATAAATGAATTATGTGTCATTGCATTGCAGTAGAATGGATCAATAATCAGTGAATTAGTATAGATATTTAGAAAGTGAAGCAGAAATTTAATATTCACTTTAACTTCTTTGGTGTCCATAATTTTTATGTTCAGTAGATGTTTGCTTTACCAAAATACGTAATTAGAACATAAAATTAAATGATTAACTTTATCGTATTTTTAATTATATATTTGAGCATATGTATTTTATGGTAAATATTTAAAAACTATTAATCCAAATTTGCAAATAAAATCGCAGAACATTTATAACTGAAAGCCAATATTTTTTTTATATTTAATTAACAAGTCTTTGATGGCAAATTTAATTAAAAGTTTGTGGATATTTTTATTATCAAAATAACATTTAGTAAAAAAAAATAAAATTTAAATCTCATTTCAATAACAGATAAAAAATAATTAATTTAAAATAAAAATATAATTTACAATCTGTGAAATTCCTTCTGATTACATAAATGTCACTTTTACACCTACAGCTATGAGAAAAGTTTAAATTTGAAAAATTTTTATATCTTTAAATGCAATGAATTTTATCTTAAGCAATTAGCAATAAAAATTATTTGCATGCTATATAAATTATTGACCTATATTTCCTCAAGCGCCACATATTTTTAATTATTTACATAAAAATTAATTTTTTTTAGAAATAAAATAAAGGCGTAAAAAAGCTTTGTTTTATGTATATTTCGCTAAGTTAATGCTAATGGAAATATTCTTTTATCAAATTTTTTATAGAATTTAATGTCGTCGAAAAAAGAAAAATTTTCATTTTGTCATACAAGTTTTTCTCTCGAAATAAATCATAAACAAAAAACTTTTTAAGAATAAATAAATCAGGAACATAAAACTAGATAGAATGAGTTAAATTTCATTTGTGATACAGTTCTTTCAAGGATGACAAGAATATCGAAGGAATTTTCTTTTCAAGGATGACAATATTGAGAAATTATCCTTAGAGTATGAACTTTAGTAGATAAATTATTTTTTAATCTTTAGAATTTTTTTAATTTTCTTGATCAATATTTTAAAAGATCCTGAATATTTTTTATTCCTTTAAGTATTTAAGAAACGTTAGTTGCCTTGTTTTTAAGAAATGTACGTAGTATGTTAGGACACTCTTTTAATGTAATTTTTTTATTTTACTTATGGCTTATTCCTGAGTACAAATCAGGTTTTTTTGAACATTTTCTCAGAGCAATTTTATAATAATATTTTTATATATTTCAAAATATTAAATTGATATTACATTAAATTAACATAATGACAAAACGCTAGAAGAATTCTTCCTTTTGGTCATACTTTTATTTTTATACAAAGTTTAAAAGTTTATTGAACTTCTCTATTCGACAGAAAATATTTGGATTTTATTAGTGTTCAGTAATTAATTATCTAAAAAAAAAAACTCTATTTTGTGGACGTGTCACTTTCTTTGTGGTTCTCTATATTTTCAAAATAATATTGCTAATAATTGATTACTTTTGCTATCGGATTAATGAAAATAAATCATATTATATCTAAAATTGTAATCTAAATTAGTTTTTTTGAAATATTTTACAAACTTTATGATTCCTTAATTTATTGAATCTATAAATATTATTCTTATATTCTTAGTTTTACTAGTATATATTAATTTTAATCATATTTATAATCCGGATACCAATTAAACTTTGCAGTTTATCTAAAAATTTTTTAAATTTTTAGTCAAAAGAATACAAAAAAATTTTTTTTACCATTACTTTTGATGCAGTATTCTACTTATTTTCACAATTTATGATACGTTTAAAATGTTGTTTTTACCAACAATTTAATTGGAATTAAACTACTAAATGTCAATGAATAGAAAAAGAATTGTGAAACAATTCTTTTTCTATTCATATAAAAACTATATTAAAACTATATCCAATTTTAATATTGCACAAAATGTCCTTTGTCCTATTTATATTGCAATAAAATGTCTTTTAGCTTTTTACTGCAGTATTACAAAGATTCAATTTATATTTAGTTTTCTGTTTATTCGTAGCATAATTTAAAAATAAAAGATTACTGTTATGACACATATATTTGTGACTTTTATATCCTTAAAGTAAATAAAGTAAAATTAAATTTTCAGCTCTAAATGAAATTGTTTTCTCTATATACTCTGCATAAAATTTTCAATTCAATCTTTATGTAACTTTATGATATTATATGTCAAAAATAGAATAGGTTGTGGTAAGGATTTAATAATAACAAGTCGTATATAAGTTATTTTTAACTTCTAAGCAGTGTTGATTAAAACTTTTAAGGATATAAATATGCACAGATTAATCTTAACTGTGTATTTCCCATAATTATAACCTTCCCTGTTTTCTGAATGTGATTTTTTATTTAATTAATACTATTATCTGTGTTATTATTCTAAAAATGTAATTAAATTAAATGCTGTTTTTAACAAACGAAAATTATTTTCTTACGTATTTTACCTACTTTGTAAAATCGCTATATTGACAAAATAAAATAAAAATTATTATTCCTGATTATGAATATTCCTAATACATTTTTACTTTTGACAATAAATATGTTTATACTGGAAGTTTTTATTGTTGATGTAGTTCAACATCCACGGTATTTTCTATATTCCTTCCTTTTTTTACCAAACTTTGAAAAAAAAGTTTGGTAAAAAAAGGAAGGAATATAGAAAACTTTCCCGACCATTTTAGTTCCAATACAAATGATATTTTTATAGTATTAAAATAAATTACTTAACCAGTATACTTAGATCACAATATCTATATAAAATTATTTTAAATTTTCCAACACTTTTAACTATTTCAACAAATTTGTTTTAAACATACTTTTTTTAAAATGTCAATTTAACATTAAAAAATTGTCCTTTTTTTACATGTTGTTTAAAAAAATTTAAGGATTTTTGTTCACTAGACTTTTTTATAGTTGAAATTCTTTATTGCTCGTGAACAATAACTTTAGAATTTTTTGTAAAAAAATTTGAATTATTTATCTACAGTTTTTTCAATTTTTATATTTATCATTTTCAAAGCTTTTTCTCGTTCAATTTAGCAGAATTTTTCATGGCCCATTAAAATTTATTCAAAAATTGTTTTAAAATTTGGTAAATTTTATCAGTTTCGTTAGAAAAAAATATGAAAATGATTCTTTCTATCTAGCAGAATTGCTTAAATTTTATAAAAATTTAAATGGCATAAAAATCTTGTTTTCTAGAGAGAAATGAACGAATGTGGAAAAATTGGAGAAATTAAACTAAGATTTAAAATTCTATTTTTTTTTTATTTAAATGAAACACAAAAAATGAATATAAAGATAGAAATTGACAATATCTCATAAATTGAATTATTTACCTTATATATATGTATAATACAGTTGAGGACATTTGCAAACGACAATTGTGTCACTATTTAAACAATTAGCTTTCTTTACTATTACTTGTGAAGTTTCTTCACTAGAAATAAATTTATCGATTTAAAATTCGGAATCCATTTATAATTTGTAGGTTCAAATGGAAATAGAATGTTTAGTGGGAGATCTAGACCTCCCACTACGGGAAGTCTATTGCGCCATTTTCCAAAATACTTTCCCTTAGTGGCAGGCCTATTGAGCCGTTGGAAAATAATTAAAATTTACCAACATTTTATTTAACAAAATTATCAATACTCTTTGACTATAAATATAAATTTTGCAAAATATTAATTTAAATAAATTTTTATTGAAATAAAAAGTAATTTAAAGAAATCCATTTTATTATAAGGATTGATTAATCGTTGCAAAGTCAGTAAAGAAAGTTTTTCCTTGATTAAAAAATTGTTGCACAATTCACCAGAGAAATTAATGAAAAACTAATCAGCAACACAATAAAATTTATTTCATTTTTTATTTAAAAATGAATTACTCTTTCCAGTAATTCGAATTAAAAAATGCTTTATGGGAAGAACACCATAAAAATTTGAAATAAAATTTATTGATTATAATCAATAAATTTTTTATTGATTATAATTGCATATTTTCATTGTATATATTACATATTAAGAATTTAGAAAAATTTCAGGAATATTTATGAAATTTATGTTTTTTGTTACAGAAACACAAATTGTATATTTATACGTATTAAAATGTGATAAAATAATTTGTAATTTTTAAGTAGGATTTCAAACTTCTGGTTCATGAGAAAGAGAATGACATGCATATAAAATTGAAAATGTTAAATCTATTAAACTTTCTACATCTAATATATTTGAATTCACTAAGTTAAATTGTGGTCTAATCTAACTTTAATTAAATTCGAATATCTTTTAATGAAAATATTCAATTCAATGTTATTATTTAAAAACTATTTAATTAAAATCCTGAAATGCGAAAAATCAATCAAAAAACGGAGTATTTCAATCACAACAGTCAAAGACTCTCATGAATCAAAATTGTAATGATTATACTAAACAATCAATCAAAAAATGTGAAATATTCTTTACTTCAAAACTGTTGGATACTACGGTAGCATACTACGTAATTGACTGAACAAAAATATTGATTGGTTTAATATCCTTCCACAACTTTATAAAAAATCTGGAAAATACAAATTATAAAGTTTTCAGAAAAGGAATAATAACTTTTTATTTCGCAGAAAATTGAAAATTTTATACAATATTGCATGTCTTATTAAAATAATTGTCAAGAATTTGTTATACATGTTCTTTAGTGATTTATTGGTGCCATAAATTATATTACCATTTTTTTTTAATAAAAAATAATCTAAAAATTGATGTAACAATCAGAAAGAAATTCAATTTAAAAATAATTGAATTGTTGTCAATATTAGGTTAAGCCGAAATTGAATTTCTTCTCAAACTTTAAGTGTGCTTACTTTAGCAATAATTAAAATATTGTTCAACACTCAGAATTAACCACAATTAAATTTGTGTAGCAGCTCCGTTTTTATTTAGTTTGAATAAATTGCATACTCTAACACTTCCTTAACCTATATTAAAAAGATAGTTTACCTTGAATAAATTGTATACTCTAACACTTTCTATTTTGACCTATATTAAAAGGACAGTTTAAATTTTTGAGCTGATTTCGTTCAAGAAAAAATTTAATTTAATTTAAATAAACGAAAATATGTTTTAATAAATCTTGAAAACATTGACTACTCTAAAAAAATTTTAATTTTTATCATTTCTGAGAAAATGCATTTACTTTTTAGTGAAAATTTAACCTATAAAATTTCTTTAACTTTAAAAAAATCATTTATTAAAACTTGAAAAGAATATAATGTAAAAAGAATTTATTATAAAATAGTAACTTTTATCAACATATTTACAAGCATACTACCCGATTGTGCAATAAATTTAAATTTACCATAAAATGCATTCAGTGATATACAAAATAATGAAAGAAATAAGTACGGTGAACTATATATATAAAAAAAATAGTGTATACAGAAAACACTATATCATAAAAAATATTTTCCAGAAGAATACATTTTCTTATTTGCATATTGTAAGTAAATATATTGTAAATATTGGTTTATACAATTTTCTTTTTATCATATTATGGAGTATAATTTAAAATTTATGATATGATCGAAAATATTAAAATAATAGAATTTCCTAGAATTTATTTATAAAAAATTTAAATTCAGAACATTATTTATAATATAAATTTATTTAGTAATTTATAAAAATATCAGTACAAAAGTTTTCAAATTAAAAAGATTACAATTTTTAGTGCAGAATTTAACAAAATTTCCCTAGCTTTGAAAAAATAATTATGTTTAGCTTAAATATTAGATATCTAATTAAGCTAAATACAATTTTTGTCGAATAATAATATTGTTTAAAATTATAATAAATCCTGAAATCAATCTGATTTAGCTATAAGAGTTCATTAGCTATATGAGTTCAATAATTTTAGAACAAAAATTATAAAAATAGATAAAAATTTAGAATACGAAATGCAAAACTTTTTTTTTTTTTATTGGAAGAAAATTCACAAAATTTCTCCAATAAAATTAAATCACCGTAATAATGTCGAATATTGAAAATGTTATTATTGGAAAAACAGGAAAATTATTTTTTTCCTATAAAAACTAAGTTTATTTTTAAGAAATATTACAGGAAAAAAAATTTAAATTTTCCATTAATGTTAATATTCAATCAGATTTTACTTTCGAACAATTTTTCAAAACTATTGATTTATTAAAATTTAATTTGTTTATATTTTTGTTTTTAAATTTTTCAAATAGTGAATTGACACAAAACGTACATTTTTCTTATGGTAAAACATAATTTGTATGTCAGAAATTTAATTATATCTGCAAACTTTAAAAACAGGCCTTTTTTAACATGTTATTGTCAGACACATTGACCTGACAAGTTTATTTTAAAAAAAATCTTTGTCAGACAAATCGACCTGACACAGAGTATGTTAAAAAATGCGTTGTCAGATAAAAATCTGAAATTATTAATGTATTTTCAATATAAACTTGAGATCTAAGAGAAAATTTCCAAAAATTGTTGTGGTGCGAGCGGCAAAGCACTGTCAGCCAAAAATGACTGACATGGCACTGAGAGTGTTAATTTAAAAGCTGTAAAGAACTTCTCTTGTTCAGAGAAAATGAATATAAATTGAAAATAATGTGTATTTAATTCAAATAAAAGAAAATATGTTTTAATAAATTTTCAAAATATTGACTACTCTAAACAAAATTAAAAATTTTATCATTTCTGAGAAAATGCCTTTACTTTTTAGTGAAAATTTAACCTACATTTATTCATGTCCAGTAAATTTGTAAATTACCCAATTATTGTTGCTAGTGGCTTCTATAGATTTTATTGATTGTATTTTTATGTTTCTGTATTTTAAACTATTTTTAGTAATCAACAATAAAACGTTTTTTTTTTGGATATATTTTAAGTATGCCACACAAGTATAACCATAAATATCGTAAATTTTAGGTATGTAAACTGAGCAACCGTATTCGGTATAAGTAGTAAAGTTAATACATACATATTTTAAAAATATAAAATAAATAATTTAATCGTTAAAAACAAATATGTCTTTTTTTTGGGCAAACAGAATTGGTTTTTTATTTCCACAATTAATTTTATGGAAAAGTAATGCTATTGAAACTAAAATTGCTATAAATTTTCTATATTTGATATTTGAAATATAATTTTATTAAAAAATTCAAAATTTAATATTCGGTAATAAAAATAATTTTAATATTTATTTTTATTGATATTTTATATTTTTGAATTGAAAAATTTAACTTAAATATAATTTTCAGTTCAAATTATTTAAAATTACTTGCAGAAATGAATTTAATTAGTCTTTAAAAAACTGGTGCAGATAAAAATGAAGAATTTCATTAAATAAAACTAAAAACAAATTTACATTTTAGTTTCAATAATTGTTTCCATGTTTTTTAGTCTCAGATATTTATATGACAAATATTTGAAATATTAATAAATCTTTACAGGATTCATAAAAATAAAAAAATTAAACCATTAAGAGCAAAGTAAACTAATTAAGACATAATTATTTACTATTTTCGCCTATTTTATTGACATGTAAATAATATTCGCCTATGGAAAATATGATCAATCATAGACATATCATGTCAATAGTGATTCTAACTATATTTAATAAGTAATTAATAATGTTAGTATGAATATATAATATCTATCAGATAATTATGATTGATGATCAAATATTAAGTTTATTTTTACTTAAAGGATGTCAATCACATAATAAACTAAATGTAAAGAATATTATTTTTTGGAAACAATTAAATGTGAAACAAACATTCTATATTTTGAGTAAATTTAAATCTTTAATTGAAGAAAATATTTCAAATTTATTGAAACAATCAATTTTAATATATATTGCAAAATCCAGGAAAAAAACAGAAATTTCAGATTTTTAAAATCATAGAAGTTATACTTAAAAGATACCCAAAGAAAGATAAATAACTTAATTACTAGATAATTTGAATTTGCTACTGTATTATAAATTTTTTACAAAATGTAGTAAAATTTTTTGTTAATCATCGTTGAAATAAATTAAATGTTAATATATTTTAATTATATAAATTATAATATTTACTTATTATTAATTGGATTATAAACAAACAAAATTTATGATAATAAAATTAGATATAAATCTATAAAAAAATAAGGAAAATAAGGAAAATTAGTTAACAAAAGAACACTGAAAAAGTTAAATATGTTTCAGATAAAGTGGAATGCTCTTTTAATGATCACAATTGAATATAAACTCAAATAAATATTATAAGTATCCAATAAAAATATTATTTATCTATTTTCAATTCTGTGAATTATAATTTTATTTCTACTGAAAGCGAGAAAAGTAATTAGTCATAACTTACTTCTTTTTTTTGACATTACGAGTTGGTGAAAATTTGAAAATAAAGATGTTATTTATGTTTTTTGGGAAAAATATTATTTAGACGTTGTTAAACATAGAATATTTTTCATTTAAAATTTAGTTAAAAAACTTTGGTATTTGACCGTGACTCAACCGTGACTGTTTGCCAGAATATTTCCATTATATGCCTTTGAAAGTCAAATAGTAAAATATCTACTGAGTCATTTCCGAAGTATAATTTTTAATATATATATTAACATATTTTATTACTATTTAATCTAATGGTTTGAATGTAATATATCATTATTTAATAGTCTCTAATATTTATGCAAAAATCAATATTACTAAAATTAGAATTAATTAATGTTAGAGACCAATTTTTATGATTTTATTAAGATAGAAATTTCATAACTATAAATTACATTTTTATAAGATTTATATTTCTGCCTAATTAATTAGCGTTGAAATGTATTCCAAATTAGTTTAAATATTAAAAATATTGGGGTTAAAAATTATAAAAATACAATAAATAAAATAATCAAATTAGTTACAAAAATTCCAATAATAAGTTTCAAATTTTTCCTATAAATTTAAATAATTATTATATTTAAAAAACGTTGTCTAAATTTTGTGATATATAAAATTATAGAAAAATTGATAAATAAATATCAAAATAATTTAATTATTTTTAACAAATTACAGCTGTCATTAGCCGACTTAAATATGTAAACAAATTAATTTGGTTTGCTTTCAAAATTATTTAAAACATATTTGATTTTCTTATACAGAAATAATTTAAAAAATCGAAAATCATTAATTAATTTACATAGAATATATGATAAATTATTTTAAATATTTTATTGCGTGTGATTTCTAAAATTTCCGGGAAAAACAAACTTTCCTAAGAAATATATACAAATATGAAAATCAGAAATAATTTATTTCCAAGCAATTAATTTTCTAATTTGATTTTGCGGCTTTTAAAAAGAAATAAATTATGTACAAACTATGTATGTAAAGATTAATAAATAAATTTAATGTATCAATTTACTCCCACATTAATAAAAATTATTTCGTTGAATATTATTCAGCATAGCACAGTTCGATAAACTTTTTTAGATCTTGTTGATGTTTCAAAGAGAGATTTATTAAATTTATTAAAATTATTTTTAAATATTTCATAAAATTTAGTCTAAATTAAAGCTAATTTAATTTAGACTATATTATTAGTCTAAATTAAATTAGCTTTAATTATTTCACAAAATTTAGTCTAAATTAAAGCTAGTGATGTAAAATTTATTTGAATACAAAACTGCAAAATAAAAATCAATTTTCTAAATAAATGAGTTCTTTAATGTTATCCTAGAGTATTCAAAATAGTAAATAAACAATAAACTATGTTTTCTGACCATAAAAAAAGATAAAAATTTCAATTTGTTACCAGCAATTTTATTTATAATAAAGCATTTTTCTTGCTGTACAGAATATAATTTTATAAAAACTATTGGAAACATTTATATTAAACTATAAATTTGTTTGAAAACAAAAATTAAAAAATCAATAAAACATAAATATTGTGATATTATTTGTAGGCCTCAGTACATTACTGCCTTAACTTCAAGGGAAGATTGCCAAATTGTAGTACATCTCTTTTATAAGTTTATGTAAAAAATAAAAAAAAGGGAAATTTATTGATATAATAAATCAAATTGGTTGAAAAAAATGTAAAACTTTCAGCTTTCATTACAAGTCAGTGACCTAAAATTTTGTTTCCTTTATTCAAAACCAGACTTCGAAAAGTTTTTATTTAATATCAAATATCTTATTTTTGTGTGTGTTATAGCCTTAATTTCATCTAAGTGGAAATAATTTTTATTTTTTTTCCCCTTAAGTTTAAAGAATTTAAATATACGTATCGTTTCTGAATCATTTTATATTTAAAGCACATTTTTATAGGATATATTTTTTAGGAAATATGCTAAATTCCGACCTACATCAAGTTAAATGTTATTATTTCAATGGGAGGCTAAAGTCCTATTAAATTTAAAACGTGACAAGACTAAAAATTCATTGAAGTTTATATAATCGTAATTGAAAATGAACAAAGGATACTAAAAGCATTATTTTAAAGAGTTATTGCGATAATTATGTATTTTATTTAAAATTAGCAGTCAATAGTTCTACTTTACTAGATATCAGAGCAGAGCTATCACAGCACAGAAGAAGCTCATTTAACTTCGATTTAATTAATTAAGTTTTAACAGTGGTTTATTGAAATAATGAAAGAGAATTTTTTTTTCTAATAATATTTACGAATTATGTTTATATCTAAATTGTGTCAGGAATCAAAATTACACGGAAAATTTTACACAAATATTTGTATCAACTAAATAAGTAAATTTTTTTTTGAGTTTTAAAGTATTATTAGATACGAAAATAAGCGAATTTATTATTATTATTTGTTAACATTTTCAGCAATAATACTTGAAATAACTATTGTCCTTTAAAAAAAACTTATATTTTTACTATCACAAAAGTTTCTATCACGATAATAATTTGAAGTTAATGATTTATTATTCCACTAACAATTTATTTTATGAAAATTTTTTATTTAAGGAATAAAAATCAGATCTAACATAAAAACAACGAAATATTATCTGAGACAAATTTTTTATAAAATGTTACATATTTACATAATTAAGGAATAATATATGTTATATAATACAATTATGGAGAATATGGAAGGAAATTGTCAAATATGTAGTTGCAGACGTTCTAGTTGTTTATAATTTAATATATTAAAATAAGACAATTTCTTGTAATATTTGTCCTGGTTCTAGTAATTTTTATCTTCGAGGACCAATATTTCTTTGTGATTTTCCAAATGCGACAACATGAAATAAGACTAATAGTAAAATTACGATAATTGATATAAATCAAAGAATAATTTTCTTGTAAGCAAATTATAATTTTTGGAGCACAATGAATTTACAATATTATTCAGACGCACGGGTGATGTTCAATGTAACTACAATAAATTGAAATTTTTAAATGAATTTCAATAACGAATTTAAGCAATTTGTGAGAAAAGTTATTTGAAATTTCTCACATATATTGGAATACTATGTAGTAATTGTAATTAAGTTCTATATCTACTTCTATATTGAAGAAGTAAAATGAGTCAAATTATTGGTTGTGAGCAGCGCACATCCTTTAAAGTCAACTTATTTTAATTTAAACTTTAAACAATGTAGTTTAGTCTTAACAATGCAATTTAATTTTGAAATTAAAAAAATATACACCTTAGTTATGCAAAATTATATTTTATTTAAATTTGTTGAAATTTTTCGGTATATTAAATTTTTTAACTACTTAGCTATGAAATATAATTACGTATATTTTAACTGGCTTTCTAGTAGCTTTTCAATATGCAAACAATTTTATGTTTTGATCTTTTTGACACTGTTGTACACACACCTTATATAAAAGCTGTACACAATTGTTGCGCATATCAAAATAAAATCATTGTATGTACACAGTTTAGTATTCGCTGAGTAGTAAAAAAAATATTGTCACAGCATGTAAGCAAATGTTAAATTCTCACCTCAAATTACAGAAAAATCAATTTGAATGTAAAATAGTTGACCTAAATTGTAGAAATAAAATGATAATTGTTTCATTAAAAATATTTAATTAATTTTGTCGATTTAAATATCTGTTGGTTTTTTGTTTTTAATTAAACAAGTTAAAGTCACGATTTGCTGCTTAATTAGAATTCAGTTGTAAAATATGCGTTGAAAAGTTGAAAAAAAAACGTATAAACTATATACAATAGATGAATAATTCGAATTTAAAGTTTACAAACTATGTAGTAATTGTAATAAAGTTTTATATTTCTGATATTGTCTGGATTAGTTATAGGTACTATAAATTGCAAAGTAGTATTAACAATAATACTCCCTGGAAAATATCATATAAAAAAAATATTTTGACTTAGAATTTCCTTAATGAAATTTGAAGTATTTCGGGGTGAAAAATACTTTATAACAATTTAAATATACAATTCGACAGGTTGAAAATGTAATGAAATATAGCATAAAATATGTTTTATATGTCTGGAAAATGGATTCAAATTTTCTAGAATTTTTTATGATATATAGGAATGGAAAGTAAACAAAATTGATTACTCAGCAACAGGTGGACTGTAAGATATACTGTCATTAAGTTTAATAAATAATTTGTTTATTGTTTTGATTATTGAACTGATTATTGTTAATCAACAAAATCTTTGTCTATTTGTATTTTTCAAAAGCATTTGTGTAATTTCAGCTATCAACCTAAAAACAAGTAAATAATTTAATTATTTTATGTTTCTTCTACAAAAATTCAACTATCTGACCACAAAAGTAATAACAATTTCAAAATGAAAATCATTCTGTTTTTTTTGCAAGACTTTTATTAGTTTATGAATTAAATTATAAACTATTTTCATTACTTAAACTTTAAATTCTCTAAGCTTATTGTTATATTTTAGTTCACGTAGTTTGTAATGGTTCCAGAAGCGTTGTAATTTCACTGGAAACATTTTTGAAAACTTTTACAACGTTTTTCAAAACAATTACAACGTTATAGTGCTTCGAAAAACGTTTTAATTTCTTGGGAAACATTTTTCAAAAGTTTTACAACGTTTTTCCAAACAATTACAACGGTGCAATGGTTTGAAAAACGCTGTAATTTCTTTGGAAACTTTTTTTAAAAGTTTTACAACGTTTTTTAATACAATTATAACGTTGTAGTGGTTCGAAAAACGTTGTAAGTTTATTGGAACCATTTTTCAAAACTTTTACAACATTGTAATGGTACGAAAAACGTTGTAACTTTGTAATGGTTTGAAAAACATTGTAATTTTTTTGGAAACGTTTTTCAAAAGTTTTACAACGTTTTGTAATACAATTACAACTTTGTAGTGGTTCTAAAAACGTTGTAATTTCATTAGAAACATTTTTCAAGACTTTTACAACGTTGTAATTGTTTGGAAAACGTTGTAATTTCTTTGGAACATTTTTCAAAAGTTTTTCCATGTCTTTGAACACAATTACAATGTTGTAATGGTTCGAAAAACGTTGTAATTTAATTGGAAATATTTTTTAAAACTTTTACAACGTTTTTCAAAACAATTACAACGTTACAGTGGTTCGAAAAACGTTGTAATTTCTTTGGAAACATTTTTCAAGACTTTTACAACGTTGTAATGGTACGAAAAACTTTGTAATTTCACTGGAAACAATTTTCAAAAATTTTACAACATTTTTTAATACAATTGTAATGTTGTAGTGGTTCGAAAAACGTTGTAATTTCATTGCAAACATTTTTCAAGACTTTTACAAAGTTGTAATGGTACGAAAAACTTTGTAATTTCACTGGAAACAATTTTCAAAACTTTTACAACGTTTTTCAAAACAATTAGAACGTTGTAACGGTTCAAAAAACGTTGTAATTTTTTTGGAAACGTTTTTCAAAAGTTTTACAACGTTTTTTAATACAATTACAACGTTGTAGTGGTACGAAAAACGTTGTAATTTCATTGGAAACATTTTTCAAGACTTTTACAACGTTGTAATTTCTTTGGAACATTTTTCAAAAGTTTTTCAATGCCTTTGAACACAATTACAATGTTGTAATGGTTCGAAAAAAGTTGTAATTTAATTGGAAACATTTTTCAAAACTTTTACAACGATTTTCAAAATAATTACAACATTGTAGTGGTTCGAAAAACGTGTAATTTCTTTAGAAACATTTTTCTAAAGTTTTAGGACGTTTTTCCAAACAATTACAACGTTGTAACGGTTCGAAAAACGTTGTAATTTTTTTGGAAACGTTTTTCAAAAGTTTTACAACGTTTTTTAATACAATTACAACGTTGTAGTGGTACGAAAAACGTTGTAATTTCATTGGAAACATTTTTCGAGACTTTTACAACGTTGTCATGGTTTGGAAAACGTTGTAATTTCTTTGGAACATTTTTCAAAAGTTTTTCAATGTCTTTCAACACAATTACAATGTTGTAATGGTTCGAAAAACGTTGTAATTTAATTGGAAACATTTTTCAAAACTTTTACAACGTTTTTCAAAATAATTACAACGTTGTAGTGGTTCGAAAAACGTTGTAATTTCTTTGGAAACATTTTTCAAATCTTTTACAACGTTTTTCAAAACAATTACAACGTTGTAATTTTTTTGGAAACGTTTTTCAAAAGTTTTACAACGTTTTTTAATACAATTACAACGTTGTAGTGGTTCTAAAAACGTTGTAATATAGTTGGAAACATTTTTCAAAACTTTTACAACGATTTTCAAAATAATTACAACGTTGTAGTAGTTCGAAAAACGTTGTAATTTCTTTGGAAACGTTTTTCAAAAGTTTGACAACGTTTTTTAATACAATTATAACGTTGTAGTGGTTCAAACAACATTGTAATTTTATTGGAAACATTTTTCAAAACTTTTACAACATTGTAATTGTACGAAAAACGTTGTAATTTTACTGGAAACATTTTTCAAATCTTTTACAACGTTTTTCAAAATAATTACAACGTTGTAATGGTTCGAAAAAAATTGTAATTTTTTGGAAACGTTTTTCAAAAGTTTTACAACGTTTTTTAATACAATTACAACGTTGTAGTAGTTCGAAAAACGTTGTAATTTCTTTGGAAACGTTTTTCAAAAGTTTGACAACATTTTTTAATACAATTGTAACGTTGTAGTGGTTCGAAAAACGGTGTAATTTCATTGCAAACATTTTTCAAGACTTTTACAACGTTGTAATGGTACGAAAAACTTTGTAATTTCACTGGAAACATTTTTCAAAACTTTTACAATGTTTTTCAAAACAATTAGAACGTTGTAACGGTTCGAAAAACGTTGTAATTTTTTTGGAAACGTTTTTCAAAAGTTTTACAACGTTTTTAAATACAATTACAACGTTGTAGTGGTACGAAAAACGTTGTAATTTAATTGGAAACATTTTTCAAGACTTTTACAACGTTTTAATGGTTTGAAAAACGTTGTAATTTCTTTGGAACATTTTTCAAAAGTTTTTCAATGCCTTTGAACACAATTACAAGGTTGTAATGGTTCGAAAAAAGTTGTAATTTAATTGGAAACATTTTTCAAAACTTTTACAACGATTTTCAAAATAATTACAACATTGTAGTGGTTCGAAAAACGTTTTAATTTCTTTGGAAACATTTTTCTAAAGTTTTAGGACGTTTTTCTAAACAATTACAATGGTGCAATGGTTTGAAAAACGCTGTAATTTTTTTGGAAACTTTTCCAAAAGTTTTACAACGTTTTTTAACACAATTACAACGTTGTAGTGGTACGAAAAACGTTGTAATTTCATTGGAAACATTTTTCAAGACTTTTACAACGTTGTAATGGTTTGAAAAACGTTGTAATTTCTTTGGAACATTTTTCAAAAGTTTTTAAATGTCTTTGAACACAATTACAATGTTGTAATGGTTCGAAAAACGTTGTAATTTAATTGGAAACATTTTTCAAAACTTTTACAACGTTTTTCAAAACAATTACAACGTTGTAACGGTTCGAAAAACGTTATAATTTTTTTGGAAACGTTTTTCAAAAGTTTTACAACGTTTTTTAATACAATTACAACGTTGTAGTGGTACGAAAAACGTTGTAATTTCATTGGAAACATTTTTCGAGACTTTTACAATGTTGTAATGGTTTGGAAAACGTTGTAATTTCTTTGGAACATTTTTCAAAAGTTTTTCAATGTCTTTGAACACAATTACAATGTTGTAATGGTTCGAAAAACGTTGTAATTTAATTGGAAACATTTTTCAAAACTTTTACAACGTTTTTCAAAATAATTACAACGTTGTAGTGGTTCGAAAAACGTTGTAATATCTTTGGAAACATTTTTCAAATCTTTTACAACATTTTTCAAAACAATTACAACGTTGTAATTTTTTGGAAACGTTTTTCAAAAGTTTTACAACGTTTTTTAATACAATTACAACGTTGTAGTGGTTCGAAAAACGATGTAATTTAATTGGAAACATTTTTCAAAAGTTTGACAACGTTTTTTAATACAATTATAACGTTGTAGTGGTTCAAACAACGTTGTAATTTTATTGGAAACATTTTTCAGAACTTTTACAACATTGTAATGGTACGAAAAACGTTGTAATTTTACTGGAAACATTTTTCAAATCTTTTACAACGTTTTTCAAAACAATTACAACGTTGTAATGGTTCGAAAAAAATTGTAATTTTTTGGAAACGTTTTTCAAAAGTTTTACAACGTTTTTTAATACAATTACAACGTTGTAGTGGTACGAAAAACGTTGTAATTTCATTGGAAACATTTTTCAAGACTTTTACAACGTTGTAATTTTTAAGAAAACGTTGTAATTTCTTTGGAACATTTTTCAAAACTTTTTCAATGCCTTTGAACACAATTACAAGGTTGTAATGGTTCGAAAAAAGTTGTAATTTAATTGGAAACATTTTTCAAAACTTTTGCAACGTTTTTCAAAACAATTACAACGTTGTAACGGTTCGAAAAACGTTATAATTTTTTTGGAAACGTTTTTCAAAAGTTTTACAACGTTTTTTAATACAATTACAACGTTGTAGTGGTACGAAAAACGTTGTAATTTCATTGGAAACATTTTTCGAGACTTTTACAACGTTGTAATGGTTTGGAAAACGTTGTAATTTCTTTGGAACATTTTTCAAAAGTTTTTTAATGTCTTTGAACACAATTACAATGTTGTAATGGTTCGAAAAACGTTGTAATTTAATTGGAAACATTTTTCAAAACTTTTACAACGTTTTTCAAAATAATTACAACGTTGTAGTGGTTCGAAAAACGTTGTAATTTCTTTGGAAACATTTTTCAAATCTTTTACAACGTTTTTCAAAACAATTACAACGTTGTAATGGTTCGAAAAAAATTGTAATTTTTTGGAAACGTTTTTCAAAAGTTTTACAACGTTTTTTAATACAATTACAACGTTGTAGTGGTACGAAAAACGTTGTAATTTCATTGGAAACATTTTTCAAGACTTTTACAACGTTGTAATGGTTTGGAAAACGTTGTAATTTCTTTGGAACATTTTTCAAAAGTTATTCAATGCCTTTGAACACAATTACAATGTTGTAATGGTTCGAAAAACGTTGTAATTTAAATGGAAATAGTTTTTAAAACTTTTACAACGCTTTTCAAAACAATTACAACGTTGTAGTGGTTCGAAAAACGTTGTAATTTTTTTGGAAACGTCTTTCAAAAGTTTTACAACGTTTTTTAATACAATTACAACGTTGTAGTGGTTCTAAAAACGTTGTAATTTCATTAGAAACATTTTTCAAGACTTTTACAACGTTGTAATTGTTTGGAAAACGTTGTAATTTCTTTGGAACATTTTTCAAAAGTTTTTCCATATCTTTGAACACAATTACAATGTTGTAATGGTTCGAAAAACGTTGTAATTTAATTGGAAATATTTTTAAAAACTTTTACAACGTTTTTCAAAACAATTACAACGTTGTAGTGGTTCGAAAAACGTTGTAATTTCTTTGGAAACGTTTTTCAAAAGTTTGACAACATTTTCTAATACAATTGTAACGTTGTAGTGGTTCGAAAAACGGTGTAATTTCATTGCAAACATTTTTCAAGACTTTTACAACGTTGTAATGGTACGAAAAACTTTGTAATTTCACAGGAAACATTTTTCAAAACTTTTACAACGTTTTTCAAAACAATTAGAACGTTGTAACGGTTCGAAAAACGTTGTAATTTTTTTGGAAACGTTTTTCAAAAGTTTACAACGTTTTTTAATACAATTACAACGTTGTAGTGGTACGAAAAACGTTGTAATTTCATTGGAAACATTTTTCAAGACTTTTACAACGTTTTAATGGTTTGAAAAACGTTGTAATTTCTTTGGAACATTTTTCAAAAGTTTTTCAATGCTTTTGAACACAATTACAATGTTGTAATGGTTCGAAAACAGTTGTAATTTAATTGGAAACATTTTTCAAAACTTTTACAACGATTTTCAAAATAATTACAACATTGTAGTGGTTCGAAAAATGTTGTAATTTCTTTGGAAACGTTTTTCAAAAGTTTGACAACATTTTTTAATACAATTGTAACGTTGTAGTGGTTCGAAAAACGGTGTAATTTCATTGCAAACATTTTTCAAGACTTTTAGAACGTTGTAATGGTACGAAAAACTTTGTAATTTCACTGGAAACATTTTTCAAAACTTTTACAACGTTTTTCAAAACAATTACAACGTTGTAATGGTTCGAAAAAAATTGTAATTTTTTGGAAACGTTTTTCAAAAGTTTTACAACGTTTTTTAATACAATTACAACGTTGTAGTGGTACGAAAAACGTTGTAATTTCATTGGAAACATTTTTCAAGACTTTTACAACGTTGTAATGGTTTGGAAAACGTTGTAATTTCTTTGGAACATTTTTCAAAAGTTATTCAATGCCTTTGAACACAATTACAATGTTGTAATGGTTCGAAAAACGTTGTAATTTAAATGGAAATATTTTTTAAAACTTTTACAACGCTTTTCAAAACAATTACAACGTTGTAGTGGTTCGAAAAACGTTGTAATTTTTTTGGAAACGTCTTTCAAAAGTTTTACAACGTTTTTTAATACAATTGCAACGTTGTAGTGGTTCTAAAAACGTTGTAATTTCATTAGAAACATTTTTCAAGACTTTTACAACGTTGTAATTGTTTGGAAAACGTTGTAATTTCTTTGGAACATTTTTCAAAAGTTTTTCCATATCTTTGAACACAATTACAATGTTGTAATGGTTCGAAAAACGTTGTAATTTAATTGGAAATATTTTTAAAAACTTTTACAACGTTTTTCAAAACAATTACAACGTTGTAGTGGTTCGAAAAACGTTGTAATTTCTTTGGAAACGTTTTTCAAAAGTTTGACAACATTTTCTAATACAATTGTAACGTTGTAGTGGTTCGAAAAACGGTGTAATTTCATTGCAAACATTTTTCAAGACTTTTACAACGTTGTAATGGTACGAAAAACTTTGTAATTTCACAGGAAACATTTTTCAAAACTTTTACAACGTTTTTCAAAACAATTAGAACGTTGTAACGGTTCGAAAAACGTTGTAATTTTTTTGGAAACGTTTTTCAAAAGTTTACAACGTTTTTTAATACAATTACAACGTTGTAGTGGTACGAAAAACGTTGTAATTTCATTGGAAACATTTTTCAAGACTTTTACAACGTTTTAATGGTTTGAAAAACGTTGTAATTTCTTTGGAACATTTTTCAAAAGTTTTTCAATGCTTTTGAACACAATTACAATGTTGTAATGGTTCGAAAACAGTTGTAATTTAATTGGAAACATTTTTCAAAACTTTTACAACGATTTTCAAAATAATTACAACATTGTAGTGGTTCGAAAAATGTTGTAATTTCTTTGGAAACGTTTTTCAAAAGTTTGACAACATTTTTTAATACAATTGTAACGTTGTAGTGGTTCGAAAAACGGTGTAATTTCATTGCAAACATTTTTCAAGACTTTTAGAACGTTGTAATGGTACGAAAAACTTTGTAATTTCACTGGAAACATTTTTCAAAACTTTTACAACGTTTTTCAAAACAATTACAACGTTGTAATGGTTCGAAAAAAATTGTAATTTTTTGGAAACGTTTTTCAAAAGTTTTACAACGTTTTTTAATACAATTACAACGTTGTAGTGGTACGAAAAACGTTGTAATTTCATTGGAAACATTTTTCAAGACTTTTACAACGTTGTAATGGTTTGGAAAACGTTGTAATTTCTTTGGAACATTTTTCAAAAGTTATTCAATGCCTTTGAACACAATTACAATGTTGTAATGGTTCGAAAACAGTTGTAATTTAATTGGAAACATTTTTCAAAACTTTTACAACGATTTTCAAAATAATTACAACATTGTAGTGGTTCGAAAAACGTTGTAATTTTTTTGGAAACGTCTTTCAAAAGTTTTACAACGTTTTTTAATACAATTGCAACGTTGTAGTGGTTCTAAAAACGTTGTAATTTCATTAGAAACATTTTTCAAGACTTTTACAACGTTGTAATTGTTTGGAAAACGTTGTAATTTCTTTGGAACATTTTTCAAAAGTTTTTCCATATCTTTGAACACAATTACAATGTTGTAATGGTTCGAAAAACGTTGTAATTTAATTGGAAATATTTTTAAAAACTTTTACAACGTTTTTCAAAACAATTACAACGTTGTAGTGGTTCGAAAAACGTTGTAATTTTATTGGAAACATTTTTCAGAACTTTTACAACATTGTAATGGTACGAAAAACGTTGTAATTTTACTGGAAACATTTTTCAAATCTTTTACAACGTTTTTCAAAACAATTACAACGTTGTAATGGTTCGAAAAAAATTGTAATTTTTTGGAAACGTTTTTCAAAAGTTTTACAACGTTTTTTAATACAATTACAACGTTGTAGTGGTACGAAAAACGTTGTAATTTCATTGGAAACATTTTTCAAGACTTTTACAACGTTGTAATGGTTAAGAAAACGTTGTAATTTCTTTGGAACATTTTTCAAAAGTTTTTCAATGCCTTTGAACACAATTACAAGGTTGTAATGGTTCGAAAAAAGTTGTAATTTAATTGGAAACATTTTTCAAAACTTTTGCAACGTTTTTCAAAACAATTACAACGTTGTAACGGTTCGAAAAACGTTATAATTTTTTTGGAAACGTTTTTCAAAAGTTTTACAACGTTTTTTAATACAATTACAACGTTGTAGTGGTACGAAAAACGTTGTAATTTCATTGGAAACATTTTTCGAGACTTTTACAACGTTGTAATGGTTTGGAAAACGTTGTAATTTCTTTGGAACATTTTTCAAAAGTTTTTTAATGTCTTTGAACACAATTACAATGTTGTAATGGTTCGAAAAACGTTGTAATTTAATTGGAAACATTTTTCAAAACTTTTACAACGTTTTTCAAAATAATTACAACGTTGTAGTGGTTCGAAAAACGTTGTAATTTCTTTGGAAACATTTTTCAAATCTTTTACAACGTTTTTCAAAACAATTACAACGTTGTAATGGTTCGAAAAAAATTGTAATTTTTTGGAAACGTTTTTCAAAAGTTTTACAACGTTTTTTAATACAATTACAACGTTGTAGTGGTACGAAAAACGTTGTAATTTCATTGGAAACATTTTTCAAGACTTTTACAACGTTGTAATGGTTTGGAAAACGTTGTAATTTCTTTGGAACATTTTTCAAAAGTTATTCAATGCCTTTGAACACAATTACAATGTTGTAATGGTTCGAAAAACGTTGTAATTTAAATGGAAATATTTTTTAAAACTTTTACAACGCTTTTCAAAACAATTACAACGTTGTAGTGGTTCGAAAAACGTTGTAATTTTTTTGGAAACGTCTTTCAAAAGTTTTACAACGTTTTTTAATACAATTACAACGTTGTAGTGGTTCTAAAAACGTTGTAATTTCATTAGAAACATTTTTCAAGACTTTTACAACGTTGTAATTGTTTGGAAAACGTTGTAATTTCTTTGGAACATTTTTCAAAAGTTTTTCCATATCTTTGAACACAATTACAATGTTGTAATGGTTCGAAAAACGTTGTAATTTAATTGGAAATATTTTTAAAAACTTTTACAACGTTTTTCAAAACAATTACAACGTTGTAGTGGTTCGAAAAACGTTGTAATTTCTTTGGAAACGTTTTTCAAAAGTTTGACAACATTTTCTAATACAATTGTAACGTTGTAGTGGTTCGAAAAACGGTGTAATTTCATTGCAAACATTTTTCAAGACTTTTACAACGTTGTAATGGTACGAAAAACTTTGTAATTTCACAGGAAACATTTTTCAAAACTTTTACAACGTTTTTCAAAACAATTAGAACGTTGTAACGGTTCGAAAAACGTTGTAATTTTTTTGGAAACGTTTTTCAAAAGTTTACAACGTTTTTTAATACAATTACAACGTTGTAGTGGTACGAAAAACGTTGTAATTTCATTGGAAACATTTTTCAAGACTTTTACAACGTTTTAATGGTTTGAAAAACGTTGTAATTTCTTTGGAACATTTTTCAAAAGTTTTTCAATGCTTTTGAACACAATTACAATGTTGTAATGGTTCGAAAACAGTTGTAATTTAATTGGAAACATTTTTCAAAACTTTTACAACGATTTTCAAAATAATTACAACATTGTAGTGGTTCGAAAAATGTTGTAATTTCTTTGGAAACGTTTTTCAAAAGTTTGACAACATTTTTTAATACAATTGTAACGTTGTAGTGGTTCGAAAAACGGTGTAATTTCATTGCAAACATTTTTCAAGACTTTTAGAACGTTGTAATGGTACGAAAAACTTTGTAATTTCACTGGAAACATTTTTCAAAACTTTTACAACGTTTTTCAAAACAATTACAACGTTGTAATGGTTCGAAAAAAATTGTAATTTTTTGGAAACGTTTTTCAAAAGTTTTACAACGTTTTTTAATACAATTACAACGTTGTAGTGGTACGAAAAACGTTGTAATTTCATTGGAAACATTTTTCAAGACTTTTACAACGTTGTAATGGTTTGCAAAACGTTGTAATTTCTTTGGAACATTTTTCAAAAGTTATTCAATGCCTTTGAACACAATTACAATGTTGTAATGGTTCGAAAAACGTTGTAATTTAAATGGAAATATTTTTTAAAACTTTTACAACGCTTTTCAAAACAATTACAACGTTGTAGTGGTTCGAAAAACGTTGTAATTTTTTTGGAAACGTCTTTCAAAAGTTTTACAACGTTTTTTAATACAATTGCAACGTTGTAGTGGTTCTAAAAACGTTGTAATTTCATTAGAAACATTTTTCAAGACTTTTACAACGTTGTAATTGTTTGGAAAACGTTGTAATTTCTTTGGAACATTTTTCAAAAGTTTTTCCATATCTTTGAACACAATTACAATGTTGTAATGGTTCGAAAAACGTTGTAATTTAATTGGAAATATTTTTAAAAACTTTTACAACGTTTTTCAAAACAATTACAACGTTGTAGTGGTTCGAAAAACGTTGTAATTTCTTTGGAAACGTTTTTCAAAAGTTTGACAACATTTTCTAATACAATTGTAACGTTGTAGTGGTTCGAAAAACGGTGTAATTTCATTGCAAACATTTTTCAAGACTTTTACAACGTTGTAATGGTACGAAAAACTTTGTAATTTCACAGGAAACATTTTTCAAAACTTTTACAACGTTTTTCAAAACAATTAGAACGTTGTAACGGTTCGAAAAACGTTGTAATTTTTTTGGAAACGTTTTTCAAAAGTTTACAACGTTTTTTAATACAATTACAACGTTGTAGTGGTACGAAAAACGTTGTAATTTCATTGGAAACATTTTTCAAGACTTTTACAACGTTTTAATGGTTTGAAAAACGTTGTAATTTCTTTGGAACATTTTTCAAAAGTTTTTCAATGCTTTTGAACACAATTACAATGTTGTAATGGTTCGAAAACAGTTGTAATTTAATTGGAAACATTTTTCAAAACTTTTACAACGATTTTCAAAATAATTACAACATTGTAGTGGTTCGAAAAATGTTGTAATTTCTTTGGAAACGTTTTTCAAAAGTTTGACAACATTTTTTAATACAATTGTAACGTTGTAGTGGTTCGAAAAACGGTGTAATTTCATTGCAAACATTTTTCAAGACTTTTAGAACGTTGTAATGGTACGAAAAACTTTGTAATTTCACTGGAAACATTTTTCAAAACTTTTACAACGTTTTTCAAAACAATTACAACGTTGTAATGGTTCGAAAAAAATTGTAATTTTTTGGAAACGTTTTTCAAAAGTTTTACAACGTTTTTTAATACAATTACAACGTTGTAGTGGTACGAAAAACGTTGTAATTTCATTGGAAACATTTTTCAAGACTTTTACAACGTTGTAATGGTTTGGAAAACGTTGTAATTTCTTTGGAACATTTTTCAAAAGTTATTCAATGCCTTTGAACACAATTACAATGTTGTAATGGTTCGAAAAACGTTGTAATTTAAATGGAAATATTTTTTAAAACTTTTACAACGCTTTTCAAAACAATTACAACGTTGTAGTGGTTCGAAAAACGTTGTAATTTTTTTGGAAACGTCTTTCAAAAGTTTTACAACGTTTTTTAATACAATTGCAACGTTGTAGTGGTTCTAAAAACGTTGTAATTTCATTAGAAACATTTTTCAAGACTTTTACAACGTTGTAATTGTTTGGAAAACGTTGTAATTTCTTTGGAACATTTTTCAAAAGTTTTTCCATATCTTTGAACACAATTACAATGTTGTAATGGTTCGAAAAACGTTGTAATTTAATTGGAAATATTTTTAAAAACTTTTACAACGTTTTTCAAAACAATTACAACGTTGTAGTGGTTCGAAAAACGTTGTAATTTCTTTGGAAACGTTTTTCAAAAGTTTGACAACATTTTCTAATACAATTGTAACGTTGTAGTGGTTCGAAAAACGGTGTAATTTCATTGCAAACATTTTTCAAGACTTTTACAACGTTGTAATGGTACGAAAAACTTTGTAATTTCACTGGAAACATTTTTCAAAACTTTTACAACGTTTTTCAAAACAATTAGAACGTTGTAACGGTTCGAAAAACGTTGTAATTTTTTTGGAAACGTTTTTCAAAAGTTTACAACGTTTTTTAATACAATTACAACGTTGTAGTGGTACGAAAAACGTTGTAATTTCATTGGAAACATTTTTCAAGACTTTTACAACGTTTTAATGGTTTGAAAAACGTTGTAATTTCTTTGGAACATTTTTCAAAAGTTTTTCAATGCCTTTGAACACAATTACAATGTTGTAATGGTTCGAAAACAGTTGTAATTTAATTGGAAACATTTTTCAAAACTTTTACAACGATTTTCAAAATAATTACAACATTGTAGTGGTTCGAAAAATGTTGTAATTTCTTTGGAAACGTTTTTCAAAAGTTTGACAACATTTTTTAATACAATTGTAACGTTGTAGTGGTTCGAAAAACGGTGTAATTTCATTGCAAACATTTTTCAAGACTTTTAGAACGTTGTAATGGTACGAAAAACTTTGTAATTTCACTGGAAACATTTTTCAAAACTTTTACAACGTTTTTCAAAACAATTAGAACGTTGTAACGGTTCGAAAAACGTTGTAATTTTTTTGGAAACTTTTCCAAAATTTTACAACGTTTTTTAACACAATTGCAACGTTGTAGTGGTACGAAAAACGTTGTAATTTCATTGGAAACATTTTTCAAGACTTTTACAACGCTGTAATGGTTTGAAAAACGTTGTAATTTCTTTGGAACATTTTTCAAAAGTTTTTCAATGTCTTTGAACACAATTATATGGTTCGAATGGTTCGAAAAACGTTGTAATTTTTTTGGAAACGTTTTTCAAAAGTTTTACAACGTTGTAGTAGTTCGAAAAACGTTGTAATTTCTTTGGAAACGTTTTTCAAAAGTTTGACAACATTTTTTAATACAATTGTAACGTTGTAGTGCTTCGAAAAACGGTGTAATTTCATTGCAAACATTTTTCAAGACTTTTACAACGTTTTAATGGTTTGAAAAATGTTGTAATTTCTTTGGAACATTTTTCAAAAGTTTTTCAATGCCTTTGAACACAATTACAATGTTGGCCTTTGAACACAATAACCATTGTAATTGTGTTCAAAGGCATTTTTCAATGCCTTTGAACACAATTACAATGGTTCGAAAAAAGTTGTAATTTAATTGGAAACATTTTTCAAAACTTTTACAACGATTTTCAAAATAATTACAACATTGTAGTGGTTCGAAAAACGTTGTAATTTCTTTGGAAACATTTTTCTGAAGTTTTAGGACGTTTTTCCAAACAATTACAACGGTGCAATGGTTTGAAAAACGCTGTAATTTTTTTGGAAACTTTTCCAAAAGTTTTACAACGTTTTTTAACACAATTACAACGTTGTAGTGGTACGAAAAACGTTGTAATTTTATTGGAAACATTTTTCAAGACTTTTACAACGTTGTAATGGTTTGAAAAACGTTGTAATTTCTTTAGAACATTTTTAAAAAGTTTTTCAATGTCTTTGAACACAATTACAATGTTGTAATGGTTCGAAGAACGTTGTAATTTAATTGGAAACATTTTTCAAAACTTTTACAAAGTTTTTAAAAACCATTGCAACGTTGTAATGGTTCGAAAAACGTTGTAATTTTTTTGGAAACGTTTTTCAAAAGTTTTACAACGTTTTTTAATACAATTACAACGTTGTAGTGGTACGAAAAACGTTGTAATTTCATTGGAAACATTTTTCAAGACTTTTACAACGTTGTAATGGTTTGGAAAACGTTGTAATTTCTTTGGAACATTTTTCAAAAGTTTTTCAATGTCTTCGAACACAATTACAATGTTGTAATGGTTCGAAAAACGTTGTAATGTAATTGGAAACATTTTTCAAAACTTTTACAACGTTTTTCAAAATAATTACAACGTTGTAGTGGTTCGAAAAACGTTGTAATTTCTTTGGAAACATTTTTCAAATCTTTTACAACGTTTTTCAAAACAATTACAACGTTGTAATTTTTTTGGAAACGTTTTTCAAAAGTTTTACAACGTTTTTTAAAACAATTACAACGTTGTAGTGGTACGAAAAACGTTGTAATTTCATTGGAAACATTTTTCAAGACTTTTACAACGTTATAATGGTTTGGAAAACGTTGTAATTTCTTTGGAACATTTTGCAAAAGTTTTTCAATGCCTTTGAACACAATTACAATGTTGTAATGGTTCGAAAAAAGTTGTAATTTAATTGGAAACATTTTTCAAAACTTTTACAACGATTTTCAAAATAATTACAACATTGTAGTGGTTCGAAAAACGTTGTAATTTCTTTGGAAACATTTTTCTGAAGTTTTAGGACGTTTTTCCAAACAATTACAACGGTGAAATGGGTTGAGAAACGCTGTAATTTTTTTGGAAACTTTTCCAAAAGTTTTACAACGTTTTTTAACACAATTACAACTTTGTAGTGGTACGAAAAACGTTGTAATTTCATTGGAAACATTTTTCAAGACTTTTACCACGTTGTAATGGTTTGAAAAACGTTGTAATTTCTTTGGAACATTTTTCAAAAGTTTTTTTCAATGTCTTTGAACACAATTACAATGTTGTATGGTTCGAAAAACGTTGTAATTTAATTGAAAACATTTTTCAAAACTTTTACAAAGTTTTTCAAAACCATTACAACGTTGTAACGGTTCGAAAAACGTTGTAATTTTTTTGGAAACGTTTTTCAAATATTTTACAACGTTTTTCAAAACAATTACAACGTTGTAATGGTTCGAAAAATGTTGTAATTTTTTTGGAAACGTTTTTCAAAAGTTTTACAACGTTTTTTAACACAATTACAACGTTGTAGTGGTACGAAAAACGTTGTAATTTCATTGGAAACATTTTCAAGACTTTTACAACGTTGTAATGGTTTGGAAAACGTTGTAATTTCTTTGGAACATTTTTCAAAAGTTTTTCAATGCCTTTGAACACAATTACAATGTTGTAATGGTTCGAAAAACGTTGTAATTTCATTGGAAATATTTTTTAAAACTTTTACAACGTTTTTCAAAACAATTACAACGTTGTAGTGGTTCGAAAAACGTTGTAATTTCATTAGAAACATTTTTCAAGACTTTTACAACGTTGTAATTTCTTTGGAACATTTTTCAAAAGTTTTTCAATGCCTTTGAACACAATTACAATGTTGTAATGGTTCGAAAAAAGTTGTAATTTAATTGGAAACATTTTTCAAAACTTTTACAACGATTTTCAAAATAATTACAACGTTGTAACGGTTCGAAAAACGTTGTAATTTTTTTGGAAACGTTTTTCAAAAGTTTTACAACGTTTTTTAACACAATTACAACGTTGTAGTGGTACGAAAAACGTTGTAATTTCATTGGAAACATTTTTCAAGACTTTTACAACGTTGTAATGGTTTGGAAAACGTTGTAATTTCTTTGGAACATTTTTCAAAAGTTTTTCAATGCCTTTGAACACAATTACAATGTTGTAATGGTTCGAAAAACGTTGTAATTTCATTGGAAACATTTTTCAAAACTTTTACAAAGTTTTTCAAAACCATTACAACGTTGTAACGGTTCGAAAAACGTTGTAATTTTTTTGGAAACGTTTTTCAAAAGTTTTACAACGTTTTTTAATACAATTACAACGTTGTAATTTCATTGGAAACATTTTTCAAGACTTTTACCACGTTGTATTGGTTTGAAAAACGTTGTAATTTCTTTGGAACATTTTTCAAAAGTTTTTCAATGTCTTTGAACACAATTACAATGTTGTAATGGTTCGAAAAACGTTGTAATTTAATTGAAAACATTTTTCAAAACTTTTACAAAGTTTTTCAAACCATTACAACGTTGTAACGGTTCGTAAAACGTTGTAATTTTTTTGGAAACGTTTTTCAAAAGTTTTACAACGTTTTTTAATACAATTACAACGTTGTAAGAAATTACAACGTTGTAATTTCATTGGAAACATTTTTCAAGACTTTTACCACGTTGTAATGGTTTGGAAAACGTTGTAATTTGTTTGGAACATTTTTCAAAAGTTTTTCAATGTCTTTGAACACAATTACAATGTTGTACTGGTTCGAAAAACGTTGTAATTTAATTGGAAACATTTTTCAAGACTTTTACCACGTTGTAATGGTTTGGAAAACGTTGTAATTTCTTTGGAAACATTTTTCTAAAGTTTTAGGACGTTTTTCCAAACAATTACAACGGTTTGAAAAACGCTGTAATTTTTTTGGAAACTTTTCCAAAAGTTTTACAACGTTTTTTAACACAATTACAACGTTGTAGTGGTACGAAAAACGTTGTAATTTCACTGGAAACATTTTTCAAGACTTTTACAACGTTGTAATGGTTTGAAAAACGTTGTAATTTGTTTGGAACATTTTTCAAAAGTTTTTCAATGTCTTTGAACACAATTACAATGTTGTAATGGTTCGAAAAACGTTGTAATTTAATTGGAAACATTTTTCAAAACTTTTACAACGTTTTTCAAAACAATTACAACGTTGTAACGGTTCGAAAAACATTGTAATTTTTTTGGAAACGTTTTTCAAAAGTTTTACAACGTTTTTTAATACAATTACAACGTAGTAGTGGTACGAAAAACGTTGTAATTTCATTGGAAACATTTTTCAAGACTTTTACAACGTTGTAATGGTTTGGAAAACGTTGTAATTTATTTGGAACATTTTTCAAAAGTTTTTCAATGTCTTTGAACACAATTACAATGTTGTAATGGTTCGAAAAACGTTGTAATTTAATTGGAAACATTTTTCAAAACTTTTACAACTTTTTTCAAAATAATTACAACGTTGTAGTGGTTCGAAAAACGTTGTAATTTCTTTGGAAACATTTTTCAAATCTTTAACAACGTTTTTCAAAACAATTACAACGTTGTAATTTTTTTGGAAACGTTTTTCAAAAGTTTTACAACGTTTTTTAATACAAGTACAACGTTGTAATTTAATTGGAAACATATTTCAAGACTATTACAACGATTTTCAAAATAATTACAACGTTGTAGTAGTTCGAAAAACGTTGTAATTTATTTGGAAACGTTTTTCAAAAGTTTGACAACGTTTTTTAATACAATTATAACGTTGTAGTGGTTCAAACAACGTTGTAATTTTATTGGAAACATTTTCCAAAACTTTTAGAACATTGTAATTGTACGAAAAACGTTGTAATTTTACTGGAAACATTTTTCAAATCTTTTACAACGTTTTTTAAAACAATTACAACGTTGTAATAGTTCGAAAAACGTTGCAATTATTTTGGAAACGTTTTTCAAAAGTTTTACAACGGTTTTTAATACAATTACAACGTTGTAGTGGTACGAAAAACGTTGTAATTTCATTGGAAACATTTTTCAAGACTTTTACAACGTTGTAATGGTTTGGAAAACGTTGTAATTTCTTTGGAACATTTTTCAAAAGTTTTTCAATGCCTTTGTACACAATTACAATGTTGTAATGGTTCGAAAAACGTTGTAATTTAATTGGAAATATTTTTTAAAACTTTTACAACGTTTTTCAAAACAATTACAACGTTGTAGTGGTTCGAAAAACGTTGTAATTTTTTTGGAAACGTTTTTCAAAAATATTACAACGTTTTTTAATACAATTACAACGTTGTAGTGGTTCTAAAAACGTTGTAATTTCATTAGAAACATTTTTCAAGACTTTTACAACGTTGTAATTGTTTGGAAAACGTTGTAATTTCTTTGGAACATTTTTCAAAAGTTTTTCCATGGCTTTGAACACAATTACAATGTTGTAATGGTTCGAAAAACGTTGTAATTTAATTGGAAATATTTTTAAAAACTTTTACAACGTTTTTCAAAACAATTACAACGTTGTAGTGGTTCGAAAAACGTTGTAATTTCTTTGAAAACGTTTTTCAAAAGTTTGACAACATTTTTTAATACAATTGTAACGTTGTAGTGGTTCGAAAAACGTTGTAATTTTATTGGAAACATTTTTCAAGACTTTTACAACGTTGTAATGGTTTGGAAAACGTTGTAATTTCTTTGGAACATTTTTCAAAAGTTTTTCCATGGCTTTGAACACAATTACAATGTTGTAATGGTTCGAAAAACGTTGTAATTTAATTGGAAATATTTTTAAAAACTTTTACAACGTTTTTCAAAACAATTACAACGTTGTAGTGGTTCGAAAAACGTTGTAATTTCTTTGAAAACGTTTTTCAAAAGTTTTACAACGTTTTTTAATACAATTACAACGATGTAGTGGTTCGAAAAACGTTGTAATTTCATTAGAAACATTTTTCAAGACTTTTACAACGTTGTAATTGTTTGGAAAACGTTGTAATTTCTTTGGAACATTTTTCAAAAGTTTTTCCATGGCTTTGAACACAATTACAATGTTGTAATGGTTCGAAAAACGTTGTAATTTAATTGGAAATATTTTTAAAAACTTTTACAACGTTTTTCAAAACAATTACAACGTTGTAACGGTTCGAAAAACGTTGTAATTTTTTTGGAAACGTTTTTCAAAAGTTTTACAACGTTTTTTAATACAATTACAACGTTGTAATTTCATTGGAAACATTTTTCAAGACTTTTACCACGTTGTATTGGTTTGAAAAACGTTGTAATTTCTTTGGAACATTTTTCAAAAGTTTTTCAATGTCTTTGAACACAATTACAATGTTGTAATGGTTCGAAAAACGTTGTAATTTAATTGAAAACATTTTTCAAAACTTTTACAAAGTTTTTCAAACCATTACAACGTTGTAACGGTTCGTAAAACGTTGTAATTTTTTTGGAAACGTTTTTCAAAAGTTTTACAACGTTTTTTAATACAATTACAACGTTGTAAGAAATTACAACGTTGTAATTTCATTGGAAACATTTTTCAAGACTTTTACCACGTTGTAATGGTTTGGAAAACGTTGTAATTTGTTTGGAACATTTTTCAAAAGTTTTTCAATGTCTTTGAACACAATTACAATGTTGTACTGGTTCGAAAAACGTTGTAATTTAATTGGAAACATTTTTCAAGACTTTTACCACGTTGTAATGGTTTGGAAAACGTTGTAATTTCTTTGGAAACATTTTTCTAAAGTTTTAGGACGTTTTTCCAAACAATTACAACGGTTTGAAAAACGCTGTAATTTTTTTGGAAACTTTTCCAAAAGTTTTACAACGTTTTTTAACACAATTACAACGTTGTAGTGGTACGAAAAACGTTGTAATTTCACTGGAAACATTTTTCAAGACTTTTACAACGTTGTAATGGTTTGAAAAACGTTGTAATTTGTTTGGAACATTTTTCAAAAGTTTTTCAATGTCTTTGAACACAATTACAATGTTGTAATGGTTCGAAAAACGTTGTAATTTAATTGGAAACATTTTTCAAAACTTTTACAACGTTTTTCAAAACAATTACAACGTTGTAACGGTTCGAAAAACATTGTAATTTTTTTGGAAACGTTTTTCAAAAGTTTTACAACGTTTTTTAATACAATTACAACGTAGTAGTGGTACGAAAAACGTTGTAATTTCATTGGAAACATTTTTCAAGACTTTTACAACGTTGTAATGGTTTGGAAAACGTTGTAATTTATTTGGAACATTTTTCAAAAGTTTTTCAATGTCTTTGAACACAATTACAATGTTGTAATGGTTCGAAAAACGTTGTAATTTAATTGGAAACATTTTTCAAAACTTTTACAACTTTTTTCAAAATAATTACAACGTTGTAGTGGTTCGAAAAACGTTGTAATTTCTTTGGAAACATTTTTCAAATCTTTAACAACGTTTTTCAAAACAATTACAACGTTGTAATTTTTTTGGAAACGTTTTTCAAAAGTTTTACAACGTTTTTTAATACAAGTACAACGTTGTAATTTAATTGGAAACATATTTCAAGACTATTACAACGATTTTCAAAATAATTACAACGTTGTAGTAGTTCGAAAAACGTTGTAATTTATTTGGAAACGTTTTTCAAAAGTTTGACAACGTTTTTTAATACAATTATAACGTTGTAGTGGTTCAAACAACGTTGTAATTTTATTGGAAACATTTTCCAAAACTTTTAGAACATTGTAATTGTACGAAAAACGTTGTAATTTTACTGGAAACATTTTTCAAATCTTTTACAACGTTTTTTAAAACAATTACAACGTTGTAATAGTTCGAAAAACGTTGCAATTATTTTGGAAACGTTTTTCAAAAGTTTTACAACGGTTTTTAATACAATTACAACGTTGTAGTGGTACGAAAAACGTTGTAATTTCATTGGAAACATTTTTCAAGACTTTTACAACGTTGTAATGGTTTGGAAAACGTTGTAATTTCTTTGGAACATTTTTCAAAAGTTTTTCAATGCCTTTGTACACAATTACAATGTTGTAATGGTTCGAAAAACGTTGTAATTTAATTGGAAATATTTTTTAAAACTTTTACAACGTTTTTCAAAACAATTACAACGTTGTAGTGGTTCGAAAAACGTTGTAATTTTTTTGGAAACGTTTTTCAAAAATATTACAACGTTTTTTAATACAATTACAACGTTGTAGTGGTTCTAAAAACGTTGTAATTTCATTAGAAACATTTTTCAAGACTTTTACAACGTTGTAATTGTTTGGAAAACGTTGTAATTTCTTTGGAACATTTTTCAAAAGTTTTTCCATGGCTTTGAACACAATTACAATGTTGTAATGGTTCGAAAAACGTTGTAATTTAATTGGAAATATTTTTAAAAACTTTTACAACGTTTTTCAAAACAATTACAACGTTGTAGTGGTTCGAAAAACGTTGTAATTTCTTTGAAAACGTTTTTCAAAAGTTTGACAACATTTTTTAATACAATTGTAACGTTGTAGTGGTTCGAAAAACGTTGTAATTTTATTGGAAACATTTTTCAAGACTTTTACAACGTTGTAATGGTTTGGAAAACGTTGTAATTTCTTTGGAACATTTTTCAAAAGTTTTTCCATGGCTTTGAACACAATTACAATGTTGTAATGGTTCGAAAAACGTTGTAATTTAATTGGAAATATTTTTAAAAACTTTTACAACGTTTTTCAAAACAATTACAACGTTGTAGTGGTTCGAAAAACGTTGTAATTTCTTTGAAAACGTTTTTCAAAAGTTTTACAACGTTTTTTAATACAATTACAACGATGTAGTGGTTCGAAAAACGTTGTAATTTCATTAGAAACATTTTTCAAGACTTTTACAACGTTGTAATTGTTTGGAAAACGTTGTAATTTCTTTGGAACATTTTTCAAAAGTTTTTCCATGGCTTTGAACACAATTACAATGTTGTAATGGTTCGAAAAACGTTGTAATTTAATTGGAAATATTTTTAAAAACTTTTACAACGTTTTTCAAAACAATTACAACGTTGTAGTGGTTCGAAAAACGTTGTAATTTCTTTGAAAACGTTTTTCAAAAGTTTGACAACATTTTTTAATACAATTGTAACGTTGTAGTGGTTCGAAAAACGTTGTAATTTTATTGGAAACATTTTTCAAGACTTTTACAACGTTGTAATGGTTTGGAAAACGTTGTAATTTCTTTGGAACATTTTTCAAAAGTTTTTCCATGGCTTTGAACACAATTACAATGTTGTAATGGTTCGAAAAACGTTGTAATTTAATTGGAAATATTTTTAAAAACTTTTACAACGTTTTTCAAAACAATTACAACGTTGTAGTGGTTCGAAAAACGTTGTAATTTCTTTGAAAACGTTTTTCAAAAGTTTTACAACGTTTTTTAATACAATTACAACGATGTAGTGGTTCGAAAAATGTTGTAATTTCATTGCAAACATTTTTCAAGACTTTTACAACGTTGTAATGGTACGAAAAACTTTGTAATTTCACTGGAAACATTTTTCAAAACTTTTACAACGTTTTTCAAAACAATTACAATATTGTAACGGTTCGAAAAACGTTGTAATTTTTTTGGAAACGTTTTTCAAAAGTTTTACAACGTTTTTTAATACAATTACAACGTTGTAGTGGTACGAAAAATGTTGTAATTTAATTGGAAACATTTTTCAAAACTTTTTCAACGTTTTTCAAAACAATTACAATGTTGTAACGGTTCGAAAAACATTGTAATTTTTTTGGAAACGTTTTTCAAAAGTTTTACAACGTAGTAGTGGTACGAAAAACGTTGTAATTTCATTGGAAACATTTTTCAAGACTTTTACAACGTTGTAATGGTTTGGAAAACGTTGTAATTTATTTGGAACATTTTTCAAAAGTTTTTCAATGCCTTTGAACACAATTACAAAGTTGTAATGGTTCGAAAAACGTTGTAATTTAATTGGAAACATTTTTCAAAACTTTTACAACGTTTTTCAAAATAATTACAACGTTGTAGTGGTTCGAAAAACGTTGTAATTTCTTTGGAAACATTTTTCAAATCTTTAACAACGTTTTTCAAAACAATTACTACGTTGTAATTTTTTTGGAAATGTTTTTCAAAAGTTTTACAACGTTTTTTAATACAATTACAACGTTGTAGTGTTTCGAAAAACGTTGTAATTTAATTGGAAACATTTTTCAAAACTATTACAACGATTTTCAAAATAATTACAACGTTGTAGTAGTTCGAAAAACGTTGTAATTTCTTTGGAAACGTTATTCAAAAGTTTGACAACGTTTTTTAATACAATTATAACGTTGTAGTGGTTCAAACAACGTTGTAATATTATTGGAAACATTTTTCAAAACTTTTACAACATTGTAATGGTACGAAAAACGTTGTAATTTTACTGGAAACATTTTTCAAATCTTTTACAACGTTTTTCAAAACAATTACAACGTTGTAATAGTTCAAAAAACGTTGTAATTTTTTTGGAAACGTTTTTCAAAAGTTTTACAACGGTTTTTAATACAATTACAACGTTGTAGTGGTACGAAAAACGTTGTAATTTCATTGGAGAGATTTTTCAAGACTTTTACAACGTTGTAATGGTTTGCAAAACGGTGTAATTTCCTTGGAACATTTTTCAAAAGTTTTTCAATGCCTTTGAACACAATTACAATGTTGTAATGGTTCGAAAAACGTTGTAATTTAATTGGAAATATTTTTTAAAACTTTTACAACGTTTTTCAAAACAATTACAACGTTGTAGTGGTTCGAAAAACGTTGTAATTTTTTTGGAAACGTTTTTCAAAAGTTTTACAACGTTTTTTAATACAATTACAACGTTGTAGTGGTTCTAAAAACGTTGTAATTTCATTGCCAACATTTTTCAAGACTTTTACAACGTTGTAATGGTACGAAAAACTTTGTAATTCCTTTGGAACATTTTTCAAAAGTTTTTCCATGTCTTTGAACACAATTACAATGTTGTAATGGTTCGAAAAACGTTGCAATTTAATTGGAAATATTTTTAAAAATTTTTACAACGTTTTTCAAAACAATTACAACGTTGTAGTGGTTCGAAAAACGTTGTAATTTCTTTGGAAACGTTTTTCAAAAGTTTGACATCATTTTTTAATACAATTCTAACGTTGTAGTGGTTCGAAAAACGTTGTAATATCATTGCAAACATTTTTCAAGACTTTTACAACGTTGTAATGGTACGAAAAACTTTGTAATTTCATTGCAAACATTTTTCAAGACTTTTACAACGTTGTAATGGTTTGGAAAACGTTGTAATTTATTTGGAACATTTTTCAAAAGTTTTTCAATGCCTTTGAACACAATTACAATGTTGTAATGGTTCGAAAAACGTTGTAATTTAATTGGAAACATTTTTCAAAACTTTTACAACGTTTTTCAAAACAATTACAACGTTGTAGTGGTTCGAAAAACGTTGTAATTTTTTTGGAAACGTTTTTCAAAAGTTTTACAACGTTTTTTAATACAATTACAACGTTGTAGTGGTTCTAAAAACGTTGTAATTTCATTGCCAACATTTTTCAAGACTTTTACAACGTTGTAATGGTACGAAAAACTTTGTAATTTCACTGGAAACATTTTTCAAGACTTTTACAACGTTGTAATGGTTTGGAAAACTTTGTAATTCCTTTGGAACATTTTTCAAAAGTTTTTCCATGTCTTTGAACACAATTACAATGTTGTAATGGTTCGAAAAACGTTGCAATTTAATTGGAAATATTTTTAAAAATTTTTACAACGTTTTTCAAAACAATTACAACGTTGTAATGGTTCGAAAAACGTTGCAATTTCTTTGGAAACGTTTTTCAAAAGTTTGACATCATTTTTTAATACAATTGTAACGTTGTAGTGGTTCGAAAAACGTTGTAATTTCATTGCAAACATTTTTCAAGACTTTTACAACGTTGTAATGGTACGAAAAACTTTGTAATTTCACTGGAAACATTTTTCAAGACTTTTACAACGTTGTAATGGTTTGGAAAACGTTGTAATTTATTTGGAACATTTTTCAAAAGTTTTTCAATGCCTTTGAACACAATTACAATGTTGTAATGGTTCGAAAAACGTTGTAATTTAATTGGAAACATTTTTCAAAACTTTTACAACGTTTTTCAAAATAATTACAACGTTGTAGTGGTTCGAAAAACGTTGTAATTTCTTTGGAAACATTTTTCAAATCTTTAACAACGTTTTTCAAAACAATTACTACGTTGTAATTTTTTTGGAAACGTTTTTCAAAAGTTTTACAACGTTTTTTAATACAATTACAACGTTGTAGTGGTATGAAAAACGTTGTAATTTAATTGGAAACATTTTTCAAATCTTTTACAACGATTTTCAAAATAATTACAACGTTGTAGTAGTTCGAAAAACGTTGTAATTTCTTTGGAAACGTTTTTCAAAAGTTTGACAACGTTTTTTAATACAATTATAACGTTGTAGTGGTTCAAACAACGTTGTAATATTATTGGAAACATTTTTCAAAACTTTTACAACATTGTAATGGTACGAAAAACGTTGTAATTTTACTGGAAACATTTTTCAAATCTTTTACAACGTTTTTCAAAACAATTACAACGTTGTAATAGTTCGAAAAACGTTGTAATTTTTTTGGAAACGTTTTTCAAAAGTTTTACAACGGTTTTTAATACAATTACAACGTTGTAGTGGTACGAAAAACGTTGTAATTTCATTGGAGAGATTTTTCAAGACTTTTACAACGTTGTAATGGTTTGGAAAACGGTGTAATTTCCTTGGAACATTCTTCAAAAGTTTTTCAATGCCTTTGAACACAATTACAATGTTGTAATGGTTCGAAAAACGTTGTAATTTAATTGAAAATATTTTTTAAAACTTTTACAACGTTTTTCAAAACAATTACAACGTTGTAGTGGTTCGAAAAACGTTGTAATTTTTTTGGAAACGTTTTTCAAAAGTTTTACAACGTTTTTTAATACAATTACAACGTTGTAGTGGTTCTAAAAACGTTGTAATTTCATTGCCAACATTTTTCAAGACTTTTACAACGTTGTAATGGTACGAAAAACTTTGTAATTTCTTTGGAACATTTTTCAAAAGTTTTTCCATGTCTTTGAACACAATTACAATGTTGTAATGGTTCGAAAAACGTTGCAATTTAATTGGAAATATTTTTAAAAATTTTTACAACGTTTTTCAAAACAATTACAACGTTGTAGTGGTTCGAAAAACCTTGTAATTTCTTTGGAAACGTTTTTCAAAAGTTTGACATCATTTTTTAATACAATTGTAACGTTGTAGTGGTTCGAAAAACGTTGTAATTTCATTGCAAACATTTTTCAAGACTTTTACAACGTTGTAATGGTACGAAAAACTTTGTAATTTCACTGGAAACATTTTTCAAGACTTTTACAACGTTGTAATGGTTTGGAAAACGTTGTAATTTATTTGGAACATTTTTCAAAAGTTTTTCAATGCCTTTGAACACAATTACAATGTTGTAATGGTTCGAAAAACGTTGTAATTTAATTGGAAGTATTTGTTAAAACTTTTACAACGTTTTTCAAAACAATTACAACGTTCTAGTAGTTCGAAAAACGTTGTAATTTTTTTGGAAACGTTTTTCAAAAGTTTTACAACGTTTTTAATACAATTCCAACGTTGTAGTGGTTCTAAAAACGTTGTAATTTCATCAGAAACATTTTTCAAGACTTTTACAACGTTTTTTAATACAATTACAACGTTGTAGTGGTTCGAAAAACGTTGTAATTTAATTGGAAACATTTTCAAAACTTTTACAACGATTTTCAAAATAATTACAACGTTGTAGTAGTTCGAAAAACGTTGTAATTTCTTTGGAAACGTTTTTCAAAAGTTTGACAACGTTTTTTAATACAATTATAACGTTGTAGTGGTTCAAACAACGTTGTAATTTTATTGGAAACATTTTTCAAAACTTTTACAACATTGTAATGGTACGAAAAACGTTGTAATTTTACTGGAAACATTTTTCAAATCTTTTACAACGTTTTTCAAAACTATTACAACGTTGTAACGGTTCGAAAAACGTTGTAATTTTTTTGGAAACGTTTTTCAAAAGTTTTACAACGTTTTTTAATACAATTACAACGTTGTAGTGGTACGAAAAACGTTGTAATTTCATTGGAAACATTTTTCAAGACTTTTACAACGTTTTAATGGTTTGAAAAACGTTGTAATTTCTTTGGAACATTTTTCAAAAGTTTTTCAATGCCTTTGAACACAATTACAATGTTGTAATGGTTCGAAAAACGTTGTAATTTAATTGGAAATATTTTTTAAAACTTTTACAACGTTTTTCAAAACAATTACAACGTTCTAGTGGTTCGAAAAACGTTGTAATTTTTTTGGAAACGTTTTTCAAAAGTTTTACAACGTTTTTAATACAATTCCAACGTTGTAGTGGTTCTAAAAACGTTGTAATTTCATCAGAAACATTTTTCAAGACTTTTACAACGTTGTAATGGTACGAAAAACTTTGTAATTTCACTGGAAACATTTTTCAAGACTTTTACAACGTTGTAATGGTTTGGAAAACGTTGTAATTTATTTGGAACATTTTTCAAAAGTTTTTCAATGCCTTTGAACACAATTACAATGTTGTAATGGTTCGAAAAACGTTGTAATTTAATTGGAAACATTTTTCAAAACTTTTACAACGTTTTTCAAAATAATTACAACGTAGTAGTGGTTCGAAAAACGTTGTAATTTCTTTGGAAACATTTTTCAAATCTTTAACAACGTTTTTCAAAACAATTACTACGTTGTAATTTTTTTGGAAACGTTTTTCAAAAGTTTTACAACGTTTTTTAATACAATTACAACGTTGTAGTGGTTCGAAAAACGTTGTAATTTCTTTGGAAACGTTTTTCAAAAGTTTGACATCATTTTTTAATACAATTGTAACGTTGTAGTGGTTCGAAAAACGTTGTAATTTCATTGCAAACATTTTTGAAGACTTTTACAACGTTGTAATGGTACGAAAAACTTTGTAATTTCACTGGAAACATTTTTCAAGACTTTTACAACGTTGTAATGGTTTGGAAAACGTTGTAATTTATTTGGAACATTTTTCAAAAGTTTTTCAATGCCTTTGAACACAATTACAATGTTGTAATGGTTCGAAAAACGTTGTAATTTAATTGGAAACATTTTTCAAAACTTTTACAACGTTTTGTAATGGTACGAAAAACTTTGTAATTTCACTGGAAACATTTTTCAAGACTTTTACAACGTTGTAATGGTTTGGAAAACGTTGTAATTTATTTGGAACATTTTTCAAAAGTTTTTCAATGCCTTTGAACACAATTACAATGTTTTAATGGTTCGAAAAACGTTGTAATTTAATTGTAAATATTTTTTAAAATTTTTACAACGTTTTTCAAAACAATTACAACGTTCTAGTGGTTCGAAAAACGTTGTAATTTTTTTGGAAACGTTTTTCAAAAGTTTTACAACGTTTTTAATACAATTCCAACGTTGTAGTGGTTCTAAAAACGTTGTAATTTCATCAGAAACATTTTTCAAGACTTTTACAACGTTTTTTAATACAATTACAACGTTGTAGTGGTTCGAAAAACGTTGTAATTTAATTGGAAACATTTTCAAAACTTTTACAACGATTTTCAAAATAATTACAACGTTGTAGTAGTTCGAAAAACGTTGTAATTTCTTTGGAAACGTTTTTCAAAAGTTTGACAACGTTTTTTAATACAATTATAACGTTGTAGTGGTTCAAGCAACGTTGTAATTTTATTGGAAACATTTTTCAAAACTTTTACAACATTGTAATGGTACGAAAAACGTTGTAATTTTACTGGAAACATTTTTCAAATCTTTTACAACGTTTTTCAAAACAATTACAACGTTGTAACGGTTCGAAAAACGTTGTAATTTTTTTGGAAACGTTTTTCAAAAGTTTTACAACGTTTTTTAATACAATTACAACGTTGTAGTGGTACGAAAAACGTTGTAATTTCATTGGAAACATTTTTCAAGACTTTTACAACGTTTTAATGGTTTGAAAAACGTTGTAATTTCTTTGGAAACGTTTTTCAAAAGTTTGACAACGTTTTTTAATACAATTATAACGTTGTAGTGGTTCAAACAACGTTGTAATTTTATTGGAAACATTTTTCACAACTTTTACAACATTGTAATGGTACGAAAAACGTTGTAATTTTACTGGAAACATTTTTCAAATCTTTTACAACATTTTTCAAAACTATTACAACGTTGTAATGGTTCGAAAAACGTTGTAATTTCTTTGGAAACGTTTTTCAAAAGTTTTACAACGTTTTTTAATACAATTACAACGTTGTAGTGGTACGAAAAACGTTGTAATTTCATTGGAAACATTTTTCAAGACTTTTACAACGTTGTAATGGTTTGGAAAACGTTGTAATTTCTTTGGAACATTTTTCAAAAGTTTTTCAATGCCTTTGAATACAATTACAATGTTGTAATGGTTCGAAAAACGTTGTAATTTAATTGGAAATATTTTTTAAAACTTTTACAACGTTTTTCAAAACAATTACAATATTGTAACGGTTCGAAAAACGTTGTAATTTTTTTGGAAACGTTTTTCAAAAGTTTTACAACGTTTTTTAATACAATTACAACGTTGTAGTGGTACGAAAAACGTTGTAATTTCATTGGAAACATTTTTCAAGACTTTTACAACGTTTTAATGGTTTGAAAAACGTTGTAATTTCTTTGGAACATTTTTCAAAAGTTTTTCAATGTCTTTGAACACAATTACAATGTTGTAATGGTTCGAAAAACGTTGTAATTTAATTGGAAATATTTTTTAAAACTTTTACAACGCTTTTCAAAACAATTACAACGTTCTAGTGGTTCGAAAAACGTTGTAATTTTTTGGAAACATTTTTCAAGACTTTTACAACGTTTTTTAATACAATTACAACGTTGTAGTGGTTCGAAAAACGTTGTAATTTAATTGGAAACATTTTCAAAACTTTTACAACGATTTTCAAAATAATTACAACGTTGTAGTAGTTCGAAAAACGTTGTAATTTCTTTGGAAACGTTTTTCAAAAGTTTGACAACGTTTTTTAATACAATTATAACGTTGTAGTGGTTCAAACAACGTTGTAATTTTATTGGAAACATTTTTCAAAACTTTTACAACATTGTAATAGTACGAAAAACGTTGTAATTTTACTGGAAACATTTTTCAAATCTTTTACAACGTTTTTCAAAACTATTACAATGTTGTAACGGTTCGAAAAACGATGTAATTTTTTTTGGAAACGTTTTTCAAAAGTTTTACAACGTTTTTTAATACAATTACAACGATGTAGTGGTACGAAAAACGTTGTAATTTCATTGGAAACATTTTTCAAGACTTTTACAACGTTTTAATGGTTTGAAAAACGTTGTAATTTCTTTGGAACATTTTTCAAAAGTTTTTCAATTACAATGTTGTAATGGTTACAATGTTGTAAACGTTGAAGACAATTACAATGTTGTAATGGTTCGAAAAACGTTGTAATTTAATTGGAAATATTTTTTAAAACTTTTACAACGTTTTTTAAAACAATTACAACGTTGTAGTGGTTCGAAAAACGTTATAATTTTTTTGGAAACGTTTTCAAACGTTTTACAACGTGTTTTAATACAATTACAACGTTGTAGTGGTTCTGAAAACGTTGTAATTTCATCAGAAACATTTTTCAAGACTTTTACAACGTTGTAATTGTTTGGAAAACTTTGTAATTTCTTTGGAACATTTTTCACAAGTTTTTCCATGTCTTTGAACACAATTACATTGTTGTAATGGTTCGAAAAACGTTGTAATTTCTTTGGAAACATTTTTCAAATCTTTTACAACGTTTTTCTAAACAATTACAACGTTGTAATTTTTTTGGAAACGTTTTTCAAAAGTTTTACAACGTTTTTTTAATACAATTACAACGTTGTAGTGGTTCAAAAAACGTTGTAATTTTATTGGAAACATTTTTCAAAACTTTTACAACATTGTAATGGTACGAAAAACGTTGTAATTTTACTGGACACATTTTTCAAATCTTTTACAACGTTTTTCAAAACAATTACAACGTTGTAATGGTTCGAAAAACGTTGTAATTTTTTTGGAAACGTTTTTCAAAAGTTTTACAACGTTTTTTAATACAATTACAACGTTGTAGTGGTACGAAAAACGTTGTAATTTTATTGGAAACATTTTTCAAAACTTTTACAACATTGTAATGGTACGAAAAACGTTGTTATTTTACTGGACACATTTTTCAAATCTTTTACAACGTTTTTCAAAACAATTACAACGTTGTAGTGGTACGAAAAACGTTGTAATTTCATTGGAAACATTTTTCAAGACTTTTACAACGCTGTAATTTCTTTGGAATCTTTTTCCAAAAGTAATTTCTTTGGAATCTTTTTCCAAAAGTTTTACAACGTTTTTTAATACAATTACAACGTTGTAATGGTTCAAAAAACGTTGTAATTTTATTGCAAATGTTTTTCAAAACTTTTACAAAGTTGTAATGGTTCCAGAAGTTTGTAATTTCACTGGGAACATTTTTCAAAACTTTTACAACGTTTTTCAAAACAATTACAACGGTGCAATGGTTTGAAAAACGCTGTAATTTCTTTGGAAACTTTTTCCAAAAGTTTTACAACGTTTTTTAATACAATTACAACGTTGAAATGGTTCAAAAAACGTTGTAATTTTACCTTTACAACGTTGTAATGGTTCCAGAAGTATTGTAATTTCACTGGGAACAGTTTTCAAAACTTTTACAACGTTTTTCAAAACAATTACAACGTTGTAGTGGTTCGAAAAACGTTGAAATTTCATTGGAAACATTTTTCAAAACTCTTACAACGATTCTCAAAAACAATTACAACGTTGTAGTGGTTCGAAAAACGTTGTAATTTCATTGGAAATATTTTTCAAAACTTTTAAAACGTTTTTCAAAACAATTACAACGTTGTAGTGGTTCGAAAAACGTTGTAATTTCATTGGAAATATTTTTCAAAATTTTTATAACGTTTTTCAAAACAATTACAACCGTGCAATGGTTTGAAAAACGCTGTAATTTCTTTGAAATCTTTTTCCAAAAGTTTTACAACGTTTTTTAATACAATTACAACTTTGTAATAGTTCAAAAAACGTTGTAATTTTATTGGAAACATTTTTCAAAACTTTTACAACGTTGTAATGGTTCCAGAAGTATTGTAATTTCACTGGGAACATTTATCAAAATTTTTACAACGTTTTTCAAAACAATTACAACGGTGCAATGGTTAGAAAAACGCTGTAATTTCTTTGGAATCTTTTTCCAAAAGTTTTACAACGTTTTTTAATACAATTACAACGTTGTAATGGTTTAAAAAACGTTGTAATTTTATTGGAAACATTTTTCAAAACTTTTACAACATTGTAATGGTTCCAGAAGTATTGTAATTTCACTGGGAACATTTTTCAAAACTTTTACAACGTTTTTCAAAACAATTACAACGGTGCAATGGTTTGAAAAACGCTGTAATTTCTTTGGAAACATTTTTCCAAAAGTTTTACAACGTTTTTTAATACAATTACAACGTTGAAATGGTTCAAAAAACGTTGTAATTTCACTGGAAACATTTTTCCAAAATTTTACAACATTTTTCAAAACAATTACAACGTTGTAGTGGTTCGAAAAACGTTGCAATTTCATTGGAAACATTTTTCAAAACTTTTACAACGTTTTTCAAAACAATTACAACGGTGCAATGGTTCCAGAAGTATTGTAATTTCACTGGGAACATTTTTCAAAACTTTTAAAACGTTTTTCAAAACAATTACAACGGTGCAATGGTTTGAAAAACGCTGTAATTTCTTTGGAAACTTTTTCCAAAAGTTTTACAACGTTTTTTAATACAATTACAACGTTGAAATGGTTCAAAAAACGTTGTAATTTCACTGGAAACATTTTTCCAAACTTTTACAACATTTTTCAAAACAATTACAACGTTGTAGTGGTTCGAAAAACGTTGTAATTTCTTTGGAAACTTTTCCAAAAAATTAACAACGTTTTTTAACACAATTACAACGTTTTAATGGTTCAAAAAACGTTGTAATTTCATTGGAAACATTTTTCCAAACTTTTACAACGTTTTTCAAAACAATTACAACGTTGTAGTGGTTCGAAAAACGTTGTAATTTATTTGGAAACGTTTTTCAAAAGTTTTACAACGTTTTTTAATACAATTATAACATTGTAGTGGTTCGAAAAACATTGTAATTTTATTGGAAACATATTTCAAAACTTTTACATTATTGTAATGGAACGAAAAACGTTGTAATTTCACTGGAAACATTTTTCAAAACTTTTACAACGTTTTTCAAAACAATTACAACGTTGTAGTGGTTCGAAAAACGTTGTAATTTATTTGGAAACGTTTTTCAAAAGTTTTACAACGTTTTTTAATACAATTATAACGTTGTAGTGGTTCGAAAAACATTGTAATTTTATTGGAAACATTTTTCAAAACTTTTACATTATTGTAATGGAACGAAAAACGTTGTAATTTCACTGGAAACATTTTTCAAAACTTTTACAACGTTTTTCAAAACAATTACAACGTTGTAGTGGTTCGAAAAACGTTGTAATTTATTTGGAAACGTTTTTCAAAAGTTTTACAACGTTTTTTAATACAATTATAACGTTGTAGTGGTTCGAAAAACATTGTAATTTCACTGGAAACATTTTTCAAAACTTTTACAACGTTTTTCAAAACAATTACAACGTTGTACTGGTTTGAAAAACGTTGTAATTTTTTGGAAATGTTTTTCATAAGTTTTACAACGTTTTTAATACAATTACAACGTTGTAGTGGTTCGAAAAACGTTCTAATTTCATTGGAAACATTTTTCAAAACAATTACAACGTTGTAGTGGTTCGAAAAACGTTGTAATTTCATTGGAAACATTTTTCAAAACAATTACAACGTTGTAGTGGTTCGAAAAACGTTGTAATTTCATTGGAAACATTTTTCAAAATTTTTACAACGTTTTTCAAAACAATTACAACGGTGCAATGGTTTGAAAAACGCTGTAATTTCTTTGGAAACTTTTCCAAAAAATTAACAACGTTTTTTAACACAATTACAACGTTGTTATGGTTCATAAAACGTTGTAATTTTATTGGAAACATTTTTCAAAACTTTTATAACGTTGTAATGGTTCCAGAAGCGTTGTAATTTCACTGGAAACATTTTTCAAAACTTTTACAACGTTTGCAAAATAATTACAACGTTGTAGTGGTTCAAAAAACGTTGTAATTTCACTGGAAACATTTTTCCAAACTTTTACAACGTTTTTCTAAACAATTACAACGTTGTAGTGGTTCGAAAAACGTTGTAATTTCATTTGAAACAATTTTAAAAACTTTTACAACGTTGTATAGTTGTAATGGTTCCAGAAGCGGTGTAATTTCACCGGAAACATTTTTCAAAACTTTTACAACATTTTTCAAAACTCTTACAGTGTTGTAATGGTTTAAAAACGTTGTAATTACTTTCGAAACTTTTTTCAAAACTTTTACATCGTTTTTCAAAACAATCACAACATTGTACTAGTTAGACAAACATTGTAATTTGTAATGAAACATTTTTCTTTTATTAGTAATAAGAAAATGAAAATGTTGTCCACATATGTTGTTTGACTAAATTCAAAATATTATTGTGCGTTACATTCATTTCAATTAAATAACAATTACATTACATTCTCTGTCAAAATTATGCATAAATCGATTTAAATTTGTAGAACACTTTATGTTAAAATATTAATAGAATATTACTTTATGCAAATTTAAATAAATTTCGTCTTTTAGTTTTTTTTTTTAAAATAAAATACGATCACAAACCGATTCGCTAGCAGAAAATTACCCAATATAAAAGCATAAAAATATCAATGCAATTATTTTTATATTTATTTCACCCAGCATTAAATGTTTCTTTCAATAATAAAAATATTGATGTATAATATTGTGTTCATTTAACTGAAAATTAAATCTTTTTCAAATTATTTATTTAGGCTTTCATTTTCGTAATAAAAAAAAGTGCTGTCCCAATTAGCTATAATAAAAATAAAGTTCAATTGCAAAAAATAAAAATTGTTAAAATTATTTTGTGAAGTGTTAAAATGATGATATTGTATATTCAATATTTCGTATTTTAATAAAAGTGTCTTAATTTTTATACATATTTCCATTTTCTGTGTCAGATCCTGTCAATGAAAATTTTTAAAATTATATAATCCTAAATTTGTATGTCTTCAGATTTAATTATGAATATAAATTTTATGAATAACACATTCAAAAGGATCAAAAGACCAATTTGGATTTTATCTTACATCATTGTAGAATATGGTTGTACAAAAGTATATTATATTTAACAATAATTTTACTAACTCACAAGTTGCCTATTACAAGGGCCTATTAATCTTGTATATATGGTATAAGGATAAGAAGAAAGTTGAATATTTTTTGATATCATTTCGTTTTACTTAATAGCTTTACCCAAGTCAATGTACTTATAATTTTAGATAGGATTTAGACAATTAAAATAATCAGTCGTACAAATTAACTAAAATAATTATTAAAATTAAGTCAATTGTTGGGTTATTGTACTTGTCATGAAAGCAATCAGGGTTTTTTTTTTTTGTTGATTTGACGGAATATTTATCAAAAACCTATTAATTTAAAATTTCTTCTAAAAAATTAAATTATCTCAATTCAACATATTCAGCATTTATTTGTAATTTGTTAATAATCTGTATTGTTTATACTTTTGCATCAATTTTCTTATAAAAATCTACAAAACAACATATTCAAAAAATTTCATTAATATTAAAATAGTTATTTTTAATCTAGTTCTCGGCAACTTATATTTATGACAATTATAATGTTACAAAAGTACCAGCATAAAAAAAGTTCTACTAAAATTTATTACATAATTATAACACTAATAAAATGAGTATGCTATTATGACTTTTATTCTAAATTATGTCGTTAATATTTATAGTTAGGGCAATGTTTTTTATTTCAAATTTACAACATAATACTGTTTAGTATCTTCATTGCTGTTAACTTAACTGGTCTATAAATTAAGATAAATGAGGACAACAAATTTATTTTCCATTCAAAGTAATCATTTTTACATTTAATTGCTTTTATAAACGCGACATTATTAATAAAATAAATATATAAATTTGCATATCAAACTAGACATTCTGCATCTGAAAAGTTGAAAAAATTTATTAGTTTTCAGTGTAATATTTGTAATTGCTTTTATATTTAAAAGGATTTAATTAATAATAATAATTTTTCATTAATAGAAATGGATGGAGTTTCAAATTTACGGCAGTTTTAAGTTACTAGCATTTTTTTTCAAGAAAATATAATGAAATCTATGATCATAATTAGGTATTCACAAAGAAATTCACCAGGTTTTTTTATGTATGTATTATATATTCCTAAAACTAATTTTGCATCATTTGAAAAATAAAGCAATATTTTCAAATTTTGTCCTAAACTTGTAATAAGTAAATTTCGCTTTTAGAAAAAAATTATGATAAATTATATGCCAAGTTGTTTTTAATAAGCAATTAATAAGGATTAATATGAATATAACGTCCTTTTGTGATAAATGTAATTAATTAATATGATTGATGATCAAATAATCAGATAAATCGAAAAATATAACCTCAAAAATCCAAATTACATCTAAAAAAAGAAATAGTCGTAAAACACTAACTTTTTTTTATATATGAAATGTTAAACTATTTTTTTCATTTTGGCATACAAATCCTTTTTATAATATTCCAATATTTTTTGTAATAAATTTTTTTTGTATATATAATAATTTTATTTCAGGATATGTGTAGAATAACAATTCACTTAAAAAAATTGCATTTTATATAAAAAAAAAATCTAGGACAACAATAAATTTTAATAAACAAAAATAATTTTAGTTCGCAAAAAGTTTATATTTTATTTTATTTTAAGAATAAGGATAGATATCAAGAATAAGGACACATAAATAAAAAAAGGAAAAAAAATTGATCACAGGAAGAAACACATTTAAGTAACATAAAAATTTTTTATTACTATTTATGTGAAATTTAAAAATTCGGATATTAAAATTTAATATTGAAAAACTAATAATGAAAAATCAACAAAATCTTAATAAACTTTATTTTAATACGCTTGTTATCGTCAATATTTATATGTTTTCAACTAAGTCAATGTCCTTCCAACAAATTAAATTACTATGTTATGGAAAAATTTTAATTTTCTTCAAATTTAAAATACAACTTTCCATATTTTATTATTTAAATCTTAGAAATTCAGGAAACTACAAAATATTATTAAAAAAAATAAATATATTTTTCCCAATCAGTGCAATGAACTTTTTATGGCTACATTTTAAAAAAATAGTTACATATTTTATCTCAAATATTTTTTTATGTAATATTTTCAATTCTGTTGAACCCTTTTTTTTTTTGTTGATTTTGATTACTTTATTTTTCTGCAAACAGTGAAACGATTAATCATGATCTTAGTCTTAGTTTATAGCTTCGGTTTTGTTAAATCTTTCGGAAAAGAATTATTAAAGAATTTTTATATTTATTACAGTATTAAATTAATCGAAAAATTATGGGAATTAAACGAAATCTAACTAAATTAGTATAATGTGGATTGTTATTAAAAATATTTATACAATTGCCCTTAAATAAATATCCATAATTTTCATTTTGCTCGAGTTACATTAAGTTAAATATTTGCAACAAAATTTAGTAGATTTATGGTAGATTTATAGAGTAAACATTCTATATTTGATCTATTAATATAATGTTAAAGATAATTTTTATTGATACTAAACCAAATCTAAATTTTAGAATACGATTTAATAAGATTTAATATATTTTTATATTTTCTTCACAAAACTGATCAATATTTAATTTCCTTTGGATTGTAATTGACATTTTTTCAAATTGTTTAATTAAAATCTGTTTTTGATACCTTCTATTGAAAAATAAATGCTAATAATCTCAAAAAAATCTAATTAAAAATTTATTAAATTTTATGGTAAAAAAACTAAATTTATTATAAAATAAGCTAATATTTATTTATTCTAAGAAGAAAAAAACTATAAATTACGAACTGTTCCAAAATTTAAATAAACTCTTAGATAATTTATAAATTTTAGTCCACAGGATTTTTGAAAATAAATTTCACATAATTATAAATTAATTGAAATTAATGGGAAATTAATTATTGGCGAATTACTTTTTAATATCGTTTTGTATTAATTAATTGTAAAGCAATAAATATCATACCGCCACAAATTTAACAAAAACTTACCTAATATTTTTCTTCTTAAATTTGTAATCAATATTTACATAAAAAAATTAAACTTTAGTGCAATATTTTTCCTACTCAACTCAAGATATTTGTCCGTGAATGAAAATATTTGGTCCTGAATTATACTGCAGATATATTACTTTCACAAGCATTTGAAACACTTTTATTACTTTAAGTTGAAAACAATAATATTTTATACTTCTTGAAAATCTCTTATCGATATGATAAAAATTTTCTATGTTTGGAAAATATTATCAAAGAGAAAATAAATCTCTTTTTTTTGTAGATATATAAAGGAAAAATATGGGAATGTTTACAAAAGTTTACGGGCAAATACATTTACTTTCATCTCTTTTTATTTAAATCAATTAGAATTATGCTTAATATTCATGTATACTTTTATCAATATCAATTTAATGTTAAGCTGATACTGCATTTTTATTTACAATGTTACATTATTAATTATTTTATGTTATTGGGACGAAATTAAAAAAATTCTTATACAATATTTCTTTTTGCCCGTAACATTGTAAGAAAAAACTAACCTATATTAAAATTTTCCAATCAATAATAGGAAAATATTGATTTTTATTGCTTCACACATTTCAGACTTAAGTTTACTATTTAGGTTTTTTATTAAAAATCTTGAAATTACTTAAATATCCTTAAAATTGTATAAAAATATATAAGAATATTACCAACAAAGTCAGTGAATTGAAAGTACTTATTAAATTTCATTAAATCACTAACAGAACTTTATAGAATAAACTAAATCAAAGTCCTTATTATTCTATATATGTATATTATGTCTTGTATAGGAAGCATTATCGAATACTTCTAGGTTAATATCCTTTACCCTAAAAGAAATAGAAACTGTTATCATAAAATTTTACTATCAATTTATTTGTAGTCAAATTTTAATCTTGTTGATTGCACTACGTCCTAAGCAAGTGAAATACAATTTTACATTACCTAAATTTTATGTACGAAATATTTTCCTGTTTTTTGTAGTTAAGAAATTTTTCTGGTATACGATATCCTTTTCCCATTTAACGAAAGTTCCTTTATATGGTAATAAATATTATTAAAATATATTGGAAGCGAATAAATGGTTCATTGGTATTATATAATTTTCCATCTAACTAAAAAAAAATAAGAATAAAAAACATGGGTACAATAAATCTGAAAAATAATTTCAATATATTCGGGATTTGTTTTTTTTACATGGTATTAGAAAAATTTGATTGTAATGGAAATTGTAGATAATAATTCGTAAGGCAAATAGACTTATGTAAATCATCATATATAAAAATTTGTTAAAAATTACACTGACAATTCATATTTAAAATATTTTGTTCCAATTTTTTCCTTTAAATCAATATTAGTCTCAAACGATTAAATTTGTAATCGAGATAATCTAATATCTTAATTACTGCATAAATATGTGTTAATTGAGATTTTTTCATTACTATGATCAAATATTTTTTAAGTACCAAAACTAATTTAAAAAGAAAATGTTTTACGTTTTTTTCCAAACCAATATTAACAAACTAATCAATCACTAATAATTAATACAAGGATATACAGAACTTTAATATTTATATTTGATTATTTAGAGAGATTATTTTAAATATTTATTTTACAAGTTAAAAATAGTAATTTTCATTAGACTAGAAATTGATTGATTATCAGTAATATAATTTTCCTATTATTACTTTTCTGTATTAGTATTTATAGTAATAAATATATTTATAGTTATTTCAAATAACTATTTTTGTCTTTGGTTAGTATTAAAATATACTTTTTATAGTATTTTCATAGAATATTCAAATAAAACTTTAAATGAATAATGCATAAAAATTTGACAGAAAAATATGATTCTGTAAAAAATTCAGATTTTCAAAAGAATTCAACTGAATTAAAAAATCTAGAAAATTTTCGAACAATCTTGTAAGAAATTTTTCATTCATCTTCAAATAGATTTTTCAAATCTTGTAATAGGGTCCTTTTAATCGTTATCCTTTGGAGAACACAAAAAATAAAACAAACATATTTTTAACCGGTCGTAAATATGTTATAGTTTTAACTTAAATACTTCTTTTGGTAATTATATCAGAGAACATTGTCGACAGCTTATATGGACTTGTTGACAATGTATTTGGCTTAAAGAGTTCTGTTTTATCTAATCAGTAAAATTTGTGGTAATTTTTTATTATTTTTGTGAAATAAAAATTTCATTTCTAGTTTATTATTAAATTTTTCAGTTAGTTGTATCCTTGACACATAAAATGAGCAGTAAACTTGTTAGTTAGTTTTTAAAAAATTACAATTTTTCAAAAAGGATACAGTAATAAATAATAAAATTTATTCGATTATCGCATCAAAAATATATCAAAATTTGTCCCTATTTCTAAATTTATATTAATTTTACTAAACAACAAAGGAACTAATATTATAGAGATTGGTAAGATATTCTGAAGAACATAAATTTTATTTTCATTTTGACCCTAACTATTTTAACAAAAGTCACATTCAACAGATTTTTCATAAATCACATTCTATTTTATTTAAATTTTTTTTTTTACTTGTTATCACTGCAATAAAAAATCTAAATTCTACGACTTTGTAAAACAGAATCTTTCAATAAACACGAGAAAATTGTAATTTTGCTTTTGTAAGCAATTTGTGATCCCCTCATAATTTATAAGTGGCGAATTTGTCACCACTTTTATATTAAATATGTATGACAAATAAGTTTTTTTTTTGTAGAACTTAAAATGTTGTAAAATTATTGGTTTAATAAAAGTTATTGGTAAATATAATCTACATTTGTAAATAATCTGAAATCCTTGGCACTGTTAAAATATTGGGACATGTTGACATAAATATTGGTAATATATTATTATTGTAGGGAAATATGAGAAAAAAATTTATGTTCTGCAACAATCAATAATTTTGAAGAAATCGTCGTTTTATGAATTATCTTATTTTTACGGTAAACATAATTAAATATTGACCAATAAAATTTTAATTAAAACTAAGTAATTTTAAATTTAATAATTGCATATTATATGATAATTTTAAATTATTGTGAATAATATGTTTTAATATGAAATAAGAATGAAAATAAAAATTGGAGTGAAGAAAAGTAAAACAGTGAATTTTTTTTTAAATATATCTTTGAGCACGTCTTTACATTTCTAAATATAAAAGAAAATTTTAGAAACAAAATTTAAAGATAAATTTAGACCTTAAAGTACAAATAACAATCACATAACATTAATTTAGTCTTCATTTTTATATTAAGACACTAAAAGTATTATAGTTTTGCAGCAGAATATAATTTTTATTGACTTAATAAGATTAAAATTTAACATACAATTCACTTAGGACTAAAAACTATTTTCCCAATTTATGGAAGTTATGCTTACAGCACGTTTTATTTATTCTAAAAATTCATCCTAAAGGAGGAATTTGTGTCAAAACTATTTTTTCTAATGGTATTTTCATGTTCTATTTATTGACCTAAATATTATTTCTCTGAAAAGAAATTTTGTAAAACGTTACACTTAATATCTTAAATGTATACCTTTGTTATATTCAGTTGGTTTTTTTACACTTAAAGTGATATGTGACTGGAATATTAAATCTCGCTCTGCCATTTAATATATTTTATAAGTTTTTAAATTTACATTTTGTAGTATAAATTATATTGTAAAGTATGACACATATTTAGCAGATTTAAATAATATATTTTTCATTGGGTTTGTTTATCTTATTTACAAATTATCTTACTATTTATTTATTAATTAAAATTGATTTAGTCAAATTAAATCAAATTAAATCCAAAAGGATTAAATTTGATTAAGTAAAATTAAATCCAATTTGACTAAATCAAACTTTATTGACCTGTTCTATTTATTCAGTTTTTTTTTCATAATCTTAACAGAAATTAACGAGTATATTCCATGATTAACCTCTCTTAAACAAACTCTTTATCATCTTTTAATCATTTTATTTAAAAAAAATTAAATTTTATAGTAATTTAAAAAATAAACATTTCCACATTAAATTCTAGACAATTTTTTGTACAAAACACCATACCTTCAATAGTATGAAATTATTTTTTTACACTGTTCTTTATTGTATTTCTGAAAAAAATTGATTTTTATATAAATAATTAAAAATATGTGGCGCTTGAGGACATGTAGGTCAATTTGAATAGCATGCAAATAATTTTCAGTGCATAATTGCTTAAGATAAAATTTATTGCATTTAAAGATAGAATAAAATATTTAAAATTTAACCTTTCAGCACGGGAGTAGATGTAAAAGTGTCACTTGTTTAATCAGAAGGAATTTCTGATTAAACAAATTGTAAATTATATTTTTAATTGGTATTAATTATTTATCTATTATTGAAAATGTTTATTATTATTAAAATTTATATTCATAAAAAAAATATGCAGAAAACTTTAATTAAATTTACCACAAAATTAAGTGATTTTATTGGTCATGTTATTAATTTTATCTGGTCACCCCTGTGAATGGAAAAATAATTTTATTTAAACAACAAAAAGAGTAAAAAAAGGGTTCTATATCCCAAATTTGTACCAAATTTAGGTTAATTATTTACCATTACATAATAAATATAAATATTAATAGTAAAGAATTTTTGTTTCTAAATTCTTCTTGATAAAATTTTAATATTTATTTAATATTCAACTGTTTGGTCACCTAATAAACTATTCCCAAAGTTTAGGTTCAGCAAAAAATTAATGTTAATATTTGTGAATTGAATAATTTGAAACCCTCAAAAATCCTTTTGATTGTTGCTTTAAGCTATTAAAACTGTATTTACCATTTTTTTTGGGTTAAAATCATAGTAATTTATTGATAACTAAAACAACCCCAAAAAGTATATCTGACAATTTAACATGAGTATTTAAGTATTTCTGTTTATACAAAATTGCTTATTTAGCAATATTTTTATTTCAAAAGAATATTTTGTGTATTTTAATTTAACAAATTGTAGACAAACACATTTATGTTAATAAATTTCATCATTTCGCTTAATTACTATACAACATTTCTATGGAAAACAAAATTATCAGTTTTTTTATACTTTTACTATTTCTTCTAGTTTACTACTTTTTCCAAAAATTTAAATAAAAATAATTTAATTTTATAGAAAACTTTGGACAGAAATATATCATTATGTAATTTATTTACTTCAAATAGAAAAATCTAACATTTTTTAAATGAAATTCACCAAGAAGCTAAAAAAAATTCAAATTAGAAATTACATAGAAGTTGTAAAAAGTTTTTAAATTAGCAAGCAAACTAATAATTTCTCTAACTATACTATGCCTTTTGCTATGAAAAAAATATTTTCATTAGTATTTAAGACTACTTAAAACTTTTAAATCTGTAAAACTAAAAATGTATAATACTTAAAAATGCTCATCATTTTAACTTTATTTGAAAAAGCTCGATGTAAAAAGTGTTATTAAAATCATTTTGTTTATTCATTATTTTACAAAATTTAGCTAATAAAGTTTTAAAAAATAAAAAATAACTTATACTTCTACTTCAAATCATTTCATTGACCGAATACAAAATAATTTTCTTATGTTTATTAAGAATAATCAAATATTTCAAAAAATCCTACGTATAGCACAATGTTTTTTCAATAAAATTTTTGAAAGTTTTACGTATACATTTGTCAGTTAAAATATTTTAATGTAGTGAATTTGTTATAAAAATTGTATTCCTTTTAACATAACCATTTTCACTTAGGTTCAATACAGAATCACTGGATAAAAAATTCAAAATATAAAAATATTTGTAAATAAAAGAAAATCAATGGTGTGAATTTTAAAACATTATTATTTCAAACCATAATTTTGATAATTTGCACCAAAAATTCTGAATGTATCTTTTTATTTTAGTCATCATAAAAAAATAATCTCTAAAGTATTTTAACGCACTATTTTATTGTAGACTCTACTTTGTATTGGTGCACAAATTGACGTCTAGTGGTGATAAATTTCCATTTTTAATTTCGATTAAAAATGGGACGATTTTATAACTAATAGAATTTTATTGTCAGAAGTTGTCTAATAACGAGAAATTTTAAGGAAAAATATTGCCTATTTAACATCATTGTTAAGAGTTGAAATATTAACATTTATCTTTGGGATATGAAAGGAATAACAAAATTATTAAATTTTATAAAAAAAAGTTTTAAATAAATTTCGTCCCTTTCTACCTCTTGAATGAATTGAGTATGATTTAAAATTTTATTCCTTATTTTTGATATGAAACTATTATTATGTTTTCTAAATATTATGTATTTTACAATCATAAAAATAATTATCTTATTATTCTTATTAAATAAAATTCATGGCGCCACGCAAAATAATTAATTTATCGTCCTTTGGCAACCATAATTACTTTTCAACCAAAAACTGCAATTACAACAAACAAAAACTTTTTATCAAATTTTATAGTTCATTTTTAAATGCAGTATATAGAAATTTTGTAATAATGTTGCGGATATAAATAATCCCTTGAGTATTTAAGTTTCTTTAGTTCTTTCTAATCTGTTAGTATTTTGTAATAGGATTTAGGATAACGAGTAAAAGTTTTATAATTTTTCCTTATAAGTTTTGTTATATTATAATTGTGAAGGAATGTTGATTACTATGAATTACATTTTAAAGAAATATTGTGCAGAATATTATATTGAAGAATCTTTGTTCCATATTATTCACAAATTTTTTTTAACTAGTAATTGAAAATAGAGATTATATTTCAGTAATGTTGATTAGTTAAAATCTCAAGAAAAATATGTTGTCTAACTAAATTCAAATATTTCTAATTCATAACTTTAAATTTAATATCCTGTAGAATACTCCTTAACTTTTAGTATACTATAGTGAAATAAATTCTACAATAAATAAAAAAAATGTTTATTGCTTTCGTTTTTTAAACAAAAATGTGTTTTAGCATTTTATATTTGAGGTTAATAATATTTTGTTTTTATTTTTCACTATGAATTTTTATTCCACATAATAAACTTTCATGAATTTGGACAGACATTTTAACAATTTGTTTAAATTGCTTACATTGTTTCAAGTTATATAAGTATTGCTAAATATTTATATGCTAATCCTTAACATGAGCATATGTACAGAATACGACAATTTTACTCGATTTACAATTGTAATAAACTTTTAACTGTCTGGCTGGATTTTTTTGCTCTTAAAAACCATTTACAAGGATTAAATCTTAACAAAGTTCAATAAAACTAAAAGTACACTTCTTTTTAGGGCTCTTCTTTTAGTCATTTACAGCGTATTTTCGATTAATATAATCTTTTGACAATTTTTATCACTATTTAATCTTCTGAATTGAAATAAAATGTATATTTTATTTAATAGTCTACAACACTTATATGTGTCATTAAAATTATAATGTTTTGTGCGAAGCAATTTCCAAAAATTTATGAAACGATAAATTTTGCGATTTTACTTATTTAATGTATTAGATTATATACTGATGAAATTCTGGTTGATGTAGCTATTTTAGAAGTTCATTTTTATAATTAATTTTAAATTATATTTGTTTTACTTTTAAAATATATAACAATTTTTCATTAAATTAAATTTGAAATTTGCGAAGTACTCTTGGTTGAAGTTTTGAAATACTAAATTTGATATTTGACTTGTTACCATATAGTTTAGTTAGCTTAAAACAAATAATTTAAATATATTCTCATACAAAATGTCTTCAGATGTCTTTTAATTTTGGGCTAATTGTTAAAATTACTAAGTATTAAAAATTAATTTAAAGTACAAGTCCATTAAAAGAATTGGAGGTGAGACATAATCCAAATATTAATAATTTGATACTTACAGCAAGTAAATAAATTTAGTTAATATCGTAAATATTCTTCTGGAAAAATTATAAATTTTTCTTTTTACAGAATACTTGGTAATCAATTTTGATTAATAATGTTTTCTCAATTTTTCATATAAATATCAAGGATCTTCTAACTAAATTTGAAGAATTAATATATATACAGAAAAATATTTTGTAAAATTTATAAATCAATATTTTACCATCAACTAAAATGAAAAATAAGTTTTCAAATCGAATTTTCAATAGTAATTGAATTCGATGTAAATGTAAATATTTGTTATCCCGACAAAAATATTTCCATTTTATCTTCTTACAATTTTCTACAGTTACATTATTTTTATCAATATCCTTGATACGAGCATAATATCAAATATTCAATATCCTTTTGAAATTATGTTGAAAAATTTGCATTTTACTTCGAAAAATTGTTTCTTTCGCAAATAAAAATAATGAATATTTGGAAATTTAGTAACGATATTTAAATTTAATAAAGAAAAAATATAGAAGTAAGCAAGGGAAGAAAGCAAGTGAATAAATATAGAAGTAAGTTGTAAAGAATTTGGTTAACATACAAAAAATTAGAAAATTATCTTATGCATTTATTGCAGATATAAATAGGTTAACAATTAAATTTTTAATTTTATGATGTTGTTTTAACCATTCAATATACAAAAAAGTACAAATAATTGAAATTCTTATTAACAATAACTATTTCAATTCATTTTCTTCTGCACAACAAACACAACCATTTTTTGTAGCTTAATCCTCGCTACTGGAAAATAGTCTTTATTCGAATTTTCCAATTGTAAAAATATGTAGTTCGATAAAAAAATAATAAAAATGTAGCGCATTGAAATTTCTATTTTTAATTTGTAAATTTTAAAAAGATTTTAATACTAAAATAGTTTTCATAATCCAATAACGAAAATCTTCCTTATACATTGCAGAAGTTTGAAAAATTGATATAAACTTATATACAATTCCTTTCCAAGGATATCATGAAAGTAGTTTAATTTTATGACAGAAAAATTAGCGATCAAAATTACATTTAAAACGACAAGGAAAATTGCAAATATCATAAACTTAATGTTTTGTAAATAAAAATATATAAGGAAAAGATTGTGATTTAGCAACATTAAATTAAATGTCACCAATAAAAGATAAAACTATATATATTTCAGGATATGAATAAATTTAATCAAATATCGAATATGTGTAATGGTAATTTTATGAATTTCAGTAAATGTTGATTATCATTTTGGATTTAATACATAACTATATTAAAAACATTTTTTTATTTAAAGTTTAATCTGGTTTTTTTCTTTGATAGGTCATGGTAAATCTAATAATAAAAAATTTTCCGACATAATTTACCTAATTATTTTTTACTGAAATTTAATATGGTCTATTTTACAATTAATTTATTATAGATTACGAAGTTTTGAGCTAAAATTGATACTAGAATTACATTAATCTCCAAGATAATTCTTATAATTTTAGTTATTTCTTAAATTATAAAATTAATTCTTAAATCGATCATGTTTTGCTAAATGTTATGCTGAAAAATCGAATGTTATGCTGAAAGAATCAACCGTCAGTGGAAACTTTAGCCAATGGAATTGTTTCAGCGTAAACTGAAATATTACGAAAGATATGTTACCGACATAAGAAACAATCATGCACTACGGTAATTTTGCAGAACACAGTGTAGTAACATAAAAAATGTCCGTCAATACATAAAAAATGTTTAAAACTGGAAGTGACTTGCAGAATATGTAAACCAGGTCAAACATATCGCGTACATGGGTCGAATACTTTTCAAAAAAAATTATTAGAAATGTTAATGGATCCTTTTTTGCAACATTTTCTAAATACTTTTTGATTGTATATTAACATAGTAAATATTTCTCTTTACATTGTAAAATTTCAATTTTATTATTTTGCATAAAAACGATATTTTAATAAAGTCAGAACATTAATAGAAATGCATACACAACAACCATTACATACAACCATTATTTGTTTTTCAGTTTATATAAAGCTTTTTTAAGTTTTCTGAAACCCAATTATCAAATATTACTTTTATTTAATTCGTGGCTACCATACATATAACAAATATTTAATAAAAATCACTCTTCTGTCAATTTAATTTTCGGAAGCTCTGAAAAATATATCGAAATAATTCAGAACAATATAAAAAGCTCAACAGGTGAAAAATATTATGTTATGCTGTCAATATTAATTTTATAACCAATGAAAATTTTCATACTTTTTCAGAGATATAAAAAAAAGGTATTACTTTGATAACAAACCAAGTATTTTCAAAAATTTTGGCCACCACAACTTGTTTTCGAGATACTTGCATAAATATAATCCCGATTCTGTCAATTGCAACTGGAAAATAGTATACTTTTTATTTCGAAGTTCGTAGTTAAATATTATTTGTTCCACGTACAGAAAACTAATTTTTTGTTCCTTTAATTTCATTCAGTGTTTTAATATGTTGCAGTATTTTTGAACAAACACGGTATTTGGAAGATATTTGCTCCGAATTATAATCAACAAGTAGATTTAAATATTTAAATCTAATATAAAGCGCCTTTTAAGTATAAAATAGTTTTAAAAATCAAATTTTTTTTCAAAAATATAAATTAATATTTTTTCAGAAAGCATAATTATAGAAATAATTATTTTGGCAAATTTAATGTATGTATGTAAATTGAGTTCATGAGGCTAATATTTTAGCCTCATGAACTCATAATATTTTGATAATGGGTCAGACAATACAATATTAGTCACACTAAAACTACGTTTAATTGCTACTGTTAAGATGAAAAAATAAATAATTAGTTCACAATATTTTGCAAACCTACTTTAAAAAACGTTCACTTTGTTTAAATTATCAAATTCTAAACAGCTAAGTAAATAATTTCATTTCTAATGTTAATTTTGGAATTAAGCAATTTTTAAAAAAATAATAGTATTTGTAAATATTTTTTGGAAATTTGAATATAGATAATATTTAATATTTTATCTCAAAATTCGAAAATTAATGTACTTTATTAGTTAGTTGTTTAATAAGTTAATAAACTTTAGGATTAATTATTGTCATTAAATCATTTATAATGAAATAAATTCTCATTTATAGTGAAATAAATTCTTATAACAAACATAAACATTTTTGTAACTTACTTTAATGTTTATAACGATAAATTTTAATAATGATTCGAATTTTATTTCAAAATACTATTTCCAATAATTTGTAGTAAGTACTACAATAAACCATTTCCTTGGCAATATTGTTGGTCAACAACTGAACAAATTATTTTGTATTTTCAAAATTTCTTGTCTGCATGTTTCTAAACAAAAATTTTAATTGTTTGGTATCTTCAACTTTTCTTTTCTACATATCAACATTGAACGAAAAGCTCTAACATTAAACTTTTTTATGATAAAAAAATTATCAAAATTTTTACCATTGCAATTTTTTTTTTGGGATATACAACTTTTAAAACTTTAATATGACAAAATATTTTTAGTGTGTGTGCTTTTTTTTTTTTTTGTTAAAACTTTTAATAATTATTCTTAATGCTTGCTAGTTGGTGCTGTAATGTCTAGTAGTTAACAAGTTACCGAAATAGTTATAGTCGGGATTTCATTGGAAACGGTTGTGCCACGGATAAAAAGTTTTAAATTAGATATTTAATTAATTTGATTTTAATTTGTTTTGTTTAATTTAGTGTTAAATTTTAGCCCAATTTACCCTAAATTTATTTTAATTTTTTGAAAATCATTAAAAATTATTAAAAATTCAATAAAGAATTGATTGATTCAAAAAAAAAAATGATTTTGAAATAAAAGTGGGTTTAAGTGCAAATAAAGTATAATAAAATTAAATTTTTTTTTAAAGAAATTGCAAAAAATTAAATCTTCATTAAATAATTTAATTTTCAAATTTAATATTTTAATTAATTATAATTAAATTATTTTAATTGAAAGATTAAATTGTATTTAATAAATGCCAAAATAATTTAATTACTTTTTTTAAGACAAAAAAAAAGAACGTGCATGATCGTAATTCTTGTACGCATTTTTAACAAATTTTCTGTTGCAAAATTTTAAATTAATGTGAGCTATTGGGGGATTTTTTTTCGTGATAAACCTGTTCACTTTAACGTGTTTCAAATTTATTTTCAAGTGTTTGTGAATTTGTGCAAAAATAAAAATAATTACAGCAAAAAAAAACTACGTGCAATTTGAAAAAAATATGTATCTTTAAGATACATCCATTAAATTTTATATATCTGTAAGATATTCTAATGTTAAATTTATCTCTTAATCAACAATTCTTTGGATAATATTAAAGATTCCATATTTAAAAACAAATTGTTAATCAAAAATGAATTAAAAAGGTTTCGGTTCAGGTGAAAAATTAATAATAAATTTGAACTAAAATAAATGCTTATTTCTCAAGGAGATCAACAAAATCAAATTTATTGAAAGTGCGCTCGCTTAATGTCCAAAATAATAAATAATATTAAAAAAAATTAAGAAAAATAAAATTATTATTGGTTATTTCAATTAAACGAAAATTAATTAAATTAAAATTATAGTAAAAAAATATCACTTGCTATTTGTTAATGAACGAAATAAAAGATTTCAATGAAGATAATTCAATTTTTTTTTGGGCGGCATAATAATAAAAAGCAAAATTTTGGAATTAAAGGCACAAAATTACTTTGATCAAAATCTTATCAAGGCGCAGCTCTTAAAAAAGTTTTGATTGACATTTATTATGATTGCAATATTTTTTTTGCAAATTGAAATTTAATCCAGAAATAAATTACATTTAAAATATATTTTTTATTTCGGAGAAATATTTCAAATTATAAAAGCTTTCTATGTAAATCTGAACTAATTGGGTTATGTTGTAGTTTTTAATTGAATTTGTTGTACAGAAGTATGATACTTTATTATCATTTTTAGAAATTGATTAATTTTTATTATGAATTAGGAAACCGAATCATAATTTATAAGATATTTATATGCAAAACTGTGATTTGATTAGAAATTTTTTTTTAAATTTTAAATTTTCAATATTTTATGGAATTATTTTAGGAAGATTTGAGGTTAATAACATAAATGATTAATTTTTATTCACAACTTGATTATTTCTGCTGAAATTAGTGATTAATTTAATTCGAGTTTATCATCTTCCAATGTAATTACAAAATTTATATATCATCAAATCTACGTGAAATTTCCAGTTCAGTAATTTAGACAAAATTAAAAAAATTAATTATATACAATAATAGAATTACACACAATTTTGCAAGGAATGCCAAATTGTCATTTATAAAATTGATCTTTAAAATTCAATATTCTCTTCAGTAGTTCAAATTAGCGTTTATAATTTAAGTCTTATTATTACCAAAACTTAATGCAATAATAGTACTGTAATATATTAAATTTAATAAAATTCTACATTTTCGAAATTAAATTAAAAAAGTTTATCACATTAAATTTCTCAGCACAGAACATTTATAACAAAAAATTAAAACTTCTGGTTAAAACTTTAAAAATAAGATAAATTTACAAAATGAAAATCCTGAAATTTATTATAGCTACTAACATAGTTCAATATAAAGTATAGTTGATTAAAAAATCAAAGTATTGAAAATATTGTTCTAATAATGGTCTTTTTTTGGGGTAACCTTCAACAATAAATTGCTCATAGTTAGAAACTTCAGTTGTTTTTTTTCCGTAAAAAGTTTTTGGCGACAAAAAATTATAGATTTCGTCGCTGGATATAAGAAAACCAATATAGATAAACCACAAACATTATTCTGTTAGCACTAAAATAAGAGGGAAATAAGGATTTTTATGGGTTTTTAAATTTCACTTTATTTATAAAACTTATAATTTTAGAATTGTTAGTTATTAGGTCATACCACTACTTAGTTTTAAAGGGAACATTCACTTTATATTGCAATAATATTGGTGTAAATTTTTAATCGTGACCAACTTAACCAAGTGCTGTAATAAATTAAATTTAAAAAAAATTCTACATTTTCGAAACTTCTTTGAAAATAATCTCAGAATCTTAGTCAAATATTTTTTCATTGACTGGAAATTTCAATAAATTGTATTAAAAGTTAGATTTTATTGCTAATTAAGGTATGATAGTTTATTGAATAGTAATAATATTACATCGGCTTTTAAAGAGATTTAAATTTTTACTACAATTTTCATAATTTTTGCTAATTATTCATGTATATTATACGCCAAATACAATGAAAGTCAAAAATTATTAAAACTTAATTAAAGCAACTATTTTGGTAGCTCTACGAAAAATATAAAATTCGTCATTAATTACGTGTCTACATAAATATTAAACATTTCAATTCTAATACATTAAAAATATCTTTAAAATATTAATTTACAAAATTAAAATTACAAAACATTTTACATTAAATATAATTACAAATAAATTAAAAATTTTCTACAGAAATTGTGTATGCCAAGCCAACCTCAGGCAAAAATAGATTTAGCTTGGCATTTGAAATAATCAAAAGAAATTTATCAAAACAAACATAAATTAATTTTTTTCTACTCTTTGTTTGAATATAAAAATATCATCACGCACAAAATTTTTAGTGAAATAATTCGTAATTTATGAAAATTATCAAATATTTATAAAAGCATATAAAAAAATATTGAACTAATTATGTATTTCAGTGAAAATTACATTTTCTTTTTGACTTCATTTGATGATGATTTGACTTTATATTTGAATTTAGAGAAAAGCTAAATTTGTGCTCTAATTAGCCATAAATGAAATTATCGAAGAAAATGTTTATCATGAAAATTTTTTTGTTTGGCTGGCAAAAATATAAAATTTCCATTAAGAAATAAAGATTCCGATAATTTTTTTTTATTATAATTTATTGGAAAATTGTAATTAAAATGACTTACCCACTAAGAATATTAAGTTAGGTTTCTAATTAAAGGCAGTTTTGAAAAGAAAATTAGAAATTATTTAAGATATTTTAACTGGAAATTAAATTAAGGATCACAAATTATTTTAATTACATTGATAATCTTTCTGCGATATTGGTAATAATAATAAAGAAATTATAATCCAGGGATCTAAGAAAAAAATATTTATTTTGGTATAATTTTTAGCACTTTTCAATTACTGTCAGAAATGAATTTAAAATTATTAGCTTATGGTATTAATTATTATTTCTGTTCATATTTCATAATTAATTAGCGATAAAAATATCGCAAAGTAAATAATAATGAACTCAAATGGAAGCGGAAATAAATTATTTAATTTAAAATTTATTTGCTTTATGGAGTAATTTTAATTTTGTTTAATTAATTGTTAGTATTTCTTCCGCATTTATATCTTTTTCAAGATTTCGGGTGTTACATAATTTAATTCTATTTATATTTTATGCTTTCCACAACTTTGCTATTTTAATATAATCTACTTTCCACAACTTTGCTATTTTAATATAATCTACTTAAATTTTTTAAACTTTAATCATTTTATGACGAAAAGTTTCCTTCAAAATATATTTCAATGATTGGGTAAAATTTCAATACTTACCAGTAATAAAATTTACAGAATGTAAATAGCTAAATTAAAATTCTAATTTAGTGTTTCTAATGTCTTTATCAATTAAAGTGACGATTCTTACATAGAGGTATAGTACGATATAGTACGATCTAATACCTGAATTTATACATATATCTATAAGACATTGAAATATATTCTCCCTTTTAATTTTTAGCATAATTATTGGCTTATTAACCAATAACTTTAAATCATTAACTTTAGCTATATCTGCAAATTCTAAAAGCCATGATGAGTTGTTAAATTTTAAACTATAACCTTCCAAAATATTAGACTATATCGTTCAAGTTAAAAATATTAAGATTAATTTCCCCTTTTTTCATGAACAAAATTTCTACAATCAATAAACTCAATTGAATTTTTTTTTACCATTTGAAACATTTTAATTGAAATTTATCGTGAATTCCGGATTTGCAAATATCCGGAATACAGAGTATATAAGTATTATTTATTTTTATTTACGATTATGTGTCATCCGGTTTTCTGCAATTTTATAAATACCAAAAAATAAAAATTTGTATCTCAATTTCAATCTGTAAAATCTGGTTATTTGGGGACGTGAGAAAAATATTTAAAATTTAAAAAATTAAATATGTGACCCGTTATATATTTGTCATATGTTTTTCATTGCGTTTATGATTAATTTATGCTTGGGGATTAATGAACTTGGGGTGGCAAAATACATATAAATATGATTGATGAATTTACATTTAAAACAAAAAAAAAAAAAAAATTAAATACAATTTCATTGAAGTTTAAAGATTTTTATGATATTTTTTTATTACATTTTTGCAATTTTTCTTATGTGTCGAAAAACCAGTTTTTGAATTATGCATATTTCTAAATTGTCTGCTGATGTTATTATGTTATGGTATGATATTATATAAAAAAAGATTTCAAGGACATAATTGATGTAATTTGAGTTAGTTTGTTCGCAAAAAATATATTACGTCATTACGAAATTTCATAATTTTATTCTCAAAATATTTCATTAATCTTTTTGGAAATTTCAAGTCACGATTTATAAATTTAGATGAGGACTAATTAACGCTTAATATTCCACAAATATCTTTGGTCCGAGGATAGTAACTAAGCTATTAAAAGTGTCAGATAAAATTTTTCAAGATCTAAAAATGCATATGACATATACCGCAAATAATTAAAACCAAAACTACGCCAATCACTAGTTTTGTAAAATTACATTCTAGGAATAATTTCACTTCACTTAAATTCCACTATATCACTATCAAATTTTTGAATCTTTAATATATTTTTTAACTTACTGCAATTTAATATTAGTTTTTCATAAATAAATAAACTTTTTCAATATATGTATATATCATATTTTTTATTCGTATTTATTTTGCAAAAGTTTTTATTGCCATTCGATATTATTTCCTTAGGCAACTTTTACGTGATTTCAAACTTAATATTAAAAATCCTTCAAATTTATGGTAACACACTTACATTTTTTTTTTTTACAAAATTGGAAATTCGAAAAAACACAGAAACTGCATATATTTTTTTCCAATAATATCTTGGAGCATTAGACAATAATTTTCATTAGTTTTCAACATAAAAATAAGAAATGAATACCAAAAAAAAAAAAAAACTTATGAAGTTATAAAAATAAAACATTATGAAGTCAAGACATAAAGTTTTTTTTCCTTTCCACACAAGTTTTTATCTAATTCTGTAAATTATTAATTAAATTCTCATTCAGCACGTTGAAATTTTGTGTATAAATAACATTTACCACTGCTTGGTAATATCTGAAAAAGTTTGAAAATCAATTAAGTAAAAAAACATTAATTGAAAAATTATTACAAAATTTTCTATTTTATAATTTTTCCTTTGAGAATTCTTGGTTTTTATCTTTGGAAGAATTTGAAAATTAATAAAAATAAAAATGAATAGTAAAATATCTCAGAAAAGTGTGGTAATCTCAAGATCATATTTAAAGTATACCACGTACAACGAAAATAATTTAATGAGTGGCAAATTTTTTGTTGATCCAAAATTCTATTATAGTTTAAAGTAAAAAAAATATTATTTTGGTATCTATAATTTTTTTAAAAAAAAAATTGCAAACATTACCAGTCTACAATTTACGATTACATAACACTATATACATAAACAGATACGTAAAAATTATTCGCGGGCATTCTGACCAGTCTTTTAATCACTGGTATTGGGGACACTTCAAAAAAAATTGAAATTACGCTTTGGAGCTTTATCTAGTTGACAGGCAAAGTGGTTTTTGATCATGTTGTTTAATAATATCATTTCTGATTTCAGTGTTTATTTTTTTCTTGTGAAATTTTTATCAAAAAAATTTGAGAAATTTGCTAAAATATTTCGTTATGTCACTGTACACTTTTTGGTATACACGAGTAATTGAAGTATTTTTCTAGTTTCTTATGATTTATATTCCATATGAATTATACTATTACAGATTTCTCAGATATTAGTAAAAAATTTGCAACCCGTTTTACTTTTGCAAATAGCCTAAGTAATAGTTCAGTGTCACAACATAATATAAATTCCTTTTGTTACAAAATTTACCTTAAAATTTCTTATTTTGAACTAACAATATAATAGTGTGCAGTCAGTAAATTTTAATATACATGATTATTTTTATTCATTTACATATTATATGTAATCTTAGAAAAGCCTAAGAGAAGCTTATAATTTCAGCTATTTTATACACAGTCTAAGTTAACATTAAATTTGTACAATAATAAAATTGTTAATCGGCTGTCAACTTTTGACAGATTTTATTCATTAATTTTATTAATATTTAAATGTTATTTTGGTATTAGTAAAATTGTTTTCAAAAAATATAGATTTAATTACAATATAAGTTATTAAATTAACCCCTAAGGATTTGGTTGCTATTTTTATAACATCAGTCAGAATTGCTGTCGAAATATTTTTTAAGACCGTGATTTGCATTAATAAACTATCTTATGTCCAAGCATTATTTGTTATTATTTTGAATTTGTGATTTGCAGCTTGTAGAAATGATTTGTTTCTAAATTTAATTTATTTTTTTGTAATTAAAAATCTTTTAAATAATTTAAATTAGTTAAACTGTCCAGTAATTTCTACAAAATTTAATAAAATATTTCAGATTCTTCAATTTTTTTTTTTTATTCACACGAATGCAATTAAATGCTATACAAATAAATTATAATTTAGTGCTATGAGTGTTCAGAAAATTAGGCCGGTGACTGTAGTTACCAATTTTAAGGCCACTAATATAACAAATGTTAATACAAATTGGACATTTTTTAACAAAAAATTAGAAGTGAATGTGTAAATTTTTCTTGGGTATATTTAAAAAAAAAAAAAATATTAATCACTATCAAATAAGACAGAATTCACAGCACATGGTTATTTGTGACACAAACAAAATTTATATACACGAAAAAATGTCACAAAATTAACTAAATTAAAATAAAAATATTTGCATTAAAAAAAATGCTCTTATAAATTAAAAATTCATGAAAATTCGGTTGCTTGTAAAAAAATTTATAAAATATTAAAAATGAAATATTTTAAATTTAAGAAAAATACTTATATTTATAAATAAATAACTGCCATTCAAAAATTAAAAAATATTTTAAAAAATTTTAATAAAAATTATTAAAATTTGCGAATAAAAAGTTATGGCCGGGCGAAAAACTCGTGCCTATCGAACACGTAGTTGGTTTCTATTAAAAGGTTCGGTAATATTGGCTTTAATTATGTGCCTTTTAACCATAGTTATTGCAACATCATCCAGTGATACAAAAACAACATCTAATAGTTTAACAACACCAACAGCTATAATAACAACAACAACTGATTTAGTAACAACTACAACTGCATTATCACATGTAGTAACAATATCACCAACTGATAGTGTAAAATTTATATCGCTGCCAACTAAAATAAGTGATGATCGTAAAATAGTTAATGGTGGATATAATCCGAATAGTTTTAGTAAAAAGAAATTAGATATGAATGGTTTTGATATGTCGAAAATTCGTGAAACAGTTGTTATGCCAACACTTGATTCAGAATTGGAGGCACAAAAATTATATGAGAAATCATTAAAAGAATATGGTGCTATTGAAGGTAGAACGATGAGACAAATATGTGAAAATTGGGAACATTTGAAATGTCATTGTACTGGACAATTAGAACAAATAACATTGTCATGTAAAGGAATTGGAATTAATGATATTCCAGCGGATATACCGGAGGATGTCACTAATTTGTAAGTAATTTTGAAAATTTTTATAATTTTAATTCAAATATTACGAATTTGAATCTAATATATACAAGAAATATTATTCAAACTATAATTTTCTAGGTGAGTAGCTCAACAATATTTATTTTTTTGTTTTGTATTTAGATTCAAATTATTGTTAGCGACTGAACTTACATTTGTTGCATCTTCGCTTGCCATTAAAAATATAAAAACCATATGTTCACCTCAAAGTCCAACAAGTTTCCATATTTAGTCAATCCATCATTATATACACCATAACAATTATTCATTACTAAAATTGTATTTCTTATTATAACTCTCAACCGTAAACTGACAATACAAATACTTATACAACACATTCTAAAGTTTAATATATTTAATAACTATTTAGCTGAAAAAACCACTGCTTTACTTAGCTATTTAAAACGTGTCAAATTTAGAAAAAAAAACTTTTAAAAAAATTACCAGATTTGATGATCGCGTTTTCAAATAAAATAACTAACACTTAATTAAATGTGATCCAGGGCGGTTTGTCTATTCTAATGTCGTGGGAAATTATTATTGACATGAAAAACAGAACATTTTTTTTAAAAAAAATTAATAATTAGATAAATTTTTGTAGTTGAAATTATTTGATATTAAAGTCTAATTAAAAGTAGATTTTCATTATAATTTTCTGATCAAATTCAAATAGCCTTGACCTAGAAAACACTTTGTGTATTATGAAAGTAAAATGGTTTTATTTTATATAAAATTCTGTGAAATTCACCCTTAATTTTTGTCTAATTCTTCGAATGTAATCAATTAAATTAAACACCAAAAGATTTAAATGTATAACATTTTTCAACAACGAAATATCTAGGAAGACAAAAAAATTCACAACAATAATTATGACCTACAAAAATTCCTAAAAATACCAATAAAAATTCAAGTAAAAAAGGATGTGCTAACGAAATGATTTTAGTTTAACGAAAATATAACTTTAATTAAAACTTAATTAAAATAAAAATTATCAATATGATTGAATTTTACAGTTGTCGTGAAAATGATAGTTGTGAGAAATTCATGCAACCTGTTATACTACAATTTCCTTTTACCGCTTTCTATATAAAGAAAGCGGTAAAAGGAAATTTTAGTATATTTTAATATAAAACTATTGTTAACTGCTTTGCTCTTAAAAATATTTCCAAGAAATATTTTCATATTATTATTATGGCTAATAAAAATAATAATAAGGACATTCAGAATAAGTCATTGACTGAATCCCTGCTATTAAATTACATAAAAATATAATCAGATCCTTTATTATCTGTCGCTTTTATCTCTTAATGACACTTAGAACACATCAAAAAGATTAAAGATTTACATAGGAGTAAAAATAATTGGACTAAAGTTTGTATTCAAAAAATAACCTTTTTGTCGGCCATTTCACTTATACTATTCATATCAATTTTTGAAGTGTTAAAGTGAAGATATCATATTCTACGTTTGATATGTTATCATTATTTTAATCAAATTGGGAAATATACAACTTCATTTTTATATATTTGTATTTCTGTTTTTTATATCCTGGCAAATGAAATTTTTCATGTCATGCCTTCGTAAAATTTTATGTTTAAAGTTTTGATGGTTGGTTATAAATTTGATGATTTCACATTAGAAAGGATCAAAAAGGCCAATTTGTATTCTATTTTATGAATTTTCTTTCCATTTACTGTTTAGTGAAAAGCTGATAATACATATATGATTGTATAAAATTTTATATATTTGAGAAATTAGTAATTCGAATAAAAGGATAGAAGGGTTAGAAAAAAATTAGATTATATTATTCAGTTTTATAGAAAAGTTTTTCATTAAATCTTTGAATTATACTATTATTATCTTTAGGATGCGTAAAAACTAAATTTGGTTGTCACACCATGAAAAGACATTAATTTAAATTTTTATGAAAAATTCGAAATTGATCAGATTTGTTGTGACCAATAATATAAAATCTAATTTGTGACCATTCTGCCATGGTAATAACTAATCACAACAGTATAATTGTGTACATACTTTTCTTCATTATTTTATTATGGTTTTTGAGATTTTGAAGTCTACAGAAAAATGTGGCAGAGTCTTGCGAGGAAAATATTCATTTTTCCCGCTTTTTTATAGTCTTGGAGTGACGAGTTTTTATATGTTTTTTAGACCCTTACGTTTTTTCTTTCCTATGGAGCTTATTTCAGTACGAAAAGCAGTTTCAATCCAGTAAGAGTCTTATTTGGTGTATTTATTTGCATAGAAAGTTTGTATAACCTTGGCATATCCAAACTATGATTATAGTTTGGATATGCCAAAGGGTATGCCCCTTAAGGTTTAAGACTGCCTTTGTAAACGTTAAACCTTAGTTTGTTCTTCTTCTCCTTGGCGCTACATCTCGTGAAAACCCTAAGCCTCCTTCAAAGGTCTCCTGACGTTATATTGCAATTTGAACTTTCTCGTTTTATATCGATTCCGAACCATGCATCTCTCTCTATATATATATATATAGTGAATACACTTTAATTACAAGAAGCTACTATCTTTAGCGAGATATTCCTTCTTGTTATAGAATTATTATCTGTATTAATATTGGTATAAAAAATTTATAATATACTATAAATAAATATGACGCACTCTTAATTTTTTTTACCTTAATTTGTGTATTAATAACTTTATATTTTAAAAATTTCAATTTATAAGTGACATACTTATTACAACCCGTAAACATAATACTAAACAACACTATTATTAACTATAATTAATGTTGATTAAAAATAATTTCTGTATCAAATTTTATTAATGAGGCGCATAACTCTGAATATCTATAGACACATAGTTGATAAAAGTAAACTAAAATTATCTTGTTTTAAAAATTACCATAAAGTTTTTATGACACAATATGCTTTTTAAAGTTTACAAATTTTGTACTCTACTATAATTTATTTACATTTTCGATTATATATGCTCTAATTGATTTTACACTTAATTATACTATAATACTTTTTGTTTACATAATTGAACAAGCATTATTTGTGCAAAGGTAAATATTATGTAAACGTAAATAAGCATAAATTTATTTACATAAATATTTATAAAAGAATAATGAAAATAAATTGTTTGACTATTTCAATAAAAAATCCTGCATATTTTTAAAAAAAATATTCTGATGCATTATAATTATGAGATATTTCCATCAGAATAATTTTGACACTAAATATAGAGTGGGAGCCGGTATTTTATGTTGAATGGCATAATTTCTATAAAATTTGTCTGTTCAGATAACTTGACGATTTTGTAATACATGTACTCTCATGGTTGATGATCTACTGTGGAGCTACAATGAAAAGCTGCTGAACACTATGTTGTTTATGATAATCTAGCCTGATGATCAATTTTTCCTTTCATGGGTTTCCCCTTTAAAAAAGAGATTTCGGAGTTTTTTAAACAAGAGTTAGGAATATTCATTCAAGCCACTGTTATATTAAACTGTAATTGCAGTTAATTAATTATTCGGTCATTTAAATAAATTTATATTCACTCCTGCAGCAATTCATTTTCCACCGTGACTTTAAATTATTGGAAATTTGAAACTACGTTTTTTGGATTATGATCGCATATTTCTTGAGAAATGATTAATACAATTACTAAATTTTTAGGATCTTTACGTGTCTAACCTTCATATCTGTAAATTCATTGATATTAAATATTGAAATACAATGTAATAACCTTTAAGGTGTGCATTAATGAGTTTGTAATTCTTTTGCCAATTTGTTTTCATTAATAAACTTAATTTTTTTCGGGGCATTTTATTTTAAGTTTTTTATTTTATTTTATGTATATTCATTGTAAATTTTTGGCATGCGTTCAAGCCAAGGTGCCGCCACATTAATATACAGAAAGGCAAACAGTCAAGTACGTTTAATAATAATAATAATAAAAAAAAATTTGTGATTCGCGGACAAAATTAATACGTGATCTTTATTTTTTTTAAAAAAACTAAATAAAAAACTTTAATCATAAATAAGTTTTGTTGTCTCCTAAGAAAAATAAGTTTTTTTTAGAGAATTTCTTGAAATTTTTATAAGTTGTTCCAATTTTCAAAGAAGTCTTTTTTCCAGGTTAACGATTTGGAATATTTTTCTTCTGACTTTGCTTTTAGTTTTTAAAATAATGCTTTTAGTTTTTAAAATAAATTTAAAAATCATTGTGTAAATTTTAACTAAATACAATAATTGGAAAATGCGATTTAAATAAATGTTATGATTAATATTTCTTTATTATTTTATAGAGAGAAATTTTAGAGCTTAATATATTTTGGGTTAAAAATAACCGCTTAAAATTTAAAAAAATAAAATTTTAAAAATCATTACAAATATTGAAGACATTCCAAATATTGAAGTGTTTCTCAATCTAATATGCAAATTTTTGTAGTTGAAATCATTTTGATACATTTGACGGTATATATATTTTCACTTTGTGATAATAATTTCATTAGTCATACACGACGATGAAATCCAATTCAATTTTGCTTGTAGGTTTATTTCACAAATTTTGAAAAGATTTTATTGCATTTGTTTAAACTGGTAGCCCGCTTTAGTGTGTAGTATAATTGAAAATCCCATCCATGTGCCATTACTTAATTAATGGGATGATAATTTTAATAAAAAGTAATTAATTACTATTACTGTGTTATATCACTGATATGCTTTAATTATACTTTTTCTGAAAATTCTTAAGGGTAAACATTCTTAGCAAAAAATGTAATGACGGTATTTATAATATTAAATTATCTTTATATCTAAAAATAAAAATTACAGCTTAGATTTTCAAATGAAATTAATTTTTAATAAAATTTACATTAACCTATTTCTATCAAAATTTATTTTCATGTCCTTGTTCTTTTCAATCAAAACTATTAATAAACTATATTATTCATAGCAAAAAATTAGTTTACATTGATCAATTAATCATCTTTACAGTTTTGTTGCTATTAGAAGGGATATCAGAAAAATAATAAATTTAATATTAAATTGCATATCAAGTTTTCCTTACCTTCAACATCCGGAACAGAATTGTAACAAGAAAAACAATTACATATTTTTAATATTTATTGCTAGTTTCGAATGAAAAATATCCAATATTACTGATGATTAATTAAAAAATGTAATAATAAATATTTGTTTTTTTTTTGTACCATTTCAGAGATCTAGGTAATAACAACATAAGTAGTTTGCCAGGAAAAGTGTTTGACATGGTGCCAAATTTAGAAGAATTGTAAGTAAAAGTTTTGTGTTAAAATAATTTAGAAAATTTTATTTAATACCACAACCTACTCAGTATGTAACAAATCACAGTGATTCAAATCCTGAATGAATTATGTACTAGTAATTTGATATTAATGCTGGAATTCACGAATGTAGTTGAGAAAAGTATTTATTTTGAAATTGATTATCGATTTTGTATGAAATTTATATAAGGCTACATTTTCTATGATATTTTTTAGGCGTCAAAACATAATTTTAAATATCCAAATAATACTGCAGTAAACTTAAGATCGTATTTAGTTAAGAATTATATTTAGAAGTGTTTATGAATGAGGATATAACGATTTATGAATTGCAGTATTTAAAATCCCTTAAAAAAGTTAAGCGTCTGGGAACTTTCCTTTATAACGGAGGTTTCCCTTCTTTAAAATTTATAATTATATAAAAAATTACTCCACAAAAATTCCAATATCAAAAACTTCTAGCCGTTTATGAAAATATTTAGAACTGTAGAATTTTGCTGCAATAAGTATTTTTAATAAACATTTTAAAGAGTTTATTATGTTAACTTCCAGTTTATTAAAAAAAAGATGCTAAATTTTAAATACTAAAAACTTTTAGTCTGCTACTTAATAACTGTTATATTTAAATTAAACAATCATATTTATCTTAGTAATATTATTTTCCACTTTTTCGTGTCTTTTATTCCAGATATATTACAGTATATATTGTTCCACATAATAATGACTATTTTGAAATTCTCAAACTTTAAATCCTTAAAGACTTTACAACCTATTAGCCTCAATTTTTTTTATTACTTTTATCCGGATAATTCTGTTAAAAATGACACTTTAAAAAAGAAATATAATTTAAACAACAACAAACATTAAAAATTACTTTAATGATTATATTTGAAATAGGATAACAGACAGGAAGGATAATTCTATTTAAGTTAAATGGAATAATACTTAGAGAAAATATTATTTTTTTATTTCAAAACATAAAAATGGTTTGCTGGTCAAGTTAAATTGTTTGATAAATATTTGTAAACTAAATTATTTTAGAAATAGAAACGGATATAAGTTAAAATGGTGTCATGTACATTTATGTTTAAAACTTATTTTAAAAAGTGAGAAATGTTTTTATTTGCTTATACGAAAGCACTTTTTGCTGTGTAAGTAGTTTCCTAACACATAACTGGATTCAGTCGATTTTGGTCTTAATATGATTTAAAATTCTGAAATTGGTTAGGTTAGAAACATAATTGGTAATACTTAAAATATAGTAAGAAATAGGATTCGAACTTTTATATAATATATATTTCATAATCTCAATTAAAAAACGTAGTTTCAACCCAATATTGGCTTAAATTTAGTGCACTTAGATTAATGTGAGTTGGAGTCTCGTTGTCGAGTTAACAAGGTGGACCTAGAAACTATTAAAAGTATCTGTACCTAGAATCTATTAAGTCAGCTAGAACATGTAGTTGAATCCTAGTGAGTGTAACTATGAAATCTTCTTAACAATCAGGTTTGAAATTTTTGTTGTGTTTTCGTTAGTTAACTAGAAACTACTTCTAACGATAGTTAGTTAAGAATTGTTTATGAATCTTAGAACTAATTTCTAGTTAACAGAAAGGATAATTGTCATATAAGCAAATGAAAAAAACTAGAATAGAAAAAATGTAAGCACCTTCATAAAAATGTAACTGCAAAATACTTATCGAATAAAAATTTCAAATTCTTAGAACGAGTTAACTAGTTTCTAATTAACTGAAAAATTGTAATATCTAACTAGAAGTAGATGAAAAGTAAGGTCGGTTTTAATAGCTATAAAAACTTAGTTAATAACATAATTCATTGATTTGCAGTCTTCAATAAATTCTAGTATACTTAATTTCTTGCAAAACATTTTAACTAGATATCTAGATTTTTTTAACTAGATTTTTTCTTGTTCTAGGTAGCAATACTATATCTATAGTTCAATAGGCATAATTACTTCCCACCTAGGTATTCTAGCCAAATTTGTTAAACTTGGTTCTAGGCAACCTAAAAGCTAAAACTGCTAAGCTAGTATTGCCTACAACATAAAAGATGTTAGCCCAGTTTTACTGAGGAAATCGACATTTTTCATTGCTTTCTATACCTCATTTTTATAATTATTTCAGCAAAAATTATTTATTTTCCAGTATAGTAAAAAAATTGTAAATTAGTTTTATATTTTAGTTTATAAGTAAATTAGTTTTATATTTTAGTTTATTTTTATGGATTTATTATAAATATTGATATATATGTAATTCTATGTGAATGTTTAAATATTTTAATACTTTTTTTATTTTATTATCCTTTTACAAGAGCTCTGGCCGACAATTTATTAACAAAAATTGATGTTGAGGCATTTTTTGGATTAAATAAACTAAAACGATTATCATTACAAAATTGTGGGCTTACTGTATTACCAAGTGATTCATTTCGTAGCATACCAAATCTAGTGTCATTGTAAGTATCTGGTAAATTAATGACAGTAATTAAATAAAAATAATATTAATTTGTATTTATTTTTTTTATGTTCTTTCATTTTTATTATATTTTTTTTTTCAAATATATAAATATTCCATTAAAAAAAAAAAAACTCTATATATTCAAAAACTTTGCTGATGGCTAATTTAATTGCACTTATTCATCTTGCTATCACCAATACACCAACTTAACAAAATAAAAATATTCTAATTATTATTCGTATCAAAATGAAAATGTAATATTTTTTTCTTAATCCATTTTAATCATTCTAAATTACACGTTTTACATAATTTATGTACAAAAATTGTAAAATTTAAAATTATATGAAATATTACTCGAAACATTCATTTAATTATGCACAAAAAAAAAAAAACAAATTAAAATTTGCACTGAAATAAAATTAAGGCTTCTCACTGGCAATGCGTTAGCTAGTATGGAAAATTCAAGTTTGAAAAATCTTCATACATTAAGGACATTGAGACTTGAAGGAAATTTATTCTACAGGATACCAACAGATGCTTTAGCAGAAATTAAAACACTTGAAGCACTGTGAGCATTTTTTTTTTTTATAAAAGATTTTTTGTTATCTTTTAAATTTTTTTTAATGTTTTACTTTTACTATATTTGTGTGTTTTTGTTTTATGCTTTTGTAATAAATCAAAAACATATTTTTGTAGTAATAAGAAATTAAATTGTACATAAAAAAAAAAAAAATATGAAAAAAATTCAAAATTGTAACTAACAAGAAAGCTAAAAAATCTTTCAGCTCATTTCTTGTATAGAAAATTAATTTGGCATTCATTTTTTATTTTGGTTGTGGCTTTCATTAAAATTTTAATCTTAAGTATACAACATAAAAAAAATTTAAGTAAATTATAATTTTTGGCTTTAGAAATTATAGCAAAAATTTCTTCAATTTAATTAAGTTTTTATTCGAAAATACAAAATTCATATTACGATTTTTCATTTAATTGGTAATTTATTTGAGTACGTTAATAATAGAAATATAAATATTTTGAAGAAATTTAAATATTTATCAAAAAAAAAAGATTGGAAATCATCAAAATTATTAAAGCTTTCGGCAAAATATTTAGTTCCTTACATGAATTTAATGTTTTTAGTTTTTAAATTTTTTTTGCAGGTTTTTGCAGTGAAATTAATTGTTCATTGGCAATAATTAAAATTAATTACAAAAAAATTTCGGATAATTTTTTTCTATTTACGACTAATTATTTGTTATGTAAACGACCCCAAATATCTATATAGTTAAAAATTCGTCCTTAAAGATAAAAATCAGCAATATTTATAGAAATGAACTTAAAAAGGTTTTTCTGGCTAAATTATTTAATATAAGGTGATATAAATAATAACTGTTAAGGATTTTTTCAGATATTTTTAGATTAATATGATTAACTAAGATGTAACTACGACATAAACATAAACATAAAGTCTGTTCTATTATTTATAAGATTTAAAGGCGAAGAAATAAATGTAATGTCACTAATTTTACATGTTACTTTTTCTTATGTTAAAATACTAGACTAATTTTATGTTTTTAGTTATTATCTATACATATTAATAATTTAATATATATTAAATTTAATTAAATTATTATTCATATCAGCTGTTATTTTTGTGAAATATTAATTATTTAAATACTAAATTTAGTATTTTTTCTACATTAATTCGCTCAATTCCGATTAATTCATTTAGTTTTCACGTGATTAAAATAAATCTACATAAGATTTATTATTTGCCAATGAACAGAAAATTCATTGATTTATATTTTTAGTAATCTTTTCCAAGAAAATTCATTGATTTATATTTTTAGTAATCTGGGCAGTAATTTATTGACAATAATAACAACAGACGATTTTCCACAACTACCAAATTTAGTTGTTTTGTAAGTATTTATAGATAAAAAAAAATAAATTCCTACTAAATTCGAATTCAAAAATTATCTACACTGTCTTACCAATTCAAAAAAAAAAAGTAGTTCATATGTAGATATAATACAATCTTACAGTCTACTACATTAATATTTTATTTTATTTTTTTTTTTATTTCAGGTTATTGAAACGAAATCAAATCCATAAAATAGCATCAGGAAGTTTTTCTAATTTAACAAATTTAAAAATACTGTAAGTATAAAACCATAAAAATTTCATTGTAGTTTCTTTTATATCGTAAACAGAATCCTTGAACTTTTTTTAATTAAAAAAATGCTCTAAATTTAATATTGATTTTTATTTTAGCTAAAGTAAAGATTTCATTTTTATAGTTCTTTATCTAAAATTGTAAATTTTAAGTAAATGTATTAAAATAAATAAAACTGAAAATTGTCAAATAAAAAATTTAAGGATAACACTAAAACTAAATGTTAAATTCTAACTTGTTGAAAATATTTTCATAAATTCTATTAATGCAAATTAACTTTGAATTTGTTCAATTAATTTTTTTTGTAATATTTTTAATTTAATACAAAATTTAAGTAAGTCAAAATTTACGAAACTTAAGCCAATTTTTATCTAAATCTTTAATTTTAAATTAGAAAAATATTTTTTATTTTCACAGAGAATTAGATGACAATTTGCTGAACACATTGCCAGCTGGCTTAAATCAAATACAATTACAAGAATTGTAAGTATTATTGTAAAAAGAAAGGCTAATATTTTTTTTTGAATTATCCTTCAATTGAATTTATTAAAATCAAAAAAAATTTTTTTTGGTTATCCTTTTAGTTTTTATTGTTATGACATGTAAAATAATATTTTTTTTTATTAAAAACTTTGAAAAGATTTTTATTTAAGATAAAATTCTATTTTTAGATATTTTGTACGAGTTTGGACTATTTTTTTTTTTTAAATGCAATGCCAAAATATTAGACAAATCAAATTAAAGTTTTTTCGTTCATATTCATAAAATTATGTTTTTATTAAAACTATACTTTTATGGTCAAAACTATGACAATACACGATATGTGAGTTTTTTATTTCGGGTTTTGTGGTTATATTTTTGATGATGGATGAAAATTATTATATTTTTTTTTTTTCGGTGTAATCAATATTTGTGGTAAAAATTATGATATGTTTAAGTCTAGACCATATCATTTATTAGAAATTACGATTAGGATAAATATAGGAGTAAAAAAATAAATATAGAAAGCATAACTTAGTACTATATCAAAAAAAACTTTTGTTAGATATTATATAAATAGTAAATTAGATTTTTTGGCGTCATATAATAAGTTTAGTGCTTTTCGATATCTTTTTAATATCGGTAATAATATTATAGGGAAAATGATTAGGTATAATATAAAAATATATATTTAGTAAGAATTAATTACGTCAGTAGATATTGATTATTTTATAAGTGTTGAGGGTAAAAAAAATGTTAATAAGTTTATTTGTTTGAAAATTTATGCTTAATCTACTCTATAATAATCCTTAATTATAATTAAGCACTTAAAATTAACGTATTTAGATATGAATTCATAAAATTAATTGAATTTCGTATTGAAAAACTAAACTTCTATCGGAAAATAACATCATTATAGAACTTTTCCGATAACAGTTTTGTTTATTACCAAAGTGTGTATATTATACGAGTAATTTAATAAGTGATTAAACATTTTTATTAAAATTTTTTAAATACAACATTAATTAAACAGACAGAGTATAAAACTAACAGTTTGTAATGGTAATTGGTATAATTTTAGCTGTTAATTACTATAATTCGACACAACTTTATAAAACAATGTTACATACAGTTTAACAAAATATGATCCACTAAGGATTGAAAATATTCTGAAAATATATATTGATTCTGTTCAAAGGTATCCTGATAATTAATATACAGTATATTTTTATATTACTTTTTAAACATTGTTTTCAATGTTTTAAACATTGTTTTATATAAATTTAATTTACTCAATGAATACAAATCAATTATAATGGGCTTTTCTATCTCTCCTATATTATTTAAAGGAACACTTATAACAATTAATATAATTTCAATAATTAGATTTATTTGCTGTCCATATTTTTTCACTAATTTTCACTTATATTTGATTAAAATTTTACCTCTGAAAGCTTTAAGATCCAAATTAAATTAATATAAAAAATTTGAACAAGAAAACTAAAAAATTCTTATAAAACCAAACAAATTATTTCACAAAATTTAATAATGATTCGTAACTATTGCATTTTCAACTAATTTTGACATCAACTATTTATTATTGTGATATGTGCACTTATATCCTTTATCTGAGTACAATAAAATAAATTTACTTTCACCTTCTGTTAGTACACAATATATTTCTAAACCTGAAAATAAAAATATTTATTATCTTAAAACATTTTCTATTTTCTGAAATAAAATGACCAGAAGAAGGAAACATTTATCCTTTCCGATACACTTTATTTTTTATAGAGAAAGTAAATTTGTATACCAAGGTTAGAAAATAAGGATGTTACATATTTCTAAAATTCTATATACATATATTCTTTATTTATACAAGTTCATTTTCATAATAAATTATGTTGGTAATAAAAATAGACATTACACAAAAATATAAATTAATGTCAGTTTATTGAAATAATGTAATTTGATAGAGAATTTTATGAAAGTATAAATATAACTATGAAATATATTTTAGTAGAATATAAAATAAAGTATTTTAAATGAAATGAAAATTAATATAATGATTTTAGAGGAATATCTAGAGTTCGTTCATATTATGATGATAAAATCATTATATGTATTTGTTAAGAATAAATAAAGGAATGAAATTTCTATTCGAAATTACTTTGTAGTAACTTTATAATCCTCTTATTTTAATCCTTTAATTAAAAAAAAAATGTACCTTATACTATGCTATATCAGCTAATTCCTCATTTTGCATGTTGAATAGTTCCAGAATATAACTACAGAAAATTTCATTTAGATTAATCAGAATGATCAATAATTTTGTAAGGATTTCATTAATGGGCTTATCGTTTTTTGTAAAAATTAGTTTTTTATCAATGCAATGTTTTAATGCACCAGCAAAGATAAAACTTAATTTTCCATCGCAAAAACTGAAAATATATAATTTTTGTATTTGTCTATTTTGAATTTTATTATTTTGTATTCTGTTTCTATTTTCTGTTGTCTTCCAAAAAATCATCTAAATATTAAAGGATATTTCCTTCCGTACATTTGCATACAGTATACGTCGTATCTATAACATAACAAACATAAATGAAAACATAGATTGTTCTGTGGATACGAATCATTTTTAATTTTTCGAAAAACAAATTTGATGACATTTTTGTAACCATAACAAAAAGTATAACCAAATCCTTTTGGGGTTTGATTGCCTCCGCAAATTTTTTCAAACCATTATTTTAAATGAGAAAACTTACATATATTTTTATTATGAATTTTTGGATAAATTTTGGGTTACAAACATTTTATGGTTTGGATTTCAAAATATAACTAAACCTAACCTAACAGATTATATTATGATTTATATTTATCTTATTCAGCAAGAGTGAAAATGCAAATAATTAAAAATATTTTTCTTGTAGTTAATTCAAAATATTTTATAAATTTAATAATCTAATCTTGTAGTTTTCTAAAAATTATAAAAATATTAAGACACTTATTTGTTATGGCTTTTCAGTTCAGCTTCTGGAAACCGTATAAAATGGATCAATCAAACAGATTTACCAAAAAGTTTAAATACATTGGACCTAAGGGCGAATCCATTAGTTGGTGTTAAAAAAGGTGCTCTACAAGGAATGACAAGACTTCGTAAATTGTAGGTATTTTTCTGAAAATTTTTCTATTTAGAATACTATGGAGAAAACAAGAAATTTCGAGCAGATGCTCATAATTAATATTCAAGAATTCTATCGGATGTACGGACTCTGAAAGATTTTCCTGATTTAGATGGATGTATATCATTAGAAATTTTAAGATTGGATCGAGCTGGATTAACCAATATTGCACCAAATTTATGTAGAATAGCACCAAGACTGAAGAGTTTGTAAGTTATAATTATTAAAATTTGATAAAATTAAAATTTTTAATTGGAAAAAAAAATATTTGTAGAGAACTGAAAGCCAATGTTTTGTCCAAAATTCCCGATTTAGGATCATGTAAAGAATTACGATTATTGTAAATTATTTTAATTTAATAAAAGTCAGTAACTAAATCTTAATATTTTTTCTGTTTAAAATATTTTTCTAGAGATTTATCAAGCAATAACATTGAATCATTATCAGGGAAGCCATTTCAGGGTATGCTGAATTTACATGATCTCTTGTTATCTCACAATAAAATTAAAACTATTCCGAATGATGCATTCACTGGTGTAGTTAGATTACAGTCTCTGTAATTTATATTATATTTTCTTTAGAAACTTTTCATAAACGTTTTTTTTTTTTTTTTGCAGGGATTTAGAAGGGAATGGCATTGGTTTCATACACGAAGAAGCATTTTCTAATTTTGGACAGTTAGAAGATTTGTACTATTGCTGATTTCTGAGTTTTCAGATACATTTAATATATAATTTTTTTTTTTTTTAGAAATTTGGGTAATAATATTTTTCCAATTCTTCCGTCTGGAGGCCTACATAGGCTCTTACATTTGAAGACATTCAACAATCCAAAATTACGTGAATTTCCGTCGCCAGAATTATTTCCACGAATTCAAACATTAGTCCTGTCATACGCCTATCATTGTTGTCCATTTCTACCACTTATCACATCAAGTGCAACACGAAAACCACCATTAGTTCATGAAGCAATTTTATTTCCATCTAGTGCTGAATTCGATATGAGCCTATGGAATAATAGTATGACAGATATTTGGCCACAACTGCGTAAGTTTAAAAATATCTTTTCGCAGAATAAGTTAGATCAGCAACGATTAATTTCAGATAACCTTAGTACAAAATTTGGTTCACAAATGAATGAACTGTGGGATAGTTTTGGACAGGACTTTGTATATCCTGGAAACTTACCAGCATATGTTGAAGAATATTTTGAAGATGATGATATTAGTGGGCCACCACGTCCTCTAGGTTCAGATGTTACACCTGGATCAGTACAATGTCTTCCTTTACCAGGACCTTTTTTGCCGTGTGCTGATTTATTTGATTGGTGGACATTACGTTTTGGAGTTTGGATTGTTTTTCTCTTAGCCATGTTGGGAAATGGCACTGTTGTATTTGTACTGCTGTTTTCACGATCGAAAATAGATGTGCCAAGATTTTTAGTTTGTAATTTGGCAATTGCAGATTTTTTTATGGGTGTATATTTGGGAATTTTAGCAATTGTTGATGCCAGTACATTAGGTGAATTTCGAATGTTTGCAATACCTTGGCAAATGAGTGTTGTATGCCAAGTTGCTGGATTTTTGGCTGTTCTATCATCGGAGTTGTCAGTATACACATTAGCAGTGATTACTTTGGAGCGGAATTATGCTATTACAAATGCGATACATTTAAATAAACGATTAACTCTAAAGCAAGCTACTTATATAATGATTTTTGGTTGGACTTTTGCTTTAAGCATGGCAGCACTGCCTCTAGTTGGTATATCAGATTATCGTAAATTTGCTGTGTGTTTACCATTTGAAACGACAACAGGAATAGCAAGTTTAAGTTATGTTGTTGCATTGATGTTTATAAATGGTTGTGCATTTCTCACACTGATGGGATGCTATTTGAAAATGTACTGGGCAATACGTGGTTCACAAGCATGGAATACGAACGATTCAAGAATAGCTAAACGTATGGCACTACTGGTATTTACAGATTTTCTTTGTTGGTCACCAATTGCATTTTTTTCTCTTACTGCCATTTTTGGTTTACAACTTATTTCACTCGAACAAGCCAAAATATTTACTGTCTTTATATTGCCATTAAATTCATGTTGTAATCCATTTTTGTATGCAATCATGACAAAACAATTTAAAAAAGATTGTGTTATGTTGTGTAAAACAATTGAAGAACAACGTGTTTCAAAAACTGCTGGAATTCGTGCTGATCGACGTGGTGCCAAAGAATTACCTCCATTGTTGCCAAATCCGCATGTTGGTTGTCGTTGTTTACGTATGCTACCGCATGAAATGCCGAAATGGCAAAAATTCCCAAAAAAAGAAAGTCTCATTACAAGAGCATGGAATCGTTTAGTTTGTAAAAAGAAAAAGAAACCAGAAACACGACGACGTCCAGCACGTCCAGATCCATATACGTATCAATTTGCTGAAATTAAAGCTAAAAAATCAACTCGAGCCAGTTCAATATCAAGTGAAAATTTCTGTTCATCACGTTCTAGTTCATGGAAAAATGGTCCACCAACAGCTCATAATTGTCCAATACCATTAAGAATAATGGAACCAAGTCGTAGACGTCATTCAGCATGGTTAATAACAAGAAAAACATCACAAGATTCAAATTTATCAAGTTCACGAAATGATTCATCTGCATCAGCAACAACTGCCAGTACATCAACATTTCGTTTATCTAGATCAAGTGCAAGTAGTACAACACCTTTAACTTCTATTGGTATGTTATATGGTATATTTAAATATATTATTATATATATTTATTTTGATCGGTTTTTTTTTTTTTTGAATTGGTTAGGTGGACCAACAAAACAAAATTCTACATCAAAACCAAGATTGGTAAGACAACAAGCTGTTCAAGAAGAAGATGATTCATCGCCACCACGACTTGGTGTTAGATTTTTACCAACAATACCATCAGCAGCTGATAGTAGTGTTGTTATGGATGAAGACAATAATTCAAATAATGATCAAATTGTTTCAACACATTTATATGCTGTACTTGAACAAAGTGGTATTCCAAAGGCAACATTATCTAGTCCCAAAGATAACGACAAACCGCCATGATTTAAAGAATATTTTTTTTAAATTTTTTGTTTTATATATATATATATATATATACATATATACAAAAAATGAAAATATATTTATAATATTTATTTTTCAGTTTTTGAAAATAAATATTCAGAAAAAAGGCTTTTTTTTTTATGTTAACCTCTACAAATATTAATTTATTTATAATTCATTAAAAAAAAAAACATAAAGTTATTATTAGATTTTATAATTATTAATAAATTAAATTATAATATTTATATAAACTAAAAAAATATTTATATATATTTTTTTAAATTATAAAATATGAAATTTATAAGCAAACTATATAAAAAAAAAAATTTAAATAAAAACTAATTCAAAGCATTTATACATAAAAAAATTATAAAATTGGAAATTATTTCATAATTTAATAATAATAATAAAATTAATTATAATAAATTTTATGAATTTAAAAAAGAAATATATAATAATTATTATAATTATAAATAGAATTAAGTAAAATTGTTTTAAGTAAACGTGATATATATTCTATGATTTTTTAAAATATATTTTTAATTATTAATTTAAATAAATTATTTTAAAATTGTAAAAAAAAAACAAAGTATATATTTAAAAAAAAAATATAATTTATTTGAAATTGATTAAAAACTAAATGTGGATAAATGAATTAAAATTATTTTAAAATATAAATAAAATAAAAAATTATATTGAAAAATATTGTACAACAGATTAAAGATAATAATTTAAAAAATAAAATCAATAAATGAAATTATTTAATTAAGTAATAATAAATTATAAAAATTAACAAATCAAAATTACTATTCGTATATATTTATAATTATTTATTTTTCAATCGCCTGAAGTTATGCAAAACTATAAAAATTGAAATGTATCTTTCTAAATCGTTTGTTTCTTTTACAGATTTTCGTATTTTTGTTATATTTTGGGTAATATTGGAATTTTTACAAAAACAAAACAAAAACCTAATCGATTATATTAGAAATTAAATTTCCTTTATACCAAATTTGTAGGATTACGCTTAAAAAACTTAAAAAGTTAAATGTAAAATTTTCAGTGTGTTATTTATTTGTTTTGTACAAGGCATTTCTTCAGTTTATAATTTTGGAATCCGTTTTGATCAAATAAAAATGTACTGCCTCGGTTACACATTTTAAGATGGTGCATACCTTCGTCCAGATTGTGACACAGAACGATTTCTAGGATTGGAACTTTAATATGAAGTCTACATTTAAAACTCTATAACACAATATTTCAAATTTTTATGAAAAGGGAACTTATTAAATTTTTTTTATTAATTTTTCGAATATCCTGTAAAGTTATTTATTATTTTTAAAATGTCATCTTTTGATAACATTTTCAACATATTTTTATTTTTATAAAAATCTTAAATTTATTTTACATTATAAAATAAATAAACGCAATTAAGTACTGCTTTAACAATAAATTAATATTATCCAAAAAATAAAAAAAAAAGGATTCTTCACATCATTTCAACTTTTTCTGGACAAACGTCATATGTAACACCTAAAATAAATTGAAAATAATTTTTAAATTTTAATAATTACATGTACATTTTCATAATAATATTTACCACGTTCATCATTTGATAGCTTTCTACTTCCAGTTCGCCAACATTTCTCATAATATAAATATCCCAAAGCTATAATTACACAAAGAACTAATATAGTTATTATAACATATGGTAATGAAATTAATTTGTCATTATTTATGCATTCAAATTTATTATCTGGATTTAATTCATAATTTTCATGACATTCACAAATATGTGGTGCAATACAATTTCCATTTTTACATCCATTAGATGTTAAATTACATATTGGTAAACAATGATTAAGATCACTATTTAATGTGGTATAACCATTCCAACAAATACATTTATCTGGTTCAACACAATCGCTATTAATACATTGAAGTGAACAATAAGGTTTACATATGCCATTATTGAAAACATATCCTTTTAAACATGTACATTCATCATTAAAACAATTAGTCGATAGACCAAAATTGTCAGTAGGTGTTAAATCATTTTCTGTAGTATGAGTTGGAGTAGATGAGTTACTATCAGTATAAATTGTAGTAGATGAATCATAATCGGTATAAGTTGTAGTAGATGAATCATAATTGGTAGAATCAAAATGAAAATTTTCTATATCAGAAGTATCACTTGTTGAATCATAAGCAAAATTTTCTATATCAGAATTATCACTTGTTGAATCATAATCTAAATTTTCTATATCAGTTGTTAAATAATTTTCTGTAGTATATGTTTCTAAATCGTTTTCTATACTAATTGAGTCATATGTTGTTGAATCATCATAATCAAAATTATCCCAATAATTTTCAATCGGTGTCGTAGATAAATCATTATAAAACGTGGTTTTCAATTGACAAGTTTTCAAATCATCATTATATTCATCACCCTCATAACAGCGACATACATTTGGCTCATTACAATAACCATATTCACAATTATCGCACATTGCATGACAAAAATATCGTCTTAAACCATCTACTTCAAAACCATCTTTACAAGTACATTTCATTGGTTCCAAACAATCTCCGTTAACACACTCTGGATAACAAATTGGAACACAAGAACCATTCACATATGCATAATTTGGTAAACAGTGACAAATATTTGGTGCTACACATATTCCATTTTGACATGATTCACAAATTGGCTGACAAATTGAATTAAATTGTTCCATAAGTTTAAAGCCATCATTGCATTGACAAATTTCTGGTTCAATACAAAATCCATTTAAACAACCGTCAGTACATATTGGTTCACAAGTATTATTTTGAACAAGTTTATAACCTGTATTACAAATACAATTTTCCGGACTTTGACAAAATCCATTCTTACAATTTGTACAATACGGTTCACAATTACCAGATTCGGTTAATTGAAAACCTTCTTGACAACCACAAAATACATGTTCACCATTCTTATATGTTTTATAATTATTTATACATTTTGGCTCACACGAACCGTTTGAATTATATTCAAAATTAGGCATACAAATACATTCATTTGGACCAACACATATACCATTATCACAACCATTTTCACAGATTGGTTCACATAAATTAAGACTGTTCATTTTATAACCATTATTACATGCACATTGTTCTGGAGCTGAACAATAACCATTTTTACACTGTTTACTGCAATGTGGTTCACATTTTATTGTAGTTTGTTTCGGTTCTTCAAGTAAATAATAGCCTTCGTTACATGAACAAATATTCGGTGCTGAACAAAATCCATTTATACATCCATTTTCACAAATTGGTTCACAAGTACCATTTGTAGATTTCTGATAATTTGATACACATTGACAGATATTTGGAGCAATACAAACTCCATGATCACAATTCCTGCAGTCTGGTATACATCTAAAAATAATTTTAAATTTAAATTCATTTTTAAATCATATATTTTGTTGAATTTACCTTGTTAATGTGAATTGTTTATAACCTTTTTTACACGTACAAACATCCGGTGATGTACAAATTGAATTTTCACATACAAAATTACAAACTGGTTCACATCTATGACTTTTTCTTACATAACCTTGGCAACAACCTTTCCGGATCCTAGTTCTTACAACCGACTACAATTTAATTTTTATTTTAGTATTTTTTTTATTTTTTAAGATTTTTAAATTTAATCACCTGAGTAACAAATTTTGTTTCATTACGTGTAATTGATTTTATAGCACCGGATATTGTTCTATATGTTTTCGTTACTAAATATGATTCGGGAACTCGTATCTTTTCAGTAAAATTAACAATTCTTGTACAAATTTCAAGATTTGTAACATTTAAATATATTAAAAAGATAAATAATGAAATTACATTAAATTTTAACATCATTTTAAATATTCTTTAAAAAAAAAACAGTTTTAAATTTTAATATTGTGTCCGCACTAGAATCTAAATCTAAAATGAGGTTAAATTTTGAATCGATTTGAAATTTTTTTTTTCTAAAAAACACAAAAAAAAAAAATTGCAAGTTTTATGATAAAAAAATTATATAAAGAAAAACAAAGGCTTCCGTTTAATGCTGTAACATATAGTTTCCGATGATAAACGGAAAGTGTTGTAAGTAAAAAAAAAATTGATTAATTAAAGATTCATATCAGCGTTAGTCATAGTTATACAAAAAAAAAAAGCTTAGTCCTATGTGGAATATAGAATCATCATTTCATATTTTCATAATTATGATTTTCCCTATGAAAAAAATCCTATGTACACAAAATAAACTGAGTATTGAGCAGATTAAGTTTTTATAAAAAAAAACTTCTTTGATACCAAAAATGTGACCCTTTCAAAATTATACTTTGTATAATATGGAAAAATTGTAAATGAATCACTTGTGGTTTATATTTATAAAAGTTATGGAATCATTTCGCGTAATAATTTGTTTTTTATCAAAATATTCCTTTTTATATTATTTAATATGCGTAACTATAAGCGAGTATTGTTATCAAAATATTTATTCAATATTTAAAATTTGAATCACATCTCCGAAATATATTTTGAATGAAAAATAAACCAATTACCTACATAAAATATTTTTCATAAATTAAATTTTAGAAAATTTATTGTAAGTCAGTCTTGCTTTGTTCTATTTGAATATCTTGCTATCAGTTATACAAGATTATGGTCATTCCAAATTTCAAACTATTGTTGTTTCTATTTTTTAACTGATTGTGATTTTAACAACCCTTACGCCAAGAATTACTTTTAATTTATTTAAATGAAAATATCGCAAAATTGCCTATTTGAAAAATGTCTTTGGTATTATTAATTTTAAACGATTCTCACTAAATTACTAATTTGTAAACTTTATATGCGAGCCATAATGACGTATCCATAAAACTAGTAAATGATCTAAAACTTAACAGGGAAAATATAAAATTTTCCATTTATTTTATGTCCAAAAGAAATTAAAATATAGTTTTAAAGTTTCGGTTTCAGAGACAATTTAGAAGATATTAAAACCTAATTAGCAGTTTGAAGTAACATGGTAGGAAAGAAAGTCGGAAAATTCTAACTATATATAATAAATTCTAACTATATATAATTTCTGTACTTTTGCCATGAATTATGTGAAAAATCCTAGTTTAGATGGTACGAAACTACGATAAAAAGTGGTATGAAAAAATTAGTTTTTTTATTAATTTTAAATATCTAACATTTTATGACAAAAATGAAAATGTCAATTAATAATCAAAATACGGTCTAAAAATAGAAAACTCCGGATTTAAAATGTATAGTACTTTTATTGATGAGATAATAATAAAAAAATCATTACAAAAAAATTTTAAGAAAAACAAAATTTATTTTCTTCAATACAGCGTCTTAAGATACTGGTAAGCATTGTTGTCTTCCCTTAATTCCACTCTTAGAATATCCAGGTTTACAAAGACAAAGATTTGGTGCAGTACAATATCCATTTGGACAACCTTGTGGACAGTGTGGCCGACATATATTTGGACTAAATTCATCTTGTATATAACCATTATTACAAGAACAAACATTACTGCCACTACAATATCCATTCAAACAAGGTTGATCACAATGTGCAATACAATTATGACCAGTCGAATCTAATGTCCAACCTGGATGACATCCACAAACATCTGGTTCAGCACAGAATCCATTTTTACATTCACTGAAAATTCATATTAATTTTATTTCATTAAATTTAAATAATATAAAATCATTCTCACTTTCTACAATTTGCTTCACATTTATCACCTCTTCTTTCATAACCTTGTAAGCATCTGCATACACCTGGTTCAATGCAACGACCATTTTTACAATTATCACATTTAGCTTCACAAAAAGTACCCTGTGCATTAACTTCATAACCTTTAGCACATTCACATGTTTCTGGTGCTGTACAATTACCATTGTGACATCCTTTAGTACAATGCGGTGCACAGAATTTTTTACTTACATCCAAAACATATCCTGATTTACATAAACATGTACTATCTGGTTGACATTCACCATTACCACAACCAATTGGACATGTTGATAAACAAAAACCAGCATAATTTCTAACATGATCTGGATAACAGACACAAACATCTGGTGCTACACAAATACCATTAATACAACCATTTTTACAAATTGGATCACATTGTAAATAATTGTGTACGTTACGTTCGTAACCATCACAACATATTTGAATTCTACTTAAAGATGGATCTGAACCATTACCAACCGGTCTCATAGAAGGATCACGTACTAATGATGCTGTTCTGAAAAAAAAAAATTACCAAAAAATTGACTATTAGTAATTTATAAGAAATTAAAATTGTAATAACTTACGGCACTTCAGTAAAACATACACCAGATGACATTTTTGAGCGAGTTTCATTTAAAAATTTTGCTGTTTTATCCATTGGTAGCTGTGGATATATATGCATTGGAGGATAATTTTGGTTATAATAATCTGATCCTGATCCATCATTATTTAAATGTTGATAAATTGAATGATTATGAGTTTCACTTTGATTATGAACTAAATTCAATGAATGTATTGGTTTAGTTTTAATACCAATTTGACCAAATATTCCCAAAGGACACAACAATAAAATTCCAATAAAATATAAATTCATCTTAAGGATTTTTATTTTATATTATAATAAATGATTTTTTTTTTTTTGTGTCTAGTATTTATTAGAGTTGAACTACAACTGAAATGCCGATATAAATTTTATAGATTATATTCTCGCAATATTTTCAAGACGAAATAATTATTATATATATATATATTTATTTATTTTTTACGCTTCCCACAATCGTTATTGTAGTTTGTTTTGATTTCTGTGAAATTTTCAAGGCAAAAGCGTAGGTGGTGTAAAGTTCTTATTTTTTTTTTCTGTGCTTAATGATAAACTTTTTTTTTTATATATTTTATATTACTTTTTTTTTTATAAATATTAATAATTAATTATGTTAGTAGTAAACAAATGCTTGTCAAGTGGATTCATATTATAGTTTGAATATTATAAAAAATTCCTAATATGTACTTCAAAATTAAGCAATAAAATTTATGACTGAACGAAACATCCATTAGATCTGGCTTTCATGAAAACTGAAAGCGTACTGCTTTCAATAACATAGATTGTTTATAAATTGCACAATTACTTGTACTGAAATATTTCTTTGGAGAAAATATATAATAGTTTTTTAATCCTGTTGAAATTATATTGCAATATGAGAAGTAAAATAGCGATGCGACATGTTATATTTATATGAGAAGGATTTATGTTATTAAAAGTATAATATTTAATTGAATTTAATGGAAACTAAAAATCTTATATAATTTCATTAATAATTTTCTTATAATTATTTTAATGTCGTTGAATTTCTTTGAATTAGAATTCTATATAATTTGCTTATCAATATGAACCAAACTTCTACAATTTCAATTTGTACTGAAACCAAAAAAGAAGCAAAATAAGGAATATCATTAAAAATTTGATAAATTTTGTGGTAATTGCTATGAATAAATATGAAATAATTATTCAATTATATCAAAATTACTTTTCAGGATGTCTTGAAAGTAATGATTAATTATATTTTGGTTAACGTGCATCGCAGATGCTCTGGATTAGAATTATTGCAAAATCGTTAAATTAGATAAATTTATATTTGTCCTAGTAATTCGTTGTTTTTCTTGAATCCACTTAACTTTAGCTTAGTCGCAGATTGTGCTGAGAATGGTTTTTATTTTTGAAACTGATATCCTTATTACCAGTTGCTATTAAAAAGGACGTCGCTATTAAAAGTTATTCCCAAATATTTATCAAATTATTTTAAATTATTTATTGTTATTGTAATTCGACAATTTAAAATTTAAAAAATGCTTAAAATCGAAAAACAATTAATTAAGCTTGCAAACCAAACTAAAATAAAAATGTTGAGAAATTATAGCATTGGATTCGCTATGTATTATGTTTGATCGAGGAAAGGCAATGGTAACTACAAGATCCTTGACGACAAATTGGGCGGCACACGACAGTACCAGCAACATAATCTGTTTAACTCTTTAATATAATTAATTTAATTCCAGAACAAGAGTTTTCTTAAAAATAATTAATGAAAAACGTTTTTCTATCATTTTCATTTGATTCGTACAAATTTCTGGTCCTTCTAAAATGTTCTATATTATTAAGAATTTTCTTATTAGCAAACTCCTCTACTTGTTATATTATTGCAGGTTCAAATTTTATATAATTTTATTAAGAAAAAGTAAAATTTTGGTCACAAATTATTATCAATAATTATCCAAAATAGGTAAAAATGTTATAGTTTCTTTGTCCAAGTTAGTAAATCATACAAAATACATAAAAATTTCATAAAATATTCTAGTTTTTCGAACATATATAAAAAGAAGAGTTTTTGAAAATTCATATTATGTATTTTAATTTGATTGTGAGTGAAACAATGATAATTCAAAGCTATTCTTTAGTTTTCTTAAACATAATTTTAATTTTATTTTATGTTGAGAATATATCAGCTAAAAATGAAGAAAAATTACATGAACATATAAAACTTGCACCAATAAATAATATTCCAATTACAATACTTGCACCAATAAATAATAGTAATTCTGATTCAAATGTTGATTTACCAGTATTACTACCAGGAAAATGTTGGACTAAACAATTGTAAATTTGTTATATACCATTAAACTTATTAAAAATAATATTATAATTTTATAATAGATCAATTTCACCACCACCTCCCGATGCATTCATACTTAAAAATCAAATTTACATAAAAGAATGCTGTAAGGGATATAAAATATCATTAGAACAACCAACTGAATGTATACCAATATGTGAACAAGATTGTTTAAATGGTATTTGTACATCACCAAATTTTTGTACATGTTCAACAAATGCTGTTAAATCATTATCAAATAATTGTGTTCAAACATGTCCTGTTGGTTGTTTGAATGGTGAATGTTTTAATTCTCAATGTTTGTGTAATTCTGGTTATGAATTAGATGATGAAACACAAAAATTTTGTAGACCAATTTGTTCAAAAGTAAATATACCAGAAAATGGTAATTGTACTGAACCATATAAATATGACTGCAAGAAAGGATTTCGTTGGAATATAGAACATACAGCCTGTGAAGTATCAAAATGTGTGCCATTTTGTAGACCAGGTAGTCGATGTAATGAAAAAAATCAATGTGAATGTGATACATCAGGTGGATTTGTATTATTAAATGGAACATGTCAAAATACTTGTTCAAAGTTAGTTTTATTTCGAAATTTTAATTAAAAATTTTATATCATTTTATCTTTTTTTAGGGGGTGTACAAATGGTCAATGTGTTGACAAAGATAAATGTGAATGTACTTCTGGTTGGAAACTGAATATTGCACAAAATGGTTGTGAAAAAATTGCTACTGAATTACCAAATTGTACACCAATTTGTGGACCAAGTAGTCGATGTATAGCAACAAATCAGTGTGAATGTGATATTTCACGTGGATTTAAATTAATAAATGGAACATGTCAAAATACTTGTTCAAAGTGAGTTCCATATTTGGAAATATTCTTTAAACGTTTTAAATGATAATTTTTTTCTTAGCGGTTGTACAAATGGTCGGTGTATTGACAAAGATATTTGTATATGTGATTCTGGTTGGAAATTAAATACTAAACAAAGTGGTTGTGAAAAAATTACTTGTTCAAATAGCTGTGCACATGGAAATTGTTCACCAATTACTGGAAAATGTGAATGTAATACTGGTTATAAACTAAATAATGCTGAAATTTGTGTACCTCAATGCGGAAGGTAACTTAAATATAACCAGTATTGAAGTCAATTTATTAAAATATTTTATTTTAGTGGTTGTCCATCTCATTCAGATTGTGTTAGTCGAAATAAATGTAAATGTCATCGTGGTTATTATAATAAATTTGGACGTTGTCAACGTATAGAACTTATTGATGAATTAGTCCATGTTCCATTTAATAATAAAGATGACAAAGTCATAATAGCGTTATTAAATCAACCCAATAAAAACAATGATAATGAACCTATTCAGCCTGTTTCAATACCAATTTCATTAACGTATAATAATCAACAACCATTAGAGAGTAAAATATATTCTAGTAGCTTAGATCATATTTACAATAATCATACTACTAGTAAAGCACCAATCCAACAAAGAAGAAAAAATACTACTACTCCAATACCAACTACTAAAACTCATAGCCGAATACCAATACTATTAGCGGATAACAATCAACAATCATTTGAGAGTAGAATGAATTCTACTGCTTTAGAACATATTATGCATACTACTACTCAAGCACCAATTAAACGAAGAAGATTACGGAAAAAAACTACTACACAAACACCAACTACAGAAGCAGCTAGAATCGATAGAGTAACTACAAAAAGAGTTACAACTCGCCGCAGACTACCTACAAAAAGAGTACGAGCTCTTTTAAATAAAATACGTAGACATTAAAAATGTATTTAATTTAATTTATTGAGCTTCTAATAAATACATGAATTAAAAAATTGTATTAGTAGTATTTTTTTTTTTCAGATTTCAAAATTTTTAAATGTGGTTTATGTATAGTTAATTTTTTTTGAGTTAAAAATATGAGATAACTTGTTTTTAATGTTGCTCTTTGTGCTGCCATAAACGTTCACCTTTAGAAATCCGTCTTTAACTTTAGTTTGTCAATAAAACTTTTCCACTTTCCATTATAGTTTTTACCAGAAAATTTTTTTTTTTTTTTTTCAAATTATTTTAAATTAATTTATTTTTATTTAATTTATTTAATTAACTTACACTAAGACAAACTAATTAAAAAATTTTTAAATGAAATATAATAATATTTTATTTTTTTATTCAATTCGATAATCCTTAATCCATGAAGATTCTGGAATACATGTTCTTGATCTCTCATCATAAGAATATCTTGGATTACAAACACAATGATTAATACCAATACAACGTCCATTATCACAAGCTCTAAATTACAAAATAAATAAATTTTATATATTTTGAAAAACCATTCAATCATAAAATATATTTGAACATACTGATAACATGGATGTTGACAAACACCATTCTTTAAATCATAACCATTTGCACATGTACATTCATTTGGTGCTGTACATTGTCCCATACCACAATCTTGATCACATTTTGGTATACAACCATGTATACTTAATTTATAACCTTTTATACAACCACATTCATTTGGTGATATACATACTTGATGATTACCACAATCATTACATATTGGCCGACAATATTGTCCAGTATAATCTAATTCATAACCATAATTACAACGGCATGTACCATCTTTTTTACATGTACCATTCATACAACTAACTGGACATGTTTGTACACATTCAAAATTTGAATTCATTATATAACCATCAAAACATTGACATTTTCCTGGTTCTAAACAAAAACCATTTTTACATTTATCATCACAATCTGGTACACATTTTGTTGTATCATATTTATCACGTTTATAACCAGGACAACAAATCATTATAGCTGAATAATATTCTTTAACTTTTTCATTTAATATATTATAACGACGATCATATTCCAATAAAATTGTTCTTTTACAAAATAAAAAGATAGAAAATTTTATAAATGATTATTTTTATTTTTTTTTAATTAACATATTATTTTACTTACGGAACTTCTGTTCTACATTGAAAATTAAAATCTTCTTTTTTAAAAACTGTTACATTTCTATTCTCATTTAAATGATAAATTTCATCGTTTCTTACAGATTTTGATAACACTGAATTACATAAATTAAATATTATTGCAGTGATAAGAATATATGTCAAATTTAAAAACATAGCTTTTTTTCTTTTTTTTGTAAAATTGAATATTTTGTACTTTATAAAATATAAATTGATGTGATCTTACACTTAGTTTGATTACAAATAATTCTTACAATATTTTCGAAAATTGAATTAAGTCTTAAAAAAAAAAAAAATTATGTATTTAAATAGAAACTTATTTTCCTTATCAGTCTCTGAATTTTTGTTAGAGAGTGTAATTAAAAAAAAAATAAATAGAATATATATGTTAAGATGAAACCTTCCGGTTGTAAAGAAGAAAATTTCAAAATATTTATAAACAAACTTGGCATATATATTTATATATATATATAGATAGATACTCTAAAATTTTACAGATTAGCAAATTAATTCTATAATATCTTCAAAAAAAATTATAGTATTTTACTATAAATTTACATCTACAAGTTAATTTAAGTGTAGGAATTTTAATATATATATATTTTTTTTATTTCAGATTAGTAAAAATTATGACGAGTTTAAAATATATTTTTCTAAAATACCACTAACATAATTATAGTTAAAGAGCATAAGAATTTTAATTAGAATTTTATGTTTATCAAATTGGACTATAAAAAAGGGAGGCAAAATTTATTTATATTAGAAATATACTGTAAGAAAATATTATTTTGTCCCAAATTTTTTTTTTTACAAAAAAACGAGATAATAAAATCAAATCATTAAAATTCAATTTCGAATAATTTTGTAAAATTATACAGATAATAATCAAATTACATATTTGCAATACTAAATGAATTACTTTAATGAAAAAATTGCAGTACATAATATAAAACTGGACAATATTGTATTCAATATTGTTATAATTATATACTTTAATATACTAATTTAAAGAGTATTAATTGTATATAGTCTGTATTGTGTGGCAGCCAGATTGGACAACATAATTTTTTTCGTTAATAAGCCTGAAATAATAGAGGAAAATAGTGTTTTTTTTTCCATTTTGGAAAATATTTATTTTCGACAATTTAATCTAATTTGATAAACAAAATTTTACGAATATATTTTTGTAACATTTTTTGAATAAAAAAAATCTAAATGAATACTTTTAGTACGCAGCTTTCGAATACGGTAACAAGACGTAAAACTTGTTGTGTGGATTTTAGAATCCATCTTAGCTATCATTTGTAGTTCATCTTAACTTGACAAAAACAAGGAGCGTAATTAAAGCCTGCCTCATGTAGTGCTCACCGGTTAACATAAAATAAATATAGTAAATAATGATGTAGGAGCAAATAGCTCCTATAAAAACATCGTACTTATAGACAAAATTTAATCAAAATCAGAATTAAAGGTTATTTTAAGTAGTTTCGTTATAAAATAATATTTTGCTAAATGGCTAAATTTTGTGTCAAGCTAGAATTTTTTTTACATAAATAAATTTGTCAAAAATTAAATCGGTATTTAAGAAAATTAAAGAAATATTTTTTTTTTTTTTGTAGAAAAAACCATTTTAATTTAACTACTGTGGAAAATTTAATTTAATATTAGAAGGTCAACAATTACAATTATTTTTAAGTAAAATCTTTGGACTGAAGTATATTAATGAATGAAAACAATTTAAATGAATTAAATTCAGAGGAAGTTGATTTTATTTAATTAATATAAATTGACACCAAAATTTAAATATTTTTTATTTAAGAATTACTAAAAATTTTAAACCTCCTAAAACTATGCAAAATATTAAATATTTTATTCAACTCGGGAGAAAGATTTTTAAAAAAATACCATAAATAATGCTTCCTATATTATTTAAAAGTAGCATAGTTAAAAATTACCAGAAACTTTGTATTTTAAAAAAAATTTATTCAAATTTTACTGACAAGTATTTTAACTGACAAGTATTTTTTTTTTGGTAATATCAAAAAATACATTTTAAAAAAAATGATATATTATAGAAGTGTTCATAAAAAATCTTTAATAAATTATGCAAATGAAAAAAAAAGATAATTGATATTGAATTTTTTATACTCGACAACTTTTAGCTTTTGGTGGATATCGAATTTCATCATACAAATGACTCTCCATACTTTCTTTACGAATATATTGCTTTGGTACTTGTGTATAAATTGGTCCTGTTGCATAACTGTATAGATTACGTACCCCTACTGCAGAATTATTTGATGGACAATCATAAAATTCAGGAACTAAAATATATTAATTTTATTTATTTAAATTTTAATTTATTGTACATATAACTATATTTCACCTACACTTACTAGTATCAGTCTTTTTAAGATTTTGTGTAAAAGCTGGTAAATCTGGTAATGGTTTAACAAATATTTTTGGTCCTAATTGTTTCTGTAATCCTGTATCAATAGCACTAATATTCTCATTTGATGGCAATTCAATATTATGTTCTTTTTTAAAGTATTGTCGATAAAATATTAAGAAACCAATTAAAATAATTGCAAAAACTAATGAAAAAATAATCATAGACATGATTAATGCACTTAAATCACGTTGCTGATTCTCATTATTTAAAAAATTTGTTGTATTTTCAGATATTGCAGCTGTTAATTGTTGTTGATTCCAATCAATAATATGAATAACTTCAGGACTTTTTGATATATCATTATTTTGATCATTAGTTTCTAATAGTGCTGTATCGTCTACTAAAATTGTTGGATTTTCCGGTGTTATTAATAATACTGTTTCGGGTATTGGTGGAATAGTTGTTAATTCAATTGTTGGAACAATAAATGTTATCGTATCTGTTGTAATTAAATTTTTTGCTAATTTATCTAAATTATCTGTTAAATTTGAAATTGTTGAATTTAATGATCCTAACATTTCATTAGGACTAATCTTTTCAAATGGTATTAATTCTTTGGTAATTGTTAATTTTGTTGTCGATTTTTCAAATATACATTGACCAGTTTGTGGATTACATTCTTGTGGTTCACATTGACATAATGTTTTACACATTGAACCATAAAATCCAGATGGACATGGTATATGACATCTGAAATACAATTAATTAATAATTTTAACTTAAAACATTATTATATTTCTTTAATATATACTTATCACCAATCCATCCACTTTGGCATCGACATCCACCATTTTTATGATCACATATTGCATTATTTCGACATTGACATTTCATATAGCATCCATCACCCCAATGATCATTAGGACATCCTAATAATTATTTATCAAATTAATTAAATAAAGACAATTAATTATTAAGAAATTATTTTACTTTGTGTACAGTGACGACCAATATAACCATTTTCACATTTACATTCATCTGGTCCAAAACAATAACCTCGACCACAACCACCTCTACATATTGGTCGACAAATTGTTTCATTTCCTGATATTATACCAGCATATCCTTCACAACAAAATCGTATTGTTCTTGTTTTGGTAACATTCTGCAATTCATTTTTTTTTTTCAACGAAATTATTGTTATAATTATTTAAAAATTGCCTAAAGATATGCAAGAAATTAAATGCAAAATTAATTGGGTTACCAAAGTAGAAGAAATTTTATTTTATTTTCGAAATTGTATTACGAAATCAATTTGATTAAATTAAGGTAATATTACTTCTTATTTCCTTAATAACATAATTTATTCTAAGATTAATAAATATCTTTTAGATTATTAAATTAGGGTTATAATTTCATATTAAATTCTTATTTTATTTTTGTGTTTTTGCGAAATGATATCTTCGCAACTGAAATTGAAATGTCAACAAGAAGTATTTTTCAACTTATATTAATTTCAATTATATTAATAAAATAGTGTTTGTTGGACATGTTGTTTATTTTACAGCAAATATAGCAAAGTTAAGGAAATTGTAGCATATTATAAAAATTTTTTTTAAAAGAGCAGTAAATTGTTGAATATTGTAAGAAAAATTATAACAAGATTTAGAAATATTATTAATGATATTAGAAATAAACAACTAACTTACAATATTTAAGTAGTAGTGGTTAGAAGTAGTATGGAATAAAACCTACAAAAAATTTGGTAATAAATTATGTTCGAAATGGCTAAGAAACTAGTATATAGTCAAAATTATTCTCGTCTTTTTTAATTTGGTAGGTGAGAGTACTTTAGTAGTCCCAATAATTTGATTATGTATCAAAATCGTGCATGTTGATGGTATATATTTAATAAGTATTTGTTATAAAAGAAATATTCTAAAACTGCTAGATTTGGTTGAAAAAATGTTAAGTAAATGGCAGCTCATTCCCTTGAAAATTACACTGAAACTGAAAATTACATTGAAATTTTGTAGAGATTTCAATTTTCTGTTTATTGCTCAAAGCACACCTCTAGTTACAGTGTAATTTCCGAGGAAATGAGATGCTAACCAAACTACATGTTTTTCAGTTATTTTAATTAAGTACAGGATCTATATATGCTATAGTTAAATACCATATTAAAGAGTTTAAAAGTACAATCCTTTTCAAGGAGTTTGTTTTAGCTTTCTTCAACAATTATATAAAAATTTAATTTTCAGAGTACTCTTATTCCTAATTTTCGGACCCCATTTTTCCAAAATTAAATCTGTTAAGCACGATCAGCTAACACTAACTCCAAGAAAATTGATGAAAACCTCAAAAGTAGAAAATACACCACTATACTTGATTGCAGTAACGAATGAAATGAAATTCTCGACCGTATACTTGATTCTACTAATTATTTTTTGAGAAAACTTAAAAATACTTAAGAATACAGTAAAATATCTCCTCAACAAATAATAGTGTTTTCTGACTAGCGTTTTGGTACATGTTTACAAATCTAGCCATAAAATATTCATGTGTTTTATTCTAATTCAAATTTAAATGTAGAATTGTAAAGATCAACAACATAAACAAAAATATAAATATATTTGATTTGTTTATACGTAATATCAAAATTAATGTCAATTAATTCAGAGTACGAAATATTGAAAAAATACTGCAGAATTTTCACTTTGCAGAATTTCATAATTTCAAACTATAATTAATTCATAGGAAGATTTAAACTTCTATTTGAAAATATTACTTAAATTCTATTAAATTTTTTTGGAAAATTGGAATGAATGAAAAGTAGAAATAAAATTAAATTTATTTAAAAAAAATTCAGTCTCAATATAGCATAATTACATTTACAATTATATCTCTCGTCTATCCCTATATGACGTCTAAACATAATTTAAAGACTATATATAAAAAATCTCAACATAAGATACTCTAACAAAACAGTATTATAAATCTCATTATATTTTTGTTGACATAAAATATGAAGGGCTGGTTATACAAAATATTTTTGTAAGGGTGATGGCCAAGGCAGGAAATTTCAATAATTCTCTTCGTAAATATATACATATATATGTCTACATAAAGCCCACAGAGAGTGTAGTGACCGATTTGACTATATATAACAAAAAAAATATAATAAATTGCTCTTTTTTTTTTTTTGTATCTGTATCATTTCTTATTTCAATTAATTTTAACAAAAATAATCAACTTTTTCTTATGTAAATTCTGAACATGGACAGTAAATATTATTTAAATTTTTTTTTTTAAATAAGATTTTCATTGTTTTTTTCCTGACAATTTTCGCATTGTATAATAAATTTTACATTTTACTGAATCTTATTTCGTATAATTCGCATTAATCCACATAAAAAATTTTTTTTTATAAACGATAAAAATCAACATCGTATTAATAATTTTGTTTATAAAAAATAATACTCTATAATTTTTTTTTTTTTGTATAATTTATTGCTATAGTTTTAATGTTGATAGCTGGAGTGCGCTATGTTTTTTTTTTCCTACAACCCAGGGGGGTTAAAAATAGAATTCCGCGCATTTTTTTTTAAATAGATACATTATACAAGCGGGCTAAATACTATTTTATATGAAATGCATTTTATTAAACATTTACAATTTAATGTGAATGAAAAATGAAACTGGTGGACAACAGCGTTAATAAATGGATATTTGTTTTTGATTTTGTTTTATTGAAAATGAAAGTACTTTCCCGTATTTAATATAAATCTGGTATATATAGAATATTAGGTGGATTCATTTTAAAATATGGGGTGGGTTTGAACTTCCTGGTTCAGTAATTTATAAATTTTTAATATTTGGAGTATCAAATTTTAGGAATATTTTTAATATGTAAAATGCATATTATTACTCAACACATAATTGTTACTGAAGTTTCCGATCAGGTTTAATAGAGAAACCTTCACGAAAGACTGTATTAAGAGTAATCTGCGCAGTAAATACGTTCTACAAAAAAAGCGCGCAAACTAACAATATTATTTAAAAGGAAACTTTACGCATAAATCTTAGTTTAAATGAAATTATAGAGTTAAGTTCTAGGTTTTGGAAAAACTGCAAAAAAATAATGAAAAAAGTTCAAAGACTATTTTTAATGTAAACATATAAGTTGAACATAAAATTTATAGAAAAACATAGGGATTACTGTACTATGTATTATGTTATGTATTGAGTAAATAAATAAATTATTTTTCTGATAGATTTATAAAAACTGGTCCAACATAAATTGAAACTAATAGTTTCAAATTTTTACGAGAAGCTGTCGATGTTTTGTAAATTATAGAAATAATAAATAAGATAATACCTTTGGCATTTTTTTCTTAAAACAATTAAAGAACTTAAAAATAAACTAGACCGGATACTAATTAATAATTTTTTATCTTAATAAATTTGTATTTTTCTTTTAAAAAAAAAATTAAATAGCAAATTTAAAGTATCTGCCTTAAACAAATTGTTTCTCATGGTATTATATAGTATCAAATTTTATATTTCCTGTTCATATTTCTAATATGTACATTTTAAAACCAAATAAACTACATAAATAATAATTTTCTTAGTAATATAAAACTATTAAAAAACGATAAATTTAATAAATTGTAAAATAAACGTGATTTAATATTTAGTGAAAAGATAAATACAAATAATAATAAACTAACAATTTTATTTTGTATAAACTCGTAGAATCTCTAATACATATTAAATTTTGACATGTCAATGTACGTATTAATGTCCTTGCCTTTAAAATAATTTTATTGAAAAGGAAATACTTTCAAAATTATTAAAACAGATTTTATTTTTTAAAATTTTGAATTGCAATCGTTATAATTTAAAAAAAATTATATGTTGGTATGTCGAAATAATGACAATTTGATAAATTTATTACAAGTGTCAAGGGCGACAGAAGTCACTGTCGGCAAAAAATTGGGATAAATCTAAGATTGATATGATTTGTTTCAAATTATATACAAAATTTAAAATATTCAATTAGGTATTCAATAAGAATTTAATTGCTAATTCAACACGAATTTAAGATTATCTGGTATTGAATGTCTTGGCTAGGATATGCACAGTCACAAGAATTGAAAATAACAAAAAAACTAATTTATTGATTTAAATTAGAAATTAGATACTAATATATAAAATTCTAGATTTAAAGTTATAGGAAAATTTGTATTTATTTGTTGCGCAATAATATCAATACCATCCCGCAAGAATGTATTTAGCGACAATATTTTGAAAAACAATTTTCCGTGGTTTTTAAATTAATAGTTTAGATGAAATGTCATATTTTGGTCCAATTTTCATGGACACAACTACTATCACAAAAAAAAAGCTAGTGGACATGTTTCTCTATTACCAACGATTTTTTAAGAACCGGTGGTAATTTAAAATGAATCGCCATCGGCCTCAAATATACTTTTGCTACAAAAATAATCAATTTATTATACATACATAATACCGGAACAAAAACTGAATACGAATTGTTTTGCGTTTCCTGTAAAATTTTAAAAATGTTGATAAATAAATTTAGCCGGGACGTTGTTCGATAAATAAATTTATATTCGATCAAAATTGCAGAATTAGCTATTTAATCACAGTAGATTATTAATTAATAATAATTCACATAATCTATGCCTCTTACTAATAATTTTAATGCAAGATCACTTAAGTAATCTTAATGAACATTAAACTATATTGACAAGATTTCATTACACAAATTGATAACATAAATTGACAGAACACTTTTTTTTATGATTTAATATCATTTTAGTTGAACAAAATTAAAATTTAATGAAATACAATGACTTGCAACTAGATTTGTAAATGCAATTATTATTTTTTTGTGGCTTCATTTATGATTTCAGTAATAATTATGCAATAAAAAATAAAATTAGTTACAACATATTAGTAATAAATATATTTTTTAATAATGATTAATATTATTTTTTTACTTCACATCATATTAAATAATCTTCATCAAAATATCGAAATACAATAGTAAAAGTAATTTAAATATTGCATAATCATAAAAATATACATAATTTTTTGCAAAATCTTAAAATATATTTATAACATAATTCACATAATCTAATAAAAACAAAATTATACTTTTCCTGAAATCCTATATCACGATCGATTTAATAAACACAGAAATTCAATCCTTATTGCAATATACCAAAAAAAAAAAATTTATATTATATATTTTTGCTTTCTTCTTCAACGCTAAATGCGGTACAGACAAGCCTCTAAATATCGGTGCACATTTACTAAAAAAAAAACTAGAAATTTAACACCAATTTTCTTCACTGATGTTTTTTATATAATTTTTTAAATAGTCCACTGATTCCAAATAATTTATTTTTATAAATTTTAATCATTATTTTTCTTTTGCGTAATTTTTGGTTCAAGTAATAGAGACGCAAAATAATCTCATATTAGAAATTTTTTTTGTAACCACATTTTATTACCACAGTAATATTCCATGTTAAATTTTTGTTTTTGTTAGATACACCCAAACCGTAACAAGCAATTCCCCCTCAGGACTACATTAAAAAAAAAAAAATGGATTAAATTAAATTAATATTTGATGATATCAAAAAAAAAAAATATGTTTTTGTAAACAAGTAAAACTAAACTTTTATTTTTTTTTGAAACAGGGAAACAAGTTTAAACTGAATCTAATGTGTAATATGAAGAAAAATTGCAATTTTAAAGAAAAATTATGTAACAAGATTTTTTGTTTTTATGTTCACGTTAAAAAAAAATCATTTTATTATTTTATTGTGCAGGTTTTTAAAGAAATTTTATTACAAATAAATTTAAAATTATCTTAATTTATTTTAGTAAAAAAATAAAAATATTTACTGAAAATTAATTCAATTTCAATTTCAGCTTTCGTTAAAATACAAATATGAGTTAGTAAATACTTCCTTAGATACAGCTTTACAAAAATTTCACGATTCATTAAATTGAAACTGGGCAAGATATTAGTTAATAAAGAAATAATGAAAAAAGGGTATGTGGACGAAATAAAAATAGTGTCATCATACAAATAACATTTTTTTCGTTGAGAAGTAAAAACTGGAATCAAATCAGTTTCAATAAAACATGATTTTGAAATTTGCATTAGTATTAAGTGGGCACTAAAATTACAATTTAATTAATTTTCAAAATAGACGTTTGTTTGGTATAGTTTTTTGTAAAACTGAATCCGGGGGTAAACTTAATTGCAAATGAAACCTGTGCAAAAGATAGGCGAAAAATGACACCAGTTTCATTTTGTTAAACGACTCGATATTCAATAAAACACGTTTGGGTTCAGTTTTTTGCCAAACTTTGGTAATAAAAAGGGAAACCGCTGTCATTGAAAAATAATCTAAATTTTTATAAAGGTGCGTAATCTAAGCTTTAAATATTAGACAAATTTTAAGAAAGCTTTCATAATTGAAAAAGGAAATATAGTTCAAAAGTGAAGTTTAGATTAGAATGTTAATCAAAATTCGAAAATTATATTGATCTGTATTCGAAATTATGCAAATAAATATATTTTATTAAAAAGGTTCTCCCGGACATTTTGGACCTAAAATTGATTAAATAGTATTTTATTTAAGGTTCTAAAATAAAAATCAACTGGCTACATCTCAAAATAAACAAATATTTCGATAGATATTATTTTTAAATAATATTTAAATTGTATATTTATTAAATAATCGAGTTCTAATAGTCCCACAAAATATAAACAGCACCTTATTTTATATATTAAAACCCATTATTTTCCATAATTCTGTAGGCATATACATACATAAAATATTTGTTTAAACTCAGAAAATCGTTGCAACTAAACCTGCAGGTAATTTAAATTAATTAATGACTTTATTTTTACTGCATTTTAGATTCCCTAATGAATTACAAAAATAGCATTAATTTGAAATAGAAAAATCGATAATCAGTAAACTATCATTAACTCTTTGTACGCCCATAAACAATTTAATTTGCATTAATTTTCTTTCCTCCTTAAAAGGTACCTAAGTTAAATTGCTTTTTGCTACCAATTTTATTGGGAGGTGTGGCAAAATTATAAATATTGAATGAAAACATGCAATCATTTTATTTTATTTATCATTATTTACAATTTAATATGAAACATACATAACTAATAAAATATTAAATTGATATTGTCTTCCTGAAAGTTTGATTTTCAGATTATTTATAACGATAAGTTTAAGCAACGACAGATTAAAAAGTTTTACGAATACCAACAAAAACAATTATGATTTCATGTCAAAAAGGTAAAACTAAATAAATTGGCAATTAATGTTATTATTTGTTTGGAAAAGAAATTGATAAATTTTGGAAAATGTTAAAGAAATTCAATTTAGATTGAAATGAGGAATTCACTGTCACTAAGCTCCAGAAAAATACTTAGATTGAAATGAGGATTTCGCTGTCACTAATTTCGTTATATTTAAAAGCGAAATTCTGCATTTTAATATAATAACTTTGCATTGAAATAAAATCAACTTTATATTTATAGTAAACCCAATAATTTCATTATTTTCAAATAAAATTTACAAATGATTTCATTTATAATCTATTCAATTTTTTTAATTTTTACATAAAAATCTTACTTCAATTTTAATAATTTCACGTATTTCCGTTCGATAATTTGAACATCTTGGTGGTATTTCTAAACACCAATTTGATGTACGAACACGTACCGTCCGTTGTGTTGGAATTTGTACAATTTCTGTATAATTTTCTTCGCGTGTACAAATATGACCATTTAATGCTGCTGGTATTAAACTAGTTATACCACCATTTTTATTATTATTAATAATTCTCACTGTATTATTAATTACTTTAAATGGTAGTGATGACGATGCCGACGATGAAATTGACGAGCATATTAATAATTGCTCAAAGAATATTAAAATTATAAATAACACTTTAACTGTCACTACAATTAATGATGTTCGGTTAATAAACATTATTTTCAATTAATTATTTACATAAATTATGAAGTGAATATAAAAATTTCACTGAATTAATTTTTAATTGAAATATACACAAAAAAAAAAAGAAGAATATTTCTAGATTATGTTTAGAATTGTATTAAATTAGTAGTTTTTTTTTTATGTAGAAAAATTCCGAATCAATATTTATAATTCTCTTATGACATCCGAGCGATCACTGAACATCCATTTACTTGTAGAATGACAAAATATTCTGACCATATTTTTTTTTTATTGTTATAATTCTCGTACTTTAGAATTTAGCAAAATTATTTTTATTTATTTAGTTTCCGATTGAAAGATGTGTGTATTCAGTAGCTTAAATTATATCTTATAGTTTAAATGGTATCATATTAAGGATTTTGAATTGTAAGAATTTGAAAGGATTTGGAATCAAATGATTTTATAGCATAACTTTAGTATCTGATCAAAACTTTTTAAAACCTCTTTCTACAATAAACCACTTTCATGATTTTTTAACTAACCCAGGTAAGATTACAAACCACTTTACTTAAAATAAGTCGAAGGATGCCGCAACTTTAAATTATATTTAAAGAAGTTACACGGTTAAATCTGTTGTGAAATTACTGAGTAAGATATAAAATTAAAAACATATAAAAAAAATCTTGAAAATTTCTCCGTGTGACTTTGGCATGTCTCGGGTGACTGGAATTATTTCGTAAAATATAAAAGCTAGTGCTCCTAATTGCTATTGGCAAAGAAGCATTAATCTCCTCTTCTGCAGTTTCTAAAAATAAATCTCTTTTAATCTTCCTGTTCTATATACTAACATACTCTTTTGAAATTCGGAAACTTTAACATAAACCCGAATTTTACCAAAATAAATACAAATTCTACATTTTAAAGCTTTTGAGAGATTATGTCCTTAAAATTGTTGCTCTTTCGACATAAAAAATTAATTGAGCAAAAAAAAAATTTCATACACGCACAATTTAATCAGACAAACTGTCTCTTACATTAAGGGAGCCGTATAACAACTAAATAATACTGTGCAGTTCACTCTGTAATCATTGCTTACTTATTTTGTTTGTCCAATTTAAAAGCATAATTTATGAATGTATATAAAAAATTAAATAAAAAAAAAATGCAATTTTATTTTATTTATTTAATTGACAAAATAAAAAAAACAACACAAAAATTTAACGCATTTATAAAACACGAAAACATAGATATACAAAGTTTGAGAACATTATAACATTTATGGTGTTAAGCTTATTTTGGGTGCCATTTACATTCAAGATAAAATACTTTAAGTTAACAATTTATAATTTTTATTGGGTTAATTTTCCACGATACTTTAATAAAATTAGAAAAATAAAAATATAGTGTATTTTTTGTATATTAATTTATTTTGGTTAAAGAGCACTTGTATATCACTATTCATTAAAGTCAGTATATATGTACCTATAATATTTATGTTATTGAAATGCACTGTTTATATTGAAAATTTATTTAGAATAAATATTTGAATATAAATTATTAAAAAAAACACTCTTTTTATGTTTGGGTGAACCCAAAACAGTAGGTGGTTTTAGGTGATTTTCGAAGTCAAGTTCAAAAATATTATATATTTTTTTAAAGGTGAATTAGATTTTGATTTTATGAAATAATATTGAACTTTTTATAAGTGCAATAAACAAGTTTGGAATATAAAAGGTTAAAAAATATTTCATGAGAATTTAATATGCATTGAATGAATTTATAGAAAAAAGATATTGAACAATTACAAATAAATCGCAGTGGGTTCAAATCCTACGTACATTAAGAAAATATTGTTAAGATTAGTGATGAGTACTAAAGGTCAATTAAATTTTAAATAAATATTTAGTTACACTATATGGTTGGTTATATTACCAAAAATTAAGAAATAAAAATCATTAACAAATAAAATAGTTTTAAACTTGTAATATTACAAAATTTTAAAGTGCTTAAATTTGAAAAATCTTGTCTCACAAGATGTCTTCATTTAAAAGATTGATAAACAAATTAACTAGCAATTTATTAAGATTGTATGATTTTCTATAATGAATTTTAAATGGTTTTTCTAATATATTATAATTATTACAACATGCAACGCAAAATATCACTTTAGTACTTTCTGAACATGAATTTTTGTAATTTAAAAATTAATTCTTTTTAAATTCCGTATAATATCAGAATTATCTTGGACCTTGATCCTGTATTTTTTTAAATTAATTTTATACTATCCAAGACATCCGCAACAAACTTTTTTCATATATCGGGTCGAGTGAATAAACTAAACTAATTATTTTTCATTGAAGTAAACTCAAATTTACGCTGTTCTAAATTATCAATACAGAGCTATTTACTAGGTCTTCTACTAGTTTCTATTTTGCCTTAAAAAATCTTTGAACTGATGTCAATAAAAATTGGAGTGAATAAAACCTAGTATTTAGTAAAATTTTGGAATTTTTTAATCTTGTTCTCTTGAAATCATTTAAAGATTTCAAGAAAATAATGTACAAATATTAATATTCAAATATAATGTGCGCTTAAATTTTGTGGGATTTAGTTGCTTAAATATTTCAATTAAATTCATAAATTTGTCTTGGTAGATGTTTTTATTTAAATGATATGCTTAACTGTTGCAACATACTTAAAATGTCCACATGTACTAGCAACAGCTCATTGTTTCCGTATTTTGTTAAGTTTCATCCTTTAATTTTTTTTTCATAAATAAATTTTAGTAAAAAGCTTACCACACCATTACTTTAATGGAAATCTCTGTGAAATAATAACAAAATAATGAAATTTTTGAAAGTTGTATTTTTAATTTTTACATAATATTTATGTATAAAATATATTATTCAAAAAAATTAAAACATAATCATATTATAAAATTACAAAACATATCAAAACATAAATAAAATTTAAAGCAATCTCTCAGCTATTAAACTGACCATTAATATTCCATAATATCCAATAATGTTAATTCGTTGAACATTATTATAAAAACCACCAAATACTTGTAAATTAGCTGTTTCAATACTACGTTTACAATAATCACCATCATATGTCCAACCAACATATTCTTGATTTCTTAAATTTTCATTACGTAACCATTCTTCCAATGGACGAAAATAATCCCTTAATGCTGAACCATCTAAACGACCTTCACCAATCACTTCCTCAAGTTGCTGTTGCCATGGTTGAGATGCACCTTTCTCCATCAGACGCCTAAATTAAATAATTATAAGAAATAAATATAAAACAACAAAAAAAAAAATTGCATAAGGATATGCTTCATAAAACTCTTCCAAAAATTATTTCATAAATATTATTTTCAATTTTTGCGGTCAAAAAAAATAAAAAAATTATTATATCATAATATATATAGTTACCGTAAAAGATTACCAGCTTCTGGTTGCCGATAAACATCACATTTATGTAACGGTTTTTGAGGATCTGAGGGATCGTATTGCCTTGAAACACGACACATTGCACGATATATTTGAAATTGTAATATTGTTCCAACAAAATATCTGTAAAATTAAATATTTAGGTCAATTAATGGAATTGGGTCAGATTTAAAGTCATACTCGTATATATGTGAAATGAAAATATCTGTGTTTTTTTTAAAAATATAATAATGAAAGTATGTCTCGATCAGAGGTGAATGTAATTTGACTAGACTTCAAACAGGTGTATGACATAATCAAAATAAAAAAAGGGGGCCAAAAAAATATTTTTGTTAAGTGAATGGACAGTGAAATGATTATTTTAAAGTATACTTCAAATTATGAAATATGTAGCTGTACAACAAAATTGCGCAATATTTATATCAAGATTTGCAATTTTAAATTTTTTTAAAAACTACTATATTTTGTAATATTAATGTTTTGGAAAATGATTTCAATGTTGGATGAACTATTAAAATTTTAATATTTTGTTATGATTTTCCACAAAACTAGAATTTCATTTTCAAAGATTAAATACTTTTCTATTTCAACCATTAAATAGTTACTTAACATTAATCTAACACACAATTTAATTTTTTTTTTAATGTTACTTTAATCTAGTGATAGTATATCAAAAGTTTAAATTTAACTCTAGTGATACTATCAATAATTTAATTATGATTTTCAGTAAATTTACAATTAACTTTTGGTAATCATAATTAAATTACGAAAAAAAAAAAAAAAAAACAATTTTTAATATGTTTACAGGTCAATATTAGCTTTAATTTCAAAATAGACATTTTATAAAATACATAATTCGAAAAGTTGTAATTAAATATTTATTTACGTTTACATAGGAATTTTTATTGTTTATATTATTTTATTTTTATAGTTCCAGTAAATAAAATTAATTTTTTTAAATTATATTTCTTTTTTAATGATCTTAATTTAATTTTCTTGTAAATTTATTTAATTATATTATGGTTTTACAACATAAATTTAATTTTTATTTACATTTTGGTTCCAGTTTGTTATTTATTCTATTGCGTCAATTATAAATTAACGATTTTGCAAATCAAAAAAAAAAAATTCAATTTTCGAATAGTTAATTTATAATACGAAAGCATAAATGACAATTTAATATCATATATTGTAAAAATTCTATAGCAACAAAATCATTTAGTATATCTGCTATTTAAAACGATCCTTCAATTCACAGTTTGAACAAAATTTTTATTATTTTTTTTTTTTGTAAAGAATTTAAATGATCACACATTATTTCGCAAAATTTATAAAAGATGTCAAGTTGACAATGAATGAAAAAACATAGCCACAAGAAATATAACAAACATGATGCAAATATTATAATTTATTTTGTAATTAAAGCAAGTTAAAAAAAAAAAAAGCCTGTAATTTTATATAATAATTTATTAGTTTGTTATGCAAGAAGTTATTAAAATTTTTTGTTTTTAATATATAATTTTTATTACTAAACATAAATAACATCTTAATTATGTTTACTTGAAATCTGAACTTGTTTTCAATTTAATAAGCAATAATTTTTTTTTGATTTTCTGCACGCCTTTTCAATTATTACTTTTATATAAAATTCAATTTTAATGTAAAGATTTTTTTCTACTTATCTGGTATACTTTCAGTTTATTAATTAAATTGAAAATAGAAAAATATTATTGGAAATTTTCAAATGATTTAGTTACTGAAATAGATCAATTATATATGTACAATATATTTTGTTATTTGTAATTACGCTTAAAAAGTATTAAATATTTCATAAAAACTAAAAATTTTAATTGAATAACTTAATTTGTATGTTGCTTTTATATATTTTGGAATGTTTTAATTGAATTTATAAAGAAATTAATTTATATTTTAAAAATATTGTCTAATTAAATATTGAAACTATAAAAATTGAACTATTTATTGATTAGTTAGTAATTTGATTACATAATTTGTATTAAATGTAACTAGGAAATATCAATATAAAGCACGTGTGTCTCTTTACTGCCTTCGTTAGATTACATGTACCACTCTGCAAAATATTAATAAATTCAACAACTCTGCAAAATATTAATAAAGATTGGAAATAACCAAAGTTCTATATTTTCAGGTACCACAATAGGTCAACTGAGCCGCAATGAATATTAGGCTTAAGTCGGTATTTAGCTAAAAACCTAATCTAAATGTAACAAGTTACTAGATGATCGGATTAAAATACTTGAACTGTCAAATAAATGAATCAAATTTATTAATTTCATTTGAAATACAGTTCAGTTGTGTCAATCCGATCACTTTATAATCCGATTAATTTATGGTTTCGTACTCAGATGAATTCTGAAAATATTTTAAAGGCTGGTTAACACCAGCTTTTAAAATCTTTATAGCCTTTAAAATATTTGAGGGTGTAAAACTGTATTTAAAGCAATAGTTGCAGCAGATTTATAATGCAGATGAGTCAGCATTATTATGGTATGGTAATCCTACGACCCGTTTTTTGTGCGGAACTCAAACCTTTTTCTTTTGCTGTGCGATAATCCAAATACCGACAATCCCAACTAGAAAATTGCATTCGCATTAACGCACTTATATCTGTAGAATTATTAATAATATATTGTAGCTATAAGTATTATTCAAAATTTTAAATACAGTCATTAATGTGAAACAAAATTGACATTTTAAGTCAGTTTTATAATTTCCGTAAAATGGATTTTATAATCTGTAAACAAAATTCGTTAAAAACGGTTTTTGACTTCTTTATTTAGTTATTATATTAAAAAAGATTAAATTATAAAATTTCAATTATTATTATTAATCAAAATTCACAAAGTATTTAATTATATATAATAATCATATATCATTTCACTCAGATATATCATCTTACTCGCTATAATTTAATTATAGATCATCTCAACATAATTTCAATTTATTTCTGGTAGATAATAAATAATAGATAAATTAATTTAAGCAAATTTGGATTATTTGAAATTTATAAAATGGCTGAACGTATAATGGCTAGAGTTTTTAGTAATTGAATCGACTCTCGAATTATTATAAATATTTTTCTCAAAACATATGAACAATAAAAACAGTGTGAATTACAGCTTTTATTCCAAATTTAAAAAAATTGTCTGAATTCGAATTTCGATTTCTCTAAATTATCTTAATTTTCGTTTTTTTTTTGGTTATTTAGCTCAGTTTGACATCTTTTAGATTATTTTATTTTATTGACTATTAAAAATACTACATATTTTATTTTTATTCATTTTGATTGCAATTTTCTTTTATATTAAAAAAAAAATGATTATGAAATTTTCAGATGTCTACAAAAAATATTAAGTATTTATTATATTTCTTCTCATATAATTTTTTTTTTTTAATATTAAGTCTTAAAGACAATAACAGATAAATTTATACGTTTTTTCATCATTTTATGTCTTATTCTGGCCTAATTCCACTTGACTTATTAACAGAAATTATTTGAAAAAATATTACCTAATAACTTGTGTGAAGAAATGTCATATACCAACAAAATAAAAATTTATAGAGTATGTAATCTTCCCACCAAGTAAATACAAAAATATGCAACAATATTTTTATCTTCCTCGATTATGTAAAACAAAACATACCACAAAAAAAATATTTAACAAATGAAGGTCAAAGATAGGAAAATTAAAATTTAATTATAGTTTTTCATTCAAATAATTCATAATTTTTAAATTTTCAATTTTCTAAATTTCATTAATTTTCATTTTCAATTTTTATTTTGGATTTAATTGATCAGTTTATTAATTTTATTAGAAAACTTACAAAAATTTTAATTGCCGAAAATATTTTTAAGAAAATGTCGCTCCAGTATTTTTATAGTTTTTAGTTAAATCTAATTTTAGTTAAATAGTTTATAGGTTATGACGATAAAAAAATGTATAGTTTTTATTTTAACGTAGTTTTCGACTGTAATGTAGTTTTCGAGAAATCTGAGAAAACATAGGTATACATTTTTTTAAAATACGCATTCAGTGTTGATTAAATCCATTAATAATCTGAATTAAAAAAAGAAAATAATTACTCTTAAATTTTTGGAAATATAAATCAGATATAATTCTAAAATTTAAAATATTCCTGGCATAATTGAATAAATTACCTATAAGATGGAGATACAGATTAGTATCGAAATCTTCTAAAAATGTTGAATGCAAGAAAGATTGTGACACACGTAGCTAAAATTTTAATAATAATTAAAAAAATGAAAGCTTCTCGCACTTATAACTAAATGTTTAATCACAATCATTAACAGAAATATCTTTTCGCACATTGTTAGTTTGAAATTTTATATTCCAAAAGGCAAGGTTCTATATATTTTGTGCAAAGCAGTTAATCTAATTTAATTACTGTATGCTAAAGGCTGCAGGTTATCTTTTTAGACCGCATGTTACAGGCGATAGATTAGTCGTCTTATTATCAAAAAAATTAATTATAAATCAATCAATGTCTTTTTAGAGTTTGGTTTATGAAAATTCGATTTAAGTGTTCGGGAATCTTTCTACAAATAAGAAACATAAAACTTTTTATGACGACTATAGAAAGTAGTATTAAACTAAGTATATTAATGGCACTAAATAAGATTAGAGGAAAATGATGTGTTTATTATAAGTATTTTTTTTTTTTTTTGAAACTTTTAATTTAATTTGTTTATAATGATTTAAAAATTATATCCATAAGTAATTAAAAAAGTATTTTTCATTGAGATACTTTTTTAGATTCAGTACTTTTAAAGCCAAAAAGATTTGTATTGTTCAAAGGTTTATAAAATATAAGAAAATAATTATAAAATTTCTTAAATTTCTATACTAAAAGTAATTTAAATTCATAAAATGCTACAAAAAAATTATCCAAAATTTTATGAAATTCTCCATTGTTATATAAATCAAGTTAGTATCTGTATTAATCTCTTCTAATTATTTTAATAATATTTATGCTATTTTGAATTTTTTGTTACGGAAAAACCACAAAAAGAAAAACATTAACTTGGTTTTTACAAATATAATTAAAACAGTAAAAATTTGAAAAAAAAACTTTAAGTTAAAAAAAAAAAAGATTTAACTTTAATTAAATACCTGAACTTGAATTTTTTTCTGTTTTTTTTTGGGGAGTAAACATTAAAATTGAGTTTAAGGCTAAGGTTGTTTTTGTTTATAACTTTAAGATATGAAATTAATAAATTATATTATTTTTAGGAAAAAAAAAAAGATAATTGCAGGGTCAAATAAATTGTTTCTTCTTATTCTTATAATTAATTTATGACCTTTTCGACTATGTAATATTAAGTTTTTTGTTTGTTTTTGCCTAAATTTTCAATTATGGGAGCTTTAAACTAAATTTTAATTAGGAAGACGTTAATTTGTCTGTGGATAAGATTTTTTATTATGATTTTATATTGTTCATGTGTTAAAATGTATTGTGTTTACTAGTTGTTAAGTATAATTATGTAATATTGATTTTCCATATGTAATATTAAAAAAATGTATATACCTACATATTTTCTTTTTTCCGGTGTAAATAAATTTTATTATATAATTACAAATATATAAATTAAATGTGAAATTGTAAACTATCTAAATTTTTTAATGGATTCAGTAATAAATCTAATTTATTTTAGCTATTAAATGACTAGCGGTATTACATTTCTCAGGTAATCATGTTAGCACTGATAGCTGGGAATTTTAATTAATCAAAAAGAAAAGTAGAAAATTTAATGGTTAAAGCTTAGTATGCTTAGCTAAGCCTGAACCATTAAATTTTCGTACAAATTGAATACCTGAAAATATTACGCTGACAATATCGCATTTGAGAGTGGTACGGTACGCAGAAATTAGTTACTTTGCAAATATAAAAGTTAAGACGACATTTCAGTGTTAAAATGTTTCACTGGTGAAATTATATTCAAAACGTTATTTTATGGCGGAATTCTGACATTTGATCATTTTGTTTGGTTTTAAATAATTCTTCATTTTCAATTTTTCTACTTTTTCAAATACTACGTAAAGGTTTATTTCTCCGAAGAAATTTTTCACGACGGTTTCACAACTGTTTCACACTAGTTTTCACAAGGGTGGAAAATTTAACTACGCAGCGACTGCATACTAAGCTTAGAAAAATAGAAAATATTATGTTTAGAAAAATTTATATCACTTTTTGTTTTATGATTATTTCAATTGAAATGATAAAAATCATAATAAATTTTTAGAATAATTAATTTTAATGAAATATTTTCTTAATTTTGTCACTTTTTCCAAAAAAATTAATTACAATAAATTTTATGTTTGCTATAATAATGTTTTATATTATTAATCTAACTAAAAAGTGAACTAAAAAAGTTATAAGTTATATTTACAAATGCCTAAATATCTGAAAACAAATCTAATACCTTACACAGACGGATATTCTTTAATGGTTACCAATGCATTAATTATAATTACACATGTCGTCTGTTAAGGTTAATGATAATTTATGAAAAATCTACCAATAACAGTTTGAAGTATTTCAAACTTTTGTGAAAACATTGAAAATCTCCAAAAAAAAATTGGCAATCATCTCAAATAAAATTAAAATCACCACTTCAAATGTCAACTAAAAATGAATCGTCAATTATAAACATCATTAGCTTTTTGCCTTGTAAAATATTATTGCACATTACTGGCCAAACTTATTTAATTAATTAAAATGCTTGCCAATTTTTTTACGATTTTCTCCAAATTATCCGCAAAAGTTGAAAATTCTTCAAAATGCGCGCGTTGGTAGATTTATATTTATTTTCATTATTTAAAACCAAATTAAATTTTAAAAATTTACTATGAGTCTTTACAAAAAAATTAATTAGCTAAAGTTTAAGAAAATTTGCTGGTATTTCTATCTCTATTTTGACCATTTTTGTCCCAATTTTTTATAGAGTTGAAGGTTAATCAGAAGTTTAATTATATGTATAACGATAACGAAGTGAATACATCACAGAAGCACTGTCTTTTTTTTTACTTATTTTAAATACTGAAAGATTTATTACAATCGATTTCTCTTATTGACACAGAAATCTATTATAATTACATAAATATTCACATAAATCTTAAGCTATTAAAGTTAATCTTCTTAAAAATTAATAAAAATATATATTTTAATGGAAAAATTACTTACAAAACATTACCCAATTACATAAAAAATATTATCCCCATAATTGATCTAATTTCCCATTTTTGGTTAAAACTGCGGATGCAATTCTATGCTAGTTCAAAGCTCACATTATCAAGGATAACCACTATTTTTTTTTTTTGTTATTTATAGTTTGTTTGTAGTTTTACTAATAAAGCATTTTATAATAAAATTATGTATTATAAAACAAGAATTTAATGACAATATTAAAATCGTGATTATAGCATAGATGAAAAAAAAATTCAACTTTTTTTTTTCTATTTGCAATCTCCTGATCTAGATAATTAGACATAAAATGTACAAATACACTGTTTTATTCAAAACGCTCTTAATGAATAGAAAAATACAAATATTTAATATATAACATTTTTCATGTGATTTTTAGAAGAATTTTTTTTAGGTAATCTACAAATAATGGAAATAGTTTATTGGCACTTATTAGACTTATATGCAAATATTAACACCATTTATGGAATTTTCATATATTTATTTGAAAGATAAAGATAATTTTCGTAAATATTTTTCTTATAATAGGTATTATAAATTAAATTGGAGTGTAATATTTATTAGAGTATAAATTTCAGCATCGCATATTACTATTTATTACCTAAAATTGGCAAAAAAAAAAATGCTTGCAGAGTTTACAAAGATTGTTGTAATTATGCCACAATAGATTTTGAAATGGACAGAGCTATAAAATCAAGGAGAACAAAATTAACAATTAATTGAATTAAATATTTAATTAAATGAAGCAAGTATATTGACATGTTTTAAAAATTCTTGAATTTAAATATGTACAAGTTTTTACTGACATCAAAGTTATAAATTTTTAATAATTATATGATTGGAATGATTGAATCTCTCTTAAACTAAACTGGAAAGAAAATATTTCAAATAATTTGAAAAAGGAAACATTCAATAAAGTTGAATTACTTTAATATGAATCACATCAAAATATAGAGTTTACTGAAATTCATAAATTACCAGTAAAAAATTGTGAAATATTAAAGATAAGATCTTAATATTAAATTTTTCAAATTAGTCGTACTATTAAATTGACAAATTCAGTAAATTATTACCAAAAATTTACCCATTAAATACTTATTCTATTTACTATATTTAAAAATACATATATACTAAAATATCAATTAGCTCCATACGCGTCAATTACATATGTAAAAATCACTTTATATAAATGCTCTAAATTAATTGTCCAATAATAATAAAAAAAAAATTGCTTCATTCACTAAAATTTTCAGCTTACATAAATAAAAAAAAAAGAAATATTTAAAACAGCTCTTTACAAAATCAGCAAAAAAAAAATGGAAATTTCGCTTTAAAGGCTAATTTAAAAAAAAAAGTACATATAACTGAAGGTAGACAACTTTATGCTATGAATTTGCACAACTAAAAACATGTAATGAGAGCATTTAACAAGCAATATTGCGCCAGAAAATAAAAAAAAAACATCTAAACTTATTATTATATTGCTATATTGCGATTAAATTAAAACAAACTTTGTCCATCGTTGGATAACAGCTTAAAAAAAGCGATTTTTAGTCGCTACATTGCATTTTGTACAAAACTATTTTTTTTTTTGAAGAAAAACTCTTAAATTGGTATAAAAGATTTGTCCTCGTTTCTCATCAAATTGTAATTCAGTTTTTATTATTTTTTAGTTTTTCTGGAAAATATTATTTTTTTTTGGATTGAACTGTGAAACATTTTAAGGTATATCTTTTATTTAATATTTTATGTAAGATGCTTTTAAAGTGATTTCTTCTCTAAATAGTTTTAAAGACTAGAATAAATAATTCAATAAAGGTGATTAAAATTGGTTAATTGCGCAAACACTTTGTTTTTTGTTTTTCGTTTATTTTTTTGGTTGCAATTATTTTAAATATACTGAAGTAAATTAAATTATATTAAAAATGGTAAAAAGAATTTTTATTGAATTTGTTAAAATATGTTGATCCAAAAACAATTTTATTGAATATTACATCGTATAATTAATATTATATAATTTAATTTCTTATACGTATATATCTGTGGAATTTTGCCAAAACAAGATATCTAAATTTTTTTGATTTTTTGAGATAAGTTCTGATTTCGATTCTTATACATTTAATTTACTAACATAGGACAAATATTTATTTGTTGTAAACCAGAGGAAAATTGATAAATTCTAAAATCGACATTTTTATTTCAATGATTGACTTTGCCAAAAAATGACAACTGAATCCCCCCATGTGACAAGTTACGATGAAATTTTCTTAAATTTACTCTGCTGAAAATTTGTAATTATGTAGATATCGTGTTTTGGCAAAATTTCACAGATATATCAGCTAAAAATAACGTTGTTATATAAATTGCAGATTTTGAAATATTTTCAAAACTTGATTTACCAAAACTGAATGCATTGCATTAATTTATGCAGACATGGAAACTTGAAAAATTTCAATAACATATTAAATATATGTATTCAAACTATTCTGATATACATATATCTGCGTACGTAATTATGGCAAGATGTAAAAATGACGAATAATCCTGACGGTAATATTTTTGACAAACTATAAGAAAATAATCTTATTTTTTAGTGAGAATTTATTTAACTTTTTTCAAGTAAGTATTTTTATCATACATATACTATATCAAAAATTAACCTTAAACCTGGTGGATATTATATTTGTGAAAAAGTTCAATAGATACATTTTTTAAGCATAAAATATCTTTACTAATTTTTAAAAAGATTTAATTTCTCAAATTCAAAAACTTATCGTCTGAAGTAAAAGGCGCTACTTCCCGTGAATTAATATTTGCTGCACAATGCCGACATTATTTTTTAATAAATAATAATTTAGTAAATTTATTATACTCCATTTGCACACAGAGCCATAAGCACATTAAATGTTAAATTGATATAAAATTCAATTAACACCATAAATTGCCTACAGGTATCCTTTCACTAAATTATTTTCAATATATTTCACCATCTTCAACATTATATTAAAATTCATTGATATTATCATAGACATACAATTTAGCTTTTGATTTAGTCAATTAAATCTAAAATAATATACAGTATAATGAAAAATAACAACATAAAATTTTTTAAGATACATGATCTAATTTTAAAAATAGTCTAATATTATATTTTCCTGTATTTCCACCTACTGTATTAAGACATTTTTGCCTGATCAGAAATTGCTATACATATATGACCATATTTTATGCGGAAAAGTCTAGTCTTTTTTGTATATCTTTTAGTTATTTCCTTTTTTTTAAAAAAAAAAAAAACATAATTTTATGATCCATAATATTTAATTAGTTAATTATTATATCTCAGTTACTTTTAATTAATTTGAATTAAAAATTGTCATAGCAAAGAAATTATTAATATGCCTATAAAAATATAAAATATAAAAATGAAAGCATATATAAATGACAAGTTCACAATTTCGTTGACCAAAAGTAATAATAATAACAAATTGAAAGTAAATAAACATTAAAATTTTATTATGTACGGAAATTGAAAGCGATATACGTGCTAGAACTACAAAAATTATTTGGTCTTGAATTTACAATACAACATGTTGGTCAAAAAAAAAGTTAGTTACAAAATGTACCTTGATTTTCAATTACAAATGTCAATTTTCAGCTATTTTTGATTTTTAGTTATATATTTTACAATTAATTTTAAATCAAATGAAATGGTAAAGAAAGCTAATAAAATTGACACTAGTCACACTCATGAAGTTATATTTGTTGATGGATTAATTGGACATATAATATTATAGTAAAATATTAAATTGTTTAAATCCAAATTTAGATTTTTTCTCAAATAATTTGACTGGAATATAAAATGTTCACAATCTTATTTTGTAATGCTAGGAATACAATTAAATCTTTTAATTTTACTGGCACATAGCCAGTCAATTTAATTCTTATTAACTTTAATTGCCAACTAAAATGATTTTTAATCTAAACAATCTACATTAATGTTCATCGAAGGACTTTACAGTAATTTTCACTTTAAGAGTCCACTACCAACCCTATCTATAAAATTGAAAATTGGTTAAGTTACAGCAAATGTGACAATGATAATGACTTCTTTTCCAATCAACATTAAAAATATATTATGTTAATTATAATAAGTTAACAAAAAAATTTATAAAATAATTTTCACTCTCTAGGTCAATGGTAAATTTGCGATGGTTTCAACTCAGTGCATTTTTAAGTTCCGTAAATTATATTTCATATTAAAAATTAAAATATACTCACGTAATTCCAACAAAAAACATATAATTCATTCATATTTTGTGTATTTTTTTTGCTAATTTTCTAATTCAATATTTATATTCATATCGTAGTAAAAGTGAAATAAAAATATTATTAAGTTTTTTTTTAAGGTAAATCCAATTTTCTTTATTTTGATCGCGTAATAAACATAATAATTGGCTTTGAAATTAAATTTATAAAACAGAATTATAAATTCAATTTAAATTCATATTTATATATCTATATAACATATAGGTATACATAATTATAGAAAATAAATAAATATTTATAATTATTTATATTTAATTTTGAATTATTAAAGGTGAAAAGTTTAGGAATTTAAAACAAAACTGAGAAATGAAAAATTATGTTAAGATTCAAAAATTTGGTACAAGGTTAACAACGACTATAGTTCAAAATTTTAAGCATAATTTTTTATTTAGTTTTATAATGTCGCTCGATTTACATCAAACATTTTTTTTTTTTGCATTTGATATAAATTTTAAATCAATATTCATTAACAACTGGTCTAGAAATAGTGATATTTCAAGTCCACTTGTAATATAATTTAATTGATTTGTTTTAAGTATTTTGAAAATTCAAATAAAAATTTTAGGTTGATTTTTTCTTAGAATGAAAAATTTGAATTATAACATGTGGGTATAATATGTCCGGTTATTTTTCGAACGGAATCAACTTTATGAATTTTAAAGCTAAGAAAGGAAGGTAAAATGTATACAGCAGTATTTTTGTCAGTTTTCCAAGCTGTCGACTTGGTTGCTGCTAAAATACTAAGCCTAATAAAAATCATAGAGCATATCCTCCATATGTAAACTTTTAACATCTGTGTAGTCTCAACTGTAATTAAGTCCTTACTGAAAATACCATTTTCTCCAAGGTAAAATAATACCGACACCTTTCCTTTTTTCAAAAACATCCTTTGTAATAAACTAAAAGTTTAGACCAGGCCGGGGCAAAGTGCGGATCGTGAGCCGCATCCGGCTTAATATATACTTTTTTGCGACTCGTGATACTTTGCGCGATCCTATATTTATTTTTGAAAGTTTTCAATTAGTTTTTTTTTTCGCTTTGAGTGAGTTGCAATGAAAAAACGGAGCTAAAAACAATTTTCAATGATTTAGAAAACAATTCTTAATGATACAAGAGAATTTAATAGCAAATTTATTCAACCACATAATTTTCCGAATTTAATGACATATGCAGCTCGAATTATCTGAATTTTTGGAAATACTGCACTTTGTGAATTATTCTTCTTAAAAATAAAATGTTGTAAAAATAAACACCGACTTTCATCAACAGATCAGAATTTAGAAAATCAATTACGAATAGCAGTTACAAAAATTGAAGTAAATTTCGACGAACTATCGAATAGTTCGTCGAAATTCATTGATTGATATGCATCAATCAATGAGATTGATACATATGTATCAATCTCATTGATTGATACATATGTACAATTAAGTACATAAAAACGGCTCATAATTTTTTTTTTTAAATTTAATTTGGCTCCAAAATTGTTTTAGGTTGTCCAGGCCTGATTTAGACTAAATGCCATATTTTGGTCCAGTTTTTATAGTCCTACCGCAATTTCTAAAAAATGTTCATATATTATCAATATTCTTTTTGAATTTCCTGTAAAATGTCGTTTGATACATTTGCTTGGGAAGGTGATAAAAAGCACGGTCATTAATTTAATTACACCATTAATTATTAACAGTGACTCTTTTATGCCGAAATATGAATTTAAAATTTTAATTCATCAATTCTTTAGTGTAGCAATCATGTCATATTGCACAAAGTATCCTTCGCATTGAAGTAAAATGAGAAATATGGGATATTAAAGGCAAACCAAATTAATGAAGTGGTTAATAATGAGAAATATAATTTACAAAATATAATTAGACCTTGTCAAATATACATAATTCAATAAATATTAATATATGTTAAGAGGATATTTTTTGAAATTCAATATTTAAACATTTTTTCTGCAAAATTTAAATTTGACTTGAGGATTCATCAATTAAAATATCAACTAATAAGATTTTTTTTAAGAGTATTTCATTAAAACTTTTATTAATTGCAATCAAAATGAACTTTCAACAAAACTACATAACATATTTCATAATACTTTTGTTTTTTTTTTGAAGTTTCATTTTCTTTTTTTGCATTTTTCGTTGTTGTTGGCTGTAAAACGCATAAGTGATCATATCATAAAAAAAAATTTCAGTTCAAGAAGCTGAAATATATTTTTATTTTTTATTTTACTATTATATTGCAAATAAAATTTAATTCAAGTGGAACACTTCCGTTCGTCAATGTCGTTTGTTACACAAAAAAAAGAAACTGCTCCAACTTTTAAAATACAAAAAAACGCACTTTCCCACAAAAAAAAACAAAAAGAAGTGATAAAAGCAACAAAATTCAATAATAAACCAAAATTGGACTTTTGTATACGAAAGAAGTTTCAAAAAGGGGGGAAGACGATGACATATTAGGCAAGGTCATTACAAATAAATTTATATCAAATTGTGTAATTTTTCTGTTTTATTATACCAAATAAAAATATTTTCACATTATTTTAAAAACGATCGCTATTGTTGTAAAGCCATTTAATTTAGATTTTAATTACAATTTTGAGCACTAAGTTTTAAGACATTAACACTATAAAACTGATTAATTTAGTACTTCTCAAGCTGATTAGAGATTATAATTAAAATAGTATTTTAGGTTTTTTTTTATGTATAACTATTCGAATAATAGATAGAAAGGGCATATTTGTTGAAATTAGATCTTAAAGCATTTGGAAATTAATTGCCTTTGGATAATTTCAGCTTAGTAAAAATAATAGCTTAGTAATAGTATTGATTATTAAAGTATATAAAACTTTGAGCCATTTGCAACTAGACATATTTTCTAAGAGGGTTTTATGAGACACTCTGATATTCCTAATTAATAAACAATAAAGGGGAAGACGAAAATTTGATAATTTTATTTTGAGGCCAATATATTTTAGACCAGTACTGACTAATTCCAGATTAAAATGTTTGTTTTAATATTCTGTGGATCTAGTTACACTGATTACCACCTCCCTACAAGCCAAAAAATGTAGATAGTACTACTTATGAGAATTTGATGAAGATAATAGGATCTAACCTAACTAAACTAATACAGCAATACAGTAAAAAGTTATGCTCATACGACAATAAGAAAATAGCCAATCTTTAAAAACTATACCATTAGGACATAGGCCTTTAGTCTTTGGGCTAATAGCTTGGGCCAGATATTACTGTTTTGATAATCATTACTTTATGGAAGTGAAATTACAGATTTTGTAAACTTTTCGAACTATAAAACTGAAACGGTTGCATTAATTTATGTAGACATCCTGCCACTAAGACGATCTAGCACATTGTCGTCTAAGAGAAGGCACTTTTTCCAACTAACCAACAGTTTGGTCAATGAAAAATTATATGATTTTCAAATTAAAAAAATTGTTTTGGTAAATTATTACGAAATATTTCATACTTATTGCGAAATAATTAATATTGCCAATCTAAGTGTGAAACTAATTGAGTTTCGTTGCTTAGAACTGGGAATTAAATTAATAATTATAAAATTAGTATTGTAATGTTTGAAAACATAAATTGTTGAAGTGAGATCGCAAAATATTACTGTTTTTGTCAAAATTTTGCTTTATTTCCGTATAAATAAATAAATTTAATGTTTCAAATTGCTTCAGATTCTAAATGTTTCCATAACTTTATCAAAGTCATCAAAAATTCAATTTTTTTTTTACGGCCTTATGAATAATTTATAAAAATAAAAATTGTGAATAGCAATAATTTATGATTTTATCTAATTAAAACAAAAAATACTCTAGTTTCTTTTCTCATTACCCAAGGACGTTTATAAGACTTTACCTTTGTTCTGCAAAAAAAAAAAAACTAACAATTAAGAAACTGCTACACAATTTATTAACAATAACAAACATAAAAAAAACAGACATCAGACATAAAGAACACAATCTACAAATTCTCGCCATTAATTTTCATTATTTTATCACTTCAATTTAGATCAAAAAAATTAATATTACATACTATTTTATTATATGACGTCTTATATACTAAATTATATGCTTTTAAATGAAATATTGTTTTTTTTTTAAAGCTAGTTGGATAGAGATATCTGTGCGAAATAAAATTTTACCTAACACAATCGGCACCTGTTGCAGAGATCCGCAATTGATTATTTACTAAATATATGTTGTAATATATTGTTTTTTAGGAGGGCAACAGGGTGTTAGACGTAAATATAATTTTCTTGTTCCCATAACATAAAAGATATACAGAAATTATGTGAAAAATATTGTATAATTAAAATGTTTGGGAAATTGTGTTTGTGTTTTTTTTGTTTTTTTCATTCTGAAAATTATCCAAAAATTTGTAATCTAGATTAAATACAAAACAATATAATTTGCAGAGATATATGGTATGGGGATATTATTTTTTTTTTATATTACTTTTGGTAAGGAAAACTAGTTTTTTTTCTAAAATTTTAAATATAATTTTATTCAATTCTCATGGAATTTATGTTCTTTAATGTGTAATAGTTAGCAAAATATGAAATTCGAATAACATTTTATGTTGAATCTGTATTTAATTTTAAAATTACTTTTCTGTAGCCAATTTGTTGTGAAGTCTTCTAGTTTTACTGTTGGTTGGTTGGTAAAAGTGCTTAAGAGACGTGCCTCTGATGGCTTAAGAGACGTTTTGACAGAAAATGAAACCAATTAAGTTTTATTTATAGTCTTCAAAAAAAAGGAAACTGGTGTAATTTTTCCGTACTCTCTAAGCAAAATTTGACTAAAATCTAGCGTAACTAAACAACAAGACTGAGTTGTAATTGGGAGTCTTGTTGGCAATTTAGTTAGCAATTGCCTATAATCTAGTAGAGAACAATACTAGAACTTCTACTTAATTCCTTGTTCATGTAACTATGATGTTCACAATCTAGTTTCTAGTTTATATTTACATTAATAAGTTTTTTGCCGTCACGCTGTTTTGAATGTCATAGATTATAATTGTTACAAATAGTTTCTAGTTAACCAAAAGAAAAATTTTATATCTAACTAGAATTACAAAAAATGGAAGTTTAGTTTTATAAACTATCAAAAACTAGTTAAGAACATAATACATTGAATTCTAGTTAAAATTAATACAAAATCGAAAACTAGATTTTAAATTCCGGTAGAAAAATGATATACTAAAATTCATCTGTAAAGCAAATTAAATAATAAAATTAATATTAGAAATAGACACGTAAATTAACTTTACAAATTTTCTCAGTCTAAAATTTGAACAATTATCCCTTATTATTAATTTAAATAAAACTACTCGTCATTTCCTTCAATTAAAATATTTTAAATCAACACTCAACATAAAAACGATAATTCTCGCAAAATTTAAAATATTTTTTGTATTATCTACAATTTTCTAGCTCAGTTTATTTATTTATATTTTCCAATCATATTGTTATGCATATCTAGTAATTTTATCAAAAATATTATTTTACTTTTCAGCACAACATCAACAAAAATATTGCAATATTACACAATATTCTCATGCGAATATTTCAGTTTAACTGATTTAAAAAAAGAAATATTTTTTTTGTTTTTTATAGAAAGGTGCAAATCGATTTGACCTCTTAAGTAATAACATAAAGAAAAATGAAAACCAGAAAGAAATAAAAATAAATAAATAAAAAACGGAAAGAAAGACATCATTGAGTTTAAAAAACATAAGAAATTTCTTAATAAGTTTGTTTTACAACAATTTAACCGAAAACATAATATGTTTAAGTACATATTATGTTCATTAAAATATTAATTTCAATTTTCATAAAATTATAAAATATTTAAAAATTAATGAATTAAATAATTTTTATCTGCAAGTAATAAAAATAAAAATTAATTTCTGTTTGTATAAATTATTTATTTTGTGAAAAATTTCATAAGTTATGATTGTAATTAAATAAATAAATCTTAATTATTATTACCACAATAATCATTAATATTTACCAAGTTTTTTCATATAATTTTTAAGATCATTGATATAAATATTTTGTAGTTATAATAATTTTAAAAATTAGAAAGATTTTAATTACAATTTTTAATTGATTTACAATTTTTATTTTGTTTTTGGCAGCATGGGTCACCATTTTAATATACCACATAAATTTTTTAAATTAATATTAATTTACTATGATTATTGGTCAAATTGGTAAATTAGATTATTACTTTTTAGGAAAAAATCTTTTAAAATCATCTTATTAATGCAACTAAAGTTGACAAATTCAACTTAACTGTATGATTGTCTTAAAGACGAACTTAAGTCTAGGATAGCCTTAACACAGTCTTATTTGATTTATTGCGACTATGTTTTGACAGGTAAAAAATATTAACTACTAAAAATTTTTGTATTTTACAAATTTCCAAATGTAAGTACAATTTTGAATTTTTTATTTTTTTCTAAACTTTTTATAGCAATTTACTTGATTTGCAAAAAAATCATTAGCGTTTATTTTATTTACGATTCTACTATTCCATTTAAGCATAAATAAGGCAAATACATGCAAATACTTAATATGTAAGAACATAATCTACAAAATATGTCATTTTTAAATCCCTGAAGGAATTAAATAGAAAGTGAAAATAGTTAAATTAAATAATCCTTAAGTGCCAGTGAAATAGCTCATCAAATATTATTATTGGATTTCTAAATCTTGCTAATTCATCCCTCAATTAATTTTGTCCCTGAATTTCATAGATACTATAACTATGTTTTTTTTATAGTTTCTTTTAAATTGCACCACTTATGGCAAACATATATGTTGAATATCACCTATTCGTGTCGTTTTATAGTGTTATTCGAGGTTATTTTCTTATATAAATTTAATTAAAATGATTGTGATTAAAATGTCTTTTAATTTTAATTACTTTAATAGATTATCTATTTAGTTAGAAGGTCAATATTAAAATCATACATTTTTTATATTTATGTGAAATTTAATAGACCATAAAAATATAATATAAGATTTTTTGGACATTTTTTTCTGAGAAAATTCTGTAAAGCTTTTATTTTTATTTTTTCAGAAAATTGTGTAGGCATACTTGAAAAATAAAACCATTATCTACTGAAAAAATCTAAATAAAATATTACATATTATCATAAAAACTATTATAAATATCATAATATTCTTTCTAATAACGATACATAATAAATTTTAAATTTTAGTTACGATGACAAAACATTAGGTGTTTTATTTAAAAATTATAAAATCAATAAAGTCTCGTTGTTATAAACATAAAAATTTGAATTCGTATTTTTTTTCCATAAACTAAAAATTGAACATAATCAGTTGTTATATCCTTTTTCATATTGTGCACATAGAAAACGTGACTTTAAATCATGCAACTTATCATGATTTGTCAATAGTAAAAACATAAATATAAATTTTTTTATATTTGAAAAGTTTTATTTGCCGGCTATGTGGTGGTCTAAAAAAATATAAAAAACTAGACTTATAGAGCTTGTTAAAAAGATGATCAACCATAATATATTATGAATCCTTTGAATTACAGAAACATTAGACAGATGTACCAATATATTAAATAATTAGAAAATTATTCATACGTCTTTAAAGTACTTTGTTTTGATACCATTTCGTATTGTCTGTTTCTAACTTAACTAAGTTTATATCGATATTTAGTAGCTAATTTAACAATCTTTTAAATAAATCTTACTCTTCCAATAAGCGCAAAAGTAGATATAAATTATTGCCTCAAAAAATACAATTCGACTTCAAAATTTGGTTCTAATTACCCTTCTTCTATTTGCGGCAATATAATCTTTTTCTTTTCGGACATATTGACACTTAATTCTGTAGCTTCGTTTTTAGTTCGAATTATGTTTTTGCCTAAGCATCGGTAACTAAACTAACTACAAAAAAGATAAGTAATTGCGAAATAAAATTCTGAAAAAAGCTCTCCTATATGCCAACAATGCTCTTGTTATATATACTAATAAAAGTGACTAGCCTCATAAATAAAATATTTCAATTAGCAAATCTATAGAGGTAACCGCAAAGGTGAGATTATTATACGAAGCAATGTTTATTTTTTTGTGATTTTGTTAAGTGCAAGGTAGTTTAGCTCACAAATTATTACAGGGAAAAAAAATTATTTCTAAAAAAAATAAAACAACCAACATAAAAACAAGCATAAACCAACAAAACGAAACTATTCAATTGATAAATTGGCTTTTTATTTTTAGGTTACATCAGTTTACAACAACAACAACAAAATAAAGTTTTTCATTTTTATCGATTATAATTTTCCAACAACAACAACAAAAAAAATAAACAATTTTTCCTTTGATTAAAGTCAAAAGTCAAATTGATTATCACGGAATGCATTTTAAGCTACCAGATTTAATAAAGCGTTGAAAATTGAAGATATTTCTTTGTCTTATGGTTTGTTTAAAATAGAAGATAGTTTTCATAATTTTATTTTCGTTTATTTATGTTTTTTTGATAATTGTTAAACATACAATTTTAATAGTGCTACTTTCGGCTACTGGATCAGTGAATTTGTAATGGGATGAATATATAATTTGATTTTAAATGTTAAAATGTGTACGAATTAAGGTATAGATTTTTTGTAGAATAATGCCCAGGATGCAGTTTAAGTGAAATTACACAAAATCAGAAATGTAAAATTAAAGGTAAACATTTGATATTAATTTTAAAAAATAATTCTTTTTAAAATTTGTTTATTAATCGTTTCAAACTAAAAATGTAAAGTCATGCAAATTTGTCTCCTGCTTTTAATTCGTATTACGAGGTCATCCTGTTTGCTTTTATATGCTTCTACTAAAATAAGTATTTTCTAATTTAATGAAAAGCCAGATAATAGATCTAATTCTTATTAGTCTGAAATTTATTTAAATCTTTAGCTATAAAAATCAGAAATGTTTCTTACAATTTTACTCTGATTGAAATTGAATTTTGACCTCTGTCCTCAATACGTCAATGATTATATTTTTCATTTTCTATTAATATCCTAATAAATTGATTAATATTCTAAAAAATTTATTTGATAATTTCAATATTATTTCTATATTTATTTTATGATAAATTTATTGTCTCAAAGTAATCACCAATCCACGTGTATCCATACGAATATTTACATTCCTCCTAAATTCTAAATGAACACTTTTATAATATATAAATAAACTAATGTCTTTGCAAAACTTTTATAAGAAAATTTATAATTGAAGCAATATTATTTATGAGATTTATATTTTTCAAGTTAGATTTGTAGAAAATAATCATAAATTTATATTTTAAAAAAAAAACAAGACCATGACGATAACGTAAATGGATAAATATTTTTTAAATTATTTACTGTCCACAATATGATTTGTTGAAGATATTCTTTTTTTTTTTGTTGCATTTAATCATTTCAAAAATGATTGGTGAATATCTCACCTATCAATAATTTTTTTTAAAAAATATTTTCCGGCATTTTGGGTCAAATATTTTTTTAGTTTATAAACATATTTTGCTCCTTTTATAAAAGAAAAGTATTAAATTTTTTTATGCTTTATATTTTATTATGTAATATAAATTTTTTTTTTGTAATTTATCAAATTAGTAAAATAATTTTTGCAATTTTGTTATATGCTGTTAAAACTAATTTAGTTATATCATATGGTAGCATATTCACTTAAAATAATGTGAATTTAAAAATTATGCTCTATTTTACAATAATATAACAAGAATATAAGTTGCTTTGAACTACAAATATAATTAATGAATCAAATATCAGCATGTTTATCAAATCAATATCTAATTATTTATTTATATATTATAAAATACTTAAATCGTGACTGAATCAGGTTATAAATAATTTTTTTATTATATTTTTTAAAGATATGTTTATGAGTAATGTTTACTTTGGCATTCAAATTAATGGAATCCAAATTATATTTCATAAATCTACAAAAAAAAATTGAATATTTGTCGCAGTAATAAATGTCAAAATTCTGTGTCAAATTAATAGTGTCAAAATAACCTTAAAAGATTTTAACAAAGTTTCATTTTCTGTAATCTTTATTTTCAATTATATTTAACAAACCCCAGTAAGATTTACTTATACATTCTATACGTTTTAAGAGCCAATTTTTTAAAAACAAACCAATGCTATTATTTAGCAACTTTGCTGTTCGTCTGTCTGTCCATATACTCACCAAAATTGATATTTAATACAGTAAAAATATGCACCCAATTAAGACTAACGTGTTAAAAAGATTAAAAACTGAATGTTATTGATACCCCACCATATTCTATTAACGAAAAATTTAATATAATCAATATTTTCTAAAATTAATCATAACCAGAAGAAATTTTACAACTGATAATTCTGCTATTAACTTGAAAAATGTCCGCCAAATTAATTTGACAAGTATTTAGATTCCATATATATACAATTTTCAAGTTAACATCAATGTTTTTCATCTTAAATTCGTGATATTTAAATTAAACTTACATTGATTAATGACGAAATTTACTTGAAAGTATTATATATAAATATCTACAGCCAGAAAACCCATAAATATGAAACTAGTGGACATTAGTACTGGCTGTGTGGCACTTTTTAAAACAAAAATGTATACACTGTATAAAAATAGTTAAAAAATGTCACAAACTATTTAAATTTTCCCATAAATAGAAAATTACATTCAATTTCATCATAAATATTGCTAATATGGAAAATGAAAATGTATAATGTTAAGTTATAATAGCATGTACACCCCGGACTAGAATATAAAATCTAAACAAAATGAAGTAAATATTTGTATTTACTATAATATTAATATACATGTATAATTTTCACCTTCTTTTTATTGATAAATTTTCCATAAAAATAACTTATAAATTTTCCTTTTAATAAAAATTATAAATTGAAAACAAGTAATTCAGCAATATATATATGTAAGAAACTGGAGTAGATTATTATGGCATTTGATAATTTATTAAATAGAAAAAAATAATAATTTTGTAGATGATAATAGAAAATGAGGAAAGGTGAACGGATACCAGTGATTATTGTTTTTCTCCTAAAACTAGATTTTATTCCGCATTAAGGAAGTTTTGTTTTAAATGATAAAGATTTGTATTAAATTACAATTTTTTAATTTATATTTATTTTTATTTGTGTGTATAATAACTTGAAAAAATTAATGAATCATTAATGAATATCACAATAATTAGAGAAATTAAAATTAGTGATAATTAAAAATCAACCGGAAATTAATTAAAATATTAAGTTTAAGTTTATAGATACATAATTAATAGTAAATTAGCGTAAAAGAAAATTATAATAATAAATTGATTGAAAGAAATAATATTTTATTCTATTTTCTTATATCGCACCCATCATCATCACATTCGTAGATCTTGTCACATATATTATTAAATTATGAATATCTATACTTGAATATACTGAAATATAAAAGAACACTGGTTCAAATGCATAAAGATATACAGTATCCTAATTTTAAGATTTATCGCCATTTCGTATGCAAAAATGTTGAGATAAAGCTCACAGTTTGAGTCACTGTGACTCAGTCACTGAGATAAGTCTTATTTAAAAATATCCCTTGAGATACAATTGAGCTATGTATAAAGAAGAAATTATTCTCAACTAACTGAAAACAATCTGAAAAATTATTTAGACAGCTATTTGTAGGTTTAATAGTTTAATCTCACTGATTTAAATATAATTAACTGGACCTAAATCTCAGCTTTCGAGTCTCTGAACAGCTCAGATAAATCTTATTGTTATGTCTGTAGCTCATTATCCTAATTATTAATTTTAAAGCTCACCGTTCTGAAAAAAATGTTATAATTTTCTGGAACAAATGGCGAAAACTCACTTACGGAATTCACTTCTCTCTCTCTCTCTCTCTTTCTCTCCGTCTCTCTCTATCTCCCCCCCTCTATCTCTTTCTCTCTGCACACATAGGAGCGGTACAGCTTATAATCCACATTCTTTGAGTCTATCCACGTCTTATGAGAACTAGGCTTAGGGTATCGGGAAGCCAAATACTTATGTGGCGAAAATACCACAAATGGACATTTATAGATTTCTTACGGCCATTATTAAAAAAACGGTTGTTGCAGAAATCACATGGAAGGACAAAATAGTGGTCTAGTCTCGGGTGATACGTAGACAAAGCAGGTCTCATTTCTTTTCTAACGTAACCTCATATCCTTATATATGAAACTAGTAAAAAGAGTGCCTCTAAAATTAAATAGCCTTGAAAATTTTCATATATGAACATTTAAATTTAAATGATATATTTTACTCTAGTAAATTAGATAATTTTTATTCCATTAAATGAATTACGAAAGTTGAAATATAAAAATAAACAAGATTTATAACAAAGATTTACATTTTATATGTCAATTGAGCAAAAAAAAATATAATTTAATTTGTATAAATTACTATTTAATTAGCTATTATACGAATATAATATATTACTTCAAATCCATATAATTAGTAATTAAAATTATAAATAAATAAAAAAAAAAAAACAATTATCATAAAATTTGACTAAGTTTTTAAGAATTTATGTTTTTAGAGTGTTAATCATAATTAATGCGGAAGATAAATTAAAATTAAGTTAATTTTAATTTTTAGTGGTATAATTAAATCAAAATTTTCACAACGATTAAGTATATTACAACTAGTAAAAAAAAAAGAGAAATATTTAAAATAAATAAATAATGAAAAAGGCTTTAACAAAGTAAATAATTCAACCAACTAAATATTTTGCTAACATAACACAGACGGTAGTAATTATAATTTAAAATTTATTCTTTAAACATTCTTTTAAAATAAAACAACCTTAACTAAAAGGTAATTGATATAAATTCTTACTTAATAATTCTTTCATGGTCGATAATTTATTAATCACGTTATAAATTAATTTAATTAGTATTATTTCTTTGTAATATTATACAAATATAGTTTATTTTTAATAAAGAACCTAAAATTAATAAAAATAAATTATTTAAAATTTCTTAACTACAAAAGGTAAGGTCAGTAGCACGTGTTCTATTTGGTGAGCATAACTTTATGCCGGAACAAAAGACGATTTACCAATAAATAGAACAAACAAAGATAAAGATATAAATTAAAAGATAATCTTTGTTGTAATGCAATTTTTATAAATAAATTAATAATAATTAAATTATAATCAATTTAAAATAAGAATTCTATGTTATGAATAAAATGGTTAATTAATGATTGAATTGTTATAGGAAATAATTAACGTCCGTAAGAATATTTATTTATTATATATTTACAAATATTCTAAAGTTTAATTACAATTTTACAGAATTTATGATTTATTTAGACACAATAAAATATAATTATTGTAGGTCTATTTTAATTGGAGAATATTTTGAACATAAATCGTAAATAATTATTAATTTTTTTTAATTACAGATTTTTGCAGCTTTCAAATCATTTGAAAGAAATACTTTGTACTCAATATTAGAGTGCGACATATCAGATCCTTTGTTGTAAATTTTCCATATTCCAACTATCAGTCATCGGCATTAACTACCTTAATGATAGAATTTTCCAATATTTATAACCTAACCTAACCCAATTCAACTTAAACCAAATCAATCCAACCCAAGAAACTTTATACTTTGATAACATAAATAAATAAATAATTAAATTTTCCACTGACATAGAACTCTACATCTAATTCCAGCGAAGAAATAGAAAATTAAATACGCAAATTCGTCCGGTAACAATTTACTTTTTTTTATATCCCATAAATAAACTCACTCATCCCCAATTTTTTTTTTCAAATCTATTAACTTTGGAAATGGGGCAATATTCTACTAGGTACTAGGTGAGTGATATTATTTGGTAATTTTTACTGTATACCAAAACCAATTAACAATTATAATAACAAGGAAGATATTAAAGGCAATATTTAATTCAAGTAATTAAAACAGTATAATTTCTGAAGAAGTCTTGACCTATATTTGGTAATTATGATTAGCCTCCATGCTATTCTATTTAAATAAATCCTAATAAACTTTATTAAAAACTTACTTTAAATTTACTATGACAAATTAATATATGCAAATAACTTTTCATAAATTAAATTTTTACATAATTTATTATTTTTAATACACAATGTTACCAAGAAAAGATATGAAGAAACTAGTCTTTAAAATAAATAATTGCTCCATTTTAATTGCTATTTAGATCAAAGTCCTTAGGTTCTTGAACAAAGATAAATTGATTATTATATTTATTATTATGTAAATGTAAAATTGCCTATAATTATTCAAAGTAATTAAAAAAAATCTATTTATAAATTTCTCAAAGAACTAATTTATGTAATAAACTATTTTTGATCTTATTTATTTACTAAAGAAAATAATTCTTGCTAAATTTAATTCAGAAAATATCCTAATCCGAAGTTAATATAATCTTATTTCTATTCGCACTATTAAAGGAAACTAGATGCCTTCCAGGAGTATCATTTTTTCAATACTTTTCAACAATTTAAAGAATAATGTAACTAAATCTAAAAGTTCCCCTTAATCAGGATATTCAAAAACTATGTCAAATTAAAATTTAGTTTCACTCATCATTACAATTCCTAAATAATAACAAAAAAATAATTACAATTCTAACAAATAATTTGCTCAGAAACTCATCCAAGTCACTTGCACTTTCATTCCACTAAAATATAATATAAAAACAAAAACAAGAAAATTGAATTATATTCTGTCCATAAAAGTAAAACTGTTATTTAACACTAATACACATTTGCCAATTAAATAACATAATATGTATCTAAATACATTTATAAATTGTTATGTATAGATATAATATGGGTAAATTAGTAACCTTCTTGAGTTAGCCAAGTTATGCACGTTGTTCAACTTTTATCACATTGTGTGAGAGAAAAACGAAGATTTCTGATATTTATTTATAAAAAAATAAAAAACGAAAGTTTTTATGCTCAATTTTCAGATACTTTAATCTATTACGAACTAAAATTTAATGATCTCATAAAAATTAATCATAATTAATTTAAATTAAATTATTTTTTTTTATTAAATTTTAGATTTAAATGAAAAATTCTCATAATTATTTTTTTTTATTAGTTTATTAATTAAAATTAATAACCAAAAATATTAAACTGTCAAAAAAAAAATTCAATTTCAAAATTGAAAAAAATGCTTGATAACATTTTACCAAGCATAAGAATACCTTTTTCCCGGAATTAAGAAATTTCGAATTAAAACCCAAAAAAAAAAGCTTTAATTCTGTTTTTTTTTTTTTTTTTGGTGGTAAACTATATTTTATTCCGACGATTATTATTGCCCCCAGAGAGCGGGTGGTACACTGATATAAAACAGAAATTTGTGGTGGTGGTAAATTTTATTGTATTTGTATTTGTGGTCAAATATTTTTTTTATTCAATTTCTCATAAATTTTTATTTTCGCAGAGCAATTTACTTGTATATTTTAGATTAAATTATAAACCCCATCCAAAACCAAATCTAAAAACCTTCCCAACATAATAAAATACTAGTTCAGGTTTAATGTTGTTATTGTTGTTGTTGTTGTTGTTTTTTTTTTGTAATAATTTCTTGTTGCAATAATACAAAGTTGTTATTACTAAATAGTCTGTTTATTTATTTTATTTGTAGTTGTAGTAGTGTAGTAGTATGAAATTATTGTGGTAGCATTTATTTTTTGTAAGTATATAGTATTTTTAAATATTTTTTAATATTTAGCTAAAAACAGTATAAAAGCTAGTAACTGACCAAACTCAGCATCCAGTCAAAGGTTTCGAATCTAAGCGATTCTTATCCTTTTAGTTGAGCTATTATAGTAATTTATTATAAGGTGCGAAAAAATTCATTTAAAAAAAAAAAATTAGTGAAATTAATATATTAATTTATTAATTTGGTGGCTATAATAATTAATTTTATTATTATTTTTTTTTTATAGTTAATCAAAGGATATTAAACAGGATAAAAATTCAATTTTTTTTGTACTTTTGAGGATATAAATTTTTTAAAAAAAAGTTTTTTTAATAATGAAATTATTTGTGAGTATTAAAAAAAAGTGTTTTTTTAAACCAAAAAAAAAAAAAACTATTGTGATGAAAAATGCATTAAAAAGTGAATAATTATATTAATAAGGATATGGATTAAAATTTAATTTAAATCATTTCATTTTGATTTTAATTAATTAAGGATTAAAATTTATTAACAAATTGACTATATTTAATTGAAATTTTAAATGTTTTAAATTAATTTCATTAAATTTTTTTAATTAAAATTAATTTAAAACTTTAAAACTAATACGTCAAATTTTAATAAATTCTTAAATTTTATCACGAAATATAAAAATCCTTAAATTTTTACATGAAATATAAATTTTAAAAAAAATACATTATTAATGTTTTGCGGCTTCATAATAAACTTAGAATTTTTAATTCAAGCATATTTTGCAGGCCAATAAACTTTAATTAAAAAATGACATTTAAAAATTTTTTATTAACCAAAACAAACACAAAATACGTGATTTTCCCAAAAAAAAAATTATATAAGAAATCTTAAAAGTTTTTCATGAGTCACTATAAAAATATTAGAAATATTTATTAACAGATAAAAATTTAAGAATCATGCTGGAAATTTTTAATTTAAATGTTTTATATTAAAATTAGCATGTTAATTTCTATAAATTCTTAAAATTTTTTAATGAAATATTAATGTTAATTTTATCATCACATTCATTTTTTCGAAATTATAATTTCAATTATCAAACTAAAATTAGAATAATTTATAATAAAAAACATAAATAATCTCCTACATACTTTCATTTATTATATAATTACCACAAATTCAGTTTTAAATTCACAAAGATTAATCAATTTTATTAACGTAATTGGACTACTTTATACTAAAATATAAAATTTAATTCACCGAAATTTAAAATTTGAAAGATTATACCACATTTAAAATGTATTTTTAATTTTATTTTTATATAAATTTTTAATAAAACAAACAAAATGTCTTATCAAACATATTACGGAAATTACTAAAATACTTACAGAAGTAAAAACTTTAATATTCACCGAAATCGTGATTAGAAATGAAATTATTCAATTAATTTTTTTATTAAAAAGTGAAAATACAAAAAAATAATCAAAAATTATTTAAATTGTAAATTTTATAACATTTAAAAATAAAAGTGAAATAAATTCACTTTTTCATAACACGTGACATGCATTTTATTATCACAAATTTTCAATAATTTTGGTCATCACAAAACTTTCAATTTCAATTTTTAATTTTTATTATTTTCAAATGTTTTTCATTTCAGTTATGTATCTCAGCTCTTTTGCTGGTCTCAGCATTTGCCGCTGAAGAAAAAAGTTCTAAAAAGAAGGCAGTACCATTAGAAAAGAAATTAGATAAACGTGGTCTTCTTAATTTAGGTTATGGTTATGGTATAAATGGTTTAGATGTTGGTTATTTGGGTGGTGGACATGGTTTAGGCGGTGCTTATCATAATGAAATTGCTCATGGTGGTGGTTTTGGTGGACATGGTGGTGGTTTCGGACATGGTGGTGGATTTGGACATGGAGGTGGTGGTGGTGGTGGTGGTGGATTTGGTGGTGGTGGTATTGTAACTGGTTATGGCAGTGGTCCTGGATATTATTTAGGTGGACATACAGATACAGTACAAACTGTAACACTTGTTAAAGGTGTACCAGTACCATATCCAGTTGAAAGACGTATACCAGTTGTACATGAAAAACATGTACCATATCCAGTTCAAGTACCAGTACCACAACCCTATGAAGTTATTAAACATGTACCATATCCAGTTAGAGAAATTGTTAAGGTACCAGTTCATGTACCACAACCCTATCCAGTTGAAAAGAAAGTGCCATATCCAGTACATGTTCCAGTTGATCGTCCATACCCCGTTAAAGTTTTAGTACCACAACCTTACCCAGTTGAAAAACATATTCCATATCCAGTTAAAGTACCTGTACCACAACCCTACCCTGTTGAAAGACCAGTACCATACCCAGTTAAAGTACCAGTACATGTACCACAACCTTACCCAGTTGAAAAGAAAGTACCATATCCAGTACATGTTCCAGTAGATCGTCCATATCCAGTTCATGTACCACAACCATATCCAGTTGCTGTTGAAAAACCATATCCAGTACTTATTGAAAAACCAGTTGGTTATCCAGTTAAAGTACCAGTTGATCGTCCATATCCAGTACATGTTGATCGTCCATATGCTGTACCTGTAAAAGTACCAGTACCAGCCCCATATCCAGTTGAAAAACCAGTACCATATGCTGTTGATCGTCCATATCCAGTACATGTCAAAGTACCAGTTGATCGTCCATATCCAGTTCATGTTGAAAGACATGTACCAATTCATATTGATAGGCCAGTAGCTGTACCAGTACCAGTTAAAGTACCAGTACCAGTACATCATGATATTCATCATGATCATAGTTATGCATCATTCAGTAGTGGTTATGGAAATGATTACAGTTACCATCATTAAGAATATATAATGTATAGAAAATATTGAAAGGATCAGAATTATATACATCGATAACTAAACCAATTGAAGCACTGACCATACATTTCTTCATAATATAAAGACATTATTAAATTTTATTATATTATATTAAAAAAAAAAAATTTTTTTTAGATATTAGCTAATAGAATCTCTCTGGCCGATAGGATTAAGGATAATTATAATTAAAATTGAGAACATATTTTATATGAAACATTTTCAAAAAAAATGTTTTTTTTTTCGTAAATCATAAAGAATTAATATGGAAATCGAAAGATGCCATAATTATTATTGTGTATTCAAAAAAAAAAAAACTCTTTTTCATTCAAGGATATTTAAAAGGACTACTAAAATCTTTCAAAATGTAAGTGATAATCAACAAAAAAAAAAATTAATCAGAAGAAATTTTCATCTGTGATAATAAACAAAGTTTGAAAATTTCTTAAATTAAACATTTTGATGATTATCAGAATATTATGAATTATGATGAAAATATAACAAAGTCTGTCTATCTGTCTATATTACTTTTATTTTTCAATATTTTAACAAATACAGAAAAAGTATTATGAAATTTTTAATTTCTAATTTATCAAGAAATTGTATTTTCCGTTTTGTATATTTATGTTAAATTTTAATTTTTAATTAAGAAAATAAATAAAAAAAAATTTTGTAAATAAAATTTATATTTTGTTTTAAATTATTTTTGTTAGAAATTTTACAGAATCAAGTCAAATGTAAAGCTAAAGATTGCTACCAGAAACAGAGTATGGTTTATAAAACAGAGACATAATATTTCAAAATGACTTCAGTTTTAAATTCACAAAGATTTATCAGCATATTTCAAAATGACTTCTAACAAATTAATACATACTACAATTCCGAACACCAAATTTAAAATTTAGATTCTAAGTTGAACATTGCTAGTCTGTGAAGAGTACTAGCCTGAAAATAAAAATATAATGAAAAATTTCAGTCTTAAAACTAATAATAAATCTAATCAGTTACCACATAATCTTAAACAGTATATCCACTATTATTCAACCACTACATTTCAAAGCACCAATTGTTTTCTAATGAATTTTCAAACTGATTTATTACGAATTTCAAATTACCACTGAAATAGTCTAAGGTTAATTAATTAATTATGAAAAAAAATTTACAGCTTCAATTTGTTGATTGCAACTAATGAAGATTTTAACACTATTGTCAAATAAATCATTAACTTTTATAAAGCATTGTTTTTCGTAATTAAAAATTTATCATAAATATTTAATTTACTTTTGAAATATATATTTTATTAATTTCTTGGCGGCTATTTTCGCATGTAAACCGTTATAAATGGCATTGATACAAAAGTATCTTGTGTAGGCATGCTATTAAATACATTATTTGATTGGAAATAGCAAAAAAAAAAAAAAACGCAATATTTTGATTATTATTATAATGATCTTGGATCCGAAAATTGGAATTAAATTATTCACCTTGTAAAAATGACGGGTTTTTTTTTTCAAAAATTTTTTTAATCATGAAATTTGATAAAATTATTATAAGATACACTTTCAGATGGTATTCCCTAAAATTTTGAATTTTTATGAATTAATTATGTGGGATTTATAGATGTTAATAAATTATAAATATATAGTAATTTCAAATTCACTAATCTAATTTATTAAAATAAAAAGTTTTGTTGCTGAAATATATTATAGTTTTTTATGATACTGTGAAGTTGAATTTTATATTAAATTGTTTGTTTGTTATTTTAGATAAATCTATGTTGTTTTTTTTTTTTTTTGTTACAGAGAGCTGTTGAAATAATCTTAGGTATATATTTGGTGTTAGTATTTATTGCAAATTTAATGCTTTTTTTTTGTGCAAAAATTTGATGTAACCAAAGAAATAATACCATTATGTTAGGTGATGAATTGAAAGATTAATTTGGCATTCATTCAACTAGCAATAGTCACGATTTTACTATATACATATAGGTATAAAAAGCAGGTTAAAACTTTTTTCTTTTAATTTTCATAAAAACTTACCAGTCAGTTTTATTTTTTTTGGGGAATTTTTTGGTTTTACTGACAACTAAACAACTTTTATTTTAATGCATACTATAAAAAAATTTCCATTTTTTACTTTTGTACAAACTTCAAATCATCTAATTCCATTTTCAATTAATTTCATTATATTTTTTGTGAAATAAATAATTATATTTTACTTAATTTGTACTAAAATTAAAATAAGAAATTTTCTCAATGACCTTCTCTTCAAAAATAAACATTATAATTACATCAAAACTTACCATAATTATTATTATGTTTTGTAAAATACTAAATTTTTTTTTTTCATTTTTGTCCAGTTTGTCATAAATATTTTAACAATATTTATTATGTCATTTTTGGTTTACATTAGAAAATCTAAATTGAACAAAATGCCATACTATTATATTCTCCATTAGTTACAATTACAATGTTGTGTCTCCACAATTCGCAACAAATTATGATATTGCGGCTGCGTTTTTACGAAATGAGTAATTTCTTTTATTATAAAGTCGTTGGTTTTTTTTTATATATTTTTTTCAAAACTTTCGTAATTTTTTGTAATGTTTTGTCTGCTGTACTGGGTTTTCGTAAAAAAAAAATGTCATCTTTTGTTTGTTAGACCAAAACAATTTGTAGTTAAATAGGTAGATGGAGGGGTCCATATAATAGATTTTCTGAAAAAGTTTTTCACTATATTTTTGACCGTAGACCATTAACAATTAAAATATATATTTGTTTCTACTTGAAATTGAAATTTTTTAATATTATTTTATTTGTCTAACAACTTTACTATATTTTCGTAGGATTACTTAAAATTTGCTAAACTTTCAACTAATTATTTTGTTATAAGCTAAATAAGACCACACCATTAGTTAAGATTCAATTTATATTTTATATGATAAATTAATAAGATAAAAAAACAAAGATATTATTCAATAATTTCAAAATCTATTTTTATTATATTGAATTTAGATTTCTAACCAATTTTCTTTGTTCCGAAAAAGTCAGCAACAAAAATGTATTTTAAAAAAAAATTATATTACAAAATTTATCTTAAAAGAAACGCAAGGTGATTACCAAATTAGATTACAATATTTTATTTTTATATTGATTGTCTATTTGATGAATTTATTCTGAACTTGTCTCGATTATAGATCACCCTGTGATCTGACTACATATAACTATAATCTTTGTGTTTTCTAATTTTTTTTTCAAAGATTTTAATTTGAATTTGTATTGAGGTTATGTCAATTATTTATACAAATTTGATTTACCCTATTATATATGCCATCTTTTATAATCTTATGAAATTTTCATTGAAATTAATTTAATTTAAAGAAATGAAAATGAAAATTTTAATACAACATTTAATTTTAAATTTCCACAACAAATCCTCTAAGACTATGAAAATTGGACCAAAATATTGTATTTCAGTAAAAGTTTTAATTTACTATAAACAGTTTTTTGAAAAGCTTGTCGTTCAAATTATAATTTCGCGGGAAAATAACAAAATTATATAGTCTAGTTAATAAACTACTGTAAAATAGACCACTAAATGGTCTATTTTACAGTATTTAATGTAACATTTTAGTAGACATTTTAGATCTCCACTAAGTCGGAGCAACTATTATTAGTACAGGACAATTTTAGTAAAATAATTATGTTTAAATTATTATCTTTGTCGGTTAAACTGGACAGGTATTTACTTTAAGTTTAACTTACTATAAATGATACATATCTAAATTACTAGAAATTCATAAAAATTCTCCTTCAACATTCCATAATTAACTTGGATCTATAATTTAACTTAAATTTTCATAATTCTCCTGTCACCAATAATGTATGTCAATAGTGATTCGAAATTATAAAATTTATTATCTATAATCACTTTCTTCCACTTACAAAAATCATACAAGTTCAAGGTCGTAACTAATTTTTCAATTTCATAATAATTCATCAATGGGATTTTTACTTCAACTTTCATTAAAAAATAAAAAGATTTTATAGTTTTTTTTGCAAAAAAAAATCAGCTCCACAAAATTAAATTGTAAATCATTTTAATATTTTTTTTTTCGTATTTCTTTTACCACAAATTCGGTCTGTTCGCTAATTTTCTGCACATTTAATAATTCGTTTCATAACAAATATTAACCGAAAAAAAAATTATTATATGATAATATTTCCATACAAAAATTAATTTATGATTTTTTTATTGTAAAATAATCCTCAGATATTTATTTTAATCTATGTATTAATATAACTTCAGAGGAAATGTAAATGAGCCCACACATTAATTAAGTATCTGGGTATCAGTTTTATAAGAAAAATTACAAGAATTTTATTCAAATATTATAACGTATTTACTTAAATCACACAAAACCTTATACATACTTAGAGACAGTTTATTAATTTCAGTTTAATTTAAAAAAATTATATCTTAAAATTATTACTGAAATTCAAAAACTAATTCTCACAAATTAAAATTCATATAAAATTAACACTTCCATATAAACAATTTTAATGTGCCAAGAAATTGAATTTAATTTACTGTCTAAAGTTGTGTCAATCAAATTATAAAACAATTATATAGTCATTAAATGGTACATTAAAATATTAAGTAATACCAAAATTAATTTAATTGAATATGTAATGTTAAAGTGAATGGTTAATTTGTACTAAAACATATAAGGTAAAATTGGTACAGGCTTATTTCTGATTGGAAAATAGGTAAAACACTAGCATTATAAAAATTAATCTACTATCTTAATTTTCTCAATTATTTCGCAATACATTAAGACTTTCTTTTGTACACAAAAATTTTTCAAGTTCAATGCCAAAATTACTTTTCATTTTGTAATAAAAGTTTTTGTGGATGCTACTTTCTTGTAAAAACTTTTTTACAACTTAAAAACACTAAAAATTGAAAATCCTCTAAAATTATTTGTAAATAATTTTTATTTTAATTTGAATTTATCAGATTTCCGCCTGCACACGTTTATATAAATCTGTGTCGTGAGTTCATTTCACTTTCAATATAAATTATACAAAATAAAATATATACTATAGTTCCGTCATAAAGTATGAATCATTGTTTTTTTTTATCGTAAAACAATGCTGAAAGTTTAAAACTATAACTTTTTTTTATCATAATTTTATGTTGTACAAATATTGTTGATAATTCAGAGAAGTACAAAATAAAAAAGATTCAGAGAGATTAGGCATATTTTTTAAAAATTAATTTATGTGAATTTATTTTATCATATTTGTATACTTTTAGGCACTGAAATTATTAGAGAAGCTTTTTTTTTTTAAGTTTTAAAAATTTTTAAAATACGATTTGATATAAATGCTGTTTAACGAAAAACCCTAATATTAAAATTGTTTTAGAAATTTTGTCAATATTTTCCAAAATATAATAACACAATTAAAACTTTTGATCAGAGAAAATTTAAGAAAATTTTATCATAACTTGTCAATGTAAAATGTTTTTGAAATGCTCAATAATTAAGATTGTTATAATGTTTATAATTGGTTTGGTATAGTTTTGGTTTTAAGACACTGATTCCCAAACCAAAATTTGTCAGTTTATAATTCAGAAATTAACAAATTTTGGTTTCGAATTGCCAAATTCTGTTATCATGTTTTGGTAAATTATTGCAATAAATAATTTTCATAACTTGCAAAAGCACTGCTTATCTTCATTTGGCAAAGTGGAAGCGACGCAGTAATAAAAATATCGGTTTTATACTTCACCAACTTTTCCTTAGATTACAGAGAATTGTCACGTATTGGTACAATTTGATTAAATGTACTCGAAATCAGAAGTATTCTCAAAGTGTAAAAAAATGTTAGATATCACGTTTTGGCAAATTTTCACAGAATTTAAATAACTAAAAATGTTTAGATAAATGTTGAATTTTACTAACCGAGCTAATATATAAAATACTACCAAAAATAGTTAGAAGATAGAATTAAATTTAAAATTTCCTCCTTTTTATTATAATTGCACTGGGTATAAATCATCTTAAATAAAGGGTCCGCCATCTAAAGTTTTTTTTTTCAACTAGTGCTTATTTCGTGAATGGTAACACTTAGCTCATGTCTGATTTGACAGATAATTAGTTTTATCCTTCCGCTGAACGAATATGGTTGTGTATACGCGTTTTCGCTTCGCTGAGTGGGCCTGCGATCGACTTACAGAAGATGCCGATTTTTCCATAAAAATCATCTTTTCGGATGAAGCTCATTTTGATCTTGGCGGGTATGTAAACAAACAAAATTGTCGCATTTGGGGCACAGAAAACCCGCACGCATACATTGAAAAGCCGGTACACCCAAAACGAGTCACTGATTTTGGTCCAGAGGCATAATTGGGCCATTTTTCTTCGAAAATGAGCAAGGAGTGGTCGTTACAGTCAATGGCGATCGTTATCGGGCCATGTTGAACGAATTTTTGTTCACAAAAATTGAAGAGGAGGATATTGGCAACATTTGGTTTCAACAGGACGGCGCTACGTGCCACACAGCCGAAGCTACACTCGATGTTTTGCGCCCTGTTTTTGAAGATCGCATTATCAGCCGCAGAGCTGATGTCGTTTGGCCACCTCGGAGCTGCGATTTGACACCGTTGGACTATTATTTGTGGGGTACCCTCAAAGATAAGTGTTACGCCGACAAGCCAGAGACAATTGACGCTTTAAAGGACAATATTCGTGAAGCCATTGGTGAAATACAGCTGCACACAATCGATAATGTGCTTAAAAATTGGACCGATCGTGTAGGCTACTGCATGGCCAGCCGAGGCAGCCATTTGAATGAAATTATTTTCCATTATTAACCGGAAGGATTGTACTTTCAAATAAAAAAAGAAATTTGAGAAAATATTCAGTAGTTTTTTTTTATAGCATTTTCAAAAAAAAAAAGTTATTTAGCGGACCCTTTAGCTATAAAATTAACTGGGCAAATTCAAATCGGTAACATTCTTGAAATTAATAGTATTTTATGATATAAATAGCTGCATTAGGTTCAAATTATAATCTGAATTTGACAAATGCTGACATTAAAACAGTAATGGAAAAAAAAACAGATGTGGTTAACAGCTTCACAATGAGACAGAATATATTTTGATCAGGAATATGAGTTTAATAGCAAAATATAGAAAATATAATTTAGATTAAGTTTAGTTGCTAAATTGGCACTATTTAAAAGAAAACAATGTTATATCTTCTTTACATTTGTGATAATCGTACTTCCATTAATATGTCATCAAAAACTAAATTAAAATTATGAACTAATGAATAAAACTAGTAATAAAAAATTTCACCACAAAATTCGTTTAATATTTTTTTATTATTTTTTGAAAGGATCCATTCAAAAGTAAATTACTCTGGGTTATAAGTTTCTTTATCAATGCTATTACATAAAATGATTATTAACTAAAAACCCACCTATATGATTGTCCAAAAATTAATAATAATAATAAAAAAAGAAAATCCAAATATTACGCGAATTTTAGCCTTTCATTTTCACAACAACCAAAAAAAAAAAAAAAAAACAACGTAAATTAAATTGCACGTTTTACCTACATTCTCTACACCGAAAAATAAACCACATGCCGTACCGGTAGTAAAATACATTTATTTCAAAATCAACAAAAATTAAGTATATTTCATATCACCATATTTTTTTTTTTTAGTTTTGGTATTCATCTGCAATTACGGAAGAAGTTCAATGTGAACTTCATTATTCTTTTTCTTCTTTTTGGTATATTTACCAACAAACAAAAAAAATATGAAAATATACTTTCTTGTTTGGTAACTTTCACATAAAAATGCACTTTTAATGCAATCTAGATTTTATCATAATATTTGTGATGCTGTAACATATATAATTTTGATACAGTAAAATGATTGATAAATTGTGTAATTATATGAAAATTTGTTAATGTAATGTAATATGTTTATTAAAAGGGCACAATATACACCATAAATATGTAACAGATAAAATTGAATTATACTGGTTTTTTTACTTTCAATTTTCGATAATTTTTATTTTGATTTCTTTTTTTAAGCGTGTAATTGATAATATATATTATATTAAAAATTATAATTTAATTGAACTGTTTCTGTTTCAACCAAATTTATAAAAATAACATCAAATTTAATATAACCCGCTGGTAATTTATATTGTTAAACTTTACAAAAAATATGTAAACTTTGAAAAAAAAAAAAGAAACAGCGCGATTATAATTAAAAATTATCAGCACTTGAAGCTATTTCCTTTAAAAAAAAAAATACAAAATATAATTTGATTTATTGTTGTGGCGATTTCTGAAAACATAATATTTACAAGCCTATTGTTATGTAAGTTACTGTATAATCAATTTATTTATGATATATGTATTTTAAAAGTATCGATTTCTGATTTAACTTTTATTGAGGAAATTAATCTGAAATTTTGAAAAAGTGGAAAAAATTTATAAAGGTGGTTTGCATGATTTGAAAATATGTTGACCCTTTTTGTTAAACTTTTAACAAAACTAAAAAATTAATTTTAACATTTTATAAAATTAACTAAAGGATCTTAAATTATTTTGATTCAGATACAATATAATCGATTAACTGTAACAAATTTACAAATGAATTACGCAAAATGCGTTAAGACTAATTTTAAATTTCTAATAAAAAGCATAACATCTTAATTTTTTAGTTAAAATCTTCCAGAAAATGATAAATGAAATATTAATCTGAAAATAAAATAACGATCAAGCTAAGGTCATATTTCAACTTTCATAACATAAGTCTTCAAATTTTGTAAAACAGTGCGTACACATTAATTTTTATCAGTAAGCAACAAAAAAACGATATTATTATTAGCAACAAAAAAAATGAAGGTCTATGATAAAATCTTCCATGCATTTTAAAAACTCGGATTTAATATCAGTACACCTAGTTTTTTTTAAGTTATGGTAACAGTTGCGTATAAAAAATTTAGCGTCTTAAGAAGAGTTAAGAAAAATTGGTAACTTTAATTTAAAAAATAATTAAATTGCAATAGAAATAACCTCAAAGAATGCACTTCTTGTCTATACAATTTAATTCAATCAATAATTATGACAAATTCATATAATATTTTTCAGAATAGCATCACTTTATAATAATGGTAGTCGTACAGCCCGTACATAATAAATCAAAATCAATCAACAGTTTAGATTTTTTTTTTGTTCGAAATAATATTTAATTAAAAGGTATAAAAAATCAGTGGCATAATCTAATTTACGCTTAAATTTTTTAAACATAATAATTTTCAACTATAGACCAAAGTGATGTCAAGGTTAACATCAAGGGTGCATACGTCAAATTATTACTATTATATAGAATGACCTATTTAAAAATTATTTGAGAGTAATTAACAAAAGAAAACATTAAATCTTTTTTTAAAAATCGTCTATAAAATTTATTACAATTTTGTAATTTTCATTCAAAAAAAAAAAACAAAATTATTTAAATCCGCACCTACAACTACTTCTAAAAAAAACCATTACTTTTCATTACTCATTATTTTCATAAAAGTAGAATAATATGAAAAATGAAAATTTAAAAAATACTGAAAATTTTTTCGAAATTATAAAAAAAATAAATTCATTCAATTTTAATCACAAAAAAAAAAAAATTAAATATAAATCGAAATTTTTTATATCGGATTTCTTTATTTCATTTGTCAGGCAAGGTTAAGACGTGATGAACTATGATCACTATTTTATTCCATTATTGGTATAATTTAATGGCCTCTTGCTTTAATAGACATTTTAATACAAAAAAAAAACACAAATAACTTTAAAAATCAACTTTAAAGGTTTGCCTAATTTAATCTGCATCTAAAATAAACACGACAAAAATGCAAAAGTTTTGTTGTTTAATTATTTTCTGCAACTAATTTTATGAACTAAATTGGCTAATTACAAAGCATTTTTTTTTTTATATTATTTTAAATATGCTATAAAGCATATTATGCTGTACATAATTTAATTGTAATATAAATGATTTGATATTTTTTTTTTTAGAAAGATTTTTTATTATTTAATAAAATTAGTATATAATATTTTTTTTTAATTATGTTGCCAATAATTAATTGAAATTATTACTAGATTGGTTAATGAAAAATTATTTTTTTATTACATAAAAAATAAAAAACCAATAAAATATTTAATAATGCAAATAATTATGATTATTATCTTATGTGGAAAATGCTTCTGTAGATTAATGTTATTTTTTGATATTTGTATAATTTTGTAATTGAATATTAAATAATTAAATTTATATGTATATATTTTAATGTTGAGTTTTCAATTAAGTAATTTTGTAATATATATTTCAGAAATTATGTTTTATGATACCATTTAGTTTATGTTTTTGAGTTTTTGGCCTCATTTAATTCAATAGAAATAAAAAATTTGGAGAATAAAATTTAAAATTAACATTTATTTGTTAAAAATTTGACTGTGGTTTAGAATTAAGCTAAAATATTTTTCTAACATTTTAATTTATTGCACCTACTAAATACTAAAATTTGTCCGAAAATTAAATTTTGAACTATAAAAATTTTAAAAAAATTAGACATATTACTATTGGGCTTATATTCGGAAACTAAATAATATTATTGATTATCTATTGAAGGGAATTTATTGTAGAAGTTTTATAAATAAATGTTATCAACATTAAATGTTAATTACTTATACTTGTATTGTATTTATTGTCACTTCAAATCACATCTGTGTCAGACAATAATTTTTATAGGCACTAGGTTTTTTCGATTTAAAATTAAGTAAAGATTTTACACGTACTAATTAGTTAAACTATTATTTAAATTTTGATTTCATTAAAATGTTTTGTAATTAAATATTTATTGACTCTAATTGCTTAAATTGGTGCACTTTGTGTTACCAAATTTCCTATATTGTATTGGTAAAAATAATGAAACTATTAGTCAATACAATTGGAAACAATTTTTATTTTGGCTTTTACGGAAATACTACTCATTCGCTAATAAAAAATTTTTCAAATCAGGAAAAGCATTAAAATTTAAATTAATTTCAAATTATAAAGTTTTTTATTAAGCAATTCTCTATAAAAACATCGGAATACTGAAAATTAGTACGATTTAGGCAAAGTAGAATAGTACGTTCTCAGATTACTTATAGTCTTTTTTATATAATACTACGGATGAGAGTAATATCAGTAGCAGTGGCCTCCATAATTCGAAACTTACAATTTATATGAATTTTATGCAATAAGTTTCTTTTGAATAAAGTTTTGATTACAATTTTTTATTCTAAATTTTATTCTAAACATAATTAGTTTACAGAAATGAATGTGAAATCGAATGACAATTACTTTATCTTGTATATTAGGTAAATTGCGGAAAATATTATCTTAAACATATAAAATATAGTTCCTGTTTAAAAAATTCTTAAGAAACTAAAATTAAAAAACCATTCATTTTGAATCGCTAATTACGAATAAAATTGGAACCTAACAACAAAAAAAACAGAAACAGAAACAGATAAATCAATTATTTAATTGGCCCTTTCCCAAAAAAAAAATCATATATACAAATCAACAATCAAAAATATTTTATTAAAGTGATTCAAATCAATAATCAATCCATTTTTAAAAAAATTAAATTAATTATTTTTCTTATGTTATTATAGGAAATTTATTAAACTTTAATACAATTTTTTTCTTTTTTTGTACAATCAATGTCAACTAACCATGAGCGATTTTTAAGTTTTTCACGTAGCAAAGTTAATCGTGCAGAAAAATGCTCGAGGTCGATTTGAAAATTATGTTTTTTTTTATGTTACTTTAATGGTTTTTTATTGATAATATTGTGGTGCATTTGGAAGAGCAAAAAAAAAAAACATACAACACTAAAAATCAAAAAAAAAAAATATATTGAATATGAAAATTTTCACAACATGATTTTAATTAGTTAATAAATATTTTTATGTGAAATATGGTTTTTTTTTATGATTAGATTACATGATATTTAGTTTAATTAATAAGGAAATATTGTTAATTAAATAATTGAACTAGATCAAGTCATATTAACCAGTTTTATGCTAAAAAGCTAGTTTTTGAGATTAAAATTGTAATATACTAAAAAAAATATCATAAAAAATAAGGTAAACACCATTTTTTAAATTCCAATTTCACAATTTCTTGACCACTGTCCTGATATCCAATGTGAATATTGATTTCAAATAATTTGGTATATCAGGACAACAAATATTTGATGTAAATTTAAAAATTATTAATCTTTAAAATTTTTAATTACAACCAAAACAATCTCCTCCATACAAAATTTTAAATTTCATATCCGGAAAAATTTTTTAATTAACTGAAATTCCGAAAGGTTAATTAAACTTTTTTAAAGAAATTAAAACCACATAATAATAATTGTATATATTATGTGGTTTTATAATTTCTTCAGAATTACTAACCATTCGGAAAAATACTAAATATTCGGAATTTCCTACAAAATTTCAGACAATTAAACATGTTTTCCTGAAAACTGTTTGAAAAAAAACATGTTTATTTTACAAACATTCTCTCCAAATTAGTCAAACTCTTTTTTTTTTACAAATTTGGAATCATTGACTATCGATCGATTTATAAAAACCCAAAATAATAAAATTCCCTAAGGAACAAGTTTTAAATCGAAGAATATTTAGCTATAAAATTTGTTTTTAATTAAATTAGTTAACATAAAAAAAAATGCTGAGTAACTTTTAAGACCACATTTTTATTCTTAAAACTTCATTCATATCATTTTTTGATGTTTAATTTGAAACGAAACATAGGTGAAAAAATATTACTTAATTTATTTAATTGGTTTACTAAAAAAATATTTTGAAATTCCTTAAATGAGAACTAAAAGTTTACGAAACAAGTAACAAAGTTGCATTTAAAAAAAAAAAAAATATGTATAAAAATTAAAAATTAATATCTTTAAATTTGGATCAATAAATTATAAGTAAAATGTGATTAAATAGAGTGAAGTTGTTGCACATTATACATTTAAAAAAAATTTCATAGAATTTATTTTTTAATGAAATTGTTGTCTGAGAGCTGGTAAATCTATGAATATGAAATATAATATTTTAGTTTTAATGTTATGATAATATGTCCAAATTATGTCTAAACTTTAAGTTTAAAATTGATAGATTTACTGTAAAATGATAGATAGATCTATTGTGTAACCAAAATGCCCACTACAAAGGTGAGACTAATAAATAAAAATATTTTTAATGTTAATGGAACTGGTAGCTGTTATACTTCGTCACGTAGCTGTTGTATTCAACGGAAAGAATGATTTTACTAGTTTTATGGCTATATAATATTTGATATGATTAATTAGTTTTTTTTTTACTGGAGTAATTAATTTTTCGTAAAAATGTGAAAATAGTTGGAACGCTTAAACACGTGTACATTGCGATCTACAAACAGTTTTAAATATTAATAAATTATTATATTTTTTTGAAATATATTTACTATGATGTTAAGAGATTTTATAAGAAAAATTGTAGGTAAAATTTAATAAGGCACTCTTATAATGGTTAGACACTACGTGGGCATGTCACCTAAGAAAATATTAGTTTTTTTTTAACTTTTATTTATCTTAAAAATTATCTTGACATAAAATATTATTGATTATTTTGGACGACAAGAAATTGCTCTTTTATAATATTAGTAAGTAATTTTTGAAAATATAGAATCGTACTAAAAATCTTCCTAAATAATATCATTAGATAATTTAATTAAACATTCAGAGTTATATATTGCAGATTTGTAAAAATTACGAAAACGAATGTTGTCCTTGATGAAATATATGTTCAAGCATATTATTAAATTTATTAAGTCCGGCACTGACTTAACGATAGTCTACTTTGCAGAGGTGGAGTAAGTTTATTGGGTTTAATCAGCTTTAAATGACTACCAGTAATAATATTACAGTAAAATGTATTTTTAATATTACGACATCTGCTAACAACAATGCTTACAAATAAAATCCATTAACTTGTTGCTATTAAGACGTCCTAATCTCCTAATTACAATAAAAATAATGAGAATGTCCAAGTTTATAGATAATTCTGCACTGAATTCTATGCTAACCATCCGTTAGAAGACTCCAATCGAAGGAATCCCATCTGTAAGTTCTCTCCAATTTCCAAATCTATTTGGAAATCCACTACCTTTTTATTATCAATACAAAACAATATTTCAGAAATTGTCATTTTGCAAACATCGTTTTTTATCGATTGTATTTATGGTCTTTTTTTGCCCTCTAATGCTGCCTAAACTAAATTCCTTTTAAACAAATTTAACCTACTGACCGTAATTTATTAATTAGAAAATTACTCAAACTTTTTCATTAAAATATTAAATTCAAAAATAAACATAGTTTGATTTTTTTTTACTCGATATCTCTTCAAAATAAGCCCTGAAATTAAAGATCAAAAATATTTAATTATAAATATGATTTACGTAATAATTGAAACGATTATCATAAATTCAATAACATTTTATGAAATATCTTTGGTACATTCTGCACTAGTCTCTACAACACTTGTATTTAATTTTTAATTTTTATTTTTACAATTTATAATTTAAGTATACAATTTCCAAATACATTTAATAACAAACCATCAAAACAACACATAAAATATGATCGTTTTGCAAATTATTTTAATGCCTTTATTTTTAAAATGATTTCATTTTTATTTTTTATGTGGACAGAACTACAAGATACAACAACAACAAAAATTGTCATTTTGCAAATATGGTTGAAAATATTTCCTCTTCAATTAAAAACATTAAAATGACCAAGATGATTTCTTTTTAGGTGACAACCTTGCACACTATAAGAGCCTACATTTAATTTTTTTTTTGTAAAAATGAAAGTAAAATTTTTGAATCCGTGAATTAAAAAGAAAAATTGGGAAACTTTTTTTTTTTTTGTGAAAGATTTGATCACTGGTTAGTGAATGGGTTTTTGCAGTCAGGTGTCTTAATTTATTATATTTTCCTTACGTTTATGGTTCAAATAAATATTAAGTATATGTACTTTTAAGAAATAAAAAGTATCTTAATTGAAATAACTAAGATGCATTCACTGTTAAGTTATATGTTTTTTTTTTTTTTTGTAAATAATTATTACTTAAAAGTTTTTACTTTTAAATATACGAGAAATTATTTATTTTTATATAAAAAAAAAAACTAGTTTACCTAAATTATGATTTCAACATATATAGCTGAAATTTAAATATTAATTTACTGATTTAATTTAATAAATAACTAAAATGTGATAGAATTTTCTATAAATTTTACATTAACCAGACATTAAAATCAATTTCAAAGTAGTTTTTTTTTTTTATTTTTTCACAAAAATGTAGAGAAAAATCTATTTCAAAGATTATTTAATTTAAAATTACGTGGTTCACGCATAGAAAATATTTTACCATGCAACTAGATATAAAAATTATAACAAAATCAAGGTTTTACAAAGAGTATATATATTCAATCCCAAATATAGTAAATTAAGCCAGGCCAAGGTAGAAATGTTAAAATTTTAATTAAAATTAATTGTCTCAGATCATATTTTTAACTAACCATATATCTATTTTAGAATTAATCGTTAATGAAAGAAATTAAGGTATAAATTCTGATTTTATGTTTTATATATTAAAAAAATGAAGATGTGGAGTAGAACCACGGTTAAAATTTGTTACGAACTTCAAGAATAGTTTTAAAATGATTGATCTTTACTAGTCTAATATCTCTTTTTTAGTCCTTCCATATTTTCCTTCAATACAGTAGTAGAACATAGTGGGCTTGAAAGCGATTTAATCTAAACACAGCAGCGATATTGAACCTATTTTAAAGGGAAAATTTGACAGGGTTGTGAAGGGTAACAATCCTTACCAACCCTACAATATAACCGATATTAAAATCTACTAACGCAAGGCCAGAAAATGTTAACAGGATTTCAATCGTTATTCCGGAAATTGAAAGTAAATCACTAAAATAACTAACAGTAATATTTTACTCATAAAAGTCATAATTTTAAAGTTCATTTAATTAAATTCTTATGCAGTTTATGCAGTTAATACAGCCTCCTGGAAGTTTTAACAAAAACTTTTATTAAACTTTTTTTTTTTGTAATATTGTTGCATAAAAAAAAACTGACCACCGAATATAAAAAATTGTTAAAATTATAACATCGTTTTGTAAGTATAGTTTTTTTTTTTATCTTTTACTTCTGGGCAAAACTAATTTTATTTCAGTATTATACCATAACAAATTCAAAGCTTGTTAACTGTGGAATAAAAGTCGTGCTCTAAATTTACAATTTCCGCAAATGCGTTTCATTGCTACTTTTTTTGATTATAAAAAGTTTAATCATTCAGTATTAAACTAAAAATAATGTCTTATATTATTTTTTACTTGTTTAAGGTTTATAGCTTTATTTTTTTTTATTTTTTTTTGTAGCTATAAGCCAAAGTCATGCGAAATTGTTAAGAGATAATAATAATTTTTGAAAACTGGAAACGTTTTATTTCCTTTTGAAATTTTATTTGGCACACAAAAATAATTTTATATATTTGTAATTATACCCATTTTTGCTTCTATTATTTTGTATATTTGCCAGGAAATTTAATAACAGGATTTTGGTATTATTGGCAGATAAAATAGAGATCGATTAATACCTGTTCTGTTTAATATTTACAAATAATATATTAATTATAGCAACATACATGAATAAAGTTGCATGAGATATTGTAAAGTACATTGAAATATTTAAACTGGTTACATCGGAAAAGTTTTGGAAGATAAATATTGTTCTTCTCACCGCAAAGTACTTAGACCAAAGAAACCCGCCGTAAACCATAACGATAACCCATTTTCTTCTTATCTACACTGTTTATCCATCCATCCTGTTTCCTTTATGAATGATACCCACTCCAAATTTTCGGCTTCCATAAAATGAAAAACTAACAAATACATCAATATCTGAATCGTTTAGAACGGAGAGAGTTTGCAGAGAATATGCTCCAACGATTCATTTTCTTTTTCACAAGCTCTGCACACTGGATGTGTTTTCCATCCTTGATGAATGTTTCCTTAACATAATGTATTCTGCAGCCATTCCAGTATTTAATCTGGTTATGGGCTGATTCAGTGATAGAAAGTTCCTAGTCTTTTGCATATTTTGACTATACCAGAAGAATTTCTATTTAGGCAACGTTCCCTTATACAGCTGTGCAAATTTTAGCTAGGATAAATTTAGCAAATTGTTTATAAAATCACATCTGAAATACTTACCGAAATATTATGATTATAATTAAAATTCTTTTCGTATTTCAAATATTATGTAGGAAATGTTAATAGTAAATCATTAAGGACCAAGTAGATTATGAAGTTTATTGCTCTCTTAACTAATCTATTTTAAAATCTCTTTACAAAAAAAATTTCTTTCCAATTTTTTTTTTCTACTTTCCAAAATATTTATCGATTCAAATTTAATTTCGTATACAAATAAAAGGAAGTAATTTTATTCCTTCACAAACTATAATATAATTCATTTTGAAAATTTACATAAATCCTGTTATTATTAAAGTGAAATGAATGCAGCTGCAAACAGTTCACCTAAAATTGATTGTTTTTAATTTCAAATAAAAAAAATTTTTTTTTTTTTTGTTTTCTTTAACTATCATTTTCTTCTTGGATATACATTTACCTAGCCCATTTACCTAGTTTTTCCTGACATAACTTTGGATTTCTTTTCTTTTTTTATTTTGTTGTGTGTGTGTGTATTATTTGAAAGAAACATTAATGACATAATAGCCTATTATTACATATTTTACAATTATTTTTATTTTGCAAAAAAAAAAACAGCATAAAATGATGAAAAAAAATTAAATATGTGATATCAAATTTCGAATTATATTATAAAATAAATAAATGCTCTCAAATGGACAATAATTTCTTATTTTACGTACATATATAGGAGTTTGGATTTTGTTTATTACACAAACCATGTTACACATTCACAATGTTTTTTTTTTTTTGTGCTTTTTTAAACACAATTTATATATTCGAACATGTTCTTTTTCTGCTCCAGAGCACTTTTTTTATTAAAAAAAAAAAAAAAAATGAAACCAACAAACATACTTTTGCTTTTATATATTATATGGTCTACTAAAAGCTATACGATGGTTGTTTTGTTGTCATTATTTGGTACTGTTTTTATACCATCATGATGCATGGACATATAAAGAAAAATATAAAAAATTGGTTTTTTTTGTTTTTTTTTTTTTTAATATGCAACCTGCATTCTCCAGATTTTACTTTTTTAATCTACATTTTAATATATAATTTTAAATTTGCTTTCAATTTCATATTTACTTTTTTGGTTAACGATTTATTGATATACAATGCTTTTATTATTAGAAAGAGGTGCAAAAAAAACAACACAAATCTTAAAATTTTAAATAGATTAAATAAGAACTAGATTGTATAAAAAACTATATACTGTCTTGATATGTATAAGAAGATTATAGTCTTTAATTTTAAAACTTATATAATAAATGGAATTAACTATATTTAAAAATAAATAAATATATAAATATATGTATTTTTTTTTTAAATATTAATGATTTCTTTTAGATGATCATTAAAAAAATGTTTTATATTTTAAGATTGGCAACAAGTTAGTAAAAATAATACATATATTACGTATATGGGGTATGCAGCAGTGCAAGTGCAATAATACAAACAATATTTATAAATAGTTGTATTATCAAATGGCAAATACAAGGTATAACGATTTAGTTAAATTTTCATACAAATTAAGTACAATAATATGAACACTATTTCTTTCGCAAAACATGATATCTACAAAATTACAAATTTTCCGCAGAGCAAATTTAGCTAATTTAGCTAAATGTTTTGGAGATTTATTGATGGTGGAGAGGTCATCAATAACTTAGTCACTGATTAGGACAATACTTGCACTAATATCCTCCAAAAATCCAGATTAGTCTTTATGTAAGCGTCGACGTACTTGATTCTTTTTGTCGCAATAACAAAATATGAATTTCAACGTCCTTGTGTACGCAAAATCTGCATAAACGTTCATCACTTAGCCCAATTGTATGCAGATGGTTCTTGAGTTTTGAACTAAATAAGGTTCAGCGTCAATAATTTACCAAAACGCGATATTACTACTCATCTCATGTTGGCAAAGTCTGTCCACATAAAAATTATAATGTGGGTTTCAAACATTACCTATAAATTCACCAGACGTATTGAACTGAGATTTAATTTCATCAACAATTGAGATTTCATTTCAAAATATCAAAAAATTTAGATAGTATATTTTGGAAAATTTCCACAGATTTACAATCATATTCTCAACCACAATTTACCTAATATAAAAAGAAAAACTATTAAATAGCTTTTAAATATATAACACTTCCATAAACTATTAGCTTGTGTAATGTTTAAGAGCATATAGAAATTCTGGATGCAGTAGAAACAGATATAAATTACTATTGTCGAAATATAGCTACATTAAATCAATTGGCCATAGTTATTTTCGATATATCTGTTTTTCAACTAAATATGCTTCAACATTGGAGTTTTTTAACTTAAGGATCTATTTTCAAATTCAAATTAAGGGCAATTTTTGCTTGAAGTCATTTTTGCTTGAAGTATTATATCATTTTCCGCTTATTTATATTTCAAAACTTCCATTCAAATTATACAATCAATATTTGTAATATGTAAACATTTCTAGTCACTCCATTAAGTATATCATATGAATAGAATATGTTTTATGGACGTATTTTTTTAGTTTTATTTTTATTTTAGCTAATAAAATCCTATAATTTCCCAATAAAGACTTGCTATATCTTTTCATTCTTTGATCAGATTTAATTAAAATAATTTTAACATAATCGTCAAATGTAATTTAAACTCATTTATAAGCCCAATACTATTTAAAGTTATAGCAAAATATAATTAGTTAATACATGAGGTTAAATATATTTTGATCCGAATTCATTTACAATTTAATCATATCAAAATCTGACAGTCTTTGATACCATTCAGATTATTATTTAGGTAGTAAATTAACAAAAAAAATAAGTAAACCTTGTAGAGTAAACTATATTATTGTGAATTCCTTTTAAATATATTAAAATGGACCTATTAATTCTTATTATTAAATTTGATCTATCAATGAACTTTGAAGTTTACAAAGTAAAATTTTATTACACTCAAAACAGGTCAAAAAACGTAAATAAATAATTACATCAAAGAGTCAAAAACAAAATTAATTATACGTTTTTTTGTTTTTTTTTTTGGTCATACCGTATTTCATATTATATATATTTCTGAAAGCTAGATTAACTACAGCTCCAAACTAACTAATTTCTAGTCTATAACATTTCTACTTAAAACATTTCAAATTATATTTCTTTTACATAATAATTCACTGTACATTACAAAATGACGATTTTTCATAATGACTTTGTAGATTTATTAGTTAACATAACATGTATTCATATTATTTAATGTCCAATTTAATAGACTTTTTTTTTTTTTCCTTATAAATTATAAAGGAATTCAACAAAGTTTTTTTGTAATTTTCAATAAAAAAAAAAAATTGTTTATTATAGTAATTTTATGTTGTATCTGGAAAATTATGTGGCGTTAAACGTAAATAATTTTGTATTTTTGTTTTTTTTTTATTATTTATTTTTCTTCATTTAAAAACTATTAATGTTTTTTTTTTATATTTGTTACTTTTTAAGGGAAAATAAAAAAAAAACTACCTTGTAAAAAAAAATTAATTGTCTATAACCAATATTTTTTTAAATATAGATTAAATTTATTTATAGAAATTAAAGTTAGATCAACCTTCAAAGATTTATATATATATAATCTCAAAACTATATTCTTACTTAATATTGTTTATGGACTACAAAAAAAAAAAAAATTCTGCATCAATACCTTCAATATAATATATGTATATATGAAATTTTATCACGAAATGTCATATGGAAAACTTAGTGGAATTTTTTTTCTTGTAAAACGGCAGTGGTAGCTCATATTTATATTAATTTTTTTTTTTTTTGTGTCATAATTTGCAGTCACTAATATTACACCGCCTTCAACCAATTAAAGAAATTCAATTCAATGATTATTTAATATAGAAAAAATAAAAAACTTGTGAAATTTCATAATAATTTATATGATTGATTGTAATCAAATAATCACAGCATATTAATACTATTGACAAATATTTAAGTAAACTATATTAAGTAATATTAGTAACCACAACGTATTCAAAAAAAAAAAATTAAAATTAAAATTGAGAAGTAATTTTTTTACACATGCAATTTTAAGTGGTTGTGGTCGAAGTTGTATATCAATAATTATTATAAGAAGAATTTAGAAAAATTCAATTAACCACGAACATACATGTAATTATAAAATCATTGCAACTATATATTTAGAATTTTTAATTGGTAATAAAAATCATAGAAATTAAATTAAATTAAAATTTATTATATTATTTGAAAAAAAAAATTATGTTTATATCCTAAAATCAAATAAAAATTGTAGAGTTTTTTTTTGGTTTATTGAATAAAACTAGTAATAAAAGTATACAACGCAGATATACTGGATACAATGCAAACTGAAATTATAGAAAACATTTTTAATATATGATTTCAAGAAAACATTTAAATTTAAGCTTTAAATTGTACAAATACTTTATTTTTTCATCATTTCTAAAATACTTTTAATAAATAATCAATATCTAAATACTAGTTTTATTTCGACAGCTGTTATGCTCTACTGTCAGATTGCTAAATTATAAAATTTTAATAAAAAAAAATAAAAAATTTAAAGACGCACAAGCGTGAATTAATTATTGAAGTTCGTAAAAAAAATAAAATTTATACATGTACCTGTAATGATCCAATTGTGAACAAAATCTGATTATAATGTAATAATTATTTTTAATTTAATTTTTTTACTGTATTATATTTTGTTTTAATAAAAATAAATAATTTAAAAAGGGAAAGTTTCAACTTAAAATACCACATATATGTCTGTCTGCTTAAATTACACTTATGCTGAAATATTGCTCTGTTTAAAATTACTATATGTACATAATTATGCAAATAATTGTAATTCAATATTTTTATATATATTTTTGAATAGAATTAATTTCATTATTTAGAATTCACACATTTAAGGAATTACATTCATTCATAATTAGTACACGACTTTTACTAATTGCTTAAAATTGTTTAAAATAATGGTTGTCATACATTATTTTAAATAATTTTTTAAAATTATTGGACAATAAATAAATTTAAGATTTAAAAATGGTTTGAAATTTACTTGAATATTCTAAAAGACCTTTTGGGATTCAGTTAAGTCTAGTTTATATCAGACTACTTGAAATCGTATTTAGTTCATTTCCATAATTAAGGTTACCAAAAAAATTACTGAAGAAAAAAGTAAATCCCGGAAATCCATGGATATTTGACTGAGATATGCCAATTTATAATAATTTTACGCAGGAAATGACTTTATGCATTTTCTTCTAATAAGTTATCAAATAGCACATTACTGTATCGTTAACAAAATGTATCTGTAAATGAAGAATCTGCGTTGAGAGCCTTCAAAAAACAAACAAACATTACTTTTAAGAATTAAGTAGCGACAACTTTTGGCGGTTATTAGGTTGAATTGAAGGATGGGCGAAGTATATCTGAGGAACTTTGCCAAAACACGTTGATCTGCAGTGATTGATTTTGACAAAATATGACAACTGAATCCCCTCCACAATTTTTTATTTACAAATCAGCTATAAAACAAAAGTTACCATTATCTAATAAACAGTATTCTAATCTTAAAATTTACTCTGCTGAAAAATTGTAATTATGTAGACATCGTGATTTGGCAAAGTTTCACACATATATATAATATATGTATACTAATTTTACTCTAAAATATTATGTTAGTCAGTGGTACTAACCGCATTAATAAATTTAATATTTATTGTAAGAACTAATTCATATCAGAATATAAGAATATCAACAATTTCGAAAACTTTCGATGAATTAATTCTTATATAAGACATTCATTAATAAGATTTCTGTAGAAAATGAAATATTATGTATTGGGTTTAAGTAGCCAATTAATTAAATTAAATATATTTTTTTGGTATTATCATAATGATTGATTGATATCTTTTATAACAAAATATTTTAATTTTTAATTTTCCTGCTATAAAATTCAATTTTTCTCAGCAAGTACCAGAAACATAATTATAACCGAAATTTCAAATAAATCTCTTTTTTTACTTACAAAAATACTTATATACTACTTAAAACATCAAAATAGTTTTTTTTCTTTATTATTCAACTTTTCTGACTATTATTTTTATCATCTTAATAATCACAACAAATACGAAAAATTTTCTATTTCAGTATTTTATATTTACACTACTATAAAATAATACAATAGAAATTTGCTTCCTTAATTTTCCCACGTTTTTTTAAATCACCTTACAATTCACCTAACTAGCTAACACTATATCCATATTTTTGCTCTATACAAATTGTTAAAAAAAAATAATTATGCTAATAGATAACATAAAAACATAAAATGAATTCCTTTTTCGAATAATGTATATTTTTAATTGAAATTTTTGTAAATTTTTTTTTTTTCAAATCAAGATCATCCAGAAAATCACTTTTAATTTTCTTTTAAGTATGTTATTATTTTTGATTGCATAATATCTAACAGCTTCTACTATATAATAAATTACTAGTTAAGATTTTATTTTGTAAGATTGTTGTTGTTTTGGTTAGAAAGAGTTATATATTTTGTACCAACTTGTTGATTAATCTATCAAAAAAAAAAATAAAAAAATTATTGTACTATTTTTGATTTATATGTTGGCATTTTTTAATAAAGACAATAACCAATTATCCTCTTATACAAACATTTTAACACGGTATAAATTTTATTATGAAGTATTTATATTGTCCAAGCAAAAATTGTTGTTACGAAAAAAAAATTAAAATATTTTTAATTTTTTTTTTTTTTTAGTAACAAAATAACATGTATTTTCAATTTTCAATTAACTACAGATTTATTAGAGTAACATACGACGAATTTATGCATATAAGAAAAATATAAATCTTTTGAAAATTTCATTGATTTCATCATTTATTTTGTAATAAAGTTGATCTCGTAAATAAAAACTAATTTTTATGTTTTTATAGTAATTAAGTGGAGCAAAAAATAAAAAAAAAAAACAATTTTGATTTAGCCTTTTGTTTGCAATCTAATTTTTATTGACTGTAATATTCACGAATAATAAAAATTTGTAAATATATTTGTTGTACGATAAATACTATGAATATATTGAACTTTTAGCTAAAAGCTACTAATAAAATTTCTTATTTTTTACTAAATAATTTTTATGTTTTACTTCCAGATTGTAAATTTTCAGGAATTTTATAAAAAAAAATCATAATTAAAAAAAAAATATTTAATTGACAAATGTTTTACGAAATTTTACTTGTATAATTTTCTGGTACAAGATTATAAAGTAAATTTTTCAAATTAAAAGTTTCCAAATATTTAATAAAATTATAACTAAAAAATTGTTTCAAAATATTTTCATATTATTTTAATTAAATTAAATTTTATGCAAGTACCAAAATTTCAATTACAAAAAATAATAACAACTTTTAATCTTAGTTAACAGAAAATATGATCTAAACTATGTATATTTCCGGCAATTCAATTAACTTAATAGCACTTGAAAACTTTTTGAACTGACACATTTTCCCAAAAAAACTTAAATAAAATTGAAAATTAATACATATAAGTATACTCTTAAGGTCAATTAAAATAAGTTTAAATTTACACGCACCCTGGGAAACTACTAATTAAGATCATGATGAGTCCGTGAAAAAAATATTTAATTAAAGTATCTCCAAGCAAATAAAAAAAAAATTCAATAAGTCTAAACTTTTTAAATAACTTCAAAATGTGACCTTTAAAGCTTTAGTCCCAAATTTATTCAATTAAAAAATAATAAAATATTTCATTTATTTATACTAGTATAATATAAATTCTAATCAAAATTTCAAATTTTTAACAATTTTTGACATAAGAATATTTTAGACTTAACAAAAAAATTAATTTACTACATCATTTTCAATTTTATTTACATAATTTTTGAATTATTTTAATTATTTCGTTATATTTCGAAAATTGTATCAAAAATTAATTTCCTTAAAAACTTCCGGATATTTTTGATTCTCCAAATTAAAAAACCTATTAAATTCCCTAAGTTTAAATATTTCTTTCCTCTTCAACAATATTTAGTTTACTACTTTTAATTATTAAAAATAAATATATAGTAACTAAAAATAAAAAATATAGTTTTTTACAATAATAATTAAAGCAATCACATAAGTAACATAGATTATAATGCAACATAATGTTACAAATATTATAATACCAGTCTGTCTGTAATGATGAGGTAATTTATGAAATAAACAAGAATTATAAAACCAAAAAAATAAAATTAATATAAAAAATTGTTAAAAAAAAAGCATAGAAATATTAAAATACAAATTACAAATATATTTTGTTAAGTAGCTACATTATTTTTTTTAATGGCTTCACTCAATTTGTACTGGATTACAAGAGTTTTCGTGGGAATCAGCTTAAAAACTGCAAAATTAAATCATATCACAAAAATTGCATATGAAGATTTTATATTTTTACTACAACTGTTATGCATATTTACTTAAACTTAAATACCAACAATAACAACAAAAACAACAAAAAAAAAACTCAATATTACTGGAAAAATTACAAATAAAAATTGTCTTACCAATTCCACAATTAAAATTGAAATCGGAAAAAAAAAATTCAAATTTACACACAATCAGAAAAAATGCAGAATTTAAACCAAAAGCCAAAAAAACCCATAAGAAAAAAAATATGGGGATATACCATCGTTAACACAAATACATATACACAATAAAATATGAAATGCAAAAATTCTGCTGTTGATATAAGCTTATTTTTACATATATATGTATTTGTGGTAAGATGGACAACCATATTGAAGTATTTGTTTTATATATATAGTCTGCATAAGAAATAAACATTCTGAACAAAAGTTACAAGTTTTTATTATTTTTTTATAGAGATTTGGTGGGTATATAAAAGCAGGTGAACGTTTACCAAAATTATCCAGTATCATTTGTGGGTTTAGTAAAAAAACAACCCTCGTTGTTTTTTTTAATATATATTATTTTATTTAATATCCTGTGGATTAACAAAATATGAAATCGATGGTATGTTAATAAAAAAAAAAAACACAAAAAATCAGAAATCAAAAATATAATTAATGGATTAATAAAAAAATTTAAGTGAAAATTAAAGTGATTTAAGAAAGTGAAAATTTGTGAAAACTTGTAAATTTATTTATTTTGGACTATAAATAATGTTGGATTAATTGAAAAATATAAGTTAATTTTCAACTAGTTAAAATATTACAGAATTTTGCCTTGTTTTAATTAGTTGATTAGAAAATTAATTTTTGCTGTTTATAATAATTAATAATAATTTTATATAATTATTATAACCATAATTATATAAAAAAATTATATAATCAGAATAATTTTTGTGCTAAATACTTTTTGCGAATATACGAAATACTTATTATTCAAGTTTGTCGCTTAACACTTTTGATTTGTTATTTTATCATAATTTTATTTAGTGAAATCAAATAAATCATTAATAACTTAATTATTTTGATCAACACTTTTAATTTTTGTTAGATTTCTCATAAAATTTAGGAAATATTCGGAATATAATTAAAATATAATTATTAATAATTTCCAAGTTCGTCGCTTAACACTTTTGTTTGCTAATAATTTTATATGTAATAAATTTTTAATAATTTTGTGATAATTTAATATTTGTTTATTTCATGTAGTAATATCATAATTTTAATAAATTTATAAATTTGTATCCGGATTTCTATATTCATGCATTAAATTATAAGATATTTGCTTAAAATTGATTCTTATAGTTATAGTTTAGTTCTTATAGTTTATTAAAATTAATTTTTCAAGAAATTAGATTAAATAATTAAATAACTGAACAAATTCAAATTAATATAATGACACATCAATATTTGAACTTAATTCAATATTCTGACTAATTTTAAACTGGTTTCCATAATAACTTATATTTTTCATAAAAACAAACAATTACTGTTACATAAAACTTTTTTATAATCTGAATAATCTCTTATAAATACCAGAAATATACCAAAAAATTTTATATAATACATACTTTCAAAATAATACAGATTTAAAGAAAAAAACTGAAAATCGTGTCCATCCTTGAAATACATTTTTCTTTTAATCAAAATAAAATTCCGAAAATCACGATTCTTTTATTTTCATTTTCGATCAATTTTTCATGAAAAAATTTCAACAAAAGCAAAATAATAGCACATAAAAAGGGAATTAAATTCAATTTTATCGAAAAGAGAAAAACAATCGAAAGTAAAAACTTCAAGTTCAACGAAACGAAATTGAAACTTTTGAAAAAAATATAACAAAATCGCAAAATTTTTTTTTATTTATTATACTGTATTACGGATTTATATATATTTTTCTCTCATTTCACAATAAAAGAAAAAGAAGAAATTTACAAAAAATTAAATTAAATATTCCAGTCTGACGCACATGGTAATGAATCATCTTCATTATCTCTAGCTACACCCGCCTGAACACAAAAATAAATAAAATATACTAAAATTCCAAACTTGATGCCATAAAAAACATACATTAACATGTAATTTGATCATTAAAATTCATAACACCATCTTAAAAGATCTTTACTATAGATTAAAATGAAATTGTTTCATAAAATTTCATTTTTTTGCTGTTGTTATATTTTTATTACCACTTTTTTTATTTTCTGTAATTTAAAATTGGTCTTAAATTTCAATCATTAACTTTTACAAGATTGTAGGCATAAGTACAGAAAAAAAATCAACATTATCATTCAGATCTTGTAACCAAAAACTGTGATACAGAGAACGCGTACAAATATTTAAACAATTCAAGTTTTCGCTAATGGACGTGGTCATGGGTACACAATTCAAAATAGTTACTTAATAATTTTACAATATTTTTAACTAAGAAAACATTTTTGCTTTCCATTTCGCATATTAACGAGAAAATTAATATTTATTATTTTTTTCCAGCTAATTTTTGGGCTTATTGCCACTTTGCTAGTGCTTAGTGCCAATGCTGAAGACAAGAGCAGCAAAAAGGAAGCCACCGAAAAAGCTGCAGCACCAGCTGAAAAGAAACAAGACAAACGTGGTATTTTCAGTAGTAGTTATGGTCATGGATATGGTTATGAAGGTGGTCATGATTTCGGTGGTCATTTAGGTGGAGGTCATTTAGGCGGAGGTCATTTAGGAGGCGGAGGTCATTTAGGAGGCGGAGGTCATTTAGTTGGAGGACATTTGGGTGGAGGACATTTGGGTGGAGGTCATTTGGGTGGAGGACATATTGAATTTGGTGGTCATTATGGTGGTCATGAATTATTAGGTGGGCATCAGGAAATTGGCCATGGATTTGGTGGACATGAATTCAGTGGATATGGAGGTGGTTATGGACATGGCGGACATGGTCATCATGAACATCATCATAAAACTATCACTGTAGTCAAGAATGTTGCTGTACCATATCCAGTAGAAAAACATATTCATGTTCCTGTAGAAAAGCATGTACCAGTCCCAGTTAAAGTTCCAGTACCACAACCCTACCCAGTTGAAAAAGTTGTACATTATCCAGTTAAACAAATTGTTAAAGTACCATATCATGTACCACAACCCTACCCAGTTGAAAAACAAGTTCATGTTCCAGTTCATGTACCAGTCGATCGTCCAGTACCCGTAAAAGTATATATCCCAGCTCCATACCCAGTAGAAAAGCAAGTTCATGTACCAGTTGAAGTACATGTACCAGCGCCATACCCTGTTGAAAAGACAGTACCATATCCAGTTAAAGTGCCAGTTCATATTCCACAGCCATATCCAGTAGAAAAAATTGTTCATTATCCAGTTAAAGTACATGTAGATCGTCCATATCCAGTACATGTACCAAAACCAGTACCAGTACATGTTGACAAACCAGTACCATATCCAGTTATTAAGAAAGTTCCAGTTCCAGTACATGTTCCATATGATCGTCCATATCCAGTACATGTTGATCGCCCAGTTCCAGTACATGTTAAAGTACCAGTAGCAGCACCTTATCCAGTTGAAAAGGAAGTACCATATCCAGTTGAACGTCATGTACCAATTCCAGTTCAAGTACCTGTTGATCGTCCAGTCCCAGTACATATTGAGAAACATGTACCAGTACATATTGAACGTCATGTACCATATAAAGTACCAGTACCAGTACATGTACCAGTTGATTTACATGGACCATGGTCATCACAAGGATATGGCGGTGGTCATGAATCTCATGTTGAAGTCTCAGCCTATGGAGGTGGTTATGCATATGGCGGTGGTAATGGACATCATCATCATCATTAAATCAACATCAACTGATAAACCTTGCAAGTTGATGTCGTGTGATAATCTGAATAAAAAAAGGACTAAGAAAACAAATTTTGCTGATCCTGTTTATGATGTAAATTAATTTTTTATTCTAGTTTTAAGTGAAAATTTAATTTTTTATTGTAGTTTCCTTATTTTTTTTTTTTTAAATCGTAAATAGAAGCAAAGAACTCTTTTTTTTTTTTAATTGATTCAAGAAAAGAAAATTTTTCATTAAACATCATATAATTTTCATTAGGTATCCTTAGCCAATATTATATTTAAAATTTAATTAATAACAAAATAGTTTAAATAATTTTTTATTTTTTTGTTAATCAAAAATAATTTTAATAGCAAATTTTTTTTATGTTTTTGTATAAAAAAAATATGAGTTTAAATTAATTTTGTTTTAAAAATAAGAATTATTTAAACATTTTTTTTTTGTAAATAATTTTGTAATTGAACATCAACAAAATGATTAATATAAAAAAAAAAGCTCAAGCTCACTTGTACGCTATCTTGCCCAAAAGAAATGTAACAACAACAACAAAAAAAACTATAATTAGCAAAACTTCGATATTTCATTTTTGTAATTATTTTTATAATAAATATAAATTAAAAAAAATATATATAAACGAATTTTTTGTAAATAAATGAAAATACTAAAGTATTAAAAAAAAAATAATTAATATTTACTCTTTTTATTAATAATAGTAATTAAAAATTGTGGTTAGTAGAAACCACGATTAAATAACAAGATAATTTCTATTTAAATACGTTAAAAAATTCCAATAATTTATTGATAAGTTGGTATTCGACGAAGATTAATAATTGATACTTTTAAGTTAATGAGAAAACTCATCTCATATTGTAAAAAATTGGACTTCAATACAGTTTTTGCATGTTTAGACTAGTTATTTATTGAATTTCAATAGTTATTTATTGAATTTAAAACTATAGTCTATTAAAATTCATTTCCAAAGTTGTTCTATGATACTGTGAAGAAAGGTGCATAAAAATGTGTTTCAAATTGAATATTTAAATCACATTTATATCAAATTTCAACAATAAAGAAATAATATTTCGTGAATGCAATTTTAACCAAAAATAATTTATATGATTGCCACAATTTTGTAATATCTTTCGACAAAAAAAGTAATTTTTAACAAAGGAAATATCTTCAATAAAATGGTACTTAAAAAAAACATAAAAAATTTTTATTAGTCTATTAACCACGACTGTAAAACTATAAATTTCATAACATATACAAGATCTGCTCTTAAAATGACTATTTTAAACCATAATTTTATCTATTTTACCTTATTGCGCCCTTGACAATTATAATATAATTTCAATTTTCACTTTACTCAGAAAATATTAATTTTAAACTTATGTAATTTTTCCTTGCCAGAAAATTGGTTTTAATATTTACATCGTTTTTTTTACCATTAAATTGTCTTAAATGATATGTATCGCTACCACTATTTTTTTTTTTGTAAATACTTACAGAGATTTTTTTTTGACCACTCAAGTATAATTTTCAAGCAAATTAAATGTCTTTATAATAGCAGGAAAAGTGATAGAAATGATATTTAAATATTGGATAATAAAAATGATTGACTGGTATAGGCGTTTATAATTTTTTTGTATGATTAGTATTTTGTGAGTAAAGAGTACTTAAATGTATAATAATTTATGCTTTTATGTAAATAATATAAATTTATTTTTCAGTAGTATTAAAAGTCAAAACAAGTGTAAAATAAGTAATAATTTAAGTAAAATATTTAAGTAAAATAGAGAATTGGATTGATCGTGAATAGAAGACTAATTATAAATTTAATATTTATAAGTTTTCGTCAAAATAACTGAATTTACTTCCGAATTCCTAAATTTAAAGAAAAAATTGTTTTTAATATGAAAATTACATACGGATTACAAGATAATATATTCGATATAATAGTCAACTTTACTAAAAATTTACTTATTTTGCAAATCAATTGTCTTTTTAGATTGATTATATAAGTCGATGGAATTTCGATATCATTAGTAAATTATAAGATGTGCTGCTTTTTAATAAAAGCATAAAGAAATATTTGATAAAGAAATATTTGTCCTCCAACTTTTAAAATAGATATTAATTATTTGAAAATCTCCTTACGGCAATAAAAATATTTTTAAAAAAAAACTACTGAAAATTTAAGATTTTAACCTTTATGCTTCTGTGCTAAAAATTAAGATAACAACAATTCAAAAAATATAATAACAAACTAATTTTTGACCCTGCCATTTAATTATAATAAGCCAAGTTTAAAATTTATTCTTTTATTACGGTTCAAATATTAATTAAAAACTTTAAAAAAAAAAATTATATTCAGTACACATTATTCAATGATTTTCACACGCTACCAAAACTTAAAAAATAAACTAAATATTTTTGCATATTACCTAAATTTTTCATAGTACATAATACATACATTCAAATTATTGTACATTAAAACAAATATTTTTCATTTCCTTTTCCACTCAGTAAATAATATATATAATTTTGATTATTTAAATTAATTTTTGATCAAATTAAAATTATATATAACATTTATGCTGTTAATTATTCTATTCCACTTAGTTAATTTTCAATTTTAATATAATTACACCATTAGTTTTCCATATTTATATTTCGTTTTCCATATATTTATGTAATATTTTCAAGGTGGAAAAATTTACCATTAAGTAGCAATATAGGTGTTTGGCGGGCGTAATTATTATTAATAATTTTATAGTAGTTTGCAATTTAAAACAAAATTTTTTTTAAATCAATATTAAATATTTTTACTTTTTTATAGGAAAATCATTTTTGGTTCAATAAATTATTGTTTTTATGGTGTTTGAAAAATATAAAAAGGCGTTTTAAGTATATTAATGTTTTTCTACCTCTTAACAACTATGAAATATTGTTCAGTTCAAACTTATTTTCATATAATTATAGTGTGTCAAACACGCGAATATTATATCATTATTACATTTGTTAGTATTCAATATTTTTATGATTATTTCTGTTAACTTATGTGAGCTTTAAGATCAGATATTATATAATATTTATGCTATCTATTTTATTGTTTTATTAAATTACATCAACATTATTTTAATATTTTTTTTTACTATTTAAAAATTAAGTTTTTAATAGTTTATATTTTTAATTGCACTTCAATTTAAACTACTATACAACTTCGCTCGAGTACTTTATGAATCAACATCCCGTATGAATAATTATTTTTTTTCTAGAAAAATATTTCCGGTTTGGAATTTGTTCCTTAAGATTCTAAACAAGATTTTCCGAAAAATGTAATATTTTATTTGGATTAATTATGAGATATTTAATTCGTATTCGCATAAAATTAAGAATAATATTATCAAAATTAACGCAGAAAATTAATATAAATATAAGAAAACAATTAGATAATTTTATTTTATTTTACTTTTTTCATTAATGGTAAAACTTCCTAAATTTCCCAATTTAATCAATATTGGCACACTTCAATCAATATTGACAAACTTTAATATAAATATTAATAAAATAAGATTTTTTATAGTCAAAATGTACATTGAAAAAAATTATTTATTAATAAATTTGTTAAAATTATGTATTTTTGCCAAAAAAATAAAACATTAATTATCAAAAAAAAAACATTGGTCCTTCCTTTTATGAAGAAAAAATCAAAATTATTAAACGACGAACTTGTTTTTAAACATGTTCAAGTTAATTTTTTATTAAGATGGGTTTTTAATTAATAAATTATATAAATACGTGTATTAAAATAGAGTCTTAATTATACCAAAAAATTAATAAAAGTTTTAATTAGTGAATTAAATTTTCTTAGTAATCTTGGCACTAATTTACTTCATTATTAAAATCGTAAATTTTTATGAAATTATGAAAATCGTAAATTTTTCCCTAGCTTTCTAAAGCTTTATTTCTATAACAAGTTTATAAATCAATATATGTCAAGAAAGCTCGACTGTGCAAATGGTTGGTTAATAAACTGCTTTCATGATTAAAATTTATAACCACAATAAAAATAAAAAATAAAAATTTTAAAAATTATATTTTTGAATAAAAGTGCACGAAAAAAAACTAAAGTTTTCAATGCTCCTGAAGGTATGCAATGTAATAATAATATAAGAAATATTGTTGGTTTATTATTTTATTTTATTTCACATGAAAAATTTTAATTTTTATCAATATTATTAAAGAATTTCAAGTAACTTAAACTCAGAATAAAATTAAATCACTAATTTCAAAATTATATAATACTTTTATAATTATTTTTAATAATTTAATAATTAAGTTGAGTATTAAAGCATTATTTTAAACTTCTAAAATTAATAATGTGTTTTAAAATGGAATACATAAAATTGATTAATTAAATTAAAAAAGGGGTAAATTTAATAAAATCGTAATTTTGATTACAAAAATCGTAAAATTGATAAAACTTAAATTTGAAATATATGTACTAACAAAATATGAATGTTTAAGAAAAAATAGTTTAAAAACTTATAAGGTATTCAACAAAAAAAAATTTAGAAAAATTTTCAAAGATTAATTAATAAACTTTATAACATTAAATTATTGGTATATAATTTTTTTCTCCCAAATAATTGCCTATACAATTTAAAATATCAAAATTAAAAAAATCTATTCAATTTTATTAATATCCGTATTAAAAATATTATCAAAATAATTTCAATTAATACCAAATCCTTTAATTAAAATTTACAAAATATGTTTACGTTAAATTCAAATGCACAAATTCAATTAATATTTATGCTCTGCAATTTTAAATTCATTTTTAGTCTTCACATCTGTACATATTTTTGCTTTCTAACATAGAAATTTTAATGTAAAAACAATTTCTTATTTTTAAACAATTAAACCATGCAACAAGCATAAAAATATATCATGAATTGAGTTTTTTTTTTTTTTTAAATGCGAAATAATTTATTATGTAATTTTCAAATAATTCATATTAGAAAATGTTTTTTTTTGAAAATCCCCTCATCACAATATTTTTACCTCCTATTAAATATTATTGAAATCAATTTATTTATATATGTGCTCGACTACCCAAAGAGTTTTATAACAATTTTAATGCACATTTTAATTATTGTAAAATTTTACAACATATTTTTTTTTTTTTGTAAATAATGTTATGAATCAATTATGCAATTTTAATAAAAAAAAAAATCATATATATCAGAAAAAAAAACTTTAAAAAAAATTAAGTAATAAAAAGTGGTAAACCAATTATAATTCTTTTCAAAACATATTTTTAATATTTATTTATTATTTTCTTTTTAAAAACTAAAATCTATTAGGTTTAGGTTCATCATAAAATCTACAAGAAATAAAATTAATATTTTTATTACCAATCATCAATAAAAAAAAAGGTCAATTTATCTTGTTAGCATAAAAAAAAATTGTAATTAGTAATTAAAAAAAAAAAATATTATTTATAATGTGATAAAATATTTAGTAATAAAAGGAAATCATTAAAAAAAAAAATGAATAAAAATTTGTTCAAATATTATGAAGTAATAAACTGACTGATTTTAATCATTTAGAAATATTTGTAATAATTTTTCAACCTTGATCGATAAATCAGTTTTTTTTATATCATGGCCCTATGTAAATGAAAATTCAAGTTACAAGACAGAAAAGTTCAAAACAATTTGTAGAAAAATTAGATAACCCATTGTTAATAATTTTTATATGTACATAAAGGTGTAATGTTTTTTTGTACAAAGGAATTAAGGCATTAAGCACTAAACAATAGTAAATTGGGATATAATATTTACATAATAACATCAATTTAATATTTGGAGTTTAAAAAGGTGCTAATAATTACCATATATCCGGTAAAAAGTAATTTGGTTTATATTGCAACAAATACATTGGAAATGTTTTATAAAAAATTGCATTTCAAGTGACAATTTATTGTAGTATGAACGAAAAAGTTCAATTAAGGCTTATTAGATATTAGCTCATAATTATGTACTATCTCATATTGCTTACGAATTACTTCATATTGGCACTGTAATTTTGATAGACATAAACGAAAACTTATAGATAATTTTATTGGTTCGATTATCTTGAAAACTATGTTTCACATATTTAAACCTATTTTATGGGATAATTCAAAATTTAGCTTTCTATTATCTATCAGTAAACTGCAGGAGCAATATCAATTACAAGGAACTCAGGTCTTACAATCATTCGAAAATCTTAGAAAATGTCTAAATCACAAAGTTCTAGTTTTCTAGTGTAAACATTCATTTCTTTTCGTCTTCTTTTTCTTTTTTTGAAGTAAAACTAAGAAATAAACAAATAATTGGGAGTATAAAACTAAATTAGGCATTCAAAATTGGGACCATCTTATCATAGCGTTCATGTCGCAGTCCTTAAGCACAAAAAAGAATTTAAATACAGTCTTTCAGAAATACATGCATAAAATACAGGATCTTCATGATTTGGATTTTCAAAAACATGCTTTTTAGGGTATCTATGTTTCCATATTTGAAGAACTCAAATTTTGATCAAGTTTGAAGAACTCAAATCAAAACTTCTGATGTACGTTTTATAATATTTTTGATATTTTTTTCGTCAATAATTATCTAATCTATAATTTTGATGGCAATGATTTCAACAATTTGTTTTCGACCTATTTAAGTCCAAAATTAAATATTTAAGCATGTTTTTTTTTTCTATAAATTGTTGAGGCGGAACACTTAACTCCTATCGCAATAAGAGTATACTTTCTTTCTGACCTAGTCAGTAAATTCCGAATTTTTTTTTTTTCAATTTATTTGAAATGGTAAACTCTATCTTAGGAAATAATTTTATACGTAAAATTAAAAGCTTTTAATTAACAAAGTCTACGACGTTGAAAATTTTAATTATTATCATTTTTTTGGTGCAAATTCTGTTGAAATATGTACAAGATATAATCATTAATAGTTGTCAATCTATTAATATATTATTTCATTTATAAATATTATTACAGAAATTTTAAGTAATTATATATTTTTTTTTCGGGTAATTAATCACTACAATATTATAAAATAGTTCATTTTAAAATCGAGTCTCGAAGCAAAAAAAAAATACGTTTTCTTTGTTTTACATTTACATATACTTTCAATTTTATTTATGTTTTTTGCAGTTACACATAAAGAAATGCATTTTTGCAATTTCTTTTTAAAAATTTTATAATTCACTTTTTATAGATTTAATCGCTTCTAGTTTTTTTTTTGCATTTAATCGCTTCTAGTTTTTTTTTTCCCATTGTAAAATTTATCTGAACTAGATTTTTCATTTACATATATGAACAAAGTTAGGGTGGAAATGAGTTATTTAAATAAATGTTTAAAAATAAAATTGTTGTTTTCTCACCCAAATAGAAAATTTAAATTATATAATTTATTACTGTATTGTATTAGGAAAATATTATTATATTGTATAGGAAAATGCATTAATTTTCATGATTTACTTGAAATATCTTTTTTTGATTTTTTGAATTAATTTATAGAAAGTCAAATAATTTTTTTTTTTATGTTTTTGTACAAAAAATAAAACAAATGCACGAAAATTTCTTATAAAATTTCCTGATTGGCCAAGAAAAAATTTCATTAATTAATAAAATTATTAGTTAATATTAAAATATTTAAACAAAATTTGAAATTTGTAATTGGTATACATATATATAAATTATTGATCCATTATAAAAAACGCAATTTTTGAAAATGAAAATATTTAAATAAATTATAAAAATGAATTAAACTGAATAAGTAATTTTTAAATTTTCTTTCATTTTCAATGATTAGAAATTATATTTAATAAATTTTTGAACTTAAATTAATTTTTTTAACGAAATTATTGCGACTCATAACGAAATTTATAACGAAACTTAATTTAATCAAAACCTAATTTAATTACTATTGAAAATTTTGTATTTAAATTTATATTTGCGTTACTAATTTCCAAATATTTATTTAGAATAGATTGCAACATTAAAAATTTGGTAATTAAGAAAAATAATTCTTCGAACGGATTAAATAACCTTGACATTCAAAATTTTACATGAGTTCTATTGAATTAACGCAAATAATTTAAATTGATGAGCTTAGACTTCACAATTTAATTTTACTATACAACATCGATTACATAGAATATATAGATTCAAGAATAAAAAACAACTACACACTATCAATAATATTCGTCTTTACAATTATTCGTTAAAACACTAACAATTTTTTTATGATTGACCTGATTTTAAGTAAAACACTCAACATTTCTACAATTTTGATGATTTCAAAATGAGTATTATATGAAATATACAAATCTGAAAGAAAAAAGATCTACAGGAAATTAAAATTAGTTATTAGAAAAAAAAATACCACACACGAAAAACCAAAAAAAAAAAACTTTTGCAATAAAAAATTTAAAAATTTCTTGCAAAAACTTTAATACGATTTTCAAAAAAAAATGAAAAATATTTTATTTCACTATTACATAGTCAAAATTAAATCGACTGCGAATACTCAGTATTTAAGTATATATGTAAATAAAAACGATTTACGAAAAAAAAAAGTCTCAAATCATTGGTTCATTAACCTAAAATGATTCATTATATTTTTAATATATGTTTTTGTTTGATTAAAATTTTACTAAATTTATTACAGCATAACTTCTACCAAATAATTATTCAATTAATGTGTGGGCAATTAAAGTATAATTATATCAATTTATTTTTATAACTTTACGTTTCATTAAATCAGGTGCACTTACAATCAAATATGGTAGCCCTAAATTATTTACTACATATATTATTTTATGTTATGGAAAAATCAAAATTATTTCTATGCACTCAATTTTTTTTTTTTTCATATAATTTTCTATATTTATAATAAATTTAAAAATATTTTTCATTATGATGTAATCATAAATTGTAAAATGTACATGAACTGGTATTATTATTAAAGATTTTTATTTTTTATATCAGTTAAAATGAAAATCTTAAAATTCAATCTAATAATCTAGACAATTATGTAAATAATTTTAAATCTTATATGCATTATTTTGTGGGATTGATGTGAAGTTGACAAAAATGTAAAAAGATTTTCAAATAATTTGAGGAAAATACTTCATAGTTAAGTAACAAATTATGCCAGTTTTCTATGATAAGTGTTTTTCCGAATGAAATAAACATAAAAATTATTCTTAAAATCATATCGTAATCTTCAATATTCAATTAATTAAATATTAATTTGGTAATAAAAATTAAGAGAATTTTAAAATTAAATATTTATTCAATTTTAATATAATATTCGTTCCTATTCGATTTCAATATAATATTCGAATTATTTTTAATTATTAAAATTCGATACTAAAAAAATAGTAACAAAGTAGTAGTTTCAACACTCAATATTTTATAAGACTAATTAAAATAATATGTTTAGTTTTATAATTAAATTTAATATAAATTATTCAAAACTATCAATTTTTTTTAGTAAATTTATAGTAAATCTTTTAAATATACCAGTTGTAATTTACTAGATAAACTGCTATTACGATAATCAATTATTACCATAGTTTATAGTTATGAAAACCAGATTTTTATAAAAATTATTATTACATAAAAATCCAGATATGTTTCCTATCTGATTATTAAGTATTTTCAATTTTATTATTTTTAAATTGTATATTTAAATTCAATTAATTAGTAAGTTTGCTGATGATCAGAAAATTTCTTTTAAGAACATTTTTTAAATATATGTAATTGATTTTATCTAAATTTACAAATTTTTTTCAATATAAATAAAATATCTGACTGTATATAGTAAATTCGAAGCCTAGTAAAATTATATTTTAAACATAGTCTGTTATGATTAAAATATCGATCAAGCTTATTTTAGTTAATTGCCTTAAGGAAAATATGAAACTGAATTATCAGGTTTTTCCACAACCTTTTAAATATAAAACTAAAATTTTTTTTAGATATTTTTTTCTTACTATATTTTGATTAAATTACATTACCATTAATTTAATAATATGACACATAAAAATTTTCCTCCTAGAAAGCATAAAAACCAATAATTAAACGAATAATCTCAAAATAAATGAATTATTAATCTACATTACATTTATCAAAAAAAAAAAAATTCATATAAGGAAATCAATTTTTAATATAAACTAATTTACAATTGAACAATAAAATTAAACATAATTTTACTATAATTTTATCTTATATTATTACATAACATCCATTAAACTTGCTCTAAAATAAAAACAAACCGAGTATAGATTTAAAACAAGACACAAAAAAAAAAATAGGAAGCTGTCGCACCATCAATAAATTTTACACGAAAAATATACTTTTATCTTAAAAATTATTCGCAAAACATATATGTACATATATTTTTTTACAAGTATCTATAATAAAATTTTATGCTGCATTGAATTTCCCGACAATATTACTTATAAAAAAAAAAAAGAACTACTTCCCCGTATATACAAGTTTTAGTATAGTACAAGTACTACTAACCTACCGATATAATTATGATACAGCAGAACATTATTGTCTTTTGATTTATGTATGTCAACTTTAAAAGAAATTTTTAAAACATATAATATTTATTTTGAAAAAATCCATTTATAGTGAATCGATAATTGTCAATAAAAATTCCAAATTACCAATTAAGTTAGTTGCATTTACTATATTTTCCAACAACAATAAAAAAAATTACTCTTAATATTAACTAGTATTATTTAATAGCCGCGAAACAAATTATCCTATGAAGCGAAAATTGTTAAACATATAGTGAGAAATTTATAAAACAACAAAAAAAAATAATCAAATTAAATTTTACTTCCCTTCACCATAATAATAACCAACGCGTACCATTCGTGTTATTACATCTTATAATCAAATTCAATAGTTTTCGTTATTTTTGCTTTTTTTTTTTTTTTTAAATAAACTTGGATATTAGATTTTTATATATTTAACTTAATGGCATTGTATATATTTGTAGTAGTTATTATATTAGTAATAAAAGTCGCCCCACATAACTGTGCACCAAAATATTTATTCGTATGCAAGCGCCCCTAAAAAAACAAAAATTATTAAAATCCACACTATTACAAATTTTGATGATTGAAAGAAATTGGAAATAGACAAAATGTTAAAAAAAAATTTCATACTATAAAAGTGACTACAGATACTGCAGATAATCATTAACCAGTTCACTTTCCAACTATTCATATCTTATATTTTTTTTTAACAAAAAAAAAAACCATAGAAAACTTATTTTTTTATAATAAATTTTTGTATAAATTTTTAAATTTAAATTTAAATTTTTGTATAATAGTTTTGTAAAAAATTCAAATTTAAAGAGATGAAATTGCTGGTAAGTTTATGGATTACTGAACTAAACTTTATATTCTAAAGTGAAAAATGTGATAAGAAAAAAATCAATTTAAAATACAGTGGAATTATATAAATTGTGCGATTTTAGAATTCAAATCAAATATTTGTTTTCATTTTAAAAAGTTTTAATTAATTTGGACAATATTATATTTAAAAAGGATATTCAATGATAGCAAAAGTGAAAAGTTATCTTTTTAAACACTTTTATTAGTGGTAAAATTTCAAATTTAACAAACACTCAAATAGTTAGCTATATGTTCAATATTAATTGGTGGTAAAATTTCAGATCTTGTAAAAGATTTAAATAGTTTTAATAGAGAAATATAATATTTTTGTTACTACAACAAATTGCCTTTTCTAAATGAGCCTAGAAAAGGAAAAAAATTCTTTTTTAGTATATCGACTATGAAAAATTGTTAAAATTGGCCACAAATTAAAATTATTTTTATTCATTATCGGAATATTATTTTGAATTCAATCAAAGATTTGCACTACAATTAAATAAAAAATATTTTTAATAACAATTTTTTAATAATTTAATTTTTCTTTACATCTTACAGAGAACAGCTTGCCTTTTAGCTTTAGTGCTATCAGTTATCGCTGAAGATGAAAAAAAACCCATCGAAGATGCTAAAATCGAAGACACTAAAGCTGAAGAATTAGAATCTGATAAGAAACAAGAAAAACGTGGATTACATGATTTTGAACATTATCATCATGGTTATCATCATGAACCACATCATCATGAAGAAAAAACTTTAACAATTGTTAAAAAGGTTCATGTACCATATCCAGTTGAAAAACATATACCAGTACCAGTTGTTAAACATATTCATGTACCACATAAAGTTAAAGTACCAAAACCATATCCAGTTGTTAAACATGTACCATATCCAGTTAAAGAAATTGTTAAAGTACCATATCATGTACCAGCACCATATCCAGTTGAGAAAAAAGTACCATATCCAGTACATGTACATGTTGATAATCCAGTACCAGTTAAAGTATATATACCAGCACCATACCCAGTAGAAAAGAAAGTTCATGTACCAGTAAAAGTACATGTACCAGCACCATATCCAGTTGAAAAGAAAGTACCATATCCAGTTAAAGTACATGTACATGTTGATAAACCATATCCAGTTGAAAAAATTGTCCATTATCCAGTTAAAGTACATGTTGATCGTCCAGTACCAGTACATATACCAAAACCAAGACCATATAAAGTTGAAAAACCAGTACCAGTACCAGTTATTAAAAAAATCCCAGTTCCAGTACATGTTAAAGTTGATCGTCCAGTTGCAGTACATGTTGATAAACCAGTACCATATGAAGTTAAAATTCATGTACCACAACCCTATCCCGTTGAAAAGGAAGTACCAGTTAAAGTTGAAAAACATGTACCATATCCAGTAAAAGTACCATATGATAAACCAGTACCAGTTCATATTGAAAAACATGTACCAGAATATCATGAAAAACATGTACCATATAAGGTACCAGAATTTGTACATCATCATCATAAAGAACCAGAACATCATCATCATCATGAAGAAGAACATCATGATTTTGGTGGTAGTGAAGGACATGGACATGATATTGGTGGTAGTGAAGGACATGGACATGATTTTGGTGGTAGTGAAGGACATGGACATGATTTTGGTGGTCATGAAGAAATTGAACATCATGAAGAACATCATGGTCATATTGAAGAACATCATGGTGGTGAAGAACATCATGGTGATGAACATCATGGATATTAAGTAAAAGTGATAATTAGAAAAATTTTATAAAAACAAAATTTATTATTATTATTCTCATCTATTTTACAAACAAACAAGAAAAAAAAAAATGTTACTAAAAATACCAGGTCTGATATAAAAAATAATTATCTTAAGTCTAAACCAAAAATGAAAAAAACATAAATAATTTTTTTGATATCAAGAACGAAAAACTCTCTCAATTACATACTTGGAAAATTTTCATTATATATTATAAACATATTGTAAAAATGCTGTGTCTCAAGAGATTTTTTTTTATCTCGATAAGTTTTCTATGTAAGTTTTTTTTATTATTTTATTGAATTTTTTTATTTTTTTTTATTAATTTTTATAAAAAAATAAATTTGTTAAAATATTACCAAAAAAAGAAACGAATTAAAATATTTTTTTTAAAAAAAAAAAAACTTTTTAACTTTTTTTTATTATTATTTGTACTAAAACGTTTAACCAATCTTGAAACATCAGTCGAAATTAACCAGATTTGTTTACCACTTTGCATTCTCTTGGTAATCAAACATAAATATTTTCAAAATTCTAAAAGCATTTTCAACTTTAACTGATTAATACTTTCTTAAAATTTTAGAATAAGCTGTTAAATATCGTAAGCTGTCATACGTTCAAAATTTATAATTTTGATATTTTGTCAACTGGAAAAATAAATATTTTCCTTAATTTACATTATTAAATTACAAAATTTATTAAATTCCCATCCTAAATGATTTCCTTTAAAAACTACCAAACAAAACCACCTAATTTATGAAATATTTGATTACAGGGAAATCCGTAAACATTAACTCAACAAATAACTATATTTATTATATTTTTATAATATTAATTATTATTTTATTTCACCTATAACCGTAAATACTAACCATAAAACCATAAAAAAAAAATATTATTAGTAATAGAAACACTTTCAACCTAACATCAAATACAAAATTACATAATTTCTTTTTTAATTTTTAAAAATTATTGCTCGCTATGTAATAATAATAGTATTTTTCATATTTGGTGTGCCAGAAAATAATTTCAAATTGTATAAAACATTCAGTCGGCAATCGGCAATAACATAAACTTCCTGCTTGAAAAAAAAAAAAGATAAGAAAAATTGTAGCTTGTAACAAGTTACACATTTATGCAACTCTATAAATGTGCTCAATTTAACAAATCGGGTTATCATTTTATCTATATGTTATTTATATTTTCACAATATTACAATATTACATAAGAGAATTTTATAAATTAACTCTTTCGTGTCTGGTTTTATATTGTTTTGATGAGAGAGTGGTTCAATTATAATAAGAAATTGTGTGTGCATAGTAAAAGTGGTAAAACGTAGATAAATTTAAACTTGTCTGCCAATTAAACATATAATTTTCTGTAAATATTTCTTTTTTTTTTTTTTATGTTTTACATTTTACATTATATTTGTTTTTCTTTCACGGGGAAAAATTTCACTTTGTGTAAAATTGCGGTTTATTGCGGAAAAAAAAGTAAACAGTTTGTAATTAGTATAGAAAAGTAACAATGTTATGTAATATTTGGTTTGTGTAGCATTATTAAATGTCACAGATATTTTGTTAAACAGTTATAATTTTAATCAGGTTAACAAGGAAATGCAAATTTTTAATTTCATTTAATATTTTTAATTAAGACCGACGGTGGCTTGGTGGTATATTACTATGCTATGGCCGATTATGTACTAGGTTTAATTCCGGTCCACGGCATCGATGTTGGTCTAAATTTACTCAGTTTTCAAATTGAATTTTAAGATATGGGGAAAAACGCTAAAAGTCGAGAAATTTTCTAACAACCAATGCTTGACCAAAAAGCCATTACTTTGTAAAAAAAAATAATTTCTTCACTAGTAAGATATTTATGATTCGAAATTAGTAGATTCAAGTTGTAATAGAATATTAGAACACCCCTGAAAGAGAAACATTAGCCTGAACAGGATGGTAGGGCAACAAAAAGAATATGTTTCCTTATAAATTATATCTGACTGCTCGATTTAGGATAGTAAAAAAGTTATCGTTCATTATACAAACTTTATAGATTTTCAAATCAATTTAAATTAAAATTAAAAAATTAAAGTACTCACTTCATATAAGGCACATTAGCTGGAACATGATATTTAGCACCTGGATCAAAATCCATTTCAGATCTTAAAACTGGAGGTTTAATACCACCATACTGTTCCCTGAAATTTCAAAATTAATCTGAAATTAAACCGATCTTTTAAATAGAATATTTATACCTTAAATCCCAGTATCTGCAATTCATCATTTCTTTATTTGTTCTACGGCTAAAAATATCATATCTCCATGCTTCTAATGACAAAGCAAAAGGTAAAAACGCCACCTAATTCATACTGAATTTAGTTACCTTATTTAAATATTTAAAAAATATATCTATACCTTATCTGCAGCCATTGCGAATAAATAATTAATATCATATGCCGTATCATCAACAGATTTCTGTATCAAACCAAGTGTTTGAAGATGTTTTGGTGTTGCTACTGATAAACCAATTGCTTCACCAATTGCTTCATGAAAACCTATTTCACAAAATCATTAATAATAATAATGATTTTAATAGTTAAAGCATATTTACCTGGATTAGCGCCATCACGAAAAACTTTCGGTTGATGTCGATAATTTAAAAAATATTGTATATGTGACATTTCATGATGTACACTAATTAAATCTTTTTGTGTTATTCTTGTACACATTTTAATTCGATAATCATGACGATTACAAAAATCCCAGGCAGATGGTTGACATAATGCTATTCGATCTAATGGTTGCTCAACAATTGAATTAAGCCAAAAATCATGTGGCATTGCTGACATATTCATTGATATAAAAAATTCTTCAGCTAATTGAAACATTATTAATGGTGTATATCCTTGTTCTAACATAGGTGGTGTTACATCAATAAAATTTCGACCTGGATATGGTATTGTAATATCTAAAATATTTGACCAACTTTGTCCATACATATTTCCTAATATATGAGCTGGTATTGGTGCATTTCTATTAATACGATCCGGTCCATAAAATTCTCTTAATTTCCTGCGTACATACGCATGTAATAATTCATAAAGTGGTTGAATTTGTAACCAAACTGTATCAATTTCTTCACGAAAATTTGGTGAATCATATGCAGAGAACCAATAATCACCACCATTTGTATAATCTATTAAAAATAATTAAGTAGTTTTTTGTCATTTTATACCTTAAATCTGTACTTACTATTAACAATTGCAATTTCATTCATTAAATTAACTAACTGCTCGTAATTGTCTCGCATATCTCTTCCAGTTTTTCGACGAAATTCTGTCCATGAATGTTGTAATTCATCCCAATCACGACTTCGTGCCATTATTTGTTTTAATTCGGGTGATAATTTAAGACCACATTGAAATGGTTGTTGGTAAGCACAAATTGATGCTCCATTGTACAGAGCCAGCATATCGTTAATAATTCGATTATACTAAAAATATTTCAGTTTAAAATCCATAATTTTTTTTCAATTGTTACCGTATCTTACTCTATCTAATTGATCTGGTGCTAGTGCACTTGGTCCAACTTGTTCAATTAATCGAAGTTGCCGATAGAAATTTTGATCAAATATTAAATTTTTATCAATATTTCTACTCTGTTCGTAAACCGAACGTTGATAGTCAGAGTATCGCTGTTGTGATAGCAGCTAAAACGTATAATAAGTATAAGATTATAAATTTTAAAACTAAAAAGTATAAATTAGTAAGATTTTATAAAAATATAAAATCTCACTAATTTAAACAAAAGTTCTGTATAAAATTAAAACTTTTAAATTTTTAATTGAAAATTTTGATAGAATTTTTATTACAAAGACTTGATTAAATATTCTTGAATCTAAATTAACTTCAATATGCTACAAAAACCTACTAAATCACAGTACCAAATTGTTTATATTTGTGAAATTTTGTAATTTGATTTAAACATTAAAAATATTTTTTCAAAGAAATTAATTTAACTAATTTAAAGTAATATTAATTCTGTAGTAATTTATAAAACATAATAATTACTTTTTGATATTTTTAAATAAAATCTAATTTGAGTTGCTAAACATTGAATCTTTCAATTTTCGAAAATACGCTTTATGCCTAATATGTAATTAGATGTTTGGCAATTATCTATTTCAAAAAAATTAGAAACTAATTATCATATTTTTACAAATTTCCCCAGAATTACTTTTCCATATTTCCTAAATAGCTTTTATGTTTTTTAAAATTTTAAATTTTATTTCCTTTCACAGACAGCCAATAATTAAATCCAGTTTCAGTATAAAATATGAAAACTGCGTGAAAAGGTCAAAATATTTTACAACAATTTTCCACCTATAGATTAACCAGAAAAATAATTCATAGTTTATTAATTTTTGTCAACTTATTTTCATTAAAGTCTAACTAACAATTTTCCAATTGACTACCCCTCCAAATAAATTTTAAAAAACAATGACTTAAAGTTTATTTAGTTTTAGTTTTCTTTACTCGAATATAATTCCCACAAACCACAATATGCGAATGCTTCATCTTTGTTCCAATGAAACATAAAAATCTTTCAACAATAACGAACAAACCAAAATAATACTCATAAACCCTTTTTATTTCTACTATGCGAAATAAAGTAAACAATGTCAGAAAAAACACGCGACATACCACAAATTAGTATTATATAAGAGAAAATTTTGTATTTAAGTTGACTCATAATCAGCTGTATAAGATAAATTTTTATGTCAATGTCAAAACAATTGAGGTTTTAAATAATTTATTTTCTTTGTAATGAAAAATCTATCTTTCAGTTTCATTTGTAAATTATTTCCATACAGACAATTACTAAAATCTTGTTATACATATAATTACAATTAAAAAAAAAAATTATAATTTGTTAATTTGACTTACAGCATCCGCTTGCGTAAGCTCATTGACATTTGTCTCAAAATTCCATTGAGCTGCTACATTATTTGTACATTCTGTAGAACCTTGTTGATCATATTCAAGTAAGAAATTACGTAGCTTTCCCATTTCTGCAGCATATCGACGATCTTGTTGGTAGCGATTACGTTCATTATAAAAATTATCACCAGGTTGATTGTTATTATTATTATTATTATTATTAAAACGATCTTGATACTGACGATCGGAATTATATCGATCTTGATATGATCGATCAGTTGAAAAACGATCTCTATTATCGGGATATGAATTAACACGATCAGATTGACGATTATATTGTCCTGGTTGATTAAAATTATCCTTACTAAGAGATGATTGAGGATAATTTGATCTACTATAATTTTGACGATCACGATTACTATAATCATATCGATAACGATCATCTGGATTGTCACCTTGCTGTGAAATGTTTTAAATTAATTTGAAATATATTTTTTTTGTAGTTTTTAAAATAAAAAAATTATTCAATGAATTGAAATTATTACTCGTCAGACTATATAGCTACGAAATTTTAAATTCTAAAGATAATTTAATTTCAAATTTAAATCTGAATACAAAACTATTATGATTTAAATTATTAAATAAATATGAGTCATGTTTTAGCATTTCCTGTGTCTATTACTTAATTAAGAATTATAATTAATTTAATTGTCAAAGTTTTTTTGCGCATCAAATTTAAAATTACATAAAAAAAAAACATTATTAAAGTTATTAATTTAACTATAATTTGATATTCATAATTTTCATGACAGCACAACATTATAAGTTTTATTTAAAAAAAAAAATAACTATCTAATCTACCCTATAATATTTCTATTCACCCTATAATCATTTGGTACATCATCCTCTAATTCACTCACACTACCATATGGTGGTCCAAATCTTTGACTCCGATCATTATCTGAATTATAACCATTACTACTAAAAGGTGATGATCTTGGTGTATAACTATTTGGATATATATCTGGTCTTGTACTTGGTACTGAAAGCGGTGGTAAATTTAATTGTGGTTCTGGTTTACCATTTGTAAAAGTCACATAAAAATTTGTAATAAATATTAATAATAAATTAATTAATAACATTTTTATTTTATTTTCTTTTTTTTCACTTTCTATATTTTAATATTTTATAATAATAATTAATTTTCTGATTAAATTTCACTTTTATAATCAAAATTTTTTAACAAAATTTTAGAGATAAAAATTAATTTCACTTTTTTAATAAATAATTTTTTTTTTTAAATATTTTAGAGCAATAATTAAAATTGTTTAAATGATCACATAATTATATTCACTAAATTTAAACTAAAAATGAAATATAATTTTCCGGTATTTTATGGTAAAATCGTATTTTCTATTGTATTTTTATTTTAAACTAATTTTATGTAATAAACAAATAAAATTTAGAACTTAACCCACAGGGGTCTTATGATAATCTAAAATAATGTTTAAAAATTTTTTGCTATTCTCCCCTTTATGACTGTTTTGTTTTTTTTTTAACATTGTTAAATTTTTTTTTACAAAATCTTAGATGCGGGTAGTTGAGATATGACCATAAATAATATAATTCTATCACATTACAGGTGTATTTATGATAATTTTTTTTAAATAAAAAAAAATAGTATGTATTGTTTTCTGCGAGAATTTTTTGCATGTCATATGAATTAGAAGCAAACCACGCTATTGTCATTATATTTTTATTAAGTTACATTTACACTGATTATACGACAAAAATAATGAAGCTATAATATCTGAAAAATTTTCATTAATTAGGTAGGTAGAGGTCGAAATACTTAATTTAACAACATCGTTGATAATTATATCTGGAATTTATATTTTTGGAATAAGTGTTAAACATAGACGAAATTACTGGACAAAATATTTCTCGCTAAATAACTTAAAATAAAAACTGTCATATATGTCTTTTGGTATATTTTTGAAATAGACATAATCAAAATTAGACAATTTGATTCCTTTAGGACGCTTACATTGCTATTTATTCTATGGTATTCACTGAAATCTAAGCAAAACTTTAAAAATATTTCAAGTACTTTCAAATAGTCCTAACTTTCAAACACAATTTGTAGTAATTACTGCTGTAATAATTTCTATGCAATCTGTAATAATATAATATATAAGATTTCACTTGGTGAATTAGTATTTTTCCATATATATTATCCTTTTTTCGTTAAATTTTGAAATATAGGTATTTAGGTCAGAAATAGAATTTCAATACACTTTTCATGTGCAAAAGATGAACACAACCCACCTACACCCAACTGTACTCACAAACAAGCGACCTTCTTTTTGGAGTTTTACCCAGAATTTCAACTGTCACATCTGTAATTTCATATATATTTTAATAATTCGGACAGTTGAAATATTTTAAGGAAAGTTGGACTTTGTTTTGCCTTTACGGCAACATTATTTCTTATTTTTTATTTCACAATAATACACATTCACCAGCTTAAGTAAACTGAGAAAAATGTACAACTGTAAAGCCGAATAAGTTTAAACTGAAAATTGAAACTATTTATTAGGTTAAGACAAACTTAAGTTTAACTAGTCCTAAGTACTATGAAAATTTTAAAAATCGGAAAATTCATAATTCGGTATTTAGTATTTTTATCAAAATAGTATTCGTCTAAAACTTTTATTATCTATTTATTTAATAACACTATTGTCGTAGTAATTGCTGTGAAAATAGGTAAGAATAGTAGAAGGGTTTACATATAAAAAATTCTGTGTAAATAATTTTGAAATAAGAGTTTTCCAAAGATACTTTGAGTAAATACTATTTGTGAACTTAAAATAAAGTTTAAGGTTACCTAAAAAAGACACATAACATCTTTGAAGCATGAGAAAAATATTGTGTTTTTAAGAATTAAAACATCAAATGTAAAAAGTAATAATTTATACAATAATTCCAAAACCCAAAAAAATATTAACAATTTCATTTTTAAAACAATTTAAGATAGAGATAACAAAAATAATATATAGCCAAAAGGTACTCACAATTATTAAAAGTTAAAAAAATTTGTCCAATACAATTTGTATTGAACGTGAAAGTTGAAACGTAAAACTTTAAATATTTCCGATTAACAATAAATGGACCTACTTTCAAAATAAACGGCTCAAATATTTTTTTTATTAAATACAAAAGTCTTTCTTGAAACCATTTAAAATATATTTTTCCACCACCAACATTTTGTTGCATAACTTTTACTTTTTATATGGACTATAAAATCATATCGATGCACTGATGATTTAATTTAAACATATCTGTGATATCTTATACTATTTATATTACAAATTATCACAGATGCGCTTTAATTAATTCAGCGCCATAAAAAGAAGTTGATATATCTTAATTTTATGTCGTATATGTGGCCATCTCAGGCAAAAAAAAAAATTGTAAATTAACAAAAAAACATAAACGTATTATGGAAATTAACACTTTCAAACTGGAATATTAATTAATCATAATTTATACAGTTTTATACCAAAAAAAGATGGAACTGAAAAAAACTATAGGTTGTTTTTGTTCGCTAAAATTCAACGTTCAAAAATATAATTGTACATTTTAGTGAATTAAAGGAACTAGAATGAGGCCCTATAAACTAAAGCATTTACAGAATAATAAACTTGTTCAAAAATAGTTTTTACTCAAATATATTTTAAAATTTAATTAGTGTTTTGTTTACTATTGCCAACAAAAACTGAACAAAGTTAGCAATTTGTTCAGTTTTTGGTGGCAATAGTAAATCCGCGACGAACTATAATTTCAACTCATTTAAATAAAACATTATACTATTCGGAAACTAAATTACTGACAGCTATAATTAAGATAATTTTTATTATCCATTTCATGCTGTTTTTTCCATATTTCTTTTTTTGTTTTGAAAAAAGTTTTTTTTGCTGACCTGAATATAGCGATGAAATTAAACATTTCAATTATGGTTAGCTAGTCTACCAATAAAATTATAAAAAAAATAGGTGTAACCAATTTTGGTTATTTCAATCAAAGTCACTGATTGTGGTAAATGTTTAAAAGGGCTTTCAGTGGTCATTAATGACTTTGGAAAAATTTTTATTAATCAATTTTTATTTTATTATTATTATTTTATTGTACATTAAATTTAGATTATAATAAAAACATTTACAATATTTCTAATTTTTAATCTTTCTCATATACAGCACAGCTGATTGAAATTTCATTTCTAACTTTCACATTCTGAAAATCATAGAAAATAATAAATTTATATTGAATTTGAATTTGAAAAAAAAAATTTATAGCGTACGATTTGATTCAATCCATCCAACATCAATTCCATTAAGTAAATTATTTTCAGTTAACCATTGTTTTAATGGTTCAAAATATTCTAAAAATCCAGCAGGATCTATTTCCTTTTCACCAGTTAAAGTTTCTAAAACATATTTCCATGGTTTTGAAGATCCTAAAGCCATTGCTTTCCTAATAAACAATTTTAGTTTTTTATTATTATTATATTTTTTTTTTCAATTTCTAATATATTACTGTATTTTATCGCCAAGCTCTGGATGACCTGATAAATCACAATTATCTAAAGGCCATTCAGGATCACCTTTTATATATTGACCAATTTCTTCACAAAAACTTTTATAAATTTGATACTGCAGAATGGTTGACATTATAATTCTATAAAGTTAGGTTGACATTATAATTCATTTAAGTTGAAAATTCTATTTAAAAAATATTTACCCTGAATATAATTCATCCACACCAATTAATAATTTTGATGATGCATCAAAATCTTCATTTGTTCTTTTAACTGGTGCCTTTGATCCAGTATATTTTTCATTTAAATTCCAATATGCGCAATTGTCCCATGAATGTGTTTCATTACTTAAAATTTCTACACGATATTTATCTAGTGTGAATAACACTGGTATAATAAATACTTCTTGAAGACCCTAAAAGTATTACTGGAAATTTATTTATCTGTTTTCTAGTTATCGGTTTAGAAAAGTTCATAGAAAGCTCGATTTCTCTCAAAATTATGTCAATTGAATTAAACTTTTCAAAACTCAAAATGAATATACTGAAGAAATAAAACTATATAATTAATTTACAAACTTACTAGGAAATAAATTCGATTTATTCTAGTCTCCCAATCATAAGTTCCTTCGGGCACTATTCCTATTTTTTCTAAATATCTTGGTGTTGATACTGATAGTGTGAAAATTTTTGAAAATGCCTCATTAAAATTTGGCAATGGTTCATCTTGGAAAACGGTTAATTGATCCTTAAAAGATTTATATGTATAAACATCTGCCATAGCTTCAAACATTTGAAGGTAACGACGCCGATCAACTTGCGGACAGTAAGTTAATGTCACTAAATCAGTTTCATAGAAATTATATGCTTTATTCCAACAAGTTAAATATTTTTCACTGGGATCGATTTTTGGGAAACAGTTTTGTGTCCAAAATGATCTAAAATTTTAAAACTATATTAAAATTATCAGAATTTAAAGATTTTTTTTGGTTAGGAATTTAATATAAATTAAAAGGAAAATTAAATTTAAATAATTTTATTTAATTACTCTGGTAATTCTGGTAATCCAATTGATAAAAAGAATGCTTCACTTAATTTGAAAAATCCCTCTGGTGTATAGCCAATGAGTAAAAGACCTTCTGTAATATTTGGTAATCTTTTCTCTGGATATGGAAATTGTATATTTTCACCCTCTTGATCACGATATGATTCACCAATAAAAATTTCAGCTAAATGTTGTGGATATGGTAAATTTGGTTGAATTATTTCTGAACCATATTTTTCTCTTAACAAATTCCTAACATGAGCATGTAATTGTTCATAAAGAGGATGTAATTCATATAAAATATTTTCTAATACAGGTAAAACTTCATTACTGTCATCAAAATTTCGATACCAAAATTCTGTCGGATTCGTAAAACCTAAAAAAAAAATATTTGTAAACAAAACGAAAATAAGTTATTTTTGAAAAATTAAGAAAAAAATTTTGTAATAACCATTTAACTCTGCTGTTTTTCTATAAAGCCGAACAAATTTTTCAAATGAATCTTTAATTTGTCCACCACTTTTTGTTCTCCATTCCAACCAATAATATTCAATTTCTTTAGTATCATTTGTTGTATGTAAAATATCTTGTACATCTGGTATTAATGTTAAATTACATTGATTTGTATCTTGATATGAACAAAGTTGTACTCTTTTATATATCATACTCATATTCATTGTAACACCAGTTATTTCATCAAAATCATTTGGTTCTAATATTTCATAACCTAATTTTGGTAATTTCTCTAATTGACGTTTAACTATAGGTTCAAGTCCAATTGAACTAACCCAATTATTTGTTTCAAGTTTTTCACGTACTGTTTTAATATATTCCATTATTTTATGGGTAATTTCTTGTGATTGTTTTTCTTTAATTAAATCATCTTGTTTTTCAGTTACTTCATTTTTCCAATTTAATTCCACTTGTTCATTATATAAAATTGCTAAATTTTTATTAACTTCTTCCAAAAATATTTTTAATTCTTGTGGATCTTCAGGTGATTGTCCAGATATAATACAAATTATACTGAATATAACCTAAAATTTATATTTAAATTGTTTACAATTTAATTAAGTAATTAAAAAAAATTTTGTATGAAATTACTTACCAGTATGACTTGTTTTAAGTCAAACATTTTAAGGAATAATAATCCAAAGGTTATAGAAATAAAAGCCAATTCTATAAATCTAAAATATAATAAAAATTTTAATTCGAATTAATAATAAAATATAAAGATTATTAAAAATAATAAATCTAATTATTAAAAGTTAGTACAAACAAAAATAGTAAATTTAAAAAAATTCAAAATATTTATGTACAAACTAATAAAAAAAACTTGGTTATTTAATGAATTAAAATCCAGGTTTTTTTAACGATTCAAAATAATATTTAATTGCATTTATTTAATAGCTCAACATAGTTTTAATATTTCAGTGCAATCAACACAATATTAAAAAAAACTTGTAGTAAAAAAGCTATAAAATCCAGTTTAAATTTTATTAATTATATTTTAAATTTAACAAATTGTTTTTTTTAAACAGCTGTTTATATTAAATGTAACTAATCTGTTACACATTTTTTACCTAAATTATTTACATTTTCTTATGTTTACATGATTTAAAATTTAATGGTATACTAACCGAATAAACCTAACCTGGTCACATTCAGCGAAATTACTTGTTTTATTTACTCAATTGAAAAATTTACCTAGGAATTCATAATAAAAAAAACTGTTTTGATGTCCAATAAAAAAGCTTTAAATAACTAAGTTTTATTCAAAATATATATCACTTTTGATTATATAATTAATATAACTTTTATTGTGCTTTGATTTGTGCATTGATGTCAATAAATAAATTATAAAATTATTTTTAATAAAATCCAAATTAATACAACATAATAAATAGTTAAGACAACCGATTTCTTTAATACTTCTTCGTATATTTTTAACAAATAATCTAATCAAATTCAATTTTTAATCAAAATATTTTAAATCTTAATCTCAACATGACTATAACTCCGATTTATTAATTTTATATTAGAATGTCAAAAAAAAACCATCAGATTTGAACTTGAGAATTTACTTATATGTAATATAAAAAATTTTATATAGAATAGGCTAATATAAAGGTCAATATTTCCGGTCTATTAGTACGCAAGAAAAAAACTGCGAAAATAACATATCAAATTTTTAATTGCACAAAATTTAATATTTTATAATTTTGATTTATTTTTAGAAATTTGTTATGTTTTTATTCAATTGATAGTAAATAAATACTCGAAGTTGAACTTGTTATCACTATAAACATTTTTTGATTACTGCAAACTTATTGCATAACAATATTTAAAATAAGTTGAATTGAAAACTTCTTGTAGAACTAGTCGAAAAAAGATGTAAATATCCATTAATTAATTAAGCATTTTTAGCTCATTAAAGAACAAAACGAACTTTCTTTTTTATAGTAGTTGAATGTAAACCATTTATCATCCAAAAAATTAAGAATTTTATGGTAAATTCTAACCTGTTTTTAGAGAAAATATGATCAATGTATAAGTAATTAATTTCGGATTTAAAAAGGTAAAAAATTTTCTATTATATTAAAGTTAAAAAATTATTCAGACTTTAAATTGAAGCAGTGACTTATATATATTTCATTAAAGGACAAAAAAAGTAGTAACTTATTAGGGAACTTATTTGTATGACTAAAAAGTATAATTTATTAATATGACATCATATATATTTTTTTATTGAGGCAGTAAACCTAATCTGTATTTACATGTATCAACCAACTTAACTTTGTTTACATAATAAAAATTTATAATTAATCAATAATAATTAATAAAAAATTATTAAACTGGTTTGAAAAAATATGAACTTAGATAATCATAAAAAAGATTAAGAGGCTATAAGTAATATATAGTTATTATTGTATAACTCAATAAACTACATCATGATTATTACTAAACTAATTTTATAATTAAAATAATTAAAGCATAAATTGTTATTTTAATGAAATTGATATAGGGTAGAATGAAATTAACTTTAAATAACAAATTATATTTATTTGGTATTTAGCAGATTAATTAAACAAATTCTTATTAATCAAATTGTTAAATTAACAACTGAAAATAAATGAAAAGTTAAGAAGTTTCCAGTTTCTTAGAAGTATATGAAGTTTGCTACAATAACTTAATACCGATATTTCAAAATATTAATTTTTTAAAGCAGGAACCATTAAAAGCAAACTTATTTTAGTATACAATTTTACCATTTTTAACAATATCTCATTTCACAAAAATATTATTTAATAATTTTATATTCTAAGCTCTTCAAATCTGTTAACTTGATATACAAGAATTTCATTCTAATTAAAAATATAGGAAAAATTTCTAAAAAAAACGTATTGCAAAAATGCCTATCAAAATATTTAACAGTCAATATATTCATAGCCCCTAATAAATGTTCAGCTTATTTTCTCATTTATTCTAAGATATTTTCTAGAATTTAATTAAAAACTTATATAAAATCGAATTTTTATATTTTAATTCACCTTGGAATAAAAAAAACAGCAGAATTCTATTTTAATTAAAAATTTAAATTTTTTCAAAATAATTTAATTTAATTTATGATTTAATAAAAAAAATTATTTTATTTTAACATATTTGTATTTTTGTTTTCAGAAAAACTTGTTTTTAATTTTACAAAATTAATTTTTAAAAACGAAATAAAACTTAATATAAAACCTTTCACTTTAAACTAAAAAAAACTATCAAAATTTATAAAACTTACATTTTTTTTTACAAAATTGTATAATTATCCAAAAAAAAAAAACCAAAAATGTTACAACTTTTTACTTGGATTGTGAATTAAATTTTTCTAATTTTATTTCAACCAAAAAATTTTTTAAAAATTTATTTAAAATAATGGAACATCTTAACTTTTACAATGAAAAATTAAAACTAAATAGCAAATTTAAAATATAATAAAAAATACAAACTTTATTTACTAATAACAATTTACTCAAAACTTAAGACTGATACTAATAATTCTTAAGCTTCAAATCTCACCATTCAAGATGATCCCCACTTTTTACTATTATATATATTTTATATTTGTAAGTAGCAATCCTCAATGAAAGTTTTTTGTTAGTCTATTAGTCTGTGGTTTTGTCTCTTCCGCTAACAAAAAAAAAAAAAATAAAAATTTTCTAGCTAAAAAAAAACACAAATTTACTAGAATTCATTTATATTTTCTTTTTTAAATTTTGTGAGTTTAGCAACTGAATTTAAACTATCGTAAAATATTCGCGCAAGCGTGCACCGTATTACAAGGTTAACTTGTTTTGGAGATCAATTAGGCGCCACATTTAGCTTAGTAAAAAATAAAATATCATTTTTTTTTTTTTGTGGTTTAAAACTTTTTCTTAATTAATTATATAATATTTTTTAGTGAATTTATTATTTTGACATAATTTTTAACAAGTTCATTGACATTTATTTGTGATCAATCATAAAATTATTGATGATACAATAATAATTAGTGAATTAATAGTTTTTGGCAAATTTTTGAATATATTAGGTAATTATAATTTGAATTAAATTAGATATGAATGAAACTAGATATCTATTAAACCAATTCAAATTATTTTAATCAAATTATTCTTGAAATTTAATAATTAATTGCAGTGGCGGCCCGTCCTAAGATGCTAGGTGAGAACAACCCAACCTTGAAAAATCAATCCAGATCTCTAAATTATTTTATAATTATAACAATTAAAACTAAAAATTTTTTTTAGCGATAAGTGAAATTATGTAACACAACTACTAATTATAAAATCATTTTGAATTAAACAGGTAAATTCATGGAGGAGTAAAGAAGAAACTTAAAAAAAAAATTGCATTTGCATAATGAAAAATTTATTTTAGGTATAACAAATATGTTTGAGGAGTAAAAAGAAAAGCTTTATGTGCATCAAGAGCCGCCATTGATTAATTATATTTTGTGATAAATAAATAATTTAATTTTTTGACAGATCAATTAAAAATTAAAATTAATTCTATTTGTCAAATGTTGTTGTGGCCAGATTAATTTTGTAACAAAACTTGTTCTAACTGCAAAGGAGAAAAGGGCTTTTAATTATGCTTAAAGTTCTCAATTTGTTTGATACAAAGTTTGCTACAATAAGTTAACACCGATATTTCAAAATAGTTATTTCCTAAAGCTGAAAAAACCCGTAACTAAAAGTATACATGCATTTAAAAAATATTATACCTTCATATTTCCAACAATTTTATTAAAATGTCAGTTAACCTTTATCTTCGAAGATCTCTTTGAACTTTCTGTGGACAATAGAATGAAATAAGAGAGCTGATTTTATCAAATTTGACGAAACAAACAAGTTTACAAAAAAATGTCATAATAAATTTGACTGGCACATAAAATATTTACTAAGTAGGGCGGAAATTTTTTTTTTAATTAATGTATAATACAGCTATATTCAACATAATTAATTTTAACATTAGAAATTACTTTATTTTAATTATTTAATTTTTCTGTTACCATTAAAGTGTTAAAACACTATTTATTTAATTTTTCTGTTACCATTAAAGTGTTAAGAACTAAAAACTTTGTAATGAATTTTAGAAATATATTTTAATATATAATATTAACTAATCATTGATATATATTTCATTTATTTAAAATTATTTATTTATGTATGATAATTAACAAAATTTCTAGCATTAATGAATCTGTCTTACTGTCATATAAAAAAATGATTATTTAAATTACTTGGTTAGTAATTGTCACATCGCCATAACAGTTCAAATAGTTTCAAAATTAAAATCATTGAAAGTTGAAAGGGGTCTCAAAATTATATAGTTGTGGTTTAAGATTCACAGTTTAGAAAATCAAAGTTTTTAAATAGTATTAATAGCATGGCAACCTTTCATAATTTTTAATAACTACGGTACTTAATAATTCGAAATTATAAATTCACTTAAAATATCTATGATATTTATTCGAATAAATGTAAATTTACATTTTACATAATTGTAATATTTCATAATCTGATTAAATTTAGAATTAAATTCATTAAAAAATAAATATATATTTACTTGTTTAATAAATTTTATACTATTTAGTATTGTTAGATGTTTAACTAAAGTTAATAAGTTTGGATTCAAATTTTCAGCCATTTCAAAAAATTCCAAATATTAAATTATTTATTGTTTAATTTGTTTACTAACTTAAGTAAATATAAATACATATTTTTGTATAATAGTTTATGTAATTTTCTATTTTCTGTATATGTATGTTTATTAAAAAATTTTATTAGTTCCGTTGCAACATCTGTAATAAGCTATCAACTTTTGAACTACAATCTAAAATAAATTATTATTATTATTATAAAATTATGAATATAAAATTAAATGAATTATACTAGTTGGAGTTGGCCAACCAACTCTAATATGTAATGTTTTAATTTCTTTTGCTAACCAATTTTGTAATGGTTGAAAAAATTCCAATAATGGTTTTGCAGATAACTTTCTTTCACCAGTCATAACTTCTAATACATCTTGCCATGGTTTCTCGGCACCCATTGATAACATATTACTTAAATAAAATTTTAAATAATTTATTAATTATTTTCAATATTTCAATTAAATAATAGAAAAAAAAAAAAAAAAAGAACAATACTGAAATGCATCACCAACTTTATGATTATTAGAAAAATCACAATTATCTAAAGGTAAATTAGGATTTCCTTCTTCATATTCTTTAGCTATTTGACAAGCAGATTTTAAAAATTGAAATTGTATTATATTTGCAATAAAATCCCTAAAACAATAATAATGTTAATATATATTACATTAAAAAAAAATATACTAAATCTTACTTCATATATTCAACATCAGTTGCAATATCATATTTTGCTGGTGGATCAAAATTACTATCATTTCTTTCAACTGGTGGTTTAATACCAGAATATTTTGCTCTCAAATACCAAAATTCACAATTCAACTTATTTGGTTTTATTTTATCATGAAAAAACATATGTCGATATAAATCTAATGAAAATGCATATGGCAAAAAAATTACTTTATCTAAAGCCTGAATAAATAAAATATTAATTAATACTATTTAAATATATGTATATAGATATAATAATTAATATTAAAAAATATTATAATTTTACCATTTCAAATAAACTATTAATTCTTGACTCCTCATTAAATCTTAACTTTGTAGGTAATAAATTAACTTTTCCTAAATAATTTATTGATGAAACTGATAATGAAATTGTTGAACCAAAACCAAGATTTAAACCAGCAAGTGCTGGTTTTCTATATGGAAATTTTAAATGTTGATATTGTAAATAATATTGAATATGTCCTAATAATCGGTGTGTTGTAATAAAATCTTGTAATTGAATTGTTGTACATTGTTTAACACGTACATCATCTGTTTTATAAAATTCCCATGCAGTTGGTGGATAACAAAACATATGACGACCATCATCTGGTACTTCTATAATACTATTATTCCAAAATATTTCTGGTAATTCAATCATACCCATTGATTTAAAATAATCATTAGCCATTTGAAACATTTTTAATGGTGTATAACCTTGTTTAATCATTTCATCAGTAATATTAATTATTCGTTTACTAGGGAATGGTATCATTGAATGTGCTATATTTAACCATGATTGCGCCCACATATCACCTAATAAATGCATTGGTATATAATCATATTCATTTAATGTCTCATTACCATATTTTTTGTATAAATTATATCGGACATAAGCATGTATTTGTTCATAAAGAGGATTAATTTCATTGAATATATTAAGCAATTGTTCCCTAAAATCAATATCATTATTATCATTAAATTCTTCAAGCCATTCATCAGCAGCACTTGTAAAATCTTAAAATTAAATTTAAAAAAAAAAAAACAAAAAAAACACATTAATGAAAATTATTATCTTTCCAATTTATTAATAAAGACGCCTGAAAATATGCCAAAGGATTTTAAAAAATATGTGTAGTATTTTAATAGATAAATTTATCAATAAAAATAAAATTTCATAAAAGTTATTTTATAAAATAATTATTAATAATTTTAATTTAAGAAATAATTTTAATAATTATACTTACTATTCAATATAGCAGCTTTATTCTTCAAATTACTATATTTTATATATTTATCTTTTAGCGGTGTTCCAACTTTATTATACCATTCAAGCCAATAATATTGCAATTCATCAGGATTTTCACTTCTACTCATTATTCCTTGAATAAATGGATATAATGGCAAATCACACAATGTTATATTTTCATATAAACATACTGTTGTTTGATGATAATGTTTTGCCATCATTGCTATATATTTTTTTAAATCAAAATAATCTGTAGTTGATAAAATATCATCACCTAAATTTTTTAAAATTTCAATTTGTCGAACTAATGATTTACTATTAAAATTTTTCCAATTACTACTAATACCTAATAGTTTAGACATAATATCTTGTAAATAATATCTATTTAATGATCCTACAAATAATCTTTCTTTTATATTAGAATCAGTAATATTTGTTATATAATTCCAATCTGCATTTTTTTCTAAATTTTTTAAACTAATTATATCATTCATATGATTAATTAAGAATTCATGTACTTCATATTCGATATGTACAGTTTTTTTTATATTACTATCCATTTTTTTATAATATTTATCAAAATTATATTTATCACGATAATCATATTTTCTATCAAATATATCTTCATATTCATTAGATAATTCTTCATAATCATATTCAGCAAATTCTCTTAATTCTTCTAGCATAGTAATGGTAGTAGTAACATTTTCAAACAAATCATTATTATATATATAAATCTAAAATGAAATTTACAAATAATATAATTTTTAATCTTAATATAATAATAATTTATTTACATATAATGATGTAAAAATTAATATAAATAATATGAATTTCATAATTTTTATAAATCTTAAAAATTCAAATTGAAAAAAATATTTAAACAAATTTTTTATAATATAAATTCACAAAATTTTTTTAACTATATTGCACTGTACTTGTATATTCCTACGAATATTTTTTCAGACTGTTGTAAGATATTTTAATTTTCATAAAATGTTATAAAAAAAAAAAGAATTATATTATTTATCAAAATATATTTAATAAAAAATATAAATTGTACAGTTTGCGATTCTGAATCAGCTATGATGTTCATTTGTTTCACAGGTCCTGATGGCAAAAAAATTAGAATTGCACTTCAAACATATGTATTTTATAAAAATTTTTATTAATTGGAATGTATTTAGATAAAAAATTATAATCCTGAATTGTTTCTATTTTTCTGAGATATAATTAAAATTTAATGTTGTGCTTTAACAAGAACTGTGTTGGCTTAGTGGTAGTGTAGTAAACTATGGTGTAGTATTTACTGGATTGACTTCCAGTCCGAGACATCGATTTCAGTCTAAGTTTACTCACCTGTAAATTAGTACCAGTTATAAAATTACAGTAAAATGTAATTTTAGGATTGGGAAAAATGGTAAGGGCCTTTTGCTAAGAAAAATTACTCTGAATAAAAGTAATTATCTTATTGCAATTGAATAGTTCCTTCACTATAAATTACCATCCATATAAAATTAATAGGCCAAAATTAAATAAATGTTAAGAAATAAGTACAGATATCTCTGCACTTGAGGCTCTGTGTTCATCAGTGGAGTGTATAAGGAAAATTTGGTGTAACAGTCAAAAATGAAACTTTTTTGAACGGAAAGTTATAAAAATTAAATCAAAACTGTCTTAATTTGTAATTAATTATAGATTGTCACCTTATATTAGGAATGGCTTAGTTTAGTACAAAATCAACTTCATTTCAAATATGAATTTTTAATATGTACACCCCCCGATTTACACGGTACTTCTTTTACACGGTTTCAGTTTTACACGGTTTTTTTTTACAAAGATTAATGATTTATGATTGTAAAGATAGTTATTTTAATTTGTTATAATTTTAATATATGTTATTTTGTTTAATTTCCTTTTCATTAATTTAATAAATGAATTATTTTTAGTTTAGCATTAAATATATTAATAATTTTTATTTAAACTTCAATTATCTCAATTATATATATTTTTAATTTCCGTTTTATCAAATGAATTATTTCTCATTTACCCTTAAATAAATGAATCATTTTTAATTTCTGTGTAAATAAATATCTAAATTATGCATATTTTATCGGATTTACACGGTTTTTTATATTAAAAACAAAAATTTCGATTTACATGGTTTTCTGAGGAACCAATCTTCCGTGTAAATAGGAGGATAGGTGTATTACAATATGAGTAATTTTATTAGAGTTTAAAATTATATAAAACATATTTCAATATAATTTGACCAACACAATGAAAGGATACAGTATATAAAAAAGATTACAGAAATATTTAATCATTTCAAATATAACAATTTATATTACTGATAATATTTCAGAAAATATATATTTTCTTCCAATCTTTCACTCTTTAATGATCACAGAGTTCTTTAAATTCTAATTTTTAATCTACAATATAAAAAAAAATTTAAATTTTTTGTCACTAGTATACTAGCGGTGGTTTAGCGGTATTACACTATGTTGTGATGCAGTTCAAGTTCAAAGCAAATATTGTGATGCAAGTTTATTTTACCAATAATAAAAAAAATTTCAGTAATATGTAATCTCGGTATAAATGTAATCTCTAGTTTATGGTTAAGAAATTAATTTGTAATAGAATTTAATGAAACCCTAGTTGAGAAATCTCAGGTCCCCACGGACTATTCGGATGTTCATATGCCTTTCTATAACATTATATCAAATTATATATATGTTTAAACTATTGAATAAGTAGCCCTGGAATCGTGCTAAAAGAATAAAATTGTCATATGATTTAAATCATAATCAAATGACAGTCGACAATATCGCAATTTGTTTTCATTTTCTGTGACAATTTATCGTAAAATAAATGAATATTTTTCACTTAAATTATTATTAAAAATTTTTTTTTTTCCTTGTTCACTCCACCGGGGAACTACTTGCACTTGAAGTAAAGATATTAATGGAAAGATTGCCAATATTTCCATATAAAGCTGGTATTTCTAGAAAATTTTGATGTTGACACAAAATTTCAGCTTATAAAGCTGAATTTAAAGGAAAAGAAATTTGGATTGCTGCGTATAATTAGCTTTACAAAAAGCACAACTACAATTTAATACAAATGTTTAAATTAAAATTATTTAAGTCATCTTTATCCATATCACCAGTTAGCATATCATTTTTATGGTAATGATATGCTAACAGGTGATATTACATTTTTGATTTTGATTTTGTTAAAAAGTTTAGGAAAATATTGTACTACATACCTGACTAAGAAGTAATTTATAGTTGAAGTTTTTAAGATAAAAAGATTTGTATTTATTTAGGATTTAAAGTCTGATATCAAGGTTTGCAAAAAATATTTCCCAATGGAATTGCTGAATAGATGCACTACGATTTACATTATGTAGTCGTCACAATATTACAAAAACATTTTGTATCAATAAAATTTGGCAGCACAAAGTTTAATATCGAATTAAACTTAATACATAAATGGATTGATTTTAAGTAGATCGCAAACACAAGGAGAGATTATGTAATCAAAATTTTGAAAATTATAATTTGCCTTAAAAATATTGGCACTAGTGCCTTAAAAATATTTTTTCATTTATCCTTATTCTAAATTTTCTTTTAAAACATCCCAAATTATCATAAAATTTTTATTAATAATCTAATTTAATTAACCTAAAAAAAAAACCGCATAAATTATAATTCAGTTTTTGTCCTTATATTTTCAATTATTATTTTTTTTTTATACAATTATATAAATCTAATTATAGACTAGGTGTTTCTATAGAATATAAATAATCTATTTGATGATCACCGACATTCTAAAATAAAATTTTAAGATAAGAAAATATCAAACTTAATTATTCCAAAATTAATTATATTTTATTTAATCTTACTATCAGATTTTTCCCATCCAATATGTACTTTATTTTTTTTATTTTCAGCTTCTAACCATATTCTTAATGGTTCAAAATATTCCCGAATTGCTTTACCAGACATTGTTCTTTCACCAGTAAATATTTCCATTGCATCTGGCCATGGTTTTGATGCACCCAACGATAGCATAGCTCTAATAAAATTTATTTAAATATATTTACAAATATAAAATAATATAATTTTTTATACTTAAATGCATTTCCAGCATTAATACTTCCATAAAAATCACAATTATCTAATGGTAATTCAGAACTTCCGGCTTTATATTGTCCAGCTTTTTCACAAGCAGCTTTATAAAATTGAAATTGTATAATGTATGAAACCAAATATCTACAAAAAACATTTTTAATGAAATTTCTTTTTAGTAAATATTAACTCGGAATATTTCTAATTTAATTAAACATTATAGATAACTAAAGTTACTAAATAATTTAAATTATTACCTTAAGTATTCAACATCAGCTGAAATATGATATTTAGCAGGTGCATCAAAATCATTTTCAGTTCTTTTAACTGGTGGTTCAATACCAGAATATTTCTCTCTTAAATTCCAAAATTTACAATTCCATTCTTCTGGTTTTAATTCACCACGGAAAATAGCCCAACGATATTTATCCATTGTGAAAGCAAATGGCAAGAAAACGATTTTATTTAAAGCCTATTTAAAGTAAAGTAATCATTATTTTCCAAAAAAAAAATATATATATATATATATATGAATTTTACCATTAAAAACAACTGATTAATTCTTGCTTCTGGATCTGGTTTATAGTCTCTTAATAAACCAATATTTTGTAAATGTTTTGGTGTTGATACCGATAATGATAGTACATCTCCAACTGCTTCATGAAATCCTGGATTCGCACCAGTTCTAAATGCATGTGATAAATGTTGATATTGAAGGAAATATTGAATATGTCCTAATTCATGATGAACAACAAATAATTGATCCATTGTTACTTGTGTACATTGTTTAATTCGTACGTCATTAGTTGCATAAAAATCCCATGCGCTTGCATGACATATTAAATCTCTACCATCTTTTGGTTTTTCAATAATACTTTTATCCCAAAATGATTGTGGTAATTTGGTCATATTTAATGATTGAAAAAATTCATCACCCATTTGAAACATTTTTAATGGTGTATAACCTTGTTTAATCATTTCATCAGTAACATCAATTAATTGTTTATTTGGATATGGTGTTACTAAATGTGCAATATCACCCCATGATTGTGCCCACATATTACCAAGTAAATGCATTGGTATTGGTCCCTTTTCAGATACAATATTATCACCATATTTTTGTCGTAAACGCCATCTTACATAACCATGTATTTGTTCATATAATGGACGTATTTCATCAAATATATTATCTAATTGTTGTTCAAATGTATCATCTTCATATTCATCAAGCCAATCTTCAGCAGCAGATGTAAAATCTTAAATATTTTAATAATAAATAATTAAATGAATTTTTGGTAAAATATAATAAGAAAAAAAAAATACACACTATTCAATTTAGCTGCTTTATTCTTTAATTCAACATATTTATTAAAATACTGTTTAACTGGTTTACCAGCTTTCTCATACCATTCTATCCAATAATATTTTAATTCATCTGGATTTTCACTTTTTGTAATAATTGCTTCAATTTCTGGTTCTAATGATAAATCACATTTTTTACGATCTTTAAATGAACATATTTTTACTTTAGCATAATTTGATTCCATTTTTGATAAATTTTCAAGTAATTCTTTATGATCATCATCTGATAATGCAGCATAACCTAAATTTGTTAAATGTTGATATTGTCTTTTTAATGTTGGATCTTGAAAATTTTTCCAATCATATTTTAACATTTCTTTTGCTATTTCTTTAGCATAAATTGCATTTTCTGATGATACATCATTTTTATGTTTTTCATTAGCATCTGTTATATTTGATGCATATTCCCATTGTGCTTTTGTTTCAGCATTTAAACGATTATTTAATTCTGTATCTAATTGTAATAAATATTCTGATGCTTCATGTTCACGATTTTCTATTGCTGGATCAATTCCATAAATGCACTAAAAAAAAAATTTAAAAAAAAAAAACCATTTTATATTTCTTTTTGTAGTTTATTTATTTTAGAATTAATTTTACCAATAATGATGTCAAGGTAATTATAAAAATGGAAACCAAGTTCATAATTCTCAGTCAATTGTTGAGGTAAACTAAATAAATATAATTACATAAATTTAAATTAATGTAAAAAAAAATATAATTTGTAAATAATTTTTAATTAAATTTAAAAATGATTAACATTAAATTAAAAAATGTTTACGTTTGAAAAAAATCTAATATTGTTTACAGTGAATTTTATAATACTACTCTTTTTTTCTGCATTTATTATATATTAATACAAAATAAGCATTTTAAAATTATTAAATAAACATTTTTAATAATTTACAAATAATTGCAGTTTTTTTTTATGACCATGCTTGAAAATATATAGAAAGTTTTTTCAAGTAGAACCTTAATTAATTGTAAAATTAATTTGTTAATGAGTTATTTATGATTTTATAATATTGTATAATTATTATAATTACAGAAATTAATGGGACAGAGAATTCAGTAATATGGAATTTAATTTAACCCTTAAATCAGAAAATATTTTTGGAAAAATAAGCGAGTAAATGAAATATTCGAAGATTTTATTTACAAATTTTGCAATATTCTTATTATATTTACTGATATTTACTAGTAAGTATATTAGTACAATTAAATATAAATATATTAGGTTAAAGTGAGTCAAATTAACATTTAAGGGTTAAAAATACACCATCCAAAAATATTTTTTTTTCAAAATTGAATTTTAAAAAAAACAGGAAAAAATATTCAGATATTATTTTACAAATGTATATAATATCACAACCAAAAAGGTCAATTTATGTCAAGATACATAAATCATTGAAAAACAATTAGTAATAATAATAGTTAATTAACATTATATATTGTAATCTAATTCTAAATAGATTGTCTCTAGATTGGTGATTGAACTTTACGGAAAATTAGAATTTACGTATTTACTTTGTATATATATACATCATTTTCCGATCAGATACAGAATTAATCTGTAACTAAAATGTTTTTAATTTAATATCACTATTCTATTTAACAGAATATTTAATGGAAATTTTAATTAACCTTGAAATCGGTTGAGTGAACTTACTTATAATATTTCAATTCATATACAGTATAAACGTAAACTAAAACCGAAACAGGTAAAACATCTTTAAATTGCATTTAGATGTCGTAAAGAACAGGTTTTTTAGCTTTCTAACAATTTCTAAATTTAAGAATGATGATCAAAAATACATTAATGCCTCATCCCTGTAATCTAACTATTTAAATTCTATAAAATTAAAAATTTATATATAACAACAATATTATCTTAATTCTTATATTAACGTCAGTTGGTAGCGTTGGTGCTCAGATTTTATAATTAATTTCGAACTAAATAATCGAATAATTTAAATGAAATTTTTTTTTTGTAATTTTATAAAATTTCGAAAATAAATATATGTATTTTTTATTAGAAATATAAATATATGTTAAAAATATATATTAGAATTATAAATATTTTAAAAATTATATTGATATTTAAAAATTTGTATATATGTAATTGAAAAATTATGTTACTGTTTATATATATATATATATATATATATATATATTAAAAACATTTATTACATATTTATTTCCTTTTTAAATTAATTAATTTTACCAACTTAATTAAATTGATATATGTACTATGACAAACACAGTAAATATGTACTATGACAAACACAGTATTTTGATAATTATTTAAACTAATATTAATGTTTAATTCACGACAAAGATTATTTTAATTATCATTTTTTTTTTTGGATTACTAAAAAAAAGTATCGACCTTTTAACTTTAAAAGTAGCGACCTGTGACCATAAAAGAGAAAAATTTATAATTACAAAGTAATCAAATATGACAAATTGTCGTCATAATTAAAAATAATCATTAGGTGCAGACAAAAAATTTAGAAATTAAATATGATTTAAATATAACGATTTTAAATTTATCTACTCAAAATTTTGTTTATTTTCGAAATTAATTTTAAAAAAATTTAATTGTAAAAAACTACAAATTTTAAAAGAAAAAAAAAATTAGCATAAAGCTTGCATTCATTATCAAAATAGCTTAATAATTTTCTGAAAGAAACTATAGAGAATACATTTTTTTATTATGCGGCTTTTAGTAAAAAAATCATAAAACTAATAGATAAAACTAATAGAGATTCAACTCACAAATTAGCATATACATTCTCACTATTATAAATTATAAAAATATTGAAACAGTAAACATCCTCTTAAACAATTACAATAATTTATTACCAGATAGTTAAAATTATTTATAGTAATTTTTAACGCAAAAACAAAAATTTAATTTTAAAAATTAAATTCACCTTTAAAATATACCAATTAAAAAATATGTTTTTCAGCTAATAAATTTCAACACACACTTTTAACAGTTTATGGAACGTTTTAATCGACTTTCAGAAAACTAAATAAGAGTTAACGTTAAGAGCCCAAAAACTCAACTAAATTAACTTCGAAGTATTGCAAAGCTTTTATGCTCCTAAGATTTGGTTTTAATCGTTACATATATTTTTGTTATTATATTCCATTCAATTTGAGTGGCGCACGCTAGACTATTAATTTCTATACATAAATTTATATTGTAACAATATGTATACCATACTTTAGTTTACCATAGAATAGTTTTGGGAATTATGAAAACAAATTAGTAGACAGATAAATGTGGTTAGTAGACGACATTTGGGAAATTCAGCTAACCACGAAACTTAACTTATAATAATTATGCAATTTAAAATTATGGATTAACGATTAAATAAAGTTTAACATTATTTACTATTTGCAACTGTTGCTGCAATTGCAAAACAATAATATACCTTGAAAACTAAGTACATATATCATAACAAGAGACGTAAATTTTAACATTAATTACATATTTGCTATTTCTAGAAAAAATAAAATATAAAGAAAAATTATGAAAAGATTTGTCCAGTTTGTTAACTTTAAATATTCATATAAATCTGAACTATTACCTTGATTAAGAAGAATTAAGCATTGTATTAGCCTCAAGTCAGTAGTTAATCAAAAATATTTACATAAATAAAACATCAAATTTAAAAGCATGAAATCAAGAAGTAAAAAGCCACAATTGATCATGAAAAAACTGAATTTTAGCAAACAATTTAAACAGATCATCAAACTTTTAATTCATACACCTTAGCACTTATAATAACACGGCACTCAACTTTTTTTTTAATTTATTTTTAAAAATGATTTAAGATAAGGCTTATATCAGGTTGATGCCATTTAGCAACTTTTAAGTTTATTACAATTTAACAAACTTTTAAGTTTGCTGCTAATATTTTTATATTCGCTGAGAGGGTTGATTCATTACAAATCATTTCACGTTCAACACTTTACACGAGTGAAGTTGTCTTTATATAAAAGAAGCTGTACAATGACCTCTTTTTTCTGGAAAAATTTAATATTTTTGATAGCATTTAATTTATAATAACAATTTAATAAGTAAAACTATCTGGTAATTAAACGAAAAATTTAAAAAAATCATCCTAATCAAATCTTCCAAACTAATATTTAAATAATGTTTATGTTTTTACTGATAAACTTTATTAGTTTTAACAAAAATTATTTTAGTAGAGGAATTTCATTAATTTAATTTCGAATATTACATTTTAGTTTTACTATTTACTTCTATAAACTATTATTCTATTTACTATTTAGTTTTGTATAAATACTAAACCAATTTTTTTGTCATGTCCATTTAGTGAAAAAAACATCAAAATAAATAAAAAAAGAAATTAACATAAAAACTTAATCAAGCGGTACACTGCTTTTAACTGAAAACAAACAAATCGGCATTGTACTGGCCTCAACTCAGTGGCTAATCAAAAAATAAACATTATAAATAATAAAATAAAACATAAAAGCTGAACAAGGTAAAGAGCAAATTAAATATTCCTGGCATATGACAAAATAATTGTAAGTGTATTTTTACATGCATTGTAACTTTTAATTCATAGTTCAATAAATATTTTATGAATAAAAAGTAACTAAATTTTAATTAATAACATAGTCTAATGAAATAAATATGATCTGTACTTTAATATTATAGAATTATATTAATACAATTCAAATTAAATAAACAATAATTACTAAAATTGTAAATAAAATATTTGAAAAATTGTGCCAGTTAATTTTTTTAAAAAGTACATAAATTTCAAAATGGTTAGTTTTTTAAATATAATATTTATTTATTCTAATTCTAAATAAAGCATCTTAACAAATATAAACTAAATAATATTTCGAAAGTTATTCAACTCACCATTTTTCTTTTTTATATTTCAAATTTATTTTAATAGTTATTTTCCAATAGAATATTTTGATTTTCGAACTACTCATTTTTAATTTTATAGAGAAGACCGAGATCAAACTGTTTCCACGATACCATTGAAGAAAAAGAACAAACTTGAAGTGGAGCAAAATATTTCAAAATCATACACAAATTATACCCAATAATATGTTACACTCCTTTGTAGTTAATTTGAGCCGACGAATAATAGCTAAGCCGAAATTGAAAATCCAGAAAGTTTTATTTTACACATTACACCTCTGGATTCGAACCCGGGACCTTCCAATTGGGGAAGGCAGTTCCTCTATCCACTAGCTATATCAAATTTTTAATATTGGCAATCTTTTATTAATGCCACTATTAACATTATACATTCCTCATAGACCATCAAAAGTAAGAGTGATAATTTAGATTTCTATTTAAATATAATGGGCTTTAAAAAAATAATATAATTTTTCTACTCTTAAGTTTGTCCTTTTATTATTGCTTAAATACTGCTTAAATAATTCACCTAGGATATTTTTTACAGACAGCGAAAGAAGATACTGAGAACATATATCAAATACTTACAATATAATAATCTTCTCACTCAAATAACATCTTACTACGATAAACAGTGAAATATTAAATATTTTTCATTGCCAAATTCAGTTAAAAATTTCAAGTAGTATAAATTATTTTGCTTACTTTTTAAAATTGGTTTACTAGTCCAATTATTTTTAATAATAGAATTATATGAATAGCTAAGTTAAAAATGTAAATATGATTATGTTGGTATATTTGTTGTTAAATGCTTCATCAGGCTTTTATTTCTTAATCGTGAAAAAGATAAATCAAATTTTAATATGTATGTACATATACACATATTTAAATTTGTTTATTAGTAACTTATACATTTCCAAATTATAATTTTATTCAGTCCATTTATTTATTAATTAAAAATAAGAATTTCAAAAAGTATATTGCCGAAAATAAAACGTGAGTGCAAAGAAACTCAAAAATAATTTTAATTACTGGTTTTACATTCTGAAAATACAAATTATTTTAATGTTGTACATTAAAATTAAAACAAAATATTATATATAAACTCTTACTCTCTGTTATTTGCCATCCAATTTCAACTCCCAATCTTTTATTTTCATTTTCCAACCAGGCTTGAAGGGGTGCAAAATATTCTAAAATACCAGATGCTGTCATTTTACGTTCACCGGTAAATGCTTCTAGAGCATCTTCCCATGGTTTTGAACCTCCCAAAGATAACATAGCTCTATAAAATAAAATTATATAAATATTTGGTATTTGAAAATTAAAAGTTCTGTAATAAAATGGGAGATGTACTAGAAATTTTTGAGTTATTGTATAGAATACTGTAAGATTTTATTATAAAACTTACTTAAATGCATTTCCAGCTGCTGCACTTCCATGAATATCACAATTATCTAATGTTAAATTAGGATCACCTTTAACATATTGCCCAGCTTTAATACACATTGCTTTATGAAATTGGAATTGGAAAATGTGAGCAGAAAAATATCTTTAGTATGGAAAACAAATTATAATTTTAAATGAAACTCTTTAATAAATTAAAATTAGAAAAACATGTACCTTAAGTATTCAACATCTGCATCTACATGATATTTAGCAGTAGGATCAAAATCATTTTCACTTCTCTCAACTGCTGGTTCAATACCACCAAATTCTGATCTCATTTTCCAAAATGCACAATTCATTTCTTCAGGTTTTATATCACCACGGAAAACGGCGTAACGATATTTATCCAATGTATAAGCAAATGGTAAAAATATTATTTTCTTTAATGCCTATATAAAAATCTACAAGTTAGTTAATTCATTAAAATAAATATAAACAGTTTCATTACAGTTTCAAAAAGTTGATTAATTCGACTCTTCTCGTCGTATTTGAAATTCTTTAATAATCCTATTTTTTCCAAATGTTTTGGTGTTGCAACAGATAAAGCTATTACATCACCAACTGCTTCATGAAATCCTGGATTAGGAGCATCTCTAAAAGGTACAGGTTGATCTTGATATTGTAAATAATATTGAATATGTCCTAATTCATGATGAACTATATAAAAATGTTCCATATTGACTTTTGTACATTGTTTTATAGCAACAATATCTTTTTGGAAAAAATCCCATGCACTTGCATGACAAATTATATCTCGATCCATTGGTTTCTCAAGAACACTTTTTGTCCAAAAAATGCTAAAAATGATAATTTAATAATAGTAACTGCAAATGGAATAAATCCACATACTCTGGTAATTTAGTCATGTTAATAGATTGGAAGAATTCATCACCCATTTCGAATATTTTGACCGCTGTGTATCCTTGACGATTCATTTCTTTGGTAACATTGAAAAATTCCTTTTCCGGATAAGGTTTTAGTAAATCAATAATCGGATTCCATGTTTGACCCCATAAATTACCCAGCAAATGCATTGGTAAATTACCATTTTCTTCAACATTTTCACCGTATTTCTGACGTAAGCGATGTCGAACATATCCATGAAGTTCTTTATAAAGTGGTAATATTTCTTGATAAATTTCTTCCAAATGTTGCTCAAAGTTTGGATCTTCATATTCAGCTATCCATGATTCAGCCATTGATTTGTGATCTAATTAATATTTTACAAATATTGTTATACATAATTATTTAATTTTCTTAAAAATCTAACTTACTGTTAAGTTGTGCTGCTTTTCGTCCAACTTCAATATATTTCAAAAAATCATTTTTTACCGGTGTACCAGCTTTATCATAAAATTCTGTCCAATAATATTTTAATTCTTCTGGATCACGACTCTCTCGGACACGTAATTCAATTTCTGGCTCTAAAGACATTTTACAATTATCAGGATTTTTATATTCACAAACCAAAACTTTAGCGTAATTAGTTTGCATACGACTGACTGCATTTAAGAATTCATTATGATCATTTTCTGATAATGCATTATATCGTAATTTTGTTAACCATTTCACTTGACGTACAATATTATCATTTTTAATTTTATCATAATTTAATTTTAAAACTTTTGCTGCAGTGTCTTTAAAAAATTGTGAATTTTTCGTAACTACTGATATCATTTTTAAACGATTTTCTTCAGTTACATTGGTGTTATAACCATATTTTGCTTCACTTTCTTCATTACTTTTCTTTTTTAATTGTAAATTGAGTTTTTCCAGATAAAATTTTGCATCAATTTCTTTGGCTGTACATGTTGAATCTTCAAAGCCTGCATCCTCAGCCGAACCAAAAACAATATCAATACAAAGTACCAGAACGGTAGCAGTAATAATTATAATATTGGAACATTTCATTATGAGTTATAAGATAGTAATCTCTTTTTGTTTAGAATTTGGAAATAGTATATTTTTGCAAGCAATACTACTGTGATTGCTTCTAAAAAATTGACTGACAGAATAATACAAATTTAATTTTAATTTGCGAGCAAGAGTGTATGTATATGAAAATTTTTTTAAATCTTCTTATTGACCCAGTAGGAAGGTTATCTAATTTATGACTATTTCTTATCAAAATGCAAAAGATACAATTTTGTTTTTATGTAATCTTCAATTAAACACTGTTGTTTAAATAAAAACTAAGAAATAGAAATATTTCATTTTAAAATTGTAGTAGATTTGAGTATTTTTAATTTTATTAATATTATTGCCTAATAATATTGACAAAGCTGGAGATTTTAGTATTTGATGTGGCATTTATCACTTTGAATAATATTTAAATTGTATTAAACAATTAGCTGAGTTCACTTATTCCAATTATTACCCCAAAATATGTAAATTTTCGAAAAAAAAACATTTAATTTGCGAATTTTTTATTAAATTTGACATTCAGCTGATTTTGTTATCAAATTCAAGTATTTTGGAAACGATTTATGTATTCATTCATAAAATCTATATCAAGAAAGAAAATTTACTATGCATTGCATAATGCTTTCCACTTACGATTTGCTTCCCATCAGATGAAGGTAAGAATTAATGCCTAAATTATATGTGCGCTGTACTGGCTACCTGCAATGATTTAGCGAGCTCTCGGTGTAAAGTTTTTTTTTTCTACTGTTCTTATTTCAATATTTACTGTTACGACTGATTTACGATTCGCAAAAGTGTTACGTTCACGACATTTTGTATAAACAAATGTCGGTGATAGCAGTAGCAGTACGTTTACGAAGCGATACTTAAGAGGTAATGACGGTTTCTAATTAAAACTACTGTGACATTCAACTACTGTGACGCTGCCATCTAGTGTGACATTAATTTTGTGTCTGGAATAAAATGAGTTATGTCTGAGATAAAATTATGGTGAAAGAAACAGATTAGATTCTTGGTCATTGTCGTCCAAATAATAAATACAATAATAATGATCGTTTCTAATTAAAGTTAAAGCTATTATATTATAAGCTGCCATCTAGTGTGACATTAATTTTGTGTCTGGAATAAAATGAGGTATGTCTGAGATAAAAGTGTTGGGGAAAGAAACAGATTAGATTGTTGAGAATTCTCGTCCAAATAATAATACATCCAATAATAGATTTCCGGAAAAATTTTCATACCTATTTTTACTGAAACCCGTCAATTTTACGTGTTCAGTTAAAAGTTGCTTTTTAAGAAAACTTAACTGAAACAAGAAAATATTATTACAAAACGAATTATTTTTAAAAAAAATTTATTAAAATATTAATTTAAAAAAAATATAATTTTTACAGCATATTATTCATCGCATTTTTTGCATACATATTCCGTGCATTGACCGAAAACATATTTTTTGCATTTTAATCATGAATTAGTCGTTCTATTTTTCTTACAATATTCAATTTGGCAGGATTTGCGTATATTGGACTTATTCTGTATCGGTAGTAGCGAATTCTGTATTGGTAGTAGCTGGAAAATATTCCTGGATTAGCTTTGATACTCAGTTGCCAGTTCTTCAGCTAATTGAAATAGAAATTTTTTTTCTTAATATATTTATTCCTGTGGTATCCTTATATAGCACCCAAGTGGTGGGTTCAATCTTGCTTTCACACAGCTCAAGCTCATTTCCATCGAAGTTGCTGTCACAAAAGTCCTTATTTATGCTGATAATATTTTATTTTATAGCAATTCACCAACTCTACGAAATTTCTTCATAATAGTCCTTTTCAATTGCAGAAAATTAAAATATGTATGTACATGTTATAAAAATATTTTCTACTTACCCGGAAAACTGAAATCTATTTTCACAAAATGAAATGGCAAAGAGTAAAATAACTTTTGACTATAAAATACACTGTTCATGTAATCACTTTACTATTAAAATCTCCAATGAGAAATATTACAAAAAGAAAAATCTTTCATGTAAGAAGGGAAATCCCCGCGTTTTATATATGTGAAAAAGTGGAAAAACAAAAATCGTAGAAATAAAATATTTTTATACCTACTAACTATGAAATTAATTAGCCGTCAATTTGACGGGTTTCGGGAAAAAATGGTACACCACTTCCAGATATTTGAACTCACCGTGGCTAACGGTAAATGAATTTTATTATATACATATTTATATCATGAAATCAACAAAAAGTCACATAATTATATTGGAGTTAATATATATATTTTCAATATTTTTTAAACATAAAAATTGAAATCCGTCAAATTGACGGGTTCCGTAAATCTACTGATAATTATAAATAATAATCGTGCAAGGCATAAATACAAGAAACAAATAATATTTGACTTATGTATGGCTGTGAGACGTAGTATTAGAAACAGTCAATATATTTTATTAAATTTTTTAGTAGTGCTCAGAATTTATGAACACTTAACTTATATGTTTATCGGGTTCCATATTTTATCTTGTTTTTAAGTGAAATATGCTTTATAATCTAACTAAAGTTTATTGAATATTATGGATGAAAATAAGGTAAATTATTCACATTTGACGAAAATGTATTTCGACATAATAAAGATTCTCTCAGCTATTACGAAGTTATCGAAACTTTTTTATAATTGTAGTTTCAGAGAATAACACACATATGAGAATTTTTTATTTTGTTTCTGAAAGAAACATCGAAGCTGCTGTTTCACCAATTTTTCGAAATAAATATAATTAACCTTGACTAATTAAATTGATTGAAATTGAATTTTTTTTCTACTTTTGTTTACGTTCCCGCAAAAGTAAACCAAATTTTTTACTCTAAATATATTTCTTTTTTTTTTTAAACAAAATATATGTATTATAATAATTGAAGTAGCTTTGTGCATATTAACACGCTTTAGATCCATAATTTTCAGAAAATAAAATGATGCACAATAAATTATATAAAGAAAATTTAAAATATATTTGAAATTTATTCAGCTTGTGTTGAAATTGAAAATATGTGGCCTTGTAATTTAATTAAAAACTTATCAGTTAATAGAATTTAATAAACTAATCAAATAATTAGCAAAAATAATGAATTTTGGAAAGTTATTAATATCATAAAATTTGACTATATTTGTTTATGTAAAATTAACTGTAATCTATTAGCTGTATTTCAGAATATTTAAATGAATTTGTATTTAATCTAAATAAACTAGAATTGTTGATTTAGAAAATTAGTTTCCCAAAAAATTATTAATATTTTTGATGGTTGTTTCAACGAACCGTGTCTTGAATTATCTGTGTCTAGCTGGATGTAGTAGGTATAGGATAAGGAGGAAAATTTCTGTATAACAATTAAAATGGGTTTTGCATTATAATTATTTTTTCAATATCGATCTCTTCTTTTGGAATAACCAACAACATTACTACATTTAAAATGGGTTTTGTATAGCAAAAGCTTTTAATGGGTTTTTGTATAGCAAAAAAGGTGTAAAATAGATGCAAATTATTGCACCTATTTTACACCATTCAAATAGTTGCACTCTTTTGGACGTAAAACGTTACAAAAAAAGTGTCAAACTATCATCAAAATATACAAAAATTGCTACTTCATTTGTAAACAAGTCAATAAAGTGGTTTGAACAATTTGGAAATGTAGATGGAGAACTACTATAGGCAGCGGCAATATAAAAAAAGAGAAGAGGATAATTGAGTTATTCACAATAAATGCTTCAATTATGTCTACTAGTGCAATTAGCGAAGGTTCAAGAATATGACACCAAAGCTGACATCACAGCCAAGGCTAACGAATTTCAATTTTTTAAATTTTTCGTTTTTTAGTTTTTAATTTAAGCATGGAAACTACTATATACTCCAAATTTATAGTTTGTTCATAAATTTCGCTAATTAAAAGTTAAGTATGCAACATTTTTTACCAAGAAACTTTAATAGGTCCTCTTTATAAACAAGAATATTTTTAATTATTTCATTTTAATGTTTTTAGTAAAATATTAAAAAATTTCTTTTGATATTTTGTTTATCTATTAATTTATTTTTATAACCACAAACTTCAATTGAAACATTTTGTGTTAAAAAAAACAATAAACATTTTGGTGGAATAATAAAATTTAATTTTCAATAAGAAAATACAATTTAAAAATGAAAATTCATTTTTTTTTCAATTATTCCAATTTTCTATTTACATTTTGTAAGATGAATTTTTTTTAAATCTGTTATTAAATTTTATTGTTGATTTTTTTTTAAACTTTTATAAAAATTTTCATAAATATTTAGTATAAAAGTAGCTTTCAAATACTGAAAACGTATTACATTTGATATTATATAAAAAAAAATGTCTAAATATTTTAATATTTGTGCTGTGCTTTTTGTAGTCCTTCTAGGACTTATAAGTTTAATTAATGTGAGTTATTTTATTGTATTATTGAATAAATATGAAACTATTGTGTAATTAAAAATTTAATTTTTAGGCAGGAAAAATAACTAGTAACTGTCTTCATGTTCCAGTAAGTTAAATTATTACGGAAAATTTAATAATTAATTTTAATTTTAATTTTTTTTTTTTTTTTAAATAAACATATTTTGTACTTATTTTTTGAATTATTTAGTGTAAACAGGATTCTGATTGTTGCTCTCGTAATTACATCTGTAATGATGTGTGTATTTTGGACCCATCTCTTTTGGAATAATAATATACAAAATGATGATTTCGGGGAAATTTTATATTGAGGCTGTAATTGGTGCTTTAAATTTATATATTTTAATAAATTGGAAATTAAATTATTTAAAGTATTTTTTCAATAATTTAGAAAATTTATATAAAGTATAATTTACTAAGTAAATTTTCGTGTTTTTGGAAATTTTCGTGTTTCTTCAGTACCAAAATAATTTTCATGTTTCAGTATCGAACATTTTTGTATTTCATTATTTGGAATCTCAAAAAATAAATATGGAGATAATTTCAAATTGAATAGTACTTTGATTGGCACACAATTAAAAAGAGGTTTCTTGGATGCATAATCTTGGTTTAACAGTAATTGTTTAACATTAACACAACATAATATAAATTACAAAACATAGTTTGACCTAATTAATCAAACTTTTATTTTTGCGCTGAAGAATATTTTGATACAAAACTAACTTGGTATTAATCACATTTTTAAATTGTTTATAAAATAACAAATCTTAAAACTCAGTTTTAAAAAAAAAAAATTAAATTAAACTAATATTTTTCCTTATCAATAATAAATTCTATAAAAATGGAATTAACTTTAAAAATAATGAAGGGTGGGTGTCATATTTTTCTTCATTTAGTTATCATTATAATGAACGAACGTCACGTAATAAAGAAACTTTTATTAATTCACCCAAAACGTAGAACTAACTAGGACTATTTTTTTCCCTCTTCCATCTAATATTACTAATTCCAAAAATCCTTTGTCATTATTATGATGTTAAACGAAACTATTGTTAATATACGTTTTGCTAAAGGGATGAGAAACGACATCGATGAAAAATGATTTCTTTATTTATAATTTGTAAAAATTGTAGGAGGTTCATTTTTCCTGTTCAAATTATTCGAATGCATTTTTAGGGTGGACAAATTGGCTTTATATTTTGTTAATAAATTAAATTTTACTAAATGTTTATTTGAAAGTATAATGTAATTAGAGGAAGGCTATTAAATTTGATACTGTCACACAAAAATTTCATTGTTTTGTTTCATATTTTGATTGAATGTTATAAAATTTTGTGAATAAAGAGATATATAATGGATGTAACTTATTGGATCTAATTACAATAATATCTTATTAAAAAAAACTTAAAATACTATAAAATAAATAAAAATAGATTGTTTCAATACAATGTGACGTAAACTGAATAAATTTATTACTGCACAGATCGGACTACCCCAAATTGTTATCTAAAGTTATTCTACTTCCTTATAGGCCATACAAATAACAAAATTTGGAAGCAATTTGGATTGCAAAATTTCATTTCATAACAAAATAAAAATTTATTTCTAGATTATTCATAAGAATTAGTGTACCATGAATCACTGGAACTAAAATTTAATAAATATTAATATTACACATACATGTATTTTTAAATTTATTTCTGTGCACTCTGTAGTCATTAATGCTTCGAGAAGTTCCAAAAATCAATTAATAATTGTGTGGAAATATTAATTTCCAGGCTATTTATAAATTTTACATAAAATAATAAACAATTTTTTTTAGTATCTGATGATATTTTGGAAATATTTCTATATCTTATAATATTTAAATTTAGAATATAAAATCATAAAATCTGTATACTTGAAGAGGAAATATTAAAATTACAATTTCACTTTGGTTGAAATCTGTGCACAGAATAACAAAGATTAAATCATACATATTGGATTAAATAATTATTAGTTGATTTTGATTCTATAATAATAAAAAAAAACAAATAACTTCGTTGTATCTCCACAAGAAATGTAGACATTATTAAATATTAAATTTGAATAACTAGTTCCATGAATATATGACGAGCTAAACATGTTTAATTTTGTGACTTTTATTAAAATCAAGATGTAAAATATTTCTATTTTTTTCGTTTTTGAATTTTAATTGACAAAATTATAATCTCTTAGTATTCAAAGATTTTTAAAGGTCAAAATTAAAAGCAGAATAAATTCAAGTCCTTTTCAAAAAATCCTACATACATTTTACAAGAAATGTTTTATGGACATTTGATTGACATTGTAGATTTAGGATTTTCATAATCTTTAAATCTGTATCGGAAAAATTTAAATTTTACTTAAATCTTCTTTACTGAATTTAATATAGAAGTGAATGCCAATTTCCTTTTAGATATTACAAAAATTCATGTAATTAATTGAAAAATATATATGTACATAAAAAAAATTTCTGAAATAAACTAAAATGCAAGTACAGTCAAAATGAAAATAATTTATTAAAACAAACGAGTAGAAAAAGAAAATTAGAATTTTCCTTTTTTTCCTGGTTTAATTATTCATTTAATAGTCGTTTTTCATTGCTCTTTTATTCGTCCTTACTTGTAGAATCATGCTAAAAACAGAATACATATCATCTAGTACCACTAAAGTATATTCTATTTTACTCGTAGTAATTTTTTAGTATTTTTTATATAGTATTGTTTTCCCCCAAAATGTTTATTTGCACAAAAAAATATAAACCATTTATTTCAATTAGCAATAATATTTTTTGGAGAATGAATATTAAAAAATCTCGAAAAATTGCAAAAACAGTCAATGTAAAAATTTTTTGAATTGAAATAAAATTATGGTATAAACTACACGTTTAATACCTTTTTGGTTCATATAAAAAATCAAATTTCAGCCCTGTAAGAAATTATAAAATAAATTGAAAATAAAATTTCTCAAAATGCTGCTTGATTTAAATGCGATACTTACTGTACTGAATTTTTCCATTTTGAAAACCCAATTTCCGTTCAAAATTAAATTTTAATAATCTAAAAGTATAATAAAACTTTTCTCAGTGGAAATATAACTTTAAGCTTATTAAAGATATTACTTTGCTAAAATAAAATATCATCAGACGAATGGGAATATTGTTATTTATAAATAAAGAGAAATCTTGAACATTCAATGAAACTATAAAAAATGATTGAAAGGTGTAACAGTTGATTTTAAGAAATGATCCTGGACAATTGGACTCTGTCCCCAAAACATATTTAGTTTTTGTTAAAAAAAACATATTTAATAGATAGTTTGTGAGGACAGTTTTATACCCTAACCAACTGACTATAATTCTAAAATAATTACAAAAGCAAAATGATTAAAATTCTTACTTCAATTGTGAGGTAATCTTAACTTCATTTATGACTCATTAGTAATCAAATTTATGAGCTACAATTTACAAAAAAAAAATCTTTATGACGAGACAATCAGACGCCCATGTTACTGCACAGAACATTTTGATTTAGTCATTGCAAGAAAGAATGATGAGAATTTCAAATTTATTACAAATATTTCTATAAAATTGTTAAAGATTCTTGTGAAAAGAAAGGACCTTTTTTTTGGTCTTATATACAACAGAAATATATTAACCATAAAAATCTGCAAAAAAAAAATTTTTAAGGATGAAAATCATATTTTTTCAATGAAAGATTATTGATTTGAGTTAAAATGAAATTTGATATGCTTTTCATATAATGTTATGTGATAATTTTTGATTTTACGACTACTGGACATTACATATTTCGATTCTATTTTGAGTACTGCCGGCAATAATACTCGTCATATTAAAAATTTATATCTTTGGAGAAATTATATTTATGGTTAAATGAAGAATTTATTAGATAGTCAGATGTTAAAATATTTTATGATCATTATTATAAAAGAAATTATTGACCAGCTGTCCGGTTAAAATTTAGTTTGTTTTATTTTAGATTAAATAATTCAAAAATTATGATTTTTTCTATAATTTTATGACAAAAATATGTTGAACAATAAAGTAAAATATTTATTTTAACTTAATGTAACAAAATCTAATTTACTTGTTGAACAATTTTATGTTAAATAAAATTTTGAGCAATTATGCAATTGAATCATTTTATTGATGTAAATCAATATTTGCATAATTATTCAATTACTTTTTTAAGGATATTAAATATTTGCATATAAAATTTACATTTTTTTTATGGGTATTCCAATTTGTTATTTCCACAAATAATAAATTTTGTTAATTAATTTTTATGTTCTGTAGATATTTATCAATTTCTAATTATACATTTAATTATAAATTTTTTAAAGCCACGGTCTTTTTATTTGAATTGGTAAAAAATAAAATTTTGGACACGAGCTTTACTTGTTATTCAAAATCTTCTAGTTTTAGACTTTTAATTCTTCCAACTAGGAGTTTACGTCAAATGATTTTGGATCTCTTCGGGTCTACGACAAATGCAGAGCCTTAGAGAGTAAACTTCATGGAGTAAGACCGACCCGACGTTCAAGGATACGCTGACAAGCTGAATTGGAATGTAACCTGAATTCTGTTGGTATCCCAAACTGGAGGACACAAGCCAGGCAGAATGATGGACTCATTCTGCCTGGCTTACGTCCTCCAGCTCATTCTGCCTGGCTTGCGTCCTCCAGAAGATATAATTTTATAAATCAATATTATTAGACATCTATATAATATTTTTACAAACTTAATTTTAAATTAAATTCTTCCCAAAAATAACGAGCCAATATTTATTTCCCATCTAAAACAATTATTTCCCAAAAACCTAAGTTGAATCTACTTTTAGTAAATTTTTTTAATAATTTATTTATAAGGAAATTGAAAATTTTCTTGAATTCAAATCCTTGAATTGTTTATTAATTTCTATGTAATATATATTTGTCAGAGAACAATGAACTCTAAAAGGATGTCTTCCAAAAATACAAAATTATATTTGACTTCAACAACCTATAAATATTTATCCATTTATTGTTATGTTACCCCACCAGAATATCATTCCCCCACAAAAAAAACTATAGTATAGAGTACAAGGATATTATACCTGTAAGGAAATGTAAATATGTAGGTAAAACATATATATCACTGTTACTTTTTACAATAAAAACAAAATGTAATTGAATCCTTGGGGGAAAAATAATCTACTTTTGATATTAAATTATATGTTCTGGATGTCTTTGAAATATTTTTACATTTCGTACGTTTTGTCTTAAATTACTAAACATATTTCAGAAATATTTTGTATGTACATTATTTAATATTTTCAAAATAGAATTTAATCATTTAAGTAGTAAAATGGGTAAAATTTAAATTTAATTGACAAACTTTTGAAATTGTCTTTTATAAGTTTGTCTTTCACAATTATATTCCAAGGAAAAGGGATTAAGGGTTGTAAGCTACGAAATAAATCGTTTTTAATTAAGTGGTAAATTAACTTGATCGAAAAGTTTCAAATTATTTCCAAAATCAGTGATTTAACTGCAGTTTTTTTTATCCAGTTTTTGATTACTCAGATTAAAAAGAAAAAATAATATGTTCTTTTAGGCGTATACAAACGTTATAATGTCCTGCACGAGTTTTACGTTGGAACACAACACGCCATTACAATTTAAGCATTAATTATGATCTCACAGATTTAATTTTAGCTAAAAGTCTTTTTAAAAAAGAATTTCATTTGAATTAAAGTGTATATTATTCTAGCCATGTTGATTTAATAGATATTTTAATAAATTTCTAAAAAAGGATTTGCACAATATATAAATACTGATGTAAAAATAGCCTAAAATCTATTTTTAAAATAAACTATACCGCAGGGGATTTTAAACATTTTAATCTATTTTTCAGCATCCTAAATGCATATTATTGCAAAATGATTTAGAATGCCCCAAGGACAATATATTGTGTCTGATTTTTGAATCAACTATAAACATTTTCAGAATCTAAACACAACACCAATATTTTGTAGTATCCTTTAATATACAGGTTAAAAAAGTGGAAAATCGCTGGTTTTAGTATAAAAAATTGTCCAAAAATATTTGCTAGCAAATTATTTGTATTAATATAATCTTCCCTTCCAGTTATGTATGTTATATGTATCCCGACAGGATCATTTCAAATCAGTCAAATGCAGTGTGCAAATTTAAAAAAATGTTATAATTGAAATACACGCGTCGCATGGGGCAATATATAAACGACAATTTTATAAAAGGCTTACCGAAAATATAATTTTTGCCATCATTATCGAAAAAGATGATATGAACTTAATAAAAATATTAGTAAATAAAAATAGGGATCAAATTATTTCAGTTTTTATACCTTGTAATATACTGCCAAGTTATAGCATACCCTTCAGCAAAAAGTACTATATACTTAGTTTATCAGTTTAAATCATGTAAAAATTAAGCATGAGTTTTTCGCAACACATTATTCTAAATTTTTGGGTTGTATATTTACATATCCTATCAAAGTTTTAAATAAAAATGTTTCCAATACATATCATGAAATATTTATATATACATAATTAGACAATTTTCAATATTTTATAACCAAAATTATATTGAACCTGGCAAATAATAATCAGCAAATATTACAAAATAATAATTCGAAAATATATCGTTAGGTCTGCATTATTAGACTATTTATTATTCTATGTATTTATGTCATCGACAATCCCATAATTCTATTGCAAACATTTTTTATGTGTTAAATTTGAATTTATTTGATGTGATTTTGCAAACTAGAATTTTTTAATTATTATTAAGAAGGATTATATAAAAAGTACGGTGACTTATGAGCTTGTAATTGTAGAGTTGTTATATTTAGAATTTCAATATCAAATATATTTTGTTGTGTTTTGACTTTATGTGTGACGGATTATTAAATTTATATGTAAATACTTAACAATATAAAGATATAACAATATAAAACAGGATTAAATAAATTTTTGCAAACTCAATAATTTGTTAAATTTATATTAAATATTAATTTTTTTTAAAACATTTAAAAAAATTATCATTTGCGAAATAATACTATTTTAGTACAATACATTAAAATCAGAATTATTGATAATTAATATAAAAAGGATTTATCTGTAATTTATTGATTGGATAAAAAATATTGGAAATAACACCTTCACTTTTTAATCTACAGTGTTTTTTTTTTTGCCCTATAAGTAAGTTAACAATTATGCGACCAAAAATTAACATATTTCTATGTCAATAATAAAAACATGAATTAAAATTTTATATTTTTTTATATATTTCTTCTTTCAATAAATAATATTTTTTTAATTAAATAATATTTATTTCTATAATAATTAATAGTTAAATTATACATACATGCACAGTTTAATTACTTTACTTAATTATTATTTTATAATATTTTAACAAAACCAAAATTTTTAATTTTTCCACCAAATTTTTTTTGTTAAATTTAAGAAACTATTTATTATAAATTTAATCTAAACAAAAACTTTTTATTATTTTTCACTAATTTTACTTAATAATTAAATTTATTTAAACATTTTATTTAATATTATATTAAATAAATTAATTATTTTTCTTTAATTGATTATCAATTTTTTTTTTTTTTTTGAAAATTAACATTTACAAAATCTAGAAAACAAATGAAAATATTTAATTAATTTTTATTTCACAATTTTATACATAAATTATGAAGGATATCTTTTATATAAATTTACAATTTTCTATGAATATTCGTCAAAAATAAACTCAAATAATTACAAATTTAATTACAAATTGAAAATAAAAATAATAAAATCATCACATTTTCTAATAAAATTTTTAAATAATAATAAATTCTTTATTTTTAATATTTAAAAAACATAAGGAAAATCATATTTACAATGAAAATTAAGGACGAAATTTTAAAAAACATTTTTTTTTACAAACAATATTGAAACTTTTAAATATAGTATTTGTTTTTGTACTAAATTCTAAAACAAAATTACAAGTGCTAATAAAATGTTGAGATTCTTTACAAACAAAAATTTATTGTAAATTTTTAAATCACCCCAGAGGGTATTTTTTCATAAGGTGTACCGAGAGTATCTCTACGTCTTGGCAAAGTACCACTACCTGTTAATGGTGCTGAATCTGGACAACCTAAACTAGATAATAATTCAACAAGAGCAGTTGTATCTTCAACAGAATATTGTGGTGCTGGTACAATTGTACCATTATTACCACCAGAACCGGCACCATTTGTAGACGATGTTGTTGAACCTGTACTACTATTGCTGGTATTGCTAGAGATTGTCGTATTCGATGATGCATGTTGTTGTTGACGACTTTTTGCTTCAGCTAGTGAAGCGGCAGCTTTGGCATATGCTAAACATGTTCGGCCTTCATGATCGGTTTTCTTAATGTTGGCATTATTCTAAAGAAAACATAATTTTTATAAAAAGGGATTACGTTTTGTTTTTTAGTGGCTAACTTACCCATACTAATAGCTGTGCTATTGCTAAATTACCGGTCGCACATGCTAAATGTAATGGTGTTCTTAAATCTCTTGAACTGACAGTTGTATTCGCAGTTTCATTTGATGATCGTGCAAGTATTAAAATAATTGTTTTCATATCAAATCTGTTTCCGAGAAAATTAAAATTTGTTAATAAAAAACTAAAATCCTATAGAATTTCCAGTTACTTCTTATTATACCTTACAACAGCTTCGATTAACTGTTGTCCAACTGGTGGTGTTGGATTGCACATTGGTAGAAATTCTTTAGCCTCATATTTACTTCGTGCCCATGTTTCTTTTTCTTCTCTAGATGAATTTGCTGATGGTTTAATACGATTACGAGGTATATTTGCTTCCCAAACAGAATTAGCTAGTGTATTACCAATTGCTAGCATAACACTTAGATGACCCGGACTGAAAAATTAATAATTTTTAGTGTTACAGCTTAATAGAATTAAATTAGTTAAATTAGCCAAATTAAAAATTAAGCAAAAATAATAAATAAAATAGAACTGATTTTTACTCACGGCCAATCATCCAAGTCCAGTGATCTAACTTTACTAATATGTGAACCTAAATTTCTATGTATTCCAGAACATTCGATACACATTAGAACTCCTAAATTTAGACTAGCCCACTCCGGATCTGTAAATAAAATAAAAATAATTAATAATCGGTTTCACTGTCTTATAGTTTCAAACTTACTAGCTGCATCACAGTCAACACAGTATCCATTACCCGGTACTCTTGATCTAATTAACAACATATTTGCTACATCATTTGATGTAGCTGGTTTCATTTTACTTGATTCAATTCCTTGTAATGATCTAAAGATTTCTTGTTCAATAACTGATACCCATTCATCACGTTCTTCACTATTTGCTGCTTCAAAATGCCATTGTTTACTATCAAGCGAAACAATATAAAACTCATAACCATCTGAATCATCTATATCATTATTTTTAACCCCACTACTTTTCATACGCCGATGTCGTTTTTTAACATTTGGTGTCTGTGATTCCATTTTATTATTTAATAGATGTTGTTGAGCACTATCACTTGGTAAGAATGTCTGTGAATTACTATTACTCATTGCAATACCTTCATCGCCACTAGTTTGCTGAGATGAATTGGATTTAACTGGTTCTCTTAATGTATCAAAAGCAGTTAAAAGTACCTTTTCGGTCATTTTTTTATCTTTGACTATGGATAAACATCCGATACCTTCACTCAAACCATTATTATGTCGATTATTCATCATTGATGCAGTCAAAACACTATTTGTTATTATTGACTTTGAACCTCTTGGCTTTTGACCAGGTACTTTAACTGTAACATATTGTAATGGTATTTCTTTGCCATGAACATCATCCATATAATCATGTAATGAAGGATGATATGTTAACCGGCCATCATCACATAACGTTACATATTTCTTTTTCCATTCCTTATTCAATGATTTACTTGATCTTTTATATAAATAACCCTGTTTTATGGGTATTGATCTACCACTACCCAATTCACCATTTTTCATTTTATCTTCACCCTTTTTCGATGATGGTATGAAAAGATTTGATCGCCGGCGACTTTTTCTTGAAGTTGTTGGTGTTGATGTTGGTGTTGGTAAATCTTTAGCACTACTACCACCGCAACCACTACTATTATCTTTGGAATCTTTTGAAGTTGTCGACGAGCTGGTTGTTGTCATCTGAGGAACTAATGAAAGTGGTGCTAAATTCTCAATATTTGGGGGTGGTTGTGTATGTTGTGAATGAATCGTCGTATTTGCTGCTAAATGATGTGGAATTATATTTTGCTGATGTGGTGTAAATTTCGTTATATTATTATTATCATTAGTAATTGCAATCATTGCAGCTTGTTGTTGTTGACTTTGTAAACTACCATGTGCCACTGGATTATTCCATTTTTGTGATTGATTATGATGATTATTTGTCATCATACTATGTTGTTGTTCATTATGTGCAAAATCAGCACTTACTCTCATTGGTATATGATGACTGGATGTTGATAATACATGATGGCGATGTGGTAATGTCAAATTACCACTGACAACATTATTACTATTACCACCAGTAGTTGCAATTATAGATGGTGATGATGTTGAAAAACCATTTGCTGTTGGGCTAGAATGATGAAAACTTGCTACACCTAATCGTGTACTTTGAGGTGTTGTCGGTCTTGAATTAACTGCTGGTGGTATATGTGGTACAGATATTCTGTGTTGGACTATTCTTTGGCATGCTGAATAGGATATTTATTAATTTTGGTTTTTTTTTTTAAAGAAAAAATTAACTTACCATCTTGAAAAACTCTTTCTACATTAAGGCCATAGGTGGCACAAGTCTCATAATAAGTGCACCTTTTTAAATCGCTAGCTAATTTTCTAGCTCGAACATCATCAATAACACGTGGAGTTCGATCACTTATAGCATCTGCACATTAGGATAAAAAATTAGTAAATTTATTTTTTAAAAATCTTTGCTCGTTTTACCTTGTGTACCAACTAAAACAAGTGGTATTTCAGCAGTATTACGAAAATGTGACATTTTTGTATAATAATTGTAAACAGCATTAAAGCTAGCCTCGTTTTCTAAACTAAAAACAAATATGACGGCATCAACCCATGCAGCAAACTGTAATGAAAAAGATTTTATTTTTCTTTGATTAAATAAAACAATTAAATTGGCCGATAAACAAAGAAGGAAATAATTAAATAAATACTCAAGCGAATTCTTAGTATATTTTAAAGTATAAAACTGTGTAAATAAAACATTGTTAACCACATAAAAATTTAAATATTTGACAACTTCCTGTATTAAAAAAAAAAAAAAGAGTATTTCTGAGTACATTTCACTTTGTGTATAGAATTGTTCAGATTTTTCTTTTAACTTATATTTCAAGGATCAAGGACAATATACGTAAAGAACAACAAGAGCTATATAAACAATCATTGTAATTCTCAAAAGTTTTGTATTTCTAATTTTAGTTATATACCAGACTACACTGTTAAGATGTGAATATATAAATTTTTTACTTCCTTCTTCCGGTATGTAAACAAAATTCAAGTTTCTTTATGATTCTTTATAAATTTTATGTTTATGTATATATGTTTTAAAATTCTTGAATGATTCTTTTTTCACAGCTAATTCAAAATTAATTTTCATTTCATTAACTTAACTAAAAAGCAAGAAACCTCAATTGCAAAAATAATATACCATAAAAAACACATTAATATATTTTTTTTTCGTGATATTTGCGCTACTGTGCGTTTCTGCATAATTCTTTGATATTTTATATTTGTGTATAGTAAAAAGGATAATGAACTCTTGGTAGGATATATTTTTTTTTTTTATTCAATTGCTTGTGGTATTCATAACGAGAAATATGTACTTCACTTTAAAGTCCTTGAAAATCAAGTCAAGAAAAATGCAAGACGTCTGTATACCTTTAACATCGCTCATGTGATTAGTTTTTTTTTATTGCTTTGTGTTGATTAGGACCACAAAAAAAAATTGCTGACAAAATTCTTGTTAAAGATTCATACTGTTTTGAAATACGTTCAATTAAAATTATTTATATATACCTATAAAAAATTCAATTAGGAATTTTGTCGTTAAAAGACTACTTGAAAGGTGTTGTAAATTTTAGGTGATATTAATAAAGGCCCCCAAGGATATGTACTTGAAAAATAAATAAAATCAGCAGGAGGTTTATGTTTTTTTTGTTAATTATTTGAAGATTTTAAGATTTTTTTAAGGATAAATAGAAGTTAAATTATAAAGAATGGATAATTTTAATGGAGTATTAAATTCAATTATTCAATTATTTATTTAACAAAGATACTATTTTATTTCACTTACCTATTCTCTGAGACAGTAGAATATAATTTAATTAAATTTTCTGAACATAAAAATTTTCTAACAACAATTTAATTAAGTTTTCCCAAAATCAACAAAAAAAAAATTGCAAATCTAAATTCGTATTTGTACAAGACTGAACACCACAAAATTCATCTAACAACTGATTCATTTTCTGTGTGCAGGAGTATAAAATTTATTATTGCAGTTGTGAAGTTGTTGAAAAAAAAAAATATACCAAAAGGACGAAACTATATATATTTGTTACTATATAGACGAATGTAGTACTCTTATAGTTGGCCCTTATCCTATATGGATTTATGCCTAAACGTGTGATATGACGATGTATAAAAGTGTTTGAGAAGAAAATTGATGGTGTAGTCTGTAGGGTATAAAAGACTGGGTTGCAATTAGGATTAACTTGTTTACAGAGACTTTATGAAAGTGAGTAATAAGTTCATTCTAAAATTTTATCAAATTTAAAATTAAAGTTGATGCTAGGTTTTTTTACCAAAATAGTTTAGTTAAATGAAAAAAGTTATGGTTTTAGGTGATATTAAATAAGTTTAATATAATCGAATTTGAAGAAATAATGTTTTACAAAGCAAAACTCTAACATTTCCTTTGGAAAATTGCTCAATTTTAATGATAAAATTGCTTACAAATAATGACATTTATTCGATTAATGAATTAAATTACTAAATTTTGATCCTAATCCCATCCCTGTTTACTATACATTTTACGACTCCATTTTACTTTCAATATGAATGAAATTTCAGTTGCTGAATATATATATGCACAATAAACATTTTTTTTTGTATTGAGTGTCTAAAAACCCTTCACTAACCACCCTCTGTCTCAATTTTTATTTTGTTTGGTTTTTTAAAGTATTATGTATTTTTTTTATAAAATTCTTAAAAAAATTGCTTCTTATACAATTCTTATTATTCATATCCCTTTGGTGCATTAGAATATACTTTAATGTTGTTTTTTGTCTAAATATCAGGATACGTTAGACTTATTTCGCGCTTGGTATATAGAAAATTTTATTTACAAAATATTCTTTAAAATAAGTCTGAAGTACACGTGGTATAGTTAACACTATGATATTGTAATACTAACAATGTTGTGGGTACAAAAATGAAACAAGTAATAAAGAGTTCTCAAAAGACTGCGGAGTGAATAAATTATATGACTTTTTAACCAGATATATATTTTTTTGCCGTAATAAGTTTTGTAAAAGATTAGAATTTCAGTAAAAAATTTCAAATTATGTTGCAAGATTATAAAAACGTTCTTTTCATTTGTAAAATTTCATTCTTGAATGTTCCATCCTAACGAAAGAACTTCATGTCTGATTTTTTCAAATTGCAATTTAATTAATTCTGATTATAAAATAGACCTATTAATTAAATCTCATTGGTAATGTTAGATTAAATCTCTCTGTAATCAATAGGCAATAGTAAATTTAATTAAAAACTCAAGTAAATTGTGAAATGGTTAATAAGTATATATCATCTTTAAATAATCATTTCAAAACATGTAATTTTACCCCTTCAATTTTTAAAAACTACCCTGAAATTATCTCTTATTTCACCTCCCCCAATAATTCAGATAAGTTTCTATCTAAGCATTTTTCAAATGGCAAAATTTACAAAAAAAAAAAAATATCTTAAACAATTTTTATACATTTTCGTCCCTGAGCTATAAAAAAAACAACCTTCTATCAAAATGACTGCATTACACTTTTACTATTATACTAGGTAATAAGATCTATGATAAATCCGTACGTTAGAAATATTATAGATTCTTTACTAAATCAAAAAAAAAATCAAGTTCTTTTAGTTTTTATCACTTCTATTACCCTCATATATATTCAGCAAGGACATATAACTAGAACGGTAAGAAGATTATATAATGCATCATCATATTCCTTTCGTAAAATAGTATAAACTAGTAAAGTATGTGAGTAAATTTTTAGCTCCATTTTGTCTAACAAAAAAAAATAATATAATCCTGATATGCTACAATATTCACAACGTTTGGATATCACAACATTAGGATATCACATATTTTATCCCTTCAAAACTGAAAAATAAAATAGTATCAACTGTTGTAATATAAATCCTATTACCGTCATTTTTAGTCAAATATTGTTTATGAAAACAATTGAAATTTTTTTTTTTTTTATATAAGTAAACCCTTTCTGATGTTTTGTTTTGCAAAATGCAATGCTGTTGTTGTTCATCCATGCAAAGTCATTATAAAAAAAAGACCTGCAAGGATAAAACCACCCTTAACAATAGGTATTAATATACACACCCCCAGTAATATGAACTTAAAATATCTTTTATTCCTTTGAGCTTTAAATACTCAACACAAAAACGTATGTCGTCTGTCTGTGACAAAAATTGCACAATACGAATCTGGTTTTTAAAAAGTGTATGGATATTTTTATGCAAGGCAAAATATTTTTCACAATAATTAAGTATGTACAGCGAAATATTTGTATTTTTGTAGTTTATGATTAAATATTTTTTGACTGATGATGACAGTTTTGCTAATTTCTTCCTCTTTTTTTTTGGCATACCACATTTAAAAGTGTAGGGAGATTAAACACCGTGTTTGTTAATAACAGAAAAAAAAAACAAGCATACGAATAAATTGTTAAATATTTGGAATAAGTTAGGTTAGTTATATGACAAGGTAAAATTTAGAAAATGGGTGGAAAGTAGGTGGTGTTATAGGAGTTGTTTTGATGTAAATTACCGGTTTAATGGAAATGTTTGAAGTGTTTCGCTAAATATCTCCTATTTCTTTTTACAGCTTATCTGAGATTATAAATTGTACAGGAGCGTTAATAAGGTACTGAAGGATATTCAAATGATTACCATAGTTTTTCTGGTTTAATTTTCAGGGTAGTCGGATTAAATAGTTCATATTTTTAAATTCATTCTAGGATTTCAAATTTTGATCATGTTCAACAATATCTAGAATTTGCAATAATTTCAAATATTATTTTTCAAATAATATACTTTCAGAATTTGAATATTTTAGCCATACTTCAATATTTTGTGTAATAAATATATTTTAAAACTGATCCCCTTCCTCATATACATTGATCGATTTACAATCAACCAAAAAAAAGTAGGAAGTATTACCTAAAAAGTCTATGCAAAAAAAAAAAATGATATAAAAAATATTACGATAACAAAAATCCCCCGTGGTGTTTTTTTTTAAACGAAATGTTTTTTTTTTAAATTTGAAGCCCTTTATGAGTTCTTGCATGTGTACACCATTTTAGATTAAAAAAAAAAATTCAACACAAAAAAAAAGGAAATAATAAGAAAAAATTGCAATAAAAATAAGGTTGATATTTTTTGAAACGAAACCTTTTATTAAAGGGGATGTTAATGACGAAAAAAAACGATTACTGTTGAAGGGGTTGTTTTGTTGATAGTGTGAATTACTATTTTTCATTGATTTTTTAATTTTATGAACAACATTTCATAAAAATAAGTAATTTAAGAAAATCAATAAATTAATTCTCAATTTTCAGAAAATTTGAAATATATTTATGTCATCAAATTATTTAATTTCAGTTGAATTTAAATTTTCTTTTTATATTTCTGAGAACAAATTTGTGACTTGTAGAAACTAATCAAAACTTTAAAGAAGACCAGTAAATATTTGCTTAGTTTATTAAAATATTCTTTTTTTTTCTACTAACTTTTTTTACCAACTCTTCTCGATTTTCTGATTTATTTCATTTTTTTAGAATTTTGTTCAACAATTTTAACTTTTCAGATTTAAAAACTTTACCAAGAAATTTATCGCACCACGATTGAGAAATAAATTGGTGAAAAATTAAACTTTTTTAAAGTTTTTCTTAGTTTGACAAAAGAAAACTTTACTAAATTTTAATTTTTTTTAAGTAGAATTCACAAAAAGGGTAATTTAAACTAATCCTTTTTTTTTATTAATTAAAATGCTCTTTTCAATGTGTGGTTTTTTTTCAACTAATTATTTTTCTTTTGAACTAATAATCATGTTAAAAGGATTTCTGTAATTTTTCTTTTTGGCTCTCTCTGAAATAAATATTAATAATACCCAGAGGCTTTCAGAAAAGCTGAGGTTTTTCTTTTTTTTATAAAATCCTTTTTATAATTTTCATATATGTGAAGAAAAACAAATTGAAATGTTTCCACACAAAAAAAAAAGGATATTCATAAAGAATATCATAAAATTTTTGTTAGAAAAGAATGAAAGTTTAGCTGGGATTAGAAATTTACACAAAAAAAACTTTTAGAGTGTATTATAAATTATATATGTACGAAAATCTGTAATTCGGATTATGGAAGTAGAGTTTCTTAAGTTCAAATATTACATAAAAGATATTTTTTTTAAACATAAAAATTATATGTATATCTTACAGATGTCTTAAGTGCCCTACTTCCCATTTTCAAATACAAAATTACACATTAAATTAAAATCTGAATGCAGTGACTCTTATAATTTAATACATTTTGATTTTTTTTTTAACATAACTTCTTGAATTTTCCAGTCCAATTTCCTTTTTTCTTTCACTTAGTAAAATTTAATTTTCTTTTTTTTTTTTATGTAAAATTTTAATATTTAATTAAAAGCAATAACAAAGAATAAAGAAAATTCATTTTAAGTTAAATCAGAAAAAACTCAGTCAGTTGAATTTGAGTACAATAAAAAAGATATAGGTCGTTATTATTCAGGTAAATCCATTTATTTATAAAATAAAATAAAAAGGAGCACAATTTAACATCAAAGGAAATAACTTTCTTTTAATAATAAAAATGAAAATTTCTCTGTTTTTTTCAAAAATGAAATGAAGATTTTTTTATCCTCCCTACAGCTATAATATTGCCCTGTCTGTCTGCCTTTAAGCTTTTTTTATGTTATAAGGGTATTATAATTTCTTATTTACCCAGTTAAGCTTACTTTTCAGTCAACAACTTTAGTGTTCTCGACATAATAAACTAATTTAAAATTTATTTGATCAAAAATGTTTATTGTTTTTCTTCGGTTCTTTTTTTTTGCACAAATAAAAAGCTATTTGGTATACAAATTTAATGTACAATACAAAACAACGTTAGTGTTGGAAACATATAAATAAATTTAAATCTTATTTCCCATTTGGGACGTAAACAAAAGAAAATACCCAGTCAAACGTTTGTCTTGCCGAAAATTACACTTATAGATAAAACAAAAATGTTTACATCAAAAGCTAAAAAAAAAATTTGCAAAAAAAAAAATATATTCAGTTCTAATATAATTTCGAAATCTCCTCAGTCGTCCTCAGGCCAAATTCTCAAAATTATTAATATTACTTTTTTTTGTTGTTGTTGGGGTTCAAATTGAACTTTATTTTTGGGGTTGCTGGAAAATTTGGTTGGAAAGAGAATGAAGGATAATAATAATAAATATCAAAGTTGTTTTATAAAAGTTTTAAATAGAAATGTTCTTTTTTTCTTGATTATTTTTTATTTATTTCTGTAGGTCCTTTTTGTGTATTGCCGGAAAATTAAATAGACATATTTTCTGGAGGAGTTGAAAGCCTTTATATTTATGAATTTCCAATTTAACATGAAATAATAAATAAAAATATGATTATTTATTTTATAGATCTTCAAAGTTCATTGCATTAAAATATTTAATAACAAATTCTCTATTTTGAATATTCTGCAAATTCTTATTTATATAAAAAAAAAACTAAATCTGAAATTTATTTAAATTTGCAGCATTGATATCCTTTTTCTGTAAATTATTTACTGCAATGATATTTTTTTATTCGTTTTTCTTGCACATACTAACAATTATCGTGTTTTTGCGCAGGACTTTTTTTCCTGCACTACAATCAAAAAGTCATTTAGGGGTGCAGAATTGTAAAATTGCAGTTCAACATTCTGTAGTATTAAAATGTAACAGATAAAAAGGATAAAATATTACCAGTTAAGTATAAAAAAAAATAAAACATCATAGAAAAACGCAAAAAAGCAGTTTTATTTAAAGGATAAAATTTTAGTCTTATTACGCATTAAATAGGTTAATCAAAAACAAAATTAATAAAAAAGGATAACAAATTATGCAAATTTTTATTTTTTTTGCGTACTAATATAAAATTTTTAATCTTTGTAACTAATCGACTGTATAATTGATGTTAATTGGATGTAGATTTAAGGATGAAATTTTTTTTGCGAAAAATATGATTAATGGTGAGATGAAATGGAAAATATTATGCTTGACAATTTGAAATTAATTTCTAATAGAAATCTTGTTTTTTTTAAAAATGGATTTGTACTGATCACAATAAAATTTTACTTCTATTTTAAATATTTCGTATTTAATTCTTCCTTAAAGTATAAATCCTTAAAATTATGGTCATTTTTTTCATATTGTACAAACTCCCCCAATATATTTTTAAATTTATTAACCACATTTCTTTACATAATAAAGTAATGAAATTACCTATTTACCTTTTTTTAGTTCTAAAAGGATAATGATCAAAGACCATTTACTTAAACAAACAACAAAATTATAAACAAAACTTTTTCATTCATAAATAATATACCATTTTATTTTTTTGGGGGGACAAAATACTATTCAACTATTCAAAGTTTCTTTCCTTCTTAACCAAGGAACAAAAAAAAGAAGATAAATGGGTAGTACAACTTTGACGCCACATATCCTGATAAATGTAATTGGATAAAAACCAAAAAAAAAACATAGTATTCTAATAAAAATTGGGTGATTTGTTAACACGCAATCATACATTTAGACAAAATAAACTTTTAACTATATTAAGTAGCCCCGAAAATGTATAATAAAATAAAAGTTTTTACTGGCGCCACCATTTCTACTACATTTAATTCCAAACAAAACAAAAAACATATTTGGGGGACGGAAACTATATCACGCAAACCTTTTGTTTTTTTTTTCTTTCTTAATCACACAATTTATGAAGTAATAAAAGTTCATTGCCTTAATTTACCCCAAAAAAGGATTTAAGTCTCAAAATATACAAAAAAAAAGGGAAAAATTAAATTTTCTTACCTGCATTTCTGGTGGTCCGCCTTCATCTCTTATTAATAATAAATAACTTTGATTATCAATATAAATTTCTTTTTTAAATCGTCCACCTTCTGGTGATTCTTCTTGCATATATGAACCAGTTAAATATCTATGTACTAATGCTGATTTACCCGAATTTAATGAACCAACAATACCTAAACGTAAATCTGGTACAGATCTTGATATCGTCCATTCTTGGCTATTTACAAAGGAATCTGTAAATGAATAAAATTAAATTTAATTAAAATAATATATTTTATTTCAGGATAATTTATTTGCAAAAAATATTTCCAAGTTCAAAATAGTCTTTGAATACAAAATATCCTTATCCTTCTTTTATCATATTTGAATACCAAAAAGTACATAAGTTATTGTCAAAATTTCTTAAGGTTTTACATTATATTTTAATGCTGTTTTTATGTGTCAATCAAATGTCCGTCATAAATTCGTTCTTTAGAGACTTCTGTCAGTCATAAAGAGAACTTCTACTACAATGGCTAATAATAACCGAATAAGTTTCATATTTCTAACCAAGAAAAATTGAATCACAAAAAAACCATATTTCTTTGTCCATTTTCGAAACCTAAACCAAATTAAATATCATATTAATTTCAAAATTTAAATAATCACAATTGTCATTTTCAAAAGGGTGCTAACTAGTTACTGAAATTTTATTAAAAATATTATTTGCAAGGACCTATTTCTCTTGAGACTTAATAAGATGATGAATTTATCTTGTTGGCCAATTCTTCTCTCTCACAAAGATTGGTCAACAAGATGAACTCCCTTAAGGATTATAACTAAAAATAAGAAACCTTTTGACTGGACCAACATGTCAAAGAACTCAAAAAACTATCTTAGGGTAATAATAAGGTGATAATAAGATTTGATCTTCACATAAAAATAATAATAATTTCAAAACTGCAATTAAGATGAATCATATTTTAAATATTTTTTTTTGAAGAGATCTGATGGCAGGGGGTATTGAAATGGTCAAGTTTATTTTAAGTTGTCATTGTTCACACAAGGTGTGAATAACACACAAAAAAAAAAATACAATTTTTGTTTTGAAGAAAAAAAAGACTCGTTCTGTGGCTTTCTGTGACTATATTTTGAAGAAACTTGTTAATTAACCAAATACTTGTTAGCAACGTTTTTGAGTTTAAGTGTTTTTTGTTTATCATCAATTTTACTGAAGTTTGTTGATTTTTTTGATTAAAATTTGATGTCAGATTAGCTTTAGGGGATGTAAATTATAATCAATTTTAATTCCACAAATTTTTTCTAAGTTAGTGGTTCGTTTAATAATGCAACAAAAAAAAAGTTGATAATTTCATTTTAATTTAATAAAATTATTAATTATTTATCACTATTAGTTTTATTTTTGTGAAAATGCTTGTGGCGTATTTTGTCTTTAACACATTTTTATTTGCTATCACAATTTAGTCAATTTAAATATTTGCTAATTCGAAATTTGTAGTTTAAATTTCGTTATCCTTGAAATAATTTTTTTTTCTCTAAATTTAATTAATTTAAATTATGAAGTTATATCTAAAAAAAAAAATATTTCAAAACAAATTTCTCACACTCCTATTATGGGGGGTTTGTAGGCGTTTTTGAAGGTATAACAAATTTTTAATAATATTTATTTTATAGCCGCATCCCCCCAAAAATGGTAAACAAAAGATCTAATTAACATTGAATCTTCATTATCACAACATTGTTTATCATATTATCATATTTTTTTTTTTTGTTGATATTATAACCAAATAAATATTCAAATTTTCCATTTAATCTAATTTTATTATTATTATTGAGATTTTCAAAAAAAAAAAACACTCAAGTTAACAAAAAAACACTAAACTTTTGCAATGAGTCATTTGTTCCCATCACAAAAAACAACACTTTTTTTACCAACCGCACGCGAATAAATACCGATATAAAAAAAAAACGTAAATAAATCCAAAAAAGGTAAACAAAAACAGTATAAAAAAAAAAAATTGAAGGTAAAAAGATTTTTAGATTATTTTAAACATAAATAAAATTAAGATGAAAAAAATATATGGTTTGGTTTTTATTAGCTGCGGGTTGGGTGATTTATTTTGTTGCACAACATCAAAATTTTTTTAATTTTTTTCGTTGATTTATGGCAAACTTTTTTATGATATCATCATCTTATAGGAAAAGTTAAAAAAAAAAACAGAAATATAAATGTTGATCATAAAATCTTAAATTGTGATTATTTAATTGTCATAAAGTGTGATTTTATGGTAAATTAAAGTATTAAAAGAATTATAAATAAGGAATCAAGGTTTTTTTTGTTTCTTATTTAAGGTAAATGAAGACAAGGGCGCCAGGTTATATATTTTTTTTATTATGGTTTTTTGTAAAGTTTAATTTTTTTTTTGACTTGAAGTAAGATTATATTTGATTTTGGAAAAATTTACAGATTTTATCAAAATATTGAGTAAATTGGTTTAGACTTATTGGAAACCATTAAACGAAATTATTTAAAATTGAAATTTTGGAAATATTTCAAAAATAATAATAATAATAATTTGATAATCCCAGGGGCTTAATCTAATGTCTCATAGTTTTTACTAATAGTTCATTTAACAATGAGAAAACTCGTTCGGGGCCAGTTTTCTGAATCGGTTTCAATAAAACATGATTTTTAAATTTGCATTAAAAATTTTCAAACCAAATTTTAATTTACTGATGTTTAAAATACTAATATTTGAAAATTAAAGTGTAAAAAAAGGCAGGAAAATAAAATCAATCCACAAAAATGAGGAAAAACTCCTTAGTTTTTTAGACGACTTAAATTTCAATAAAATAGCGATTCGGTTAAGTTTTCTTGAAAATTCGGTACAAAGAAAGGAAATTCACAAGATAATTATATAAGATTTTAAAATCTGTTCAAAACTAAAACTAGTGTCGTAGAAAATTTACAAATTACTCAAATCGTTTGAAATAGACACAACGCAATAATAGTTCTAAAAAAATGTCAGGTATGTAGTGTAAATATCTTGACGAAATTTTTTTTTAATTTTTCAACATTAGCAAATAAAAATTTGACAAAGATAAATTGACTACAATATTTTTTCTAAAATATTGTTATATTTTTTGCTGTGTAATTAATCTAAAATTAGGTAACATTTCGTTTAGAAACATTAAATAATTCATATATTCAAAATATTTTCCAGATGAATAGTGTCATTGCCGGTTGTTTTATGGTTCCTTTCCTAGGTAATCTAGTTTTCTCTCACAAAAAAAAAATGTAGTTGAACCACTTTCTGTCAACCATAACAAATTTACATTTTTTTTCTTCGTTTTAAACGTATCAATCCATCACAATTTCAAACCAATTAATAAATGACATTGTCATCTTCATAAAAAAATATGGAAAGAAATTTATCTCACCGCGATTCCATGTCAATCAATGAAATTTTGATGGTAATTTTTCAAAAATTAGAATTTAGAATACAAAATAAAAGCCACAAAAGTATGTAAATTAATGAGCAATAAATTTGAATGTTTTTCTTTAATTTTAAAATTCTTTCTTTCAAGTTTTCCACCAAATAATTATGACAAAGATGACAAATGTTTTGCCAAAGACAAGTTTTCAGAAACTAATTCTCTGATACATAAAAATAAGTCATTTTAAAAAAAACCCCTTTTATTGTAATTCCTAAAAAACTAGTTTCGCAGAAAGTTTAGATGGTTATTTCTTTTTTGTACATGAAACTTTCTACCTGATTCTTGACAATTTTTTTTTTATAAAAGAAAGTATAGTAATATTTTCCCTTCAATGGATTGTGTTCCGTCATCTGTAATGATTGATGTTTTCATTATACAAAAAGGGATAACATATTTAATTATTTAATATGTTTATATCAGTCATGTAAACAACATTGGTCAAAATAAGAAAGGATTTCTGTTCTTTTGTTGTAAAAGTCTTTTGACCCTTTCTTATATTTACAAGGCACTGTTCTTACAGGTATTACTAAATATTTAAACATTAGTTTAGTAAGTAAAATATTGCATAATATTGAAAATTTAGGATCAAACTCTTATCCTTTCTCCTTTCTTTGCTGACCATTTTTAACCCAAATTCTTTTTTTTCTTTTTTAATTTTCCAGTTTTCGTAAAAGAATACCGCAACTGAACACCCAGAAAATAGTGTTAACCAAAACAAACATTAAACTTTTGAAGACAACAACTGAATTTAATGTCCTTTTTCTACCAAAATAAATAGCCTGCAAAATTTATTATCATATCAGTTATATTTATTTTTCCCTACAAAAACATTTCCATGTAAGGAAAAAATTTAATCCTTTTACAAATGATCTAACATTTACACATAAGTAAAATTAAAATCATAAACCATTTTTAATTCGTTGCTATGTTGAAGATCATGTCCCAGATGCAATTTAAATTTTATATGCATAATATTAATACTTTAGTCCTTTAAGGAATTAAAAGGATATTTAGTACAACACCTTTTTAACCCTTTTTCTCCTTCAGTAGCAAAATATCTTTCAACCTTTAATGTCAATGTTTATATAAATGTTTTTGTTTTTGTTGATCCTCCGAAAATATTATACAAATATAAAGTCGATCAAAATACCAAATCCTTTGATAGATCTAATTTGTGTGTGATGGTTTTTTTTTTGGTAATTTTTCAAAGGCAGAAAATGATAAAAAATTAATTGCAATAAATTATCTTAGAAATTTTAAAAGGTTGCCTCAGTCTTGAGTTTACATGTTACTGTACTGTGGTATGTTCAATTTAATAAATTTTGAGATATACCGAAAATAAATATTTGACTGTGCATGAAGTAATTTTTCTTATAGGATTAAAAATTAAAAATATATTATGTAATTTAAGTTGGAGCATAACGACATATCTGAAACTATTTAACATGATTTGTTACAGTAATTTGTTAGTTGTCATCAAAATGTAGATTATTAATGAGCATGAAAAATGGGGATTAAAACTGCGACTTAAACAGTAAGTTGAAACATATCCTTTAATGTTTAGGAAAAGAAAAGGATTTGAATTATGTTAGGATTTGAATTATGTAAAAAATAATATATTTTTTTTAATTTACTAGTTTCTGGTACCAATGTTGGTTAAGACATGCAGAATATAAATTTACGATTTTAGAAAAAAACTGGATAATTGTAAATAGATTAGTTTTTGGGAGTTACATAAGTTATATTTTTCTCCGGTACAAAACTCCGGTGTTCTTTACCTAAACTGCAGGCATATTTCAATAAAAATCACAATCCTTAGACTTAGACATATGTATCTAAAATCAGACTCGGATAGATTGTGTTCAACAGACTTTCCATATAAAATACTTGATAATTAGAATTTCAAAAATCAATACGAAATATAACCTTAAATCAGTTCTAAGTGCTGTATCAATTACAAATTTTCATATAAAATTCATAATTTTGTAATAACCGCCCTTAACAAAATTTTTCTACCCTTTCTTCAACAATATTTCGGTCGGGTCTTTCAATTTTCATATTTCTAGTAATAAACACTATTATTATTTTTATCTTTACCCTCTGAATACATGTATATAAATTTCAACTAACAAAATTACTGGTATCATATGTTTTTTTATGTGGTCAGGAAACCCTTTTCTTTAAAAAAAACCAACAATAATAATAAAAAAACTATAAAAAAATTAGTTATTGCAATAAAAAAATAAAATGCTTATTAAAGAAATTTTAAAAGATGAAATGAAAAAAAAAAAAACTATTATCCTTAATAATTCCTTAGGGTTCAGTTTCAATTTCTATTCATAATTTAAGTTAAGGAGGTTTTTGCTTCTAGGCGGGTTTTTTTTTTTGTTACTAAAAGTGGACAGTCATTTAAACTGGACATACAAGAAAGGGTTTAGATAAATAATAATAAAGGAGTGATCTCAAAGGATTTCTTCTGTTAACTGATATTAAAATGAATGTATTTTTAAAGGATATAGGCAATTTAATAGAGGTGTTTTGTAAAGATAAAATTTATATCGAAATTATGCAACAGCGTAGGTCAATTGTCATAGTTGTAAGGTACAAGCATATATTCTTTTATTAAATTTTCTTAAAGACATATAAAATGAGAATTGCAGAGAATACTTTAGGAGAACTTGTGATACATACAAGAATTTAAAAGGCTGAACTTTAGATATAACATCTTTCACTTTGCCATTTTGCATACAGATACAATGTTTAATTAATTTCACGATTATTAACTATTTCTGTTCTTCGTTGGCAAAAAAGTAATTAAATGATTCATTTCTAGTTGTGTTCAATTTCAAATACAATTGATTAAAATTTATCACAAATAAAATTATTCTCATTATATTTAATTTAAATAATCATTTCCACAATAAAATCATTTATCTCATCTATTTCACATCATTTCTTTGTCATTTTGGATTTTAAATATCATAAAAACATCTGACTTTCGTCAACAAAAATTTTATAATTTAAAACATAAAATTCCTTAGAATCGGAAGCAATAATTTTTATTGAAATCATACCAAATTTCATTACAAAATATTCTTGTATTTCTTTCAAATTCTTCTTGCACCCTCTTCGAATATTTTTCTAATGTTTATGTTGTATGTTATTTGAAATAGAAATATAGAACTATGTAGCCTATTACAACTATCTTTAAAATTCTATACCTTTTCACCTAGAATCATATTTTATATGTTGTTTCTTTTAATGCTTTTCAATTTATTAAAAATGATTATTTTTTGAAATATTTCACATAAATTTTAGTTCTTAATCAATTTATTTCTTGCCCAAGGGTCTTTTTTTTCTTGTCAAAGTTTGTCCGGCAAAAGAATTTGATTTTAAATAGAAAAAAAGAGAAATGAAAAACAAGCTATAAAAATGTCTTCGTAAACTATCAACCCCAATTGACAGTAAATAAGATTTTTGGGTTATGACCAGACTGTCGCAGTATAAGTAGACTGTTCAAAAGTAGAACAATAGAATAAAATTGCCCTTCTTGTTCAAAAGCGGTAAAAAAGGCCATGGACTTTATCTTATTTAGATTTCTTCATGTTTTTTCCCTTCTTTATTATGGGAATTTAAATTTGAATTTAAAATTTATTGGAATTGATTTCTATTAAATTAATAAATATTTTTATATATTGCCTTGAAGCGTTAAAAATATATTTAAAATTAGTTATATTTATAACCATTTTTATTTAAAACCATTTCGAACTTTCATTTCCTTATTATTCCAAATAGTTATATAGAAAATTTCATTAACAATGCAAAATATGTTTCCATATTTTGTCATTTCTGTTCATCAAATGATTCTGAATTAATTTGTAAATGATTTTCTGGTAGCCAATTGGTAACACATTCACTTAAATTTTCTACTTTTCCTTTTTCCTGATTTTCATTTATATAGAAATATAATTTTGTAATTATATAACAATTTCAAATGAATTGAAAATATTTTAAATATAATTTAAATTCTTAACATATTCCAAGACAATTGACCAAAAAATTAAAAATCTGTCGAAACACATTTCTCTTGTGGTTTTTGTTTACAAATTTTACTGTTTGGTCATTTTGAGCACGATTCATGTAATTTACAATTTTTAACATATGTATTAAATTATATTGTCAATTACATCAACACATTTATATTATTCTCAATCAAGTGTTCACATATATAACTGCTAATTTTCAGTGCTCTTTACAATATTTTATGAAATTCCAAATTTATGCTATAAATTTTACTATAAAACCACAATAAATTTTTGTTAATCCTGTAATAAAAGTAGACAGTACACAAATTAAGTAAGTAAAATTTTTCTCGGGAGGTCTAAGGTATTTACAACAAACTTTTTGTCAGGATGGATACTTATAACCAGATCTTTTTACTAAAATTTGCAGGAACAATAAAATATTTCAAATTAAGCAAAAAAAAAAAACTTGAAATATTTTACAGACTTTTTGAATTGCCCATTTATTGAAACCAAAAACAAGTCATATATGTTCGACGTCTCAAAACTTTAAAAAAAAAATTTTTTTTTACTGTAGAAAATTCTTAAGATCCTTTTATTTTTCTTAATTAAAATTTATAACACTTTTACGGAATTAAATAAAAATACAAACAACATTAAATACAATATTCAAGATCCGAAAAAAAATCATTTTTATAAATATCATTAAATTATGCAACAGCACTAACTGCTTACAAGCACTTTTTATAGTAAAATATAATGTTTTTTTTCTGGTAGTCCTTATATAATACAATAAAGTAAAAAGGATCTAATAGCACTCTAAAAAAAAAATTACAAACTTTTAAAGTTACAACCAGAAAAAAAAAACAATAATAGCTTCTTTCAATTTCAAAAAAAAATTATTTCTTTTATACACGCTTTTCTTATTTTGTCTGTCGCAATATTTTATACTAAAAAAAGGATATTATTTAGTTAATTCATAAGGAGAGACAACACAAGAAAAAAAAAAAAGAAATATTTATGAAATTTATTAAAACTATCTTTACCCACCCTTAAGAAGTCTAAATTTACCACACCATATCTATATATTTTGTAAGTGGAAATGTAGAACACAAACAAAGAAATTATTTAAATTTATGTGCACAAAACAAAAAAAAAAATAAAAATTATGTTGGTACTACAAGAAACGATAAATGTCTGGGTAATAAAGAATTTTTGAAAAAAGGGTTTTTGACACACACAAAAAAAAAAAGAAGGATATAAAATAAATTGTCCTCCTTAAACCCTTCCTTTCTGTATGATTGTAAGTTTTATTTATTTTATTTGTCTTGTTCCTTAAAAATTGTTTAAACAAACTTTACTAAATTATAAATCTTAGATAAGAACCTAACCTACCTAAATGTCCTTGAAAATTACGACTAAAAATTATCTAACAAGACGTTAACTATATAACATTAAAAGTAAACAAGTTCGCACGTTCCTTTTTCATTCATTATCCTTGTTTAAATGTTAAATAAATTTTACCACACCCCTCGATAAATATCGCGAATATTTTCACAACAACAAAACCAATAAAAGGATATTTCATTTTTATAAAGATTCTCTTGCCAAATTTTTTTATTTTATTACTGAAATTTTATCGCTATGTTTATTTTTTTGTTGTTAATGATTTTTTGTAGCATAGCTGAATTTAATAAATGTTCTGCAATTTTTCAGTTTTTTTTGTAGGGAAAATAGTGTATAACAAAGATCAACCAATTTAATGTATTGTACATGTGTAGTTATTTATAACTTTTTGGCTGTTTTTGTAATTGAGAATAAAAACCAGTAATCAATAAAGGAATTTTATTTTTATGTCCTTTAAATGAGAATTTTATGGTTTTAAATTTTGAATTAAAAATTTATTAATTTCAATTTTTTTATGGGTGAATATTGAAATTGTATTTTAAATTGTAGAAAAATTTGTTTAAAATTAAATTTATGTTTACCACTATGGAAAATTGAATTAAAATGAAAAAAGGATTGAAACTGGTTTTGCTTATTTGTTTAGGTCCTTTTTTTATATATAAAAAAGTTGATAATTAGTGCTACTTGAAAGATTTTGAATATAAAGGGCATTCAAACTGATAATCTTTGATTCTAGTAAGTATTTTATTTGGGTAACACAGAAAAGATAAAATTCTAATTGGATAGGTGATCATTAAACCAACTCCACAATTACATATTTTGAGTAATAATACTTTTTCTATAATTATAAAAGGAAAATCTGTCAATAACATCAAAAATATTAATATCTATCTCTTAAACATTGTCCGGAAAAAATGTTGCCTTTTGATTGTTAATTTAACTATTTCCTTTACATACCAAGACAATAATCCTTAATTAACTAAGTATTTCTAAAAAAAATTCACATAGAAACTAAAACCAACAATAAATCTTTTTTTTTAAAAAAAAATTCTTCAAAATATAAAACACATTTTCCTTCATTTAAATTCGAAACATATATTCTTTAAATGAAATCGTCCTTTTTTTTCAAGTCGTGCTCATAATTATAAACTAATGAACCAAAAAAAAAAAAAAATACAAACGTTTTGCAAATAACATAAAAAAAGAGGAAAACAAATATGTATTACATAAAACTGACACACATTTTTTTTTTTGTATATACGTAAAAGGACGTATTCATAAATTTTCAAAAATTTAGACAGGATAATTCATAGAATAATATTATTTTTTTTGGTTTTTTTATTTTGCGGTATATCCGTAATATAAATGTAGTCCGATATATCCTCCTAAAGAATTGACATCGTGTGTGACTACAAAATTCAATATTGAAAAGTCATAATTCTTTTCATTTTTTTTTTAGCTGTCAGGATATGCCATGCATTAGCAAACATATTACTGTACGTTTTTTTTTTGAATATAAATGTATTTTGGGGGTCAATTTTTTGGGTCGAATCATTCAAGGATGGAGGATAGTATCTCTAAGGTTTTGTCTGTTGATATTATCAATTTGTGGCACGATAAAAAAAAAACTAAACAATAAACATTGTAACGGTTGAATAGAGTCCTCCAGACAACAACCAAAAAAAGGACGAAATATTTGAATAAAAAGGAAAATTATTTATTATTTAAGTATAATTATATTTAAATTAAATATTGAACAATCAAAAATTATTATTGTTAACAAAAGTAAAAATTAGGAAAAATATGTAATTTTAAAAAAACAACTTTCGATCTGCTTTTTTAATGAACAATTATTTTCTATATTTTTTTTTTATTAATATTATAATTTTTCTTTTATTGGAAAATTGTAGAAAAATTTTCAATAATATTTTAATAAAATTATGTTTATGATACCCTCAATTATTCTGTGCCCTCTTTCATTATTATTATAATATTTATGCTTCAAAATTTTTGGTCAATTTCTAATATGCTGGCAAATCAAATTTAATTTCAAATAAAATATTTTCAATAATACTGTTTTCCTTGTAAAAGAAATAAAAGATAATTATAGTCTAATAAATTCAATGAAATAAAAGCAGTCAAGTAGAAATTTTCAATAATACAACGATTATATAAATATTTGCACAAACAAAAAAAAAGAAATGACGGATAGACGGAGCACTTTTTTTTTAAGTGGAACAAATAATTTTTTTTTATTATTTAAATATGAATATCTTTTAGATTATGTAAATATGATGGTGCAGTGGTACTATGGTAATTTTATATTGAAAAGTATTGTAACGTAATTTATAAATAAAATAAGACTATATATAGTAATTAAGGCGGATCAAAGGTACATCACGGAATTATGATGATATTTTTTTTTTTTATTTGTGTTCGGACAGACTTTCATTATAAATTATGTATAATTAAATATATAACGATTTTTGTTTTTATTAGAAAACTGGTCATAGATAAAAAAAAATATACTGTAACATTTCGTTGATATTATGCTTTATTGTGCAATTGACAAGTTTTACAACAGAAATCTATTTCAGGATTTCAAGTTAAAAAGGAATATTATAATAGTGGATTTTTTAATTATAACAAATAATTGTCAGATGAGCTGAAATTAATTATTCTGTTATTGCAATTAGTCAATTACCATAAAATCTTAATAATTACTAAAATACTTTTATAATGTCTTGGAAATAACATAGTAATTTAAAATTTCTGATAAAATTTGCTTTTATAATTTTCTTAATATAATTTTAAAGAATACGCTCTACTTAATTTTATGGTATATCAATTATTTCCAGTAATAAAAATGAACCGAAAATTAAATAAAAAATATTTTAATTTTTATAACGAAATCACTTTTTTTTTTACAATCAAATTATCTGTGACACATTAAAATATATCCCCATTAAAAATAATCACAAAAAAAAAGTGAACAATCAGTTGTACATAAAAATTTAAACTAAAAATTTATTGTCCAGTAGTTCTGGATAAATGATTTTTATTATGTAAGATTAAAAAAAAATACATTAAAATTATTTCAAAATTTATAATTTAACTAGATACTTGATGTATCTTTTAAAGTAAAACCGGAAATAATAATATTTGCTTTTAATAATTAATTTTATTTAAAAAAAACACTTAAATTTTCTAAGATAATTTGATAAAATATTGAAATTTTAATTATCGACTTTTTAAATGTATCATAAAATATTGATATTGGCTTTTAGGTAATTAAATTTTGCAAAATATTGAATTTTTAAATTGAATATTTATAAATTTTTAAAAAATTACATAAAATTTATTGAAGAACTGGAAATTTCTAGAACATTTAATGGACCTACAAATTTATAACTTTTATACCTTTTATACTGATAATAAAATTATGTAATTTTTATTATTACTGAAGGAGGATTTTCAAATTCTATTAAGACTAATTAATCTAATTTCAAATAAAAACATATTCCTATAAACATAATCTTAATTATTATATAATTTAATCCTGGAGAATATAAGACATGCAAAAAAAAAAAAAATTGTTAATAAAGGTGAGGCCTAAACGACATTAAAAAATTTTCATGACGTAAAGAACCAACCTTAATTTTCACTTTTGTTAAAATATTTGTCATTATATAGTTAGATAGTAGGTCATTTTGCGAATTTCCCCCAAGCAAAACATAATAACACGAAAGAAAACATTTTCCTGACCTTTGACTATATAAAAATAATTTTCCATTTAATGTTGCTATTGAAAATATTGAAAAAACTAAAAAGGTTTAATTATGAGTGGGTTTAGTTTTGTAACATAAAAAAAAAAAGGATCGACAAGTTAATCAATTAAATTATAGTGAATTGTTATGAAAGTTTTCCATTTTAGTTCTCCATAAAATTTAGTTTTCTTTATATTTTAATTATTTTATTTAATATTATGAAAAATTACCTTTAATATTTACTGGCGCCAAAATATTTTACATGAAAATGGTCGGTAAAAACGGAAATTGAAATGTTAATTTGGTATAAACATTCAAACAAGTAAAAAGTCTAACGAATTAGGAGGTTTTAATGATTGTAATATAATTTAATTTTGAAAAAAAAAAAACAATAATTAACATTTTAAGGGTTTACGTCAGTGTAATATTTATGTGAAATATAAAATTTAGTTTGTTGATGTTTAAGCTAATTACATTTTTTTAGAAATTTTGTCTAGCAGTTGGATTTTCAATATAAATTTTTCGCTAGTAAATTATTAATTACGATAACCGGTAAAGGAATTATTCATAACTAAATAATTTTAATTTTAATATTTACTCAATACTAAAGATGGCTGTTCATATTTTTTATATTGCAAATTTTCGCTACTTTTACCAAATTATCCTGTATCTGCTCTATATAATACATGTATAAACCTTCCATTTAACGTGATCTCAGGTAGAAAACTTTATAAAATTCTTTTGTAACGGCTTTAAAATCAGCTGACGAATTGGTTTTCAAATAATAAATATCCTTTTTCTTCCTTACATACACAACACACAAAATACAAAGCAAAAAAAAAAACATTTTTACCTTCCTGATTTACTATTTTCTTTCAATTTAGTCAAATAAAAATATCCAAAATAATTCGCAAAAATTTTAAAAGTCCTTAAAACATCTGCGCGCGCCTTAAAAAGATTTTTTTTCCGCAAATATATTGTTTTTGTAAATTTAATTTCGAAGGATATTCTTATTTTGCTAAACAAAGTCAGTTTAATTCTTTACAAAAGTACGTTTTTTTTTTAAATTTTAGAATTCTCCTTTCATAAGGATTTATTATTTTTTTTTCCAAAACACATGAAACACGGAAAAAAAATAATCTTTAATTCTTTAAATATAAAAAATGGCTGTTGTATTATCCTTGATTGTTGTGCATTTTAACTAGGAAAAGAAATTATATTTCAATGACAGTTAAAATCTCTGCATTTTTTGTTGTTGTGTCGTGTGCCTGGTAAAAATTTTATGTCTAGGAGGATTTTTAAAGGACTAACAACGGAAATATACAAATGGAGTAAGGTGATGAAAATAAATTCAATTTTTGTTACAAAAAAACATGTTTTTTGAAAATATTTTGTAAAGGATACTTGGTAGTAGCGAAATAAATGACTTCCCACTGTGACAGTAGTTAATAACATTATGGACTATGATTAAGAAATTTTGTGTACAAGAAAATAATTAACATTTTTAATGTGCAGGTGTGGATATTACTAAATTTTTTGTTAAAAATCTAAAGTCTTCATATTTTGAAGGATCAGAAAAGGATAAACGTTTGTTGAGTAAGATTGGTAATTAAAAATGTTATTGTTACTTTTCACAGTTTTTATTTCAGTTTGCTTATGAAATTATAAGTTTACTAAATTAGGAGTTTCACGCTGGACTACTATTCCAGTAGTCCAGCGAAACACGCTTAATAAACTCGTAATTTAGTAAACTTAAAATTTACTTGTCTCGAGATGAATTTCTGAATTACTCAGCTGATATTTATTGACAGCAAATTTAAAATTCAGAAATATTTGCAAACAATTTCATTTGAAAAATACTGTGAATCAAGAAAAACTATGACGTATCCCATCGTAACGTATATTAGAGTAGAAACCCAACGGAAACACTGTAACTTCTCGGTTACTGAAATATAAAATCCCGATCGAATGAGGGAAATTTTGTCCAGATTTTTAATTGGAATCACCACGATTAAGTCACTTTTTATGACAAAATGTTTAAATGATTCATAATTTTCAAAATCATAATAAATGAAGCTATTTAACAAAAAAACTAATATTTGTTTAAAAAATGATTAAACTAAATTTATTAAATCATCAATTTTTTATACAAATTTTGATTATTTCATAATATAATTTATGATTTTATACATAAACAAAAAAAATTTAATTGAACATAATGTTAATAATGTTTTTTTTATATCATTTTGTTTGAAAAAAAAAAAAGTGAAATCACTAAAACTGGTCATCAGCATAAATAATTTCTCTTATTTCGCAACTACTTTGGAATTTTTATTTAAATAAATATATATTTTAAAATTAAACTTTCAAATATTTTTGATTAGCAAAATATGTTTTTTTTTTTGTTCAACAATTTAATTTTATGCTAATCACAAAATGTAATAATTTATCTAATAAATTTACTCAGTTAATTTTTGTGTGCAAAATATTTTAATAATCATTTCAAAAATAATTTTAATGCAATTTTATTTAATTTATTTAAGATAAATTATAAATAAATATGTTTTAATGTGTGTTTTTTTTTATGTACAAAATTTGTTATAGTTTGTTTAAAAGTGGCGTAATAAATTATTTTAAAGTTCAAGGTTTTATGATTGAAAAGAAATAAAAAAAAAAAAGCTTTTTCCTGCTACGATTTTTCTATTTTTGAATTCAAATAACAATTGTGAAAAGTTTTTATTATTTGCTAGCATCAAAAAGTATTATTTTTTTTGTGAAAATAAATACAAGTGCCAATTTAAATTATAATATATAGTTAGTAGTATAGTCAGGTGTTTTAAGTCAGGGTGGTGGTAGTGTGTTTTGGGGGTAATATGAAAAAAAAAAAATAATGTACATTTTTTTTTTAAGTTCAAGGTATATATTTTAATTATAAATTAATTCTTTTGAAATTGAAGAGATTTTGAAGAGAATTTTCTGCTTAAAATAGATTTTACGATTTTACAGTGTCAAGAAAAATATCATTCAAACCACATGAAAAAAACTTAAAAGTTAATTTTTTAGATTGTAATGTAAGTCATAAGATTTTTAAATTCTAAAAATGTAGCATATATATTTTCAAATTTCGTTTAGTTATTTAAGATTTATTTATAAAATGTAGATTACGAAAAATTCGCCTTTCAATTAAACGCAAACAAATTGAAATTTTAATAAAATTTTTATTGGAAATATGAAAAATTAATAAGAATAATGTAGCCTATTCTAAATATCATACGAACTAGTTAAATTTGCAAATGAAACAAGTCCAATTTTTGTTATTCCGAGATATTTAAGGTCTTGGGTTTTAATTTCAATACAAATTGAATATGAGGATATTAGGGTATTTGAGTAACGTCGCTTACAGATAAAAAAAGATTAAATTAATTTCAATCTATTCTTATCATTATATCTTAACTGCTCGACTTTTAAAATAAAAAGAAGAATTTATAGTTCAATAACAAAAACTAACAGAAGAAATTCAGTAAGTCTAGCAGAGTCTTGTTTATTCATTTTGTAGAGTCCGTTTTTATAAGAGCATTAATTTCATCCCTTGTCTAGTGATAATTGCTTTGTGATAAAGAGCTGCCGAAAAATAATAAACCAGGTTTTGCTAGACAAATATCTTTTAATCGATTTTGTTATTTGACTATAATTTGAGCAGTTTATTTTGAATTTTTTTATCCTCTTTAATCTTAAGATACCATACCTGTAATTTAGTATTCCAAATTTTGTATATTAAGCTCTTATTCTACAATCATCTTTGGAGACAAAACTTAACAATTCTGTTCTCTAAGCCTGATATATCTTCAACAACCTCCACTCTTAAATTAATTAATTAATTAACTTCTTCCTTCTTTCAAACTGGTCAATTCTTTCGGCTTCAAATTAACATCATAAAAAAATCTTTTATTCGTATAAAAAATTATATAACATTTTTCTTAAAATCAAATAAATTATCGAATTCTCACAAACTTATAAAATTTTAATTTCATATTTTTTATATTTATAACTAATTGAAATAACTAATAAGTCATGAAACTAATCATTCAATCTCACGACTTCTTTATTCTTAACATAATACTCATCATAATTTTTTTTATGTTTTTGTATATATGCTCATAGTTTTTGAACAAAAATCAAAGAATTATGATCAATTTTATTTTTATAATTAGCTAACAATCAGCGTTATAAATCAAATAAACTATATATAATCAATCAATTCAAAAAACTACAAAAATAAAAGATTCTATGAGTTAAAAAAAAAAAAAATCAAAAACATTAAATGTATCTGAAAAGTCTTTAAGGTAAGACATTAACCCCTGAAGCTAAACAAAAGACTTTAAATACAAAATGATATTTCAAAAGTTTTTAATATAATCTGTAACAGCATCCAACTGAAAAAAAGGTTATTTATTTCTTCTTCTAAAATTTCAAGATCAAAACTAACGTTTAAGACGATTAAACCTATAAATTACTATATGTATATACTTTGATTTTAGTCTCACAACAATTGATCGAACTAAATATATAAAAAAAAATACAATTCTTTAATTGGCCTCTTTTTTTTTTTTATCTGTCATCACTTTCATATATATTTTTGTTTCCGCGCACCCATAATTAAATCTCAAATCAAATGCATATTAAATTCTACCCACCAGATTAGGTGCATAACCTCTTTCTTTTTGTGTAAATTGACTGTGAAATGGTGACGCATTCGTTGTGGTGCATTGCAGATGTGCAACAAGTCATCAAACGACAAAAACAAAAATATTAAAAAAGGTGTTATCTATATATTTCTATTTTATTTCAAAATGACTTTTTAGGGGAAAAATATGTTTGGTGCCATTCAGCCTGCGCACAGTCTTTAAAAGATTTTTATAATGATTGGAATATTTTTTAAAATTTATGTTTTGTGGAAGGGTTGAGTTTCCGTGGATTGCTATCTTTAAAGACGATACAAGCAAAATATTAATTGACCGAATTTTGGATGGACTTGTTGTGATGTTTTGAAGAAAAAAAAACTGATTACTTTACCTAAGAATGGAGGCTAAGAATGGAGGAGGTCACAACAAATTGATGGACACCACAAGTTATATTCTAATTAAGTGTAAAAATATACGATCGTCAATGGCAATTGTTATTCTGCACACATTTTATTTAAGCTGGGCGTACTCACAATTGCAGAGTCACAGGAGTTGTTAAAAGGGTGTATCACCGTCTGTGTAAATACCCGGTATTGAAAGAAATTTGGACACCCTAGGTGTCTAGGTCCCCTTGTCTTCGCGAAACTTGAACAGTTGTGGAACTGAATCCTGAGGAAATACCTCAAGTTTGCGACGTGCGTTTGAACTTAATTCTGACCCGGCACAATACACAACTTCACTTTCAGAAGGGTAAAATACATTATAGTGCAGCCTCTGCTACCCCTACCACTAAAACATAAGCTAACTTTTGAAAAAATTAATGGACCTTTTCAAAATACACAACCCTGATTTTGTAAATAAACAGGACTAAGTTTTAAATGGTTTTTGATTCGTTTCTTTCTTTTTTTTTTTAATCTAGTCGTAAGTACGCCTACATAATGCCATAAAAATGATATCTTTACCAGTTTTACCTCGGTAACAGATAACAAGAAAAGTTCAAAAATATTGTAAACTACATAAAATATATTTACAATATTTATTTTTGAATTTAATAAAAAATTTCTGTTTCGATTTCGATTCAGAAATGAGTTAAATGCCCTCGAAAGTAAGCTAAAAAAAAAACCAGCAAAAAAGAAACCATTTAGATAAAAACGACATAAATATTTCTAGATTACGTGAGGAGACATCAAATGTAGTTATGAAAAATTTCGACAGGTTTTTTTTTTATATTAAAATAGGCTAAAAATAAATATTTTCTTGCCAGATGACTTTTTTTTTCATTCACCTAGGATTTTTAGTAGAATTAATATTTCCGTGTTTTATGAATTGAGCTACTTTATAAATTCTCTCTTATATACTAATATCTTTATCTATGTTGCTTTTTTTTTGTGCGAGAAAGGAAAAAAAATTGGCGCGGCGGCTAGTCGGCGTCAATAATTGTGCACAGATAAAAATCAATATTTTATTGCAAAAATTATTATACGATTAAGAAAATAATTTAAGACTTTTTTTATATATTAAATACAACGTAATTAATTTTTATGGGGTGAGACGAAAAGTTTTTAGATTATAAGATTAAAGTGTCTGTAAATACTTTGGGAAAATTTCTTTTAATTTTATAAATTGGCGCTTAAGTTGAACTGCAAGCTATTAAATTTTTTTTTTAATGAAGATGGGTGTAAATTTTATAGTATATTAATTTGTTATTTGTAAAATCAAAATTAAGTTATATAAAAATAATTGAGTAGAATTGAAGATATTTTCGAAAAGAGAAAATTAAATAATGTTTAAAAGTGTAAGTTTAATCAGTAACTAATTTGTGGTTAGAAGGAAACATTAAAACCGCAGTTTATGATTATAAAGATTGTGACAGTAGCAATAGATATTTTAGAGTAAAACGGATATTTTAGAGTAAAATGTGTCCTAGAAATCTTCATATTTTAAAGACGTTTTATATGTTTCTGATTCCATTCCTTATTAGAGACAAACAATCTTTTAAAAAAAAAAATTCCCGGATGATATTTAAATGTTGAATTTTTCCGGGAAGATAGTTAAATGTTTATCGTTTCCGCGATAATATTTATGTTTTATTATTAATTGAAATAATTGTGCTCAAATTCCTATATTAATTACTGTACCATTTGAACTTTATATCAAGTTACTACTAAGTCATTTCTTGTATCTTAAACATAGTATGAAGTTTAATATTCTACCCATTAATTTTACAACATAATTTAATACGACAGTTGTTTGAATTCATTTAGTTTATGCTAAATAGCGAATTAATAGTTCAATTTTGATTGACTTATTTAATCCAGAAAAAAAAAACTAGTATTAATATAACTAGTAACATTGTACCTGTTTTTCGACATTAAATTAGATTTAATTATATATAAACGTTACACGTCAACTTGAAAAATTAGCATATCATAGTAAATAATATACAATTTTAATACATAATTTTTAAACATTCTTTTTCTATAGATCTGCGGAAATTTTGCTAAAACATGATATCTATACATAATTATAAAATTTGTAGCAGAGGAAATTTAAGTAAATTTGATCGTAACTTGTTATAATAAAATGATTGTGAAATTAAGTTTAGATTATAATGATTTTCCTTTTCTTGGTAGTTTTTGGTTTAAGTAACTGATTCATCCATCAAAACTTGTCAACATATCATTTATAATTTGATGTAATGGATTCAGTAAATTTGAAGATTAAATGATTAGCAATCGAAATCAAAAGTCATCTTAAAAATGTAGATATCATGTTTTGGCAAATTGCCATAGAATTTATCGTCTTTTTTGTGACAGTTTTATAAACATAATTTTACTCTACAAATATTTACCGACATTTAGAATTTCTATGTTTAATCGTTTCTTAAATATTAATTAAAAATGTCAAACATATCAATTAACAAATTTTAATAACCAAAATAAATTTTAAGTAGATTTTAGGCACATGTTTTTTTTTTGTCACATTGTTGGTTTAATTATAGCTCTTGTCATTCAAACCGAAAATTTTATAATTTTGACTTTCAATTATATTTTCTATATTTTGACTATTATTTTCTATTTTTAATAAATATTTGAAATTTTTGTTGTTACAAAAGTATACTTAATCAATTTTTCGCAATTACAAGCCACGATTAACAATGTCAAAATTCTAAGAGTTTAATAATTATGTATACGTATAATTTTGACATCATTATTAAAAAGTCTGTTTTGGTCTTTGGCATAATTTCAACAAAAAAAAATTTTATGTACGTCGTAAGAATTTGAGGTCAATATTTTAAATAACTCAATCAATAGTTTCAAAAATAAATGTTTTTGAAATTTTATTCGCTTTATGATCATCAAACATAAAAAGTTTTAATTGTTCAAAAAAATATTAAATTAGAATTTTGTTCATGTTCAGCAATATAATTTATTTTAAGTAAATTATACTTAAAATTACTATATTTATATTCAAAGAAATGAAATTAACAGCTGGATATTAAAAAAAATATATATATTATATACTTATAGATATTTCGGAATTAAATTCTAGTCACGATTATTGTTAAAATATTATATTAATATTTTTATTTTCAGTTTTTTTTTTTCTTATGGTGGCTAGTTTAATTTAGTAATCGGAAAAATAAAGTAAAATAAATTGGATAAAAAGATGAGTAAGTAATAATTTAACCAATTGAACGTAAATATTACTTAAACAGACTTAAAAAAAAGAAATCAAATTATGATTAGTATTATAAATATGAATTAAATATTTCAATGACTTTCAGAAGTATTCATATGTATATTAAACTTAGGCTACTTTGTATTAAACTAAAGTATGTAATTTTATTAATAATGATTCAATAAAACTTGTTGATTATCAGTTGCAAACTTAAATATCTGTAAACGAGTCCAAAAGACGTAAATCCGTTTAAATTTTATTGTAATTTTAATTTCCTACGCAACACCCTACACATTTCCTACACACGTATACTATATTTTGGTTCTGATTTCCAATTCCAGGCATGAATATTGATCTAAATTTACTTAGTTTTAATAGGCTATATATTTTTTAGATTTAGAAAATATTTTCAGTTGAGGCCATCTGCTAGCAACAATTACTCACAAAGAAATGCCATTAGGTTGTTTCAATCAAAAGTTTCGTTCACAATGAAGAAACATAGTTCGGAAATTTAAAAAAAAGTAGTAAGACCAAGAAAAATTTTAAGAAACATTAATTACAGACAATACCAAGTTGAGTGATCAAAGAAGAAAATTGCATAAAAGAATTTTCAAATATGCTATGTCTACGAGCCATGTTAAATATTATGAAAAACTAATATTTATTATTAATTGGTAATAGCGCGTTAGTAAATTTGCAAGAGGTTTAGTTTAGATTTTCTATTGTTTATATTTTTTTCAGTATTCACTCAGACGTGCAAATTGATTTTCGTGTTAAAACTATTGCTAAATTGGTTAAAATATTTTTTTTAAAAAATTATTAAATGTTTCGTAATAACATTTTTCAACCAATTTCATTAAAAATGAGACTAATGAACGATAGTCAATATATAAATTGTTTATTTACTGACCAAATAAATTTAATCGCATCTCATTTAAATGCTAATTTTATCAAATAAAAAACCAAATAAATATATTATATTAAATTGAAAAAAACCCAAAAATCTAAATTATTTAATAGTCCAACCACGAAAAAAATTGAAAAACTAGATTGATTGATTACCTCTAACAAATTACAGAGATTAAAATATATATAATGACATAATTCCAAAAAACAGCGGTTGATCGCCAAATAAATTTCAAATTGTATATTTTATTTATTCACACTTCCATTTTGGACCTCACCAAAATATACGACGAATAAAGTATTTTTTTTTTTTTAGATAATATTTATATATTTAAATTAATTACCTTCCGGTTATTTAAATATGTTTAAAATATCAAAATTATTAGATAAGTGAGTGGGTATATTTATTTTTATTCAAGTCTTTTTAATATTTTATTTATTTTTGACTATAAAATTGGAAAATAAAAAAAATATTGGTTCATAAAACCATTTTATCATAAAACCATTTTTATAGATTGCGGGAAAAAAAATATATTAAAAGTTAAATTTTGAATTTATTTCTAAAGTGGAAATTTTTAATTGAAAAGAACTGAAGGTGAATTCTAAATTAACCTTGCAGTTTATATAAAATCCATTTTTTAGATTGTTTTCTTTAATATTCAAGTGAAATTAATATTAAAGTGAAATTATTATTTAAATATAATTTTTTTTTGATTAAATACGAAATTGTGCAAACATTTATAGAAAATTTTTATAAGGTTTCACCGAAAACTAACTAAATAAGGAAAATAATACAGGAAATTAAAAAAAAAAGGTGAGCCCTAAAAATTCTGTTCATAGGTTTTTTTTCGAGGTGCTTATGAAAGGAAGTAATTTTTATATTAAATTTATGATAATATGATTAATGTGCAATAAAATGAAGTATAAAATTTTGTAGTTTAAGCACGTACGGGAATGACCATAAATTCTTTTCATTAAGCAAATCCACTTGATAATACTATTTCAATTTTTATGTTTGTTTTGTGCAGTTTTGAATAAGCAAAGTTAAAAAGTCTATTTTACTTAACATCTTTTTTACATAAAATACTATGCAATCTAAAGTAAATTATGATTATGATCATTTTAGTATATTTGTCAGAACTAAAATTATTTTTAAATAGTTTTATTATCCAACAAAATATATTTAACAATTATAAAGTAATTTAAGAATTTTAGTAAAGTAGTTTTTAATTACGTATTTACTAAAATATATTTTTAGATTTTAATCTTAATTTAATTATATTTTGCAGTCTATAACTTACTATTAAATTATGATTACGAAATATTCTAGTAAGTACTTTTTTCTAACTAATTGGTTTTTTAGTTAATTACTTGAATTTTTAATTATCTCTAATGGTATCCCTAATATTGTACCGAACATTTATAGTAAGCAAATATTCTACAAAACTATCAAATAGAGCCTACATCACGGTATTTAATGAATTGTTTGCTGAGCTTAATCAAATTTTATGAAAGTGGGTAGCATAAATATGTATATTTTTTTCTGAAGAATAACGATATTAATATATTAATTTCTTAATTTGATTTTTATATAATTTTCATTACTGATATTAATTTTATTACATGTCATATTTAAGATCCAACCGTCCAATTTATCAACGGAAAAACTAAATTTTGTTTACCAATTTTTCAATGCTATTCTAGCAATAATTCTATTAAAGTTGTAAAATTATTTAGATTAATTACACCAGACAGGGTTTATTTAGTTACTAAGTAAAATATTTTTAATCTTTGAACAGCAATAATTAATAATTTTTACAGAAAGAAATTAAAAATTGATAAGAAAATGTTTTTTTTAAAATATAAAATTAAATTTTTAGGTTTTTTTATTTTTTCAAATTTATGATAAGATTAATTTCATTCAAAGATTGTTACTTCCCTACACGATTATAAATCATATATCATACATTAAAAAAAAAGCTTGATATTTACTTGTCCTATTTGCTTCAACCCGTATTTGACATTTTAAAATAAATTAAGGTAAGAAGTCGTTTTAAAAATCATAATAATAATGATTTTTATCTTATCAATTCTTAATATTTTTTATTTATAATGACTTTCTTTAAATTTATTCATAATTTTTATGTTTTTTAAATATTTATATATTTATTATTCATATCATTTACAACATTTAGTTTAACACATTTTCTATTTATCTACAAAAAAATAATATTTATTTTAATTTAAGATACAAGGAAAAACATTACTTCTTAGTAATGCAAGGATAAATATGTCAAATTTTGGCATATAAAGAAAACTATTTTATGTGCTATTCTCATTGTGCATAATTTTTTTTTTAAAACCTCATTTTTTTTTACTATATAATTCATTTTATGAAATTTTTTTTTTAGGATAATATTTTTATCAAAAGTAGATCATCATTCATGACAACTTCATTACTTATTGATGGATGTATTTTACTGGAAAATATTTTCTATTGAAAATAATTAAAAGAATCAAAAAAAAAAGAAGAACAGTGAACAGAAAAAAAAAAATTGAGAGTAGGTCAAGTCAAATGAATGAATTTATAATGGATTTGTTGAAAATTTAAATGAAAAAAAACCTAACTTATCAGTTAGATACGTAAAAAGTACATAAATTCTGCTTATTTATTAGCTTTAATTCTTTTAAACTTTATAAAAACAACGATTTCTGTTCTTAAGATTTTACAGATTTTATCTTAGATTGACAGTTGTTTCAGAAATTTTTGTCTAAGTTATTACAAATTTTGGTGTTTTGGCAATCTTTGTTACTCTTTTAACATAATTTTAAATTCTTGGAGATTACATATATATTTCCACAATTTTAAAGATTCCAATTAAAGTTTTTATTAAGCTTGTTCAATAATTTACAATTTCAACAATTTTCTAAAAGCGAAATATATACCAATTTTAACAAACCTCTCTAACTTTTCCATTTATTCTCATAAGCTAGAAACATATTTCCATTTTATATTATCCTCCAGCCAATTTTTATATGTCACCAAAAAAAAAACTTTGTAAACATAAATCTACATCAACTTATATGCCTATATTTTTTTTTTGTGTCATCTTTTTTTAGTCCTTTTAACAAGTTATTACAGTTAATTTGAAGAATATAACATATATAAAATGAAAAGTCTATTATATTTCCACCACTGACATTAAAATATACAAAAAAAAAACCATCTTCAATTATGGTTTTTGCCAAGGAATTGGTTAAAATTATAGAGGGTGAGTATTAAATTTTCACCTTTAGGTCAAAAATTTTCTTTTCTCATTTTTTTGTTTAGTTACTTTTATAGAAAAACTTATTATTTAGAAAATATTAAATATTCAGTCCAAGGATATTATTACAAAAAAGGACACAAAACTTTTTTTAACTTTTTTTTTTTTATTATTAAAATTACTCAACTTTATCTTGTGTTTAATTTTCATGTAACAGAAAGTAAATGACAACAAAAATAAAAAATAATAGAAGAGACTAGAAAATGAAAAATCTTTATGTAAAGATACAATGTTATATGTTAATAAGAATATAGGTATCTAAAAGGAAAAAAAAAATGGGGAGCGAAATTATACAAAACTGAATATTTTATTTAAAATGAATATTTTTTAGAAAATGAGTAAAATAAAGGAAGCAGATAGTTAAATGCCATATGAATTGATAAAAAAATTTTCTCATAAAACAAACAAACAAAAAAAAAAAAAAACTGGAAAAAAAGGGCTAAACTTGTAGAGCCACAATTAAAGGAGGGAGGTGAAAATATAGAATTAGCTTTTTTTTTTCTGTTCGTGACTAGGAAATATAATTGACTTGTTAGTTATTTATTTGAATAGAAAATTTATCCATTTTTTTTTTGTTGTTTTGGGAAAAATAGAAAATTAATGGAATTTTTTGTTTTAATTATATTTTAGAAATTCTTGTCATTAGTTATTTACGTTTTTTTTTGATAAAATTTTTAATTATTAATTAGAATTTATGTTTTTCAACAACGCAAAATTATCTAAAAAAAAAAATTGATTTCTTTTTATTAATATAATTCCAATTTGAAAAATATGTTCAAAAAGAAAATCACTTCAAATTAATGTTTTTTCTATGTGTGTGTGTAGGGGATAGTCCCGTAAATCATAACATTTTTTCAAATTTTCCGGTAGTTATATATAGTGTGGAAATAGTTAATATAAAAAGTTTAGATTTTGTAATAAATTTAAATTTTGATCCTTTTTACCATACAACAAGTATTTTTTACCGAAATATTAAATTACAAATGATACAATTTAAGAAATAATGTCCTTAATCATATCACCCAAAAATTTAATCTTTTGGCAATTTACCTTACTCAAATTGTACAATACCGTATAAGAAAATTGGTAACACAAATTTTTACCAATTTAGGCAACTAAACTCAAGATTTACTATAATAAATAATTAATTACACGACATTTTAATGAAATAAAAGTTTAAAATAATAGTTTAAGATATTTGGCGTGATAAAATGCAAACAAATTAAAATACAAGTTTGGCTACATAACTTTTAATGGCGATATTATTTATTTATAAAACTTTGACCATAATCTTCTATCAATAAAAATCAATAATATTATTTAGTTTTCGAATAGAAGCAATTAGTATGATTTAGTAAGTACGATTTAGCCAGCTCTCCCCTATAATTTTTTTTTGATCAGAAAATTATAACGAATTAATGACTGATTTTGATTTTAGATTAAATTACTTTTTATTTTCGATATTTTTTTTTTTGTGTATTTTTGGTTTAAAACCTTGAAAATATGAAAAAATGAAATAAGCTTTTTGTTAAGTTTATATTGCGTTCTAATTAAATTAGTAAAGCTGTTTAAGTGGTTTTAATAACAGCGAAAAAAATATATATTTACCAAAAATTTGAAAATTTATTTAGAATTCTTGAGTTAAAATTTGAATAAAATAATTATTGCAAAATGATTTAAAAATTATTAATACTCTGAAAAGCTGGTTTTGTTATGTAAACAATATTTTCGTTAAAAAAAGTTTTAAAATATTATTTTAACAAATATAATTTATGATTAATTGGAAGAAATTTTAAAAAATAATATTTAAAAATTTAAAACTGTCTTACTTTACAAATTTTTTGTTGAAAACTATGAAATTATGCTGAAATGACAAATTATTATTAATGAAAACCCAAGTCTATAGCAAAATTTACCCAGTAAATTTTTAAATAAAATATCAACCAACGTGATTTTTATAAAAATTTTATGGAATCATTTTAAGCATATATTTTTCACTCTTTTTTCCGGCATTTTTACTCTAAAACTTTATATGAATATAACTATTTTCTAAATATAATAACAAAAATTTTGTAGCTTTTACTTTTATCTATATTTTGTCATGTCATATAATGCAAATTTGTATTGTCATTTGAATGTTCATTATAATCGCATCAATGTCCATAAATTAAAATTTTGTGAACTGATGCAATCACAATAATAAATTTAATGACGTTAAAAATGCATGTGTTACGAAATTATTTTTGTTGACAAAAAAAAAAATGAAAATGTGAGGGGGTTAGAAAATTAAAAGGAAGTCTGTGATATTATAATTAGATTACAATAATTTTAAAAATCTTTTATTTTATTTTTTTGTGATACTGCCAGGAAATTTTTTATGGTGATGAACCACATGAACCAGTGGCTCAAATATGTAAATTGGAAAATTGAAGCATAATTTTTCACTATTTTCTAACTTGATTTTGATTTAGTATCATTTTGAACCTTTACTTTTATATGAAATTAAATAAGATTATTAATAGAATGTTTAGACTCTAAGAGCACAGGTACACTCCTTGCGAAGGTCCTTCCCTCGTACAGATTTAGTCTGTCCATAGCGAGACTACTTTCTGAATATCTACGGAGTTCCGCGTGCAGTTATGGAATTCAGAGATCTTTGGAAGGTTAGTGGAAAAGTTTTTGCCTAGAGTTACCTAAAAATCCTTGCAAATGGCGGGCATATAAACAAGACTTGCCCTAAGGATTGTTCTTGTCGTGGTTCTTTGAAGTTTATGAGAACATGGCCTTATTACAGAATTATGCAAAACAACTCAAAATGGCACATTTTAACTATATTTCAATTTTTCATCCAATTCAGTGACATTTCTACAATTCAATCCAGATTTTATAAAATGCCTATTTTACCACGCAAATATTCAATTTTCTTTACCAACCACAGTACATAGAAAATCCATTAAATCGAATTAAAATCAAAACTTTTTCAAATCCCGAGGAAAAATAATCCTTACAAGACAACCAGAACAAAAATGAAAATTCCATATCCTAGCTATTACAAAAAATTTGGGTCAAACCCAGAAAGTTTTTGTTGGCAAAACTTTTTAACAGAAAAAAAAAAAATTATACAAACACAATAAAAAAACATTAAAAATTGCATAAAATATATTAAATTTTATGTAAGACTGCAAAATGATTATTATTATTATTATTATTATGCTTATGATGATGATGATTAAACTTTTTGAAAATTGATTAAATTTTATTATTATTGTTATAATTTTTTTTTTTTTGTAATATTTTGAAATGTTTTTTCTTTTGCTTGTTATTTGTTGTGTTAATGTTTTAGTTTCGTAATTGAGTAATTTTTTTTTTTCTTCAAATTTTAAACCATAAAAATTATGTTTTAGAAAGTTTTTTATTTTATGTATTTTTTATGTTGTTAAAACAAGTTAAATAATAACAAATTATAATCACTGCAGGTAACCACTAGTCTTCTTAATTTATTTTATATTATTTGAAAATATTATTAGGTAAAAATATAAATTATATTTGAAAAACTAATATTTTCTTAAAAGTTAATTTTTATTTTTTTTATTGATTTTTGGAGTGAAATTTAAAATTTTGCCAGGTCATACGTCGTAGTGAAAATCAAAGTAAAGAAATATAATTTGTTAAAAAAAATCAATAAATTAATAATACCTGGAAATAATTTAACAGAAGAAGTATTTTAGAGAACATGATTTTTTTTCATTATTTTCCCTCGTATTTTTTTAAACTATTTTAATTATAAATTCCTCTTAAAAATTTCTATTAATTTCCTAATTTAATTTGATTACTAAATGGAAAACTTAATTTTTTTTTAATAAATTAATTTAATCTAAGATTGCAATTTATGCTCGAATTCATAAATCTAATTTTGATAATTTGTGAGATTGTTTTAAGCGTTATAATGCAAATTCATAAATAATATTTTATTAAATATGTTAGACTAGCTTACAGTCTCAGTGTAGTGTAAGTGCAGCATAATCAAAAAATTTCTAATGAAATTTTTTGATTAAATTAATTGCTAAATAATTTGACAAATAAATTTAAGCGATTTAATATTTAAAAAGATTAACGTTAGATTCGGTTATGATTTTAAAACTTCTGATCTAAATCTGCTATAAAACCCATTTAACTAAAATGTTTGTTTGGTTTGTAAACCAAAATGTTTGTTTGGTTTGTAAATCGTTTAAGCTTACCGGATTTCCTTTTTTCACGATCTGGTACAACAACTAAACTTTTAGCCCGTTTAACACGTAATGAACGACGTCGTATTGAACGTAAAAAAGCTTCTGGCATACGTGAAAAACGTTGTGGTGTATCCGGTGCTTTACGTTCTGGTAAAAAGAAATTTTTAACAGCTAACATTTTAACGTTTAATTTTTTTAGTTTCTTGGTTCTTAAACAAATTTTATAAACTTTTAGATTCCTTTTTGTTTTATGTTATTTATGAAAATTACTCACAGAAGTTTTAATTATTTTTTAAAAAAATATTTTATGATTTTTTATGGCATATTTCTTTTCACATATTTCAAGAATATTAAATCATTTTTCTTAAGTCACAATTTATATTTTTTAGAATTTTTATAATTTAACTAAGTATTATCTCATTTTCATAAATTATTTAAAATTTTTAAATTTTTATTCACAAACTTATGACTAATATTTATAATTTTTTTAAACTATGCATAATTCTTTTTTTTGATGATAAATTAAACAATTTAATGACATAAATTAAAAATATCTTTTTTTTTTTATAGAAATTTTGTTAAAGATGAGTTCATATTTTTAATTAAATCCATAAAATGTAATGCACACTGACTTCAATAATTTCATTCGAAGTTCGTCAATTTATTAAATTTTTTTATGTATATTTTTTTTTTTTTTTGATTTATTTTATTCCGAAAAGTGAAAATGCGAACTTAAATTTTTTTGTTATCTTTTCACATTTTTTTTTCTGTGATAAATTTATTTAATTAAAAAAAATTGATTTCGAAAAAAGATAAACATTTATTGATTGATTATTTGATTAAATCTGATTACGAGTTTTTTTTTCTTATTTTTTTTTGCTTTTAGCACCGATAACGCGATTTTTTATACGAATTTATTTGTGAAGTGAATTTTCTGTTACCACAATTTTTTCTTTAAAAAAAAAAAAACTATGCTTACATTCTGACATTCAATCATTGACTGACAAAACAACAAAATAATGAAAAATAATTTTATACAAGTTTTATTACCGACCAGTTTGTGTGAGTATGTTTTATGGTGTTTGTACAAAAATACAAAAAGGGGAAAAAATGTTGGATTTTATGTGAAAATAACTTGTTGGACGAACATGTTTGAAAACAATATCAAAGTCAAGCAAAAGGATTTTAAACAGAATTTTGTTTGATTTGAAAATGTTTGTATTCACACTTCACACAATTCTAGCGGTTAATTTTTATTTATGTTGCACAATTTTATCATATGTCATATCGAACTTTTAGAGTAGAAAATATCTTAACCTTGCAGAAAATACAACATCATTGAATGAAGCACGTTGCATAACATAACCATGTGTTATTGCGCAGTTTTGTTGACGTTATTATATACACAAGATTTGAAGAAAATATATATTGGATTATAAATGGAAAATGAAATCATAAATAAATATTGCATCAAACACTAACTGATTTAATACTAATAATATATACTATTAAGTGCAATATACGACTTTTTGATTGCATCATACGGAAATACAATGGAAAATTAGCGTTATACTTTTATATGATTTCTTTTATTCATACATTTCGAAGTTGTGTTATAAAAATCACTATACACCAATATGTATCGATTTATTTATTTATTGCAGTCTAACGATTTACACTTTACAGAATTTTTGAAAACTGAATCCTCTTAATAATAAAAATTACATTTAAATAAACTAAAAACCAAGTCAATGTTCAATATTAAATTACCTCTATTGTTAACAAATGACTTAATATTATTTAAGCAAGCATCCCTTTGAAGGTACAAGACGAAAAAAATGTTTAAATTCATTGAATTACTTTATAGAGTTAATGGCTCAAAATGACCACAATTTTGTTCTATAAAAGGGCACCGATAGACATTGATTTATTCGCAATTCTATGTGGTGGTTAATCAGCTTCAAAAATTTAGAGCTATAAATTATTCTAATTAGTTAAGGATTCGTTTAAAATCAATCTTCTATTAGACAAGAGCTCGATACCAAGTAAACTTCTTGGTAATTAGAATAATTATTTAATGATCCGTTTAAAATCAATTATAACATAATTATATCGATTACTTAAATTACATTTTAAAAAAATACCTATATACTGTGTTATCGACTAAAATTAATCTAGCTACAAATTTCAATAGAATGTCAATTATATTACCAAAATAAGATCAGGATTTGCGGCATCAAACAGATAATTTATAGCATATTCAAACCTTTGCAATATGAAAGTACAAATTTGTAAATGTAAATAAACTTTACAGCCTTACATTACCAATATATTAACTTTATATTTTCTGTAGCTTTGACTGGTCTCTCGTATAAGAATGGTTAAAACTTAAGAGAGACCAATACCAATTTTACTTGTTGAGATTTCAAACATGTCGGCTTAATAAACAGTAAATCGAACATGTTAACTTTCTGTATCCGTATAAACAGTTGAGTTTGTTATACCGGTTTTTAGTTACAAACAAACCAATTTTTACGTTTGTTTGGCAATCAGAGTTGATAATCAAACATATTTGATAAAAATGTTAAAAAATTGTAGTCAAACTTTCATTAAATTGTTTATACAAAAATAAACAGATTAAATTTCTTAAAATGATTTATGATTTGTTTACACTTTTCCATAAATAATATGATTATTAAGTGCCAGTAATATTTATGTTTCTAAGATGCAATGCATTTTAAATATTTATTATTTAGTTTCTTCTTTTAAATATTTATTATTCAACATTGTTTCGAATTATTTTTTTTTTCCATATTTTTAATTAACTAGAACAACTATAATAATTAATTAAATTTATCATAAAAAATGTCAGCAATTATAATATTAATATTTTTGACCTCTTTTGGGATCAACATTCATTGCTACTACAGATTCACCATAATATTTTTAATTATATTTTATATTTGTTATCTACTGTATTTTTATAAATAAATTAAATATTAAAATTTAAATTCTATTATTAAAAATATTATTACTCATTCAGAAAATATTTCAGATTCAGGAAAAAAAATTTTTTGAGAAAATTTTGTTAATAAAATTTTCAGGAAAATTCTTTTAATATAAATTTCAAATAATTGGAAAAATAATTATAATTTCTACTTAATTTTTGTTGGCATATTAAATTAACACATCAGAATTCTTTAAAAAAAAAAACAAGAAGAAACTGACTCAAAAGATTAACTTCAAAATTAATATTCTTAAATTCTGACAGTTTATATTTACGCACCTACGCGGAAATAATATATTATCGGAAAATTTGTAAGAGTTTTCCAGGAATTTTCATGTCTCATTGATGGGAATAGAAAATTTTTATTTTAAAAATATATTTTATAAATTAAATAAATTTTCTTTTTAGATTATTTTATTTTGGTACAGGGTTAAATATTTAAATGTTCAATTGAAGAATTTTATTAAAATAATTTTGGATTATCAGAATTATTTCTCAAATCAACGCTAAAAATATTAATTGAACTTTTGTTTTATGATAGAAAATTAATGATTTGATTTCAAGGAGCAATATGATTAGAAAACGATCAGATACCGACAAATTGAAAAATTTTTCAATTGTCGGTCATAACCGACAAATTGAAAAATGCGCCGCAACAATTTTTAGCTGAAATTTGAACCAATATAGTAATTCAACATTGTAGTAATTTAATTTCACTTATAGGCGGAGTTGTTATTATAGCCATATCAAAATATATTTGCTGCATAAATTTTCTCTAAGTCTTCAAACAGTTGAATTATTGTAGGGGACCCCAGGACGTATCATCACATTTTCCATACGTCCGTGAATGTGTTAATAGTCAAATATTAAGATTCGAAAAATTGATTTAAAAAAATTTGCAATGTTTTGATGAAATTAAGTTTTAGTCTCAATCCCAATTAGTTAATTTAATTCCAAATTAAGTCTTTATACAATTATTAAGGAGATCCTTTATTGAAATAAATTTTTAAGGAATTTAGAGTTAGTGGAGTAAATATTTTGGAAGATTTTGATCAATTCATTGATTTTTTTTGGAAATTATTAAATAAACGGCTAGAGTATCTGATGACACTTTGAATCACCTTGTAATTTTTTCATATTATAATTCCTTCTTTAATTTTTAGTACAAAATAAGTTGACTAATTTCCCTATAATATTCAATTTTACAAGCCATCCAATTTTTTTTTAATTTACAAAGAAATAAAAAACATTTAATTTAAATTTTTCCATGTTAAACATAAAAAAACATTTAATGTATAATTAATATAAAATTTTCCCACGAAATTTTCCAAAATTCAAATATGTATAATATACCAATTTAAATATATATTTAAATAAGATTACGTAGTAAAATTGGGTCATCGAATTTTCTTTAAACAAATATATTTAATTTTAAAATTTCGGTCAACTTTGTTTATATTCTTCCGAATCCTATTTTATAATATTTATTTCTTCTTTATTTTTTGGCAGACAATAATTTTTATGGGGACATAAATTTTCCATTTAAATGATTTTCCATCATCAAACATTATTTTATAGAAATATTTTTGGGGACGAGGAAATTATAAATAAATAAGTTTACTTATAGATTATTTTTAGAATTTTAATGAAATATATTTTGAAATTTAGGTGGAAAGAAGGTGATGTCTTTAAGGTACCTAATATGTCACGAGTTTAAGAATTTTTTTTTTTTGGGTTTGAATTGGCACAAATCTGATTAAAAATAGAAACAAAACACCTGTTTGTCTGTTTTTTTGTTTTGAAGATAATATTGGCAAGTTGAATGGTATGACATTATGGTAAACATAATAAATATTTTGAAGAATATTAAATAAAATAGATATGTTTGCCAAATTCTATTAATATTAGTCTGAATAAAATTAGAATGGACATATAATCCTTGAGACGAAATAATGACATTAAATATATTCTCATCCGTAAAATTTTGTATCGTAATTTTTTACGATACAAAATTAATAGAAATTTTGTATCGTAATTTTTTACGATATAAACTGAGATGGAAATATTTATCAAATATTCGGTTGGTAGAATCCAAGGAAGAGCTCTAGAATTGTATCAGCAATAATCTGAATCGAGCCTACCCCTCCTCCGATTTAGGGTTACTGCAATTTTACTTTATTGAGACAAAGCTCCTTTTAGAAAATTAAATTTATTGGCAAAATTCATTTTAAAAAATAACTTCATAATTTCTTTTTTATCCCCAGGCCACTGCAGTTTATAGCGCATTGAGAATCTTGTAAAATCTTTACAAAAAAAAAATTGAAACACCCTAACAACTCTTAGATTGTTGAAAATTTTTTAGCAATAGTTATCCTAAATATTTTCAGGATACAGACAAAAATTAAAAATTCGTTATACTTTCACATTAAACAACTGTGACTGCATAAAAAAAATAAAGTATACGCAATAAATTGCAACTTTCTTCTTCTTTATTTGCTGCTTGCAAGGATGTCGTTATCTTAATTAAAAAATTTATCACTTTTATTTTGCGAAAAAGGGGTTAACAGCATATATTCTTGTCTACTCTGTTATTTTTATTTTTTTCTTATGTGCAAAAAAATATTCTATGCAAAAGTAATTGAAATTTTTACAAACAGGATTTGTCGACATACAAAAAGGACATAAACATGATTTTCTCATGTTCTAAATTTTATGTTTACAATGGTTATAAATTCATTACTTATTTACCATGCTCCAATTAAATGTCCTGATTTATATATTTTAATAATTTTTTCATATTTGGTGGCGGTTAACATATAAAGAAATTGTGATATATTATGATGATTACAGAAGGTAAGTGAAAGTGATGTTTTAAAAAATTTTGCGAAAAAAAGAACCCTTTTGTGCGCAGCGGTATAACATTTTCCTTTAAAGCATAATTTTGTTTATGTTTTGAACAAAGCAATAACAAAAATTATTCATGATGTTTATTGGTTAAACAAGACATTTTTTTCAGAGAAAAGTTTAAATTGAAATTTTTATTTTTTATTGCATGATATAAATAATTTTATGTCCATGTTTTTTTTTTATATATATATTTCATTCACCCCTAAATATTTAAAAAGGAAATATAGTCCCTTAAGGATATATATGTATATTAGTGATAAAGTTTCTTTTCTATCATTGCTGCCAAGAAAAAATTTTTTTTTGATGATAACTTTTTGGGGACCACAAAAATTTGAAAGCAATCGATTAGAAATGGAATTTTATTAAAAATATATATATATATTTATAGCTGGTAATAAAACATAAGAATTTATGGGTTTTAAGAAATATTAAAATAAAAATGGTGGCAAATAATTTAAATTTTACAGAAATGTAGGTCATTTGTTGTTAGTTGAATGGAAGATAAATCTTTAGTTTATCTAAATAAATATTAAATAGTTGTAAAATTTTATTAGTTTCTTATGATTAGGACTTTTAATTTTAATGCTATTCAGCATTTTGAAGTTTCGTGTGTTTAGTTAGAAAGTCTGATTTTCGAAATACCATTATAACAATTATACTGATTTGTTGGAGAATGGTTTTTTGAAGGGAATCACAATATAACACAGGTTTTGAGGAATATATAAATAACCCATTCTCTAAGTAAATTACCCAGGAATTATAAATTAAGTGTCAATCATTTTTAGTAAATTTTATACTCCGAAACAGAAATAATCGTTGTATATCTAACTGAATGTTTGGAAAATTTCAAAATCTGGTATCAGGAAGACATATAGTCACCTCGAATTTTCAAAAAAATAATTCCGATTCATAATTTTAACTATCTACTATGTACCATGTCATAGAATTTCTGGCATATTTTTAATAAATTAACTAAGATAATTAAATTCTACTCGAATTATTCAGTTTAATGATATAAAATAAATTTTAGAATCTATAGATTAAAAATTTAACTTTAAAAATTCCAAATTTAAATTTTTTAGTCCAAATATTTTAATTTATTTTCTCATTCAATATTATTTTTTTTATCCTTTTGCTTCAGGATATTTAAGTTATACAATAATAATTAAATTATTTTCTGTCTAGTAAACTTTCAGAGTAGAAATTTACCCAGTAAAAGCATTAAAGTAATAATAATTTTTATTTGTAAATAATAGCCTTTAGATAAATTATAAATCCTAGATTTTCAGTTCCATAAAAATTAATATAAATCACATATATAAATAAAATTTATTATGGTATTCAAGAAATTTTTTAATCATTTTTTTTTAATTCATGTTTTATGAACCAAATTCGAATTTTTTTTCAATAATATTATAATATTATGTATTATTTCTGTCCAAAACAGTAATTCTGTTCAAAATGTTGCAGAATCATAATCTGGATACCCATATAACTAACATTGGCTTAAAATTTACATATTTTCTACTTTTTAGAGTGAGTGAGAAGTAAAAAATCTTATAAATATCAAAAAATTGCAGATATTTTTCTTAACAGTATTTCTTACTTTAAAGATATTTTATGTCTGTTTCAGTCATGCAAAGCTTGAAATTTTTTGTATTTTTTTTTAAATCTACTGTCATACCGGTATAGGAAATAAAATAATACTGAAGACTAATTTAGCTGTGAATGAAATATTACCTACGCATAAATTTGGGTCTTAAATAACATCATTATCATTTAAAACATTTCTGTTTCACTTCATTTATCATCTCATGTAGCGTTTGATTTTTTTCCCCAATTTAGCACTTTCATTTTCAATTATGTCTAACTTTTGAACCTTTTAAATTAAAAAATTCATACTTTCATTCTCTTTGAAACACAAAAAAAAAATAAAATAAAATAAAATATTTAAAATTTTCAGTCAAACTTTCCATCTCACTAAACAAAAATATTCTTTTCATAATTTTAATCTATCACGAAGTCATATTCAGAAAAGAGTCACGAAATTATTAATAAAGGTCAAGGAGGTGAAATTAATTTTTTAAACAAGTTTTTTTTTGTCTGATTTAATATCTTCTTAAAAAAAAAGAGTTAATAGCCTATTGTCATATTATTGTCTTCTGCTCATCATATTTTATTTCCTCAAAAAAAAAAAAAAACAACTATTAAAACCAACAAAATGTGGCATTTACTACTTTTTTTCTTCTTCTTCTTATCCGTTTAACAACTTCAAAGAAATTCTACAAACATGTTTGTTTATAGATATTTTTTTTATATTTTATATACTTTTATGCTTCTATATAAACAAAGAGTTCGATGGCTTTAATGTCGCTTATTAATTTTTTTAGTTTTGGCCCACCATGATTGTGTGTGGTTACATCAGTTTACGGAATTATGATTGAGAAAATATTGCCGCAAAATATTAAATATTTTATTGTGGCATATAAAGTGAACTATAAAAATACTTCCGAGTTATGAAATTTTTTAGTTTCCAATTGTTAAAGAAATATTGTAGGTAAATAGTGTATTGACAATTTTGCAAATGGTTTCTATTAAAATTAAGATTGTTAGCAAAATATTCGTCAGTTCAAATAGTTAATTGCCTCCTATACAATAGTTTTATACAAAATACTCAGAACGCCATCTAACGTACGAGAAGAGTACAATTCAAAATTTACTCATAATCTTGTAACAATTCAAGAAATACTTAAATGTATGGAAGATAGTGTCGGTCAATGGACCTCCTGGTAATTGTTTCACAGTTCCATTATAAAGTTATCACTTTTCTTTTAACACTGAAGCACATAAAGAGAATCAATTTTTCAATTATAATTGTGAAAATTTCACTATAATTTCTTTTTCAAATTTGTTTCTTATTCGTTGTACTTGCATTTTTTTTTACCAGCAATGAAGTAAGACATCAGAGACTAGATATTGATACCACTAAGCCCGATACAACTGCATTATTGGTTGGCACGTGTAATTCAACAGAAAATTATTTAATTCAATTTTTTTTTTTTTTTTGTTAACCAAATGTTGTCGCAAATGACAAACTTTCACTCATAATAAAAAAAAAAATATTACATAGTTTTACTTTTCTAAACCATATTGGTATGCAAAATATATTTATGCTGCAACAGATTATTATTTATGATATTTTATATAAAGTTGCGGTCTTTTTTTAAATTGTTCATATCCGGTAAGAAATTTTGCAAAAAAAAACAAATTTGATTAATCTTGTCAAATAGAAATATTTTTATATTTACGGATGTGGTAATTTAATTTTTTACTTTTTTTACTGACTAGTAAATTAATAAACAATTAATTATTATTTAATTATGAAAATTTCTAGTACTTACAAGGTATTTTTGTAAGGTTAATAGTTTTACTGAAGAAAGTAAAAGTTTACTTTTAACACTCACCTGTAAAGAGAAAAACAGATTAAAAAATATTTAATTAGTATTTAATTCGTATTAGTAATATTTAATTAGTGCTACTAATTTGAAGAAACCTAAAATTTAAATATTCGACAAAGTATAAAGTATGGTTTTATCACGAATTTCCTGTTGAATTTTAGGTCCTTAATTATTAATTTCAGAGAATTTTAACAAACACATTTTGAGTATAGAAATTTATGGAGGTACAGATTAAAATTATTGTTTCAATAATACTCGATTAGTTAATTCTACGTGACAGATTCAAAATATTTAGATTTTCATCTTTAAACTGTATCGACACCTTTCTGCGAAAATGTATTATAAATTTTGAATATGTCGGTTAATAAATTTATGGCCGAAAGGTATTGATATGGTTTTCTTATATCGAATCAACAATAAATTACGAATTATATAGTTTGCTTTGGACTATTACCCCACCTCGATTAATTTTATTATGAATATAATTTAATTGCTTTTTTCCACTATCTAATTTTTCACTAAGCTATTCACTTTCGTGACATAGTGAACTATCACGACTTGTTTAGCAATTTAAAAATATTCCTGATTTTCAGAAATATCAAAGTGTATAATTTTAATATTTCGTTACCAAAATTACAATCATGTATTAAACATATCCTAAATTTTTCAGTTCGATGAAAGTTGATAGAAATGTCCTTATACTATTTCCGTAAAAAAATTAAAAATAAATAATTGTTGATCTTCACCAAAAAAAAAAACAAGACAAATCATACACATGTCAATCCCCTGCTGTCAAATTTCTTTGATTTTTCCTTTTTTGCACATTAAATTTTTTATGTCGGTTTAACAAAAATGAAAAACCTAAAAAAAACAAGGACATATCAAAAAATTAAAAAAGCAAAGAAAAAAAGAATTTTGTACTAGTTTCATATTACTTTGAAAAAAAATATTCATGATTGATAAAAAAAACCAATTTAATTGCAATGCTAAAGAAATGATTAAAGATGAGCTCTAGATATTTTTTTTTTCAACAAAAAGGACCAAAAATGTATGTTATTATTTAATTTTGGTTTCAAGGATATGGATTTTAAAAAAAAAAAAAATAATGATACCGTCATTAAAAAATCATTTAATATTTGCATTAAAATTTTTTGTGCTAATCAATCAAATATTTACAGATTACGTTCTTTAAAAAAAGGGACGAAATTATTAAGAGTTCAATTGTGGTTTTTATTTTATTTTAAGACATCTGGAATTATTTGACATAATTTTGAAAAATATATATAAAAAATAATTTCAAATATTTACCTAAAATAAAAGTATAAATTTTTAATGAGATATACAAATATTTGATATTGAAAAAATTTTGAATATCCTTGTAAATGTTATATAAATTTTAAAAATTCAAATCACAATAATTAGGAAAATACTTAACAATATATTATTATGACCACAAATTTACATTTAATTTAATAAATATTTACAATTTCATATTTACATAAGAAATTTTCTCTCTTAAGATCCTTTTTTTTTTCATTTCATAATTCTTTAATATTTTACGTAAATATAAATTTATTCAATGATAAAGATAATCCTTTGTAACATAATTCAGAAAAATAACAATAATAAAGCTGAAAAATAATCTTACGTAAATGAAAATATAGTTTTAATAAAATAGAAGAACTATTTTGATGGTCTAAAAACCAAAATCCCATAAAAAAAACTAAAATCTAATAATAATTTACCACAAAAAAAATAAAATAAAATCATCATCATCCTAAAATGTACAAAACGATAATCCTTAGAAAGGATGAAAAAAAAAAGACTTACTCCAAAAAAGAAACGAAAATATTATTTTTGGGTGAAAGTAATAAATAAATAAGAAAAAGGTGTAGAAATTACTATCCAGCCCTAAATAATATCTCTAAGGATATGTATAGTACGTATATGACATTGATATTATTTTGTTATTTATTTGATTGAATTTTTTTTTTTTTTTTAGTACTTTGTATTGTAACCAACGAAATAAAGAATGAAATTGTAGTATCATCACGTATATTTCTCAATATGTTTTCATAATATAAATTGTAATATTTTTTATTCACCTTAAGTCTGAGTTTTTTTCTTTTTGATTATGTGTGAATTTAGCTACCAATGCTTAATTTTCATGTAATTTTTGTCTGCAAATTCAAAATTTTGTAATATGATTAAGCCTGTTGCTTAATGGGAGTGTACTATTGAGACAGGAGGTAATTCTGTGGTGTATGAGGGGTACTACTTTCGATTCCAGTCCGCGGTTTCGATGTTGATCTAAGTTTGCTATGCTTTAAATGAGTACCAGTAATAAAAATTCTAGTAAATTGTAAAATTCTAGTAATATTTTAGGACTAATAAAAGGACTATAGTTAAGTCTAAGGCTAATAAAACCGATCAGCTTGTTGGAAGCTTTCTGTAAAAAAATTTATGGAACGGAAAGCATAGAAAATTAGTAGGTCACTTAGTGGAAGACCCGAGCTCGCTTTGGACTATTACGCCAGCTCAATTTGGACTTGTGGCATGATGAATTTTCTGTCTTCAAAATTACCTTCCAAATGGTTTAACCGCTACAGTTAATTCCGTCCTTAGCACATCTAGTTCTGAATTAACATGTTCTTTGGGATAATATTGCTTATTAGGGACTAAACCATTTATAATATTTTCCAAAAGTTTTACAAAAAATAATACTGCCAAATTTGAGGTTAAAACCTCAAATTTCGTAGTACTATATTTAACTGTTCCATGGATCCTTTGATATTTATTACCAAAATTATTATTTTGCAAATCGATTTGTGTGAATTTATTGGTTTTACTAGGTGCACTCACCTTTTTTTGCGCTCTAATTTTTAAATACGTGTTGTAAATTCATTCTTGCAAAAGAAATACAAAAAAAAAAAGCGAGGGACTCAAGAAAACGTATGTACAATGAAAAATAATACAAAAATGCAATGGAATCAAGAAAATTATGGGCTCGATTGCATTTTTTTTTTAAAGAGGGGTAAAAGTTTATCGGTGACTTTTTTTGACCTTATCGTAAATCCACACAAAAAATACATTTTTCTTCTTGACAAGATTATTTTTAATGTAAAATATAATAATTTTTATTTTTCTTGTGGCATGATGAATTTTTTGTAAATCCTTTTTAGATTATCCTGTAATTTTCGAGGTTGTCTTGTTGTCTAGTTTCACATAGTACTTTTTTTTTCTCCTGATTTTTATTTATTTTAGGGAAAATTCAAGACGATCTAAATTTTACAATTTAAAATTTACAATGTTATTGGATTTTGTGCACAACAAAAAAAAAAAGTGTATTTATACACTATTTTTACATTTCACTATTTTACAAGAATACAGAGTTTTTTTTTTTGAAGGATTTTAGTTTAAATGCAATTTTCGTGTGAAATAAAAGCAGTTTTCTAGTAAATTCTATTTATTTTATCAACATTCATTGATGTGTAAAGATGAGGTTTGTTCTTTTATGATATTTTTAAGATGGTATATTTCTATGTTTCATAAAATTAAATTGAAAACACTTCGTTTTTTTTTTTGTATTTAAATTTTACTGGAAAAATTACCCATTTTGGTGAAATTACTATACGAAATTGTAAAAGTTTTTTATTTTATTTTAAGTAGGAAAATATGTAAATTTGAGATTCAGTCAATTGATAACCATTAGGGAAAAATTCTGCAATTAGATTTGAGGATTCGTACGTTATCTATAAACTACTTTTACGTTGTAATTTATAAAACTTTAATTTTAATTGGCAAAAAATTGCAATTTACGAAAAAAAATGTACAATATTTTACTAAATTACTTATGCCAACGTAGAAAAAGGATATCAATCTTTAATACTTTTTTTTTTCTAGAAAACTTTTCTTTAATTATCTACGTGCTTTTACTATAATCTTTTTCCATTGGCATTTAAAAAACAAAAAAAAAAACTTGCCAGACAAGAAAAATACTAAAATTTATGTATAATTAAGCATTAAAGACTATACCATTCAACACAGTACAACCGCAAAAATCTACTATTCAACTAAACATAAACGAATCCTGTTCATTAATCTTCCAAACCAGTGACTATAATTTTCTACGTGCAATTCATTCGATAAGGATTTTTAAATGGATAAAATCGAACACACCTTTTACAAATTGGTTGTAAAATTTTGATAATAAAAATTATCCTGGCGATTAAATTCTGTTTCTTATTTTCTTTGAACATTTTTATAATTTAATTATACACATGTTTACTCTATATAACACTAATTTTAGTTTTTTTTTATTTTGGCGTTAAACTTAGCGCCAGAAGGATAGAGAAAAAAAATAAAGAGGCACCGCATCAGGACAATATATACAATCATTAACCAACTATTATATTTCCTTTTTTTAAAGGATATCTATATAAATTGAATGTCCGAAAGACATATAAGAAAAAGGATCAAAATACATAATTTTATATTAAAAAAAGAAAATTGATTTTGTTTTTATTCTTTTCGGTGTCCTTTTTTTTATAAATATTTAGACAGGTTGCATGTCAAAGTGCGTGGAAGTAAAACCTTGAAAAATGATGATTACCTTTCGGAAAATAAATAAAGATATAATCTTAAAATGTGGGCGAAATATAATTATTTTTTTTTTTTGTGAAAATTTAATGATTGTCCTGCGGATATTTCAGTTAATTATGATCGCTATGGACATTGGAAGGATTATTAAAACTTGTGAATTATATATCATATTATTAAATAATCAAATTATATTTTGAGGATCTATTATTGGAAAAGGACAATATTAATAAAATGAATTAGAAAGGGATTTTTTTTTAAATTATAGGTTATAATATTGAAGTTTATTTTGTATATAATATTTAATTGGCGTAATAAGTTTAATTGAAAATAAAAATATTGCGTGATTAAATAAAACAACATCTGCCCAAAAAAATAAATATAATTTACAAAAATCTACAATTTCAAAATAACGTCTTTATTATATTTCAATAAAACATAATTTTATTGAAATAGTAAATATACTTAATTATGAAATTGTAGACTTACTTTTATAAATTTTGTTTTCGAACGATTATTTAGTGTTTGTAGGGGAACTGATGTCTTATATATAGTTAAAAAAAAATGTAATGTCCGGTTGTTTAAACTACGCAATAAAACTTTTTATGACCAATTCGTCAGCTGACTTAAAGATTTTTTTTAGTTTCTCACCATTTCAAGTTTGAAGAGTTTTAAATTTATGGGATTCCTATGTTATTTCTATTTAATAGTAATTTTAATTCTAAACATTAAGCTTTTTTTCTAATATTTCATTTATAGAATAGTTTAATTAAAAATTCTTCAAATTATATTTTATTGCGTACTTCCCTAATTTCATGTTTATACGGTCGAAATAAATTCGTACGAAATCGAATACTTTTCCCTATACTATTTTCAAAGCTAATATATATTAAAGTAATATAACAATGTACTTCCGTCTATATTATAATTATGTGATTTGTATTTCAAATATTCAATATTATATCAATATATAATACATTACTAAAAAAAATTAAACTCTTCAAATTATATTTATATGAAAAGCAACCGAATTTCATTTACAACCCTTTTTATTGAATGTTCAATATAAAAAAAAAACTCAATTGAAATTTTATTGATGATATTATTGAGTTGATTATTAGTTTTACTTATGTTCATTTCAATATACCATTTGGCAGTGAATATTAATAACTTTATATTCTATATTTTTTTAGACTGTAAATTGGCTGTCTACACCAAAGACCAATTTGGACTATATACATTTCAGACAATTAAATATAATTAACAAATATATATCAATAGTGAGTCTTGGCTACAAGCCAGATATATTTTGTAATTTTGTATATATACTATCATTTAACGTGAAAATTCACAAAAAAGGTGAGAATTTCTAAAAAAAATAAAATTTAATTTTATTGGAGCTAAAAGTACGAAATTACCTATAAAAAAATTTCCTAATGTATTTACTTAAAATACAACCAAGAACTGCAAAAGACATCCTCAAAAATTGCAAGCTTGACATAATAAATAGAATTCCATATTTACTAACATTTGTGATTAATTTTAAAACTTTAATAAATTTTTAAACAGCTCTAAAATTGAAATACTGAATGCATATCCTTTTTCCCACTAATATATTCATCAATGAAATAAGTCTGCGATGCGATGAATAACATCTGTCTCGCGTCCGTCATCATAAAATAGTGCATGTTATACAAAAAAAAAAAAAAAAAATGACTACTGAATAAAAAAAGTGTTAACGTATTCCAATTCAATTTTGAAAATTTTCTTAATAAAACAAAAAAATAATAAATTCAATTCAGTTTCTAAAGGGATAAAATTAATTAACAATCACTTAAATTTTTTGCTATTTAAATTCATTTTCAATTAAAATAATAAATATATCCTGTTCTTTATCCTTGTACACAAACACATTGGTCATAAAAAAAAAAATTAAAAGAATTGTTTTAATATGGGGGTGCAATTGGAGAGTAATTTCAGTTTTTTTTATAGATTACTTTAAAATGCAGTATGATCCTGAAAAAAAACAATAAGGTAGCGGAAAGAAATATTTTTTTATATCTTTTGTTTTGAAACAAAAAAAGACGAAAAACTAGTTTATTAAATAACACCTTGATAAAACAATAAAAAGGATATAATAATAAACATTTAGTAAACACCTTTCAACAAATTTTAGTAAACATTTTAAAGTTGTTTTAATTATGGTGGTATACCAATAAGTGGTTTGGTAATGGTTGAAAGATTATTAGGAATTATAAATAAGTAGTTGTGATAAGATTGTTTGGTCATTAAATTAAAGAAACACAACGAAAAGAAGAAAATTAAGTTCAATATTTTCATATAAAAAATCAATGAAATCAAATTTTCTTCGATGCACTTAAAGTTTTGACTTGATTCGGCTAAAATTATTGTCTAGTGTTTGGGCAATCGCAGTCTATGTACGCATATGGCAGTCATGCAGTGTGCTGTAAAGATATTGACGTTTGTTCGTCATTTCGTAGCATTGTAGTAATAATCAAAAGTTGAGAAATGTACAAAAATTATGTCTATAGAAATACTTTAACTGGTACAGAATAAATAGTCTAAAGTTACTAACCAATAAAATAGATTTTATAAAGAATTCAACTTCTTTAAATGTGTCTTTTCAGGAGTGTAAACTGTTTCTAGGATTAAGGATCAATAATGTTAATAGTATAAGTCCAAAATGTTTGCAGTCGTAGAGACAACTTGTAGCTTTAAATTAAAACCAACATTGTTTGTCTGTTTATAAACCAGAATATCTGGAGAAGTTTATCAAAACACGATATCTAAATTTTTTGAAATTTTCAGATGATTTCGATTGCTAAACATTTAAATTTACTAATACCTAACAAATTTTTATTTGGTAGAAACCAAGGAAAAATTGGTAAAAAATTCATAATATTCGCAAATTATTAATGTTCAAGCTTATTTATTTCAATAATTTGCCAAAATATTATCGATACGAGCTGCAACCATATACCTTCGTTTTTTAATTTCAAAGTTTTACTAAACCTTGTATTTTTGTGATTAACTCAAAACATTTTTAAACAACACTGAAAAAAAACAACAACAAAAAACAGATTTTATTAGAATAATTTTTTGTATACTAACTTCGATCAAATCAAGCAGGTGTTAGACTGGAAAAAGGTGTAATATGAGTTGTAAGATAAATTTAAATTAGATTAAAGATAAAAAATACCATTTAAGTAAAATACAATCTTATTTTTATCCTACAAATTATATTGTTAGCTTAATTTAACACCCGGCGAGCATTTAATTTAAATTTTTAAATAGGATTTTTTGAAAAAGATTCATTTTTCAAAATTATTCTTTCAGCAGATTCGAATGCAATATGTATATCCTTATTCCGGCCGTATAGTCACATTAGATCATTTGTGCAGTTTTTACATATTCAACTAAAATCATTAATTTAAAATTTTACAAATTCCATTAATCTAAAAATGTGTAGAGGTGTTTTTTTTATAGAAAATAGTCCTTTTTTCCCTAAATATTTATCAATTAAATCTTATTTCCTGTCATGTCATAATTAAATAAATTTAAATAACACTCACGCCAACATAAACTTGCTGATTTAAATTAATGATTATTATATTCTAAAATTGTTGCCATATTTTTAAAAATATCCTTGGTATACATATGACACTTAATTACATTTTTCAACAGAGATTTTTGTCAGTTCAATTTTAATATGACATGAAAATCCGGTCAATTTTTTCATATACATACGTTTTTTTATTATAGTTGAATGTAAAATTTAAAACTATACACATTTTATTTGAATAAATAATAATTATGGCTACCTTTCAAAATTAACCACAACTTGACTGACAAGCATCGATAAAAAAAAATATTTTTACAAACCGCACTTAAAAATTTATTTTATTAAAAATATAATAATATTAAAATTAACTCGACCATAACTAAAGGATACTTGACTTTTTTAAAATTAATAAAATTTATATAAGGATAATTATTCATATAATACGTAAGTATACAAGAAAAAAAGGACAAATTGACTAAGCACTTAAAATGACTTTGGTCAATTGTGTATAGTATATAAATTAAATTTTTCATGTATGTACTTTAAACTAGCAATTAAAATATATTTGTCGGCCGTTGAACGCGTGTCAAAAATATAGACCGTATTAATGGTCAATTGCATTTTAAATGAGTACAGAATTATTTTAGGTGGCATAGAAACTTATATAAATTTACTTTTTCAATTGCATGCATTAAAAATTGTTTTGAATAAAATTAAGGTCGTGCTATAGTTATGTCAAAATTAGAATAAGAATTTTGAAAAATTGTTGTATGGTGAGCGAGAAATAAATGAACCACCTTTCATTTTAAATTCAATTTCTGGAGATTAATTGCAAATAGTCATGCAATTTTTATGTAAATAAAAATATTTAAATTCATCTAAGAATAAATCGGACTCCAGACAAGTTTTAATTGTGACATTTTTTTGACAGTTAATTGTAAATTAAAGAAATCATCTTTTTTTCGGAATCAAGTATTTTACTTTGAGTTTTAATACAAAATATTCACTCAAACATTATTCGAAAATGATAAGATTCGAAAATGATAAGAAAATTGCTTTTAATTTTTTTTTTAAAAATCGGTGTAAAAATAATATTACGTGACCAATTTTACTATTGAATCTAGAAATATTTATCATACTATATATTTTTATAGAACTATTAAACAGTTTAATAAAACCTTTTAAAATGTCATTTAATATTATTTTATATGTTTATTTAAATCGACAAAAATCATAATTTTATTTAACAGAAAATATAATCTCATTCAAATGCATTTAGTCCTTTTGAAACAAATAAAATATAGGGAAGAACATATTTGATAAACACATACAAAGAATCTGATGCCGAAAACCGTAATAAATGTCCAATAAATTTCAAAGTTAATGATCGGACGGGATTATAGTCAACAAAATAAAAATTATTAAAATTTATTATTTTATGATGAACGGACATTATACGTTTTGTAACAGTTAAAAAGGGATTTTATAAAGGATATTAAGTGAACAAATGAATAAGTTCAGATTTTCAAGTAATAAAAACTGCCTTTAACAATATTTTGAAATTTAATTTAAGTAAATAAAGACACGAGTTGAATTTTATGATTTTGATTTTATTTAAATAGAAAATTTTGTAGAAAATCAGATTTAAGAATTGGTCGTAAAATGTATCACAAATAAAAATTATTAATTTAAGGATATTTAATTTTTGAATATGAAATTTTATATCAAATCGGTTTTTACAGTCAGTAAAGCAATTGTGACAAAAATAGAATTGGGAGAAATGGCGGTAACTATTCAAGTTCAAAATATTTCTAATCATACAAGAAATCTTGAAATTAAATATTTTGTAATTTATATTTAATTTTCCCAGATACTCATACCCGGAATTACCAGCTTATTTCATACCCGTAAAAACATATTTCAAAATTTATTTTAAAAATTAAAATTAAATATCAATCAAAACATTCTTAACGCTTGACAAAATATATTATTTTGCAAATAAACAAATACATCCTGATTTTTAAAATTTTTTTTTTTTTTGTATGTGTACAAAAAAAGGGATTCAGGAAGTAAAATCCGCATCACGCACTGTAAATAACTTTACAAAAAAGAAATAATCGCATTTTAATTGCAAGTTTAAAACGATTTAGAATTCAAAAGAAAAAGGGTTGACAATCTATAGAAATTGTCAATGAAAATGACACGTTTTTCTGCAAAAATAACATGAGTCCTTGACATTGATGTCTCGTCAATTCCCAACAATATATTCCTTTCAAATTTTACTTAAGACTGTGGGATGAGTCATAAAAAAAAACTTCTTTGAAGATTTTCCAACAGTTTTTTTTCCGGTTATTGACAAAATAAAAGAAAACTCTTTTTTTTTTTTAATTTGCAATTTAATTTTTTACCTTTGTAGGATTAATAATTTTTTGTAGGTAAAAAGGATTTCTTACCACTAATAACAAACTGCATTATTTCAGCTTTAAAGTTATGAATACAATTTTAATATACTTTTTTGTTAATTTATTTTTTTAAATTTAGTTTTTATTTTCTTTGTAAATTTTTAATCCTTAAAAAGGATGCACACAGTGTCATCCTAAAATATATTATTCAAAAAAAAAAAACTAACACTGTTTTGAATAATCATTTTTTATGTAGAAGGGGATAATAATTTATAGAATAGACAGAAATTTTAAAGGATAATATGATTGTTTAAGTCAAAATACTGTCTCAAATGCATCATAATTTTTTATGAACAGTAAATACACTTTAATATATTTTAAAGGATATTGCAAACTAATTGAAACGTAGCTAAATAAAAATATGAATATTTAAAATTTAAGAAGTATATTATAATCGCACCTCTCATAGAAGACCGTCAGAATTTAGAAAACTTTTAGTTATTTAGCTATGTAAAATATGCCACGAATTTCCTACATTTTCGCCTGAAAACTTGGTCTAAGTCTGACGAGTGACGATGAAGTTGAAATTTCAAGGTTTATCGGTAAGATTTTGATTTTGTCTATATCCTAAATAAAAACTTGCCCAACTTCAATCTCAATTTTTTCAAAACTATAAATATTGAGATATGGCAGTCTTCTGTGAGTTGTGCGAAATTGAAAGTTGTAACTATATCTGCAATTGCAGCCAATAATGAAAATATTTCAAATATTTGGAATATTTTTTTTGATTTTTGAACATTTGTCTACATTTCAGACTACCAGCAGTAATCTAAATTATAATAATTATCTTTCTAAACACCAATAGTCTTTCTTCAATAACTCTTATGTGGTACAGGTAATTTTTAACGTAATTTTTTATTAGACAATTATGATGGTAATACAATTCAAACTTTACATAATGTTGTGCAATTTCCATTACTTCTCTAAATTTCCCATATCAGTTTTTTAAAAGTATAATTTTCCGCAATTCTCATTCAACAGTAATAAATCATAATAAATGTCAAAAAGGTATATCATTCAATACCATTAACTGAAATGAATTATCACATCTCTAGAAATATTAAATTTGCAATACAATATATAATCTTTTTTTTTTTATCAATCATTAAAAGAGATTATTTTAATCGATTTCTTTCTAAAAAATAAAATAAAAATCGATTAAAATAATCACTTTTAATGATTGATTTCATTTTCAAAAATTGTTATTATAGTAATTTTGAAATAGAATACTTTTAATTTCAATACAATTTATCAGAACCAATAATTTCATTTATAGATTTCTTAGAAACCAAAAAAAAACCATTAAACAATTCCACTTAAATATCACCGATAATGATTATTCTGTTTTTATTGATAATCGTATTGACAATTTTCTGGATATACGACAATATAACCTTTAGGATTTAATGGAAAAAAAAAAAATTGTGATGTCATTGATGTGTAAAAGAATTCAAGTTGGATAAGGTAAGTTTTAAAGTCATACCTTCTATCAAATAAGTACCATAATCAACTTTAATGGATTTAATCATTTATTTACATCGACATATCAATTTTCATTCTTTAAAATGTATTTTATACAATTGGAGCAATTAGAGGTTTTTATATGTTCATTTTTGGAGTGAACACTAAAAAAAAAAATTTTGAACATATCATTATAAAAGGTAAGAAAATTTAAGAGTCATTTGATGATGTGCAGAAGATTTTACAATTGTCAGATATATATTTTTTCTAGAGCCATAGATGATAAATGATTTTTATATAAATTATAAAATTTAAAGAAAGTGAAAATTTGATAGAAATTTCAATTAATTTGATTTTTTTAGTTGTTTTGAGTTCAATAAAAGTGATATTACCTGGCATTACATCTATTTTTAGACAATATTTTATTTTCAAAATGAAAATTCTTATAAAAATGCAATTGGGCTACAAAATATTAGCATTAAAAACCAAAAATATTGCAGAAATTGTAACACTTGCTCAATCTTACTATGGCTTGTATTCGGAAACTAAATAATATTAATGATATCTATTGATCGTTAGGTTGTAGTAATTGTAATAAATAAAAATACAACATTAAAAGTTAATTCAGCACACTTGTATGTGTGTCACTTTAAGTTTTAACAGTGTCAGACAATAATTTTTTTAAGAATTTTTTTTGGAGTTTTTTCTATCGTTAAAAAAATAATTTTTCTAAGCAGGAAAAGTATAAAAACTCAACTACAAAATTTAAATACTAAAAAATGGTACGATTTACACAACTCTCCCCTATTACTATATTTAGTCCTTCTTATTATGCTTCTTTGACCAAATCTTTGCACGAAAAATAAATACTATTTATGGGTCTCTTTGGTATTCACAATTTTTTTTACAGACCTATTAATATAATCATTTCGAAATTATGACTTCTTTTCCGTAAGACCTCTTCAAATCCTCTTAAATATTCTCCCATAAAAGAGATAAATTTAAAATAAAAATTGTTTTGCAGATGTTTTTAAATTTGCAATAAGTAAATAAAACTTCTTTTTTTTGCAAATGTTATTGGTCATAAATCCTGTAACACCTACCAAACAGGATTGACTACATAGATCCTTAACAAAAACATAAATACTTCAAATTGCCGCCAATATCAATTACAAAGAAAAACTTCTACTAAGATTAATTTAATTGTTCAAAATTATAAAATTAAATGAAGTATTTAAAGGACACAATTGCTTATAATTACAATCTTTATGACAATTTCATTAAGAAAATTTTTAAATCCTTACAAAAATTTTCTTTTTAAATCACTGAAAATTAAATATGAAAACAATTTTTAAATATCCTTTTTGGACTATATAAAAACTATTGTACGTTACATCTTCACAAAAAATACAAATACCATCTGACAAAAGATACCGTTGAGAAGGAAATAAAAAAAAAACTTATTTTAAAGCACGCGCAGGTGATACGGATATAAATATTCTTATGTATAAATGCAACAAGAAGTTATACCAGAAAAATGTGGTTCCACGGTAAGGATACGGTATCACACTTCAAGGATATGATGTTATGACTACTGAAAAGAAAAAAATTAAAATAAAGAAGAAGAAAAACTGATCTTTTAAACATGACGGATGACAAGCAGAAATCAGTTTTTCACTTTTACCTTTAATTTACATTTCAGAATTTTAACTTTTTTTTTAGGGATACGTCGAAATTAGGGAATAAATTTAAATGAAAAAAAAATGAAATATTCATTAAAATAGACTTTTTTCAACCGTGACTGACAAGAAAATGATGTCTTGGCATGGATGCATTCGTATAAAAATGTAAATTAAGATTAAATTCCCATATCAATAAACGGTTAAGGATACAAATTCATGCAACAATTTAAAAAATTAATTAATACTGTTCGGATTTAGTTTAAACAAAATATAATTTCATCCAAATATTTGTAAGAATATTTACTTTACTATAAACTTTGATAAATTGCGAGTAATTTATTTTAATTTCGTCCTTTTAATATTTTTTTTTGCAAAAAAAAAAATATATAGAATGTTATGCAAAAATGGATTTTTCTTGTAAATTTTGTTGTGTCCATCGGAAGAATAATTGCAAGCAATACGTCACTGGACAATGCAACTTAGTAATAGTTCATTCTGAAAAAAAAAATAAACACTTTTAATGCACAATTTTATCACTGTCATCCTTTTTCATGTCCTTAAACAGAGTTTATGTATATAATCCAGAGATAAATATATGTGAAGCTATTAAAGATCCTTTTAACTTAAGAACTTTTTTTTTTGATAAATTGATTTCCATTTTGTTGCCATTGCATTGATTTTTAGTCCAAAATTTATGCTAGGTAATTTTTTAACTTTAGTTTTAAGTAAAGTAAATTGTAAAATTTGGGCAGGATATTTTTTAATTTGTAATCCAAAAATTTGTGTTGTTGACAAAAATTTAAAAGATTGTGTTTATTCAGTTGCCGTGTCGGTTTTTTTTTTGGTAATTGTTTTATAATAAATGTATTTTTGAGTTTAAATTCTTATTGAAAATAAGGAACAACGTATTTCAGTACGGTAGACGAATTTATATACCAATATTTATTTTAACAAAAATTAGATATGGTCTTTTAGAATTACATATTTTATACTCAATTAAGATAAAAGCATAAGAAACGCGTAATAAAAAACTACTCACTTTCATACAACTTGAAATCAGTTCCGAAATGAGAAACATTTAGAAATAATTTTGTCTTTAAATTACGAACGAACGTAAACAAATATAAAGCCAAAAATGTTTAAATTTTAGTTCAGTTTGTCAAAAAAAATTGTTAGGCTTTAGTTCATTTAGGCCGTAGTTCGTAGAGCCCTCCTATAGTTCATGATAAATTCTGCTGAAATATAAGGAATTTCTAATCCTCTCACAAATAAATCTATTAATTTTTTATTGAACTAAATCTATTTATACAAAAACAAAAATTTGTTCACAATCTTGTTCGAAATTTTGCCATAAAAATAAACCCTTTTTATTCAAATTTTATAGCCCATAACTTCTTAAAATCCTAAATATAAAATATTTTCTAAACAAAATTTAATTTAAAACCAATAAATTTTATAATGTTTAAGACTGTAATGACATATTTTTTTTGTGTAACCCTAAATTGTCAGTTTGACAAAATGTCATACATAATTACTACGATAATGGAATACAAACGTGTCAAACATCTTTACTTTTTCTAGAGCTATAAATCCTGAATTTCGTATAAAGGTAAAAAATTAAATCAAATCAAATTTTCAAACCTTAAAATTTACATCCCTAATTATTAGTTTTGGTGTATAAAGGATTGCCGGGTATAACAAACACAACAATTGTCAATCTACAATTTCTTTATTTCTATTACAATTGTATACAAATAAATATAATTCTTTAGGACTATAAAACTTTCTAATCCCACTAGCAATAATATTTCCCTCAAAAAAAATATGAATCTTAATCAAATGGGATGTAATTTTCTTAAGGAAATGTTATTTTATTTTAGTGTAAGTTTCTTAAGCGTTTACATTTCCGCGAAAGGGTTGACAACGAATTATTAATTTTGTCAAAGAATACCAAAAAAAATGATACATAAACAATCCCTCCTTTTTGATAGTTTGACAGGAAAAAAAAACAAACAAATGGAAAAGCGACTTTTTAAATCAAGATAATTAATCTGTTTGTATTTATAATTTCTGCGGCGAATTCTAACCAACAATTATTTTTATTTTGGTTATTATTTTCCGCGTGTTATGGGAAGATGACAAGACAGATTATATTATTTACGAGAAAAAAATAATTTATTTAAATTATAAAAACTTTTTTAGTTCGTTAATATAAAATCAGTCTCATTCTCGTGCGACTATATTTCCCGCGCGATTTATTTCTATTGTTTTTCTTATGTTAAATTTGTTTTAAATTGTTTGTTTTGTGTACATAATTTTAATAACAATCCAACATAAAAAAAAAAGATGAAGAGATCAAAATTGTTTCCAAAACGGAAATAATTTTATTTTGGTTAAATGCGACACGGGACACAATAACATAAAGAAAATTTATGTATAAAAAAAAAATTAAATCTTTTAAATGTTTATATTATGGAACAGCATTAAAATGACCTGAACCTTTTATTATGTTACCAGTTTTATAGTTTGTTTAGCCACCAATTCAATGAATTTAAAGGGTTTTACATATTGTATGTTTGAGAATTTCCGAATTTATTTTTAATTTCTCATAAAATTTTTATGGAGTTTCTTTATCATTTGTTATTTTGAGTTCTGTGGAACCAAAACATGATATATAAATGTATGAGGTAAGTTCTGATTTCGATTGCCAAATATTTAATCTTCAAATTTACCAATCCATAACAAATTTTTATTTGGTATTTTATAAACCAGGGAAAAAATTGGTTGACTTTGGCAAAAGAATACAAATCAATATTCTCCACAAATTTTGATTTACGAAACTGCTATAAATCAAAAACTATCAAGAAAATAAAAAAATAATTCTAATCTCAATAGTTGAGCATTTCACAAGCATTTTATTTTCATGACAAGCTACCATCTAATATGTTTATGTAGATATCGTGTTTTGGCAAAGTTCCACAGAATATTTAAAATTCTGTAAGAAGGTTAATTAGTTCTATATCATATTCAGCACAGAAAACTCTCGACAGCCCTTTTATTTAAAGATAATTGCAATAATGCTGCTTAAAGAAAGTAAAACATTTACCAATTTTACTTTAAAAGGGATAATTAAAATTCGACAAATATATTTCATTTTTGCAGAAATACTTCGGTCGTTTTCCAATCAATTCGCACATCTCAGATCCACAAATCTAAATTAGTAAGAACATAACAACATTATCTTAAAATTTCACCACAATAAGCAGGATAGCTGCAGTGATCCGAACTGTTTTTTGTGCTGTTTTAAATATTTCTTTAATTTTATAATTTATTTTATCAAAAGAATCGATTAGGCAAACCTATAACCTACAATTATCTACTTAAAATTGTAAAGGAAACACCACAGGACATTTTTTGTAAATCTTTCTTTTCTCCAATAATTTTAGAAATTCTCTGTTAAGTATTGAATTTATGTTAAAGTCATTTTTCTTTATCCGAAAATTGTATGAGAATATTAATAATTTGAAGATTTAAAAGGATTTATCATCAATCCTTAATTTATTAGATGTCTGTTTTGAACGACGCTGATTCAAATCATACTTTCTGAATCAGAAATTTCCTTAGATTTTCTTTCAAATTTATAATTAAAATTATTATTAACCATATTACATAAATAATTAATTTTGTGGAAATGAAAGACTTTTTTAAGAAAAGAAAACAACCCGCCATAAATTAAATATTATTTTCATCTCAATCCTTGTTTTTTCCTTATTTAGCCCATTTTTTTAAAGCGATAATTTCACTTATTTCATGATGTGAAAAATTGTCATGGTCGATTAAATCAATATTCGGTAAGAATTGAATTTAAAAATGAAATTTTGCAATTATTTCAATTATGAACGAATTATAAATTCTCATAAAATTCATATTAATGACAATTTATTACGTTTTTAAAACCAAAAAAAAAAAAAATATTTGTCTACGTTGTAGACAAATCAATAAATATTAAAAGAAATTATAAAAAAGGACGAAATATTATTAAGATAGTTATAGGGGTAAATAAACAACTTTCCTCATTTCTAATATTTTCAGAATTGTCGCGGTTCGTTAACATTTTACTTTATTGTCATAATTCATAAATGTGTTTTTTTTTTTACCTTTTCATTTTGTAGAAAAATATATTTCTTGTAATTCTATTGTGTGTGGTAATCGATGGGTTAGTTCCGCTAATAATTTGACTGAATAAATTGACTATAAAATAGAATTTTCCTGCCTGGAGATTGTAATAAATTTTTAAGAAATAATAGAAACCAATTTTATTTTATTTTGAAAATTTATTTTAATTTGTACTTTTTGTGATGAACAATTTATTTGTCACCGAAATCTTTAATTCTATTTTTCTTAAATAGTTGTGAAAATTTAGGATATTTTTAGGAAGACCCCGGATAATAATACGTTTTATACTTTTAGTGCTGAAATATTTTCAATAAATTAAACTTTCTTATGCTTACATAGTTTTATTAACTTTGTTTACAAATCCATTACCTAATTTACTTCAGCAAAACTTTTAAATATTTATCAGAACTACTTTAAAATATATTGTCATTATCATATTTTCCAATTTAATAGATTTTTTCGATGTTCTGTCAAATTTTAATCAATTTTCAATTATAAATAAATAAATAGATTTTCAAAACATGCCACCAAAGAAAAATACAAATGTAATTTGTGAAACTTTAGGACCAAAAACTTTTACATTTGGAAATGGTGATAAATATGTAGGACAATATATAATTGATCAAAATAATAATGAAATTTTTCGTCATGGTTATGGTACTTATGAAAGTATAAAAGGTTTAAAAGTATCTGGTGATTGGATAAAAGATAAAATTAGTGCTGAAGTTCAAATTGAATATCGTAATCAAATGATATATAAAGGATTTTTATCTAAAAGTATGTCATATACTGTTGGTGAAGTAAATTTTTTTGATGGTTCAAATTTATCTGGTGATTTTAAGAAAAATTTTGAAAATCAACGAATTGATGGTGTCAAATTTACTGATCCAAATGGTAAAATATGGAATCATTCAATAAATGAAGAAAATGAAATTTTATTAGAATTTGATTGGAAACAAGATCTATTAAATTGTGAAATGCCATGTGATAAATTACCATGTGATAATTTAGAGCCACCATGTAAATTAATAAATTAAATAAATAATTTTAATAAATGAGTTTCTTTAATAACGTTTTCTAACAGCAAGTTTATGGAGGCGTTAGATTGTACCTTAAAAAATATGTACTTAGACTGAGATTTTTTAAAAATTATTTCAGACCGATGATAAATTGAAATTATAAATAAAATATTCAATAAACTATAGCACAATAATGTTACCAAAGTAGTCTAAATTAACCATGAAACTTAATGTAGTTTATTGATCACAATATCTATTGGCACTGAATCGAAATTGTAAAAAAATACTACAGAATTATTTATTACTATACCACCCATTTGATTCTAATTTCCATATTTATTAAAAACAAATCCTTGATAATTTTTTTTTTTTTTAAACATAATTCAAACCATAATCCTTAACCTCATGCCAACCAAAACAAAAAATTATTAAAATAATAATTCATTTTTTATTTCCTTCACCCTCTGGCAATAAAAAAAAAATCAAAAAAAAAAAGAATTTTTATCAAAAGAATATTTTAGTCCTGAGACTTACTGAATCCAATACAAATTCAATCATAAAAAAAAATTGAAATTTTTATCTGTATAAAGATTTAAAAGGATTACACAAGATTTCAAATATTTCCTATACATTAAAATAAGTACTTTCTTTATATATCCTTACAGGAATTCCTTTGCATTCAAACTAAAGAAAATAATATAAATAAAAATTATGAAAATCGAATTATGACAAGACTGAATAAAATAAAAATTATACCCTCGTCCTTATTTTATAAAAACTGAATATTTTGTATCAGGAAACTTTCTTTTTGAATTAAAACTCATTTTTTTTTTTTGTAATGAATTTTAATTACATAAATAAATTTTATCCAAAATTAATTTTTTTCATTAAAAGGGATGCAATTATGTAACAATTTCCAAATATATATCCTTAAAAGATTTTTTTCCGATTTAAAAATTCATTTTGAAATGAAAGAGAAAACTTAGGGGAATTATACGTTCTTAAGGATTTACAAAAAAAAAATCTTTAAATAGGATAAGAAAGGGTTAAGAAAGAATGAAACATCGCGAAGGATATCGTGATGTTCATTTTTTATTTTTTCTTTAGAAAAATTACTACTTTTTAATTTTATCAAAACATTAAACAAAAAAAATAAAAATAAAAATTTGATACTTAAAGTATCGTCTTAAATTTCATCCTTGTTCTTTATAGAAAATTAACTATAAAATGAAGTTAACTAATTATCCTTGTTTAATCAAATGTAAACGTATAGTGTACACTGCAGAAAAGTGATACAATTACTTTATTTTTTACTATAAAGATCCTTTTAACTTGCAAGAAATTTTGAATTAAAAAATGAAACTGTTTTTTTTTATATATTTAATAAAATTATTCAAGTGGAAAATTTGAATACAAGGTTTTTGCTCTTTTTCCAGTTAGGATAACGAGTCATTTTCCAGAACAGATATATACTATGTATAAATAGAAATTTCATAATTTTAAAGATTTTTTGATAAAGGTCATATATATATATAGAAAAATTAGCTGTCATGTTTTAAAAGAAACATTTTTGTTAAAAGAAAATTTAAAAGGAACAACAAAAAATAAACCATTTCAAGATGCACCATTGTCAATTTTAGTCCTTTCTGTTCAAAATTTATTATACAATAAAATAAAATTTTCTATTTTTCATTATACAGGAGAAAGGATATTTTCATGTTTGTCTATTTTCTTTTGAATTGATAAAAAGGAAAGGTCAGTTTTGTTGATTTGTTGTCTAAGAATGACATATTAACTCTTCCTTTTTTTTTTGGTTGTTTATTTTTTTTTTTTTTATATATTTTTTTGTATGTTTTTATTTATGTTTTGAATGGATCTTGTACTGTAGTTGTCAAAACATATGATGTGGGTCAAATGCAGTTAAGCTATTTGTTTATTTAGATCTAAAACTAGATCATTTATATAGTTAGTATCGATTTAATGGATGAGCGAGTTTTGTCGACCGTGTAAAAAGGGTAATAAAAACGTGAGAATTTATATTAAAAATACAAATTTCTTAATTATATTTAGCTTTTAATAGTTTTATAATTTAATAGAGAAAATGTTTGTAATTTTAATTTTATAATCAATTTTCATTTGACCTTTTTCAGCAAGAATACTAAAATACTTATTGTAGTATAGATTATCTCCTCTACTATCTGTTAGCAACAAAAATGCATCTGTTAACTTAGAAAAAAAAATGCATTAGAAAATAGAAAATATATTTTCACGCTGCATATAATCATAAAAAAAAACTACACAAACTATTTATTATCAGAATATATGCAAAGCAATACCAACAAAAAAAAAAGGATAAAGGCCACCCGTGGATATCATCTCCTGGTTTTATAATATTATGATATTTTGGTATTAAATCCGAGATAATAATTTTACTAGGGTACAATATCAGAATTAACTCTTCTGAACTTTGATTTTTGAACAGTACATAAACTTAATTTTTATCCTCCGTTAGTTATATAGCATAATAATTATAATTTGCTGATGCTGCTGTTTTCAACAATTTAAAATGTGTGCTGCCAACCGAAAGATTTTCTTTCCTTGTATCCTGCTGGTTTTTTTTTTTTTTTTAAATGATGTTTAGTGTCAGAAAACAATTCCAATACGGAATATTAATGATGATTTATTATTGGATTATAGGAGAAGGACAGTATTTTTTTTTTGGTTTATATAGAATTGTGTTCATATTGAAAATTTTAATTAAGACATCCACCAGAAGAATATTTAAAAAATTGTTTTGACACTATGATAATAGAACAATATTTTGAATAATTTCGATTATATTTCAAATTGCAAAAAATATTATAAATTGATTACACTGTGGATCCTGGAGCCTTTTACTTTGTAACTGAATATTAGTGATTTCAAATATTAATAAAATTAGAGAATGTGATAATTTGTATAATTTTCAAATGCTTTTGCGATTGATTTATCATAGAAAATCCTGTATTAATGTTTTCAATGCGATGCGAGGTTTTGTATAATAATTTGTTTATATTTAAAATTTTCCACCAAATTAAACACTTAAAAAAAATCGTATTTATTCTAAACAAATTATTCAGAAATTTATAAAGAAGATAATATTTGCCAAAAATTAAATACCCTTTAAAAAATCTTCTTATTTAAACCATGCAGAAAAATTAATTCAAAGTCAAATTGTATTTTTTAAAAAATTTCTCAGCTCAAAATTTACAAGATACAAATCTTTAAAAAACAAGTTATCAATAATTTATACCAGCAAAACAAATAATCGTCCTTTTTATAAGCCTTCTAAGAAAGATTTAAGAGCGCGCTAATAGACTCGAGGGCATATAAACAAATTGTTAATTTATATCCTTAATTTTGCTTTATTATAAAATCTTTTTTAAAATTCGCATCCAACAAAACAAAAATAGTTGGTGATAAGATCTACTTTTTTTAGGTTCAATTTTTGCAACTAATAAAAAGGATATTTTTACCATACCAAATTATTTATTTTTACAAATAAAATGGACTGATTTTCTCAAAACTAGAGTTACGCGCGTTCATCTGATTCTTGTACAAAAGCCATACGAAAAAAAAAATCACATTTCAAACCTGATTTTTTGCAAATAGAATTTGAACTTGATTAGCAGGATTTCCATTTTTAATGTATTTTTCGCGTGTACATAAATTTACAAAAGGATACATAAAAATTATTGCATATTTATTTAAATTTGTTTGTGTTCGAGGAGTGATCAAATACATTTTTTAAGGATCTTGAGATATTTTGAAATTCAAATGTTATCCATCCTCGTTAACAAGATGGGCAAGGACTTTTTCAAGATATTTGTGTGTTTTTTTCTGTTTGATGCAAAGAAAGTCAAATTTATTGAAATTGTAACACAGTCGCGATTTATTTTGTATGACATGGAATGAAAAATTTATGATTGGAGGCTGGATTATGAATATTTTAAATGAATATATTTCAGATAATTTTGTTTAAGGATATGATACTATTGCTAACTGCAATCAACCAATATTGTTTCGAAAAAAAAAGAACTTAAATTGCAGAAATTTTTTTTAAAAATGGAATCTTCAACAAATTCTAGTTCTGAAGTAATGGTTCATTTGAGAAGTATATTTTTAGTTAGAAAAAAAATGTCAAACCTGATTTACTGTACAAAGAAAAAAATTTAAATGGCGGGCTCTCGCATGTTGCAATTTTCTGTTTTAAAATTTAAATAATATCTAGATAAATGATTACTTAAAATGAGGAGATTACCAAATTACCTAGCCAACATCTTATTGCAATTTTTATATTGATTATTTTAAATTCAATATATTCATGTTTTTTAAGTCTAAAACATTTGAATGTATAATTTTTTTTGCAAATATTTAATAACCGTATAAAGTAGTAGTTAAGGACTATCTATCTCTACACACTTCATAAATAACTTCATATAATTCTCTAAAAATTTGCAATATGTATTAATTCAACGTGTAGAATTCCTACTTCAAAATTAATGTCCCGCATCCTTCACACATTATTTTTTTTAGTAATAAATACATTGTGCACTTTATAATACCAGCGCAATTAAAACTGTTCAAGTCATTTATTTAGTCCTTAGACAAAAATTGTCATTAAGAGGTGATAATAACAAAAATTACTTTTTGGCGCGAAATTAATGTATTTTTTTATGTTAAACATTGTTTTTCACCCAAATAGAATATAATGTCCTGGATAATGTTGAAAGTCTTTATGGTCCTTAGACAACGACTTAATGATGTGTTTAATATGATTACATAATCGATCATTTTTGCACATTAAAAACAGGGAAAATTTACTAGACATGGCAAAAATATGTACACATACATTATTTACAACAACAACAAAACCACAATTATGACAGAAATGATTTTTCCTCAGAAAGTCTCATTATATTTTTTTCTACCCTGAAAAATTTAACAAAATTTTCTGTCCATTAAGTATTTTAACACAAAATACGAATTATTTGGTTAATCGAATTAGATTAATGATAAAATTATTGTCCGTTTATAGACAATAATAATCTTAGATACAAAATTAAATTAATTACAATTTGATATTTTGTTGCTTAATATACTGAATATTTATTTTTCCGAATCATTGAATTATTTAGGGGGAAAAAAGAAATCATTATTTGGGCAGAAAAATATATATATTCTTTATCAGATAAAATTACATATGGGATAGTAAAATGTCAAATAAAATATAAACGTTTTTTGACGCTAATATTTAAATTTTATTTCATATTTAACTCAGCCATAAATAAGTAAAATGTAAAACATATTTTAATTTTCTTATTAAATTTATTAATTTAAAAACATTTAAACAAAAATTCCAGTTGTATGTAAATTTTCACATCGATTTATTACAAATTTTCCCTTTTTAATCTGTGAAAAACCACTCGACTTTTTCTACAAAAATTGAAATTGACTCTACACTTGTGAAAATATTTACGAATCGGACTTCAGTATCATCAGTTGCAACAAACACTTAACCAAGCAAAAAAAAAACGATAATTGTTTATCACCCCTCACTGATACAGATTTGAACACTTCTATGCCATTACACAAAAAGAATTTACAAAAACCAAAAAAAAGTATCAACTTTGATGAGTCATCACCATTAAAGGTGACCATCCCTTATAATACAATTTCAATTTACCCTCCACAACACAAACTGATTCATTCTTCTAAATAACGTTGAATGGAAAATTAATGAAAATTTCAAAGGTTTGTTTGACATTTTTTTTCTTGTAATGCAAACGCAATTTTAGTCAGACACCATTTTCATTAAAATATTTGGTACTGAAAACTAGGATCATCCCTTTAAATGAAATTTTGTGATGCATTTTTTACCCTCGAATTTTAGGTAAAATACAATTTTTGTCTAAATTTAAGGCAAGTTACAATGTGGAGATAGATAAGGTGGAAGGTGGAGATACAAAAATAATGCTGTCAACTGGTAAATAAAATTAAAATATATCATAATAAAAAATATTATATGTTTGAGTTAACAACTCTGTTTCAATTTCAATCATAATTTATAATTTTAGGTAAAGATAAAATTTTAAAGATATCCTTTCACTTAAATTATATAAATCAGTATTTTCGTATTTATTGTGTCCCCAAACTTCAAATTTTCATATTTCAGACTACAAAATTGAAGGTGATTTTATGAAAATTGTATACCCTTAAATTAAAATGACGTATGTCTGGTAAATTAATGTGTAATATATTTTCTTGTATATTCTCTTGAGGACTAAAAAGGAATCTTAATATATATGTAATTATTATTACGTTCATGAAAAGGATTTTGGATGATAATAATTTATACATAAGATCCTGGGAGTGGTACGTAAATAAAGTTCAAGGGATAATTTGAAAAGAAAATTTAGGGAGATTTTTGTAGCTTTAATTAAAAATTTCTGTTAATAAAACGCACAAAAAAGGATTTATGTAACTTATTCAAATTTTGGATTGGCTTAAGGTTCTACATGATATTAGTGAGTTCGAGTTTCTGGAAGCGGCTCCCATACGAAATATGAAAAAAATAAATAAAAAATAATTTTTAAAAAATTAATTAAATTTTTTGAATTTTCATTTTATGGCAGAGATTTTTCTTTCCACGATTTTATTGAAAAGTGTCCCCGAAATTAGGAAAATTGGGTAACATTTTTTGAATATTTAAGAAAATTTCAGGATTTTTGCTCTAGCGTTGATCGCGGAAAATTTTTGAAAATATTTTATAAAAAAGCGAAAAATGTATTAAGCAATGAAAATAAAAAAATATGAAGAAACTTTCATTTTCTTCATATTTTTTTTTTATTTTATTTTACATTTTTATGCAATTTCAGTGGAGCGATTAAAAGCGCCATCTTCATATTCAATTGAAAACTTTGGAATATCTCGATAATATTATTTCCTTGATTGTATTCCTATTTTAAAACCAGAAGGAAATATTGAAGGTACAAACCAAACCGTATCAAAGTTGAATGGGTTTGAAGTTCCGGTAAAGTAATTTTTGAAAGATTGTTATCTTCACTAGACTGAAATTCCCTATATTCGTTCTAGTGAAAATGATTCAAGTCTAAACTAAAATCTGTACAAAAATTATGTAAAATTTCTGCAAAACTGTAATTTTTATTTAAATTGTTATAAAGTGTAACACTTGAGAAATCAGCGGAGAAAAATGTATTGAAATAAGTACCCAAAAAAAAAAATATAACAATGATTAAATAATTAAAAATGTTGAAGTACAAAATTTGATTTATTAAAAAATATGAGGAAAGAAGTGGTCATAAAATGCAAATTGAAAACTCTCCACTGAAATATTAAAATGGAAAAATAACCGCTCCGAAATCAAGAAACTGTTATAAAATTACAAAATTGAATATCCAAAAAAACGGAAATGGTATGAAAAATCAAATATTATGAGTGAAAACTGATTATTCATGAGAATTCCAGTGAAAATTACATTTAAAACCAAAATATTCACAATTACCTCTTATATACATTAATTCTTCAATTTGTTTTAACTGACCGCCCATAAAATCCCCTTCACGGTAAACTTTTTTTCTCATTAATTGCCAATGACTCACAACAATTTAAACTTAAACCAGAAGAAAATTGAATTGAAAAAAAGTTTGTCTTCAATATGAACGACAAACTTTGATATTTTCATCCCTTCATTATTTTTGCTGGACTTTATATATTTTTTTTGTACGATTTTTTACCCCAGAAAACATGAATTTATTTGAATTTATTTATTGATTTGATAAAAAGAAACAATTGAAACTACTAAGGTACACCAACTTCAGACAAACTGCTTATAAGTTTTTATTAGTCTGGGATTTTTGAATATTTAAAAGTGCTCTAAGTGAAAAAATAAATTTATCAATAAATTTTTTTTAAAGTTTTTAAAATACTCATAAAAAATATTTTTAGTATGATAATTTTCGTAAAAAGAGTTTAAAAGGTTTTCAGAAAACCACAGTCAAACTAGGTAATTCAAAAAAAAGGTCTACCTAATAATTTGAATAAACTGAAAATTCCTCACATCTAAGAATTAGAATTCCAAAAACAATAAGTCCACATATTTGGAAAAATTAGAAAATCCAAGAATATTTTAATAAGGATAATACCTTGCAGGCTATACTCTTAAAAAAATTTTTCAAATAAATATTGATCGCCCCCTGCTTTTCATTTCGAACTAACCAAACTTCAAAACTTTCATTTTCTTCATATTTTTTTTTTAATCTGTGTACTGTATTTTAGAAGCAAACTTTTTGAATACATATACATAATAATTTAAGGACCTTTCTAAAAAAAATTTGTATTATAAATTTTGAAAAGAATTGAGGGTTGCATAACAAATTTTCTTTTCTGTTTTTTGTTGTTGTTGTTAAACAAAGTTTAAAAGGAAACAGGAAAATATGGAAAGGTAAACTAGGAAATTTATCGTCTGGTTTGTTTATTTAGGCATTTACAATTTATATTAAGGTTCTTATTAAGTATGACATTTTTTTTTTCTTTTGTTAAAAAAGGTTTATGAAAATTTTTTTAGATTTGGAAAGATTATGAATATGGGAAAATTATGAATTGTATAAAATTTTCTAATAAAAGTTTTCATGGTTAAAAAGGTTTCTAAATTTTATAATAGTTTAAATTAAATTTAGAATAAATTTTACAACCTTAAACTGATAAAATTATGAATTAAAAGGATAAAAGGACCTTCGAGAAATAGGTTAAATTTAATATTTCGTATATAAATTTTACAACATATATATTTAACAATTTAGTTATTAACCACATAATTTGCAATATTTGATAAGTGAAAATTGAATAACTGTCTCGAAAATCATAATACATACAAATTTTAAAGACCAATAGTCAAAAGCATAATAAAATAATCTTAATAAAATAATAAATCACTTCAAGAATTCCTTTAATTTTACTCTCGAACAGATTGATGATTTATATTAGGTAGAAAAAATAAATTGAAAATTTTCATTTAAAGTACCACGGAAAACGGATATGAAACTATATTAATTTGACATTTAATATAATTTTTCATTTCCAATAAAAAAATCAAAATTAGTTTTTCTTATCAATATTTTCAATAACGTAAATTCAATATTCAGAAAATTGAATTATTTTATAAAAAATTTTTAAAATAGAAAATTCACTTATTGCATATTTCCACCTGGCAATAAATGTTAAGAAATCAAATATTTTCGAAAAAAGGATATAAATGGAAATCAATTTTATACTTCAAACAATAGAAATTTTGCTCGTGTAATGAATTATGAATTATTAAAATTGGAAAATTCACAAATGGCAAAGTGCTGACACAAAACATATTATAAATTTTAATAAAAAAATTTTAAGTCACGGCAAATTGAAAATTATCCTAGTCTGTGAATGTTATTTATTGGTTTTTATAGGTAAATATCGTTATAAAGATTTTCCTGAATTATGTACACTGTCAGAAATATTTCAGTTTAACAATTTTAATCGAATTTTAATCCATATTTAAGAGAATTTAAACCTAAAATTAAAACTAAAAGATCAACAAAAAATAATAAATTAATTGTTATGATTTTTCCTTTTAAAAATACCACCCTTCTAAAAATCTTTATACTTTTTGTCTTTATAATCTTAATTTATCTTCATTTTAAAAAAAACATAGCAATGTAAATTTTTCCATTGTTTCCCAACAACAAAAAAATACATAAACATATTTTTTAGCTTTTTATGGAAAATATATAATGTTTTTTTTTTTTTATAAGAAAACACTTTTTTTTTGGGTTTGTTTTGTGGTAATGACGTAATTAACGCGAACTTTATATAATATGCTTTTCCTATGTTTTATATACATATTAAAGGATACAATACAAAAAGGATATATTATACACGTTTATTATCTACTAATAATAAGGAAAATGAATATAATAATTTTTGTGGTGTAATGTTATTAAAAATTCAAAAAATAACCAAGGGAAAAAACTAATAAGTAACTATAGGAATGAATATCCTGTATTTTACCTTTAAGCACGACAAAAATATTTATATAAATTAATGAAGTACGATGTATAAAGAAAGGATATAAAGGATACAAAAGGTATATTATTTAAGAGAAATAATAAGAAAATGTAAATTATTAATAATTAAAATATAATTATATGACATTTTCCCATTATCTTTTAAATATCTGCAAAGGTTGGATAAAACAAGTATAATTTTTCCGAACGGATGATAATAGATGAATTTAAAAATTAATGAGATTCGAAATATAAAATATTGAACTAAAGAATTTTTGAAATAATGTAGGTATGCATAAAAATTCTGCGAAATTTTCTATAAAATTAATTTCTTATAAATCTTAAAGAAAATGTTGGAGAGCTCTTAATCTAAAATAGTGAAAAACAATATGAAACACATTTTCACAATAAGATCATACAGAAAACATCCTTCTTTTTAACATATCCTTTTAAATAAACCCAAAATTATTCTCAAGGGTTTTTTTGTAGTGTAAATTGCCTTTTTATATATCCTGTTGGTTGACGACCTGCAGAGTAATTTTCAAAATATAGAAAGGAAAAATTGTTTTCACCCCAAATAAAAATTTATTTTATATACTTTACTCATCAGTATTGAGTATTGTTTATCAAATGTTTTCACTAAAAAAAAAAAGTTATAATAATTTGATTTATTTTCCAAATTTTTGTAGATTACAATTTTTTTTTGTTAAGTTCAATTGATTTAGAAATATATTCAAGATGGTGTGGCCTTTGGTTTTTTATTGAATAAAATTATATTACATTTATGGTCAGTTGGGAGGTTTGGGAAATAATGGAAGTATACCAACAAGAATGAAAAATTAGAAGGATTTAGAAGAGTTTTACCACGTCTTGTGTAATAACCTAAATGAATTTAAAAGTTTTGTCCTTCGTCCTTTAATTTAACTACTACAAGCTTCCTAAGGAAAATGTTCTCATTATTTGGCTATAAATACAACAAGCAAAAGAAACAACAGAATTAATTATAATCAACCGCCTTTTTGTTTTAATTATTAATTAAATTAAGTTAAAATATAATAATATGTTTACAAAATTTGCAAATTATGAGACAAGAGGCCTTAAAGATCTGATAATTGGAAAACCCAATGTTTTCCTAAAATTTGGCACAAATTTATTGGATGCTAGACTAATTAATTCATATAGACCTTAGAAAATTATTATGACCAGCGGTGGCTTAGTGGTAGTGTACTAAGTTGTGGTTACTGGGTTCTACTCTAATCTGAGGTATTTAATATTGGTCTAATTTACTCAGCTGGAAATGGGTACCAGGAAAAATATCACAATAAAATGTAGTTTAAATAAAAATATCAAGATAACATTTAGTTTGAAAATGCTAATTTTATACTTGAGTTGAGGCCATATGCTTGAGGCCAAATGCTAATTTTGTACTGTATTAAATATTTTAGTTTCTAAGACAAGTTATTTTAATATACGGTATTCTAATAAATATTTTTACTAATACATATATGTACTATTATTTTATCAGCCTGTTTAAGTTAAAACATTCTCCTTAAACTGTTTCAGTTTAAATAATTCATTTTAATCCTTAATCACACATCGTTGTTTTTCTAATTTAAAATATTTTCCAGACTAAATTTTGTGGCTAAAGATTAAAATCTTTTCATATTTTAAGTATTTGTTTTTGGAAATTTATACGTGAATTATTTAAATAATGATATTCATAACATATACAAATAATAATTTTCATTTTATGATAAGGACGAACATTTAATTTGGTTTTTTGAAGTTTTATTTTTAACAAAAAAAAAAAAATTAAAGCAAAGATCGTTAAAAAAAGAAGGTTTTCTTTTTGTAAGGATAAAATTTTTATTAAGAATTTTCTTCTATTTTAAATTCAAGGAAAAGTTATTCAAAAAACTTTTAAACTTTTGATATTTAAAGGGGAGGAAAAGTTAATTTGACTTTGAGAAATTTTCGAAAATAAAACATGAAAAGCAAGCAAAAAAAAAATTTAAATAAATTTTCCAATCTTTTAAGAATATATTTTTTCTCTTTTATTTACATTAATTACGTAAATTCGTTGTTCTTTAATATCCTGCTGGTTGAGCAAGAAGCTGATTTTTCGTAACTTAGCCAAAAAAAAAAAGTTTTTAAATTTAACCTAAATTTAAAATTTTTTTTTTATGGTTTTACATCCTGAAGTATGAAAGTTTAAGATTTAGAATTTGCATGTAATATATCTGGATTATATAAATTTAATTTTTGAACTTTCGATTTTTAACTGCTGGGAAATTTATTTAATTTTTTTCGAAGTTTCAATTTTGTTGTATTTATATCAAAGAACTTTTCTTTATTTAAATAAATAGAATTTTTTTTTGGAGAAAATCTAATTGAAATTTACAAGTTTCTATTTTGTATTGCTTAAATACAAAAAAACAATTTTTTAATTAATTCGGAAAATGAAGAAAGTTTCTTAATTCACAAGCATAATAAAATTTGGAGGACATTTGTTTAATTTAAATAAGTACAAATTGATTGCATTTGATAATTGTACTATACAGCATAAGTAAAATGAAAATTTATAAACTATTTAACAAAATCTAAAAGGTATTTTATAAAGAGAAATTTAAATATAATTAAATTTTCATTAAGGAAAGAGTTTTTCTCTTTTGTTAAGAACATTTTTTTAATTAAGTTCAAATGTCTTTGGCAAGAAAATCAGTTTATCTATTTAATTAAATTGCATTATTTATACTCCTTTCACTATTTTGTAATAAGGAAATATAATTACTAAGGAAATTCAATATTAGTTAGGAGTTTAAAAGTTAATTAATTTCCTGACGTCTTATAGTCAATAATTACAATTTTTCGGTTCATAATTAAAATATATTTTAATCAACTATTTTACCTTTCAAATTTATTGATTTTAGGAAATTCCGAGTTATTATAGAATTAATTAAAATTATTTAATTTAACCCGATTTATACTTTCAGATATTTTTTTGCAGAAATATTTTAAATTTTAAAACCAATTTACAAAAATTTAAATTTACAAAATCAGTAAATTAATAATTAAATCATGTAATTTATTAAAATTTAATCTACTTTAGAAAAGTTTGTTTGAAAATTGCAATTTATAAACATTATTGTCCTTTATGTCCTAGACTTAGTTTTTAATAATATATATTTGAAAAAAAAAATTACTACGACGACAATTTCAGTGATAGCAAAATTGATCGTTTTTTTATTAAATAAAGTGTACCTGTAGACCAGTATTTTGAAGACCAGTACACTTAAGAAAAATAACTAGACTTAAGAAATCTCCAGAAATTGACTCGTGATATAGTAAACAAACAACAAGGACAATTGGAATTAACATTAACAAACGTTTACATGTAATTAACAAAAATTTGCTAAATTTAAAAATAAATAATTTGCTGGCACTGTCAGTGTTTTAATTATTAGTAATAATTTTATAATTAAGACAGTGTCACTACACAAGTGTAACTAAATAAAAACTCCTATGGTGACATAATCCTTCATATAAATTTTATGTCATGTCATCTAAATGTAGTCGTTTTTCTCAACTTTTCTATGATTAAATCGCAAATATCGATTATATCGTCCTTGTATTATAATTATTGTTAAATTTATCGAGAATCAGAATATAAAAATGATAATTTTATGGATTATTCTAAGGATTCACAATATTTTTCGCTTTAAACACAGAAAAATATCAATTTTATTTATAAAATTACTTTTTTGTTAAACCTTTCTATACTTAATTGTGAATTGTGCAGATAGACAAAGACAAAGTCCTTCGGGGATATAAAACATCTGTGGAATTCAAAGAAAAATTCAAATTTCTACAATAAGTATTTTTATACATAAAATTTATGAGGGCGATAACAAAGATAATTTGTCATTAGAATTACGTTTCATTAAACTGAAAATGTTAGCATCGATGTAACTAAGAAATTTTCTATCCTGTCTAAAAACTTATATTATAAAGTAAATTTGTCATTACAAAAGTGAGAAAAAACTGTATTCGACAGTAATAAAAATCAATAACATAAAATGACACATTCTGCTATTAATAAAAATTGTTATGATTTTTTATAGAAATATTCTGCTATAATTTTCTATTTATTTTTATTTTTCATATTATTTTTTTCTAATTTTTATTTACGCAGGTCCTTAAAGGCACACATATGAGATGAAAAATTGTAATGTGAAAAAATAATCTTATCATTATTCTGTGCTAAGAAATTTTCAATAGACCACAGATGTTGACTCAACTGTGCACAGTACGATATTGAATATACTCTGTAATGATTTTCTTTTTATTATATTTTTATTTTATTGTGGAAGTTTGTCGACGAAAACTCAGAAGGTCATATTAAATAGAAAAAAATTAACTTAATTTAAAATTAATATACTAAATATTGAATTCAAATTTAATCTCTTCCCAGAATATTTCTCAAAAATATTATTTAAACATAAAGTTTTTACCTGAAATTGCGTCATAATGTTCAGTATTATATAATTTTTGAATAATGATCATAAAAATAATTGATTGTTAATATAATTTATTTTAATCAGTTTTAAATTACATAAAAACCATTAGCAACAAATCAAAAAGGATAATTCAAATTTTTCATATAAATTTTAAGTAAATAATTATTTCGAAAAATGATTACCAAAAACTTTAATTTGCCATAATTTAAAGTTGAAGAATTTTGAATAGTGTATTCTAGCTAAAGACATATAAATTTATTGTTCTGAAGCTTGTCAGCTAAAAATTCTCAAATTAGCCTGATTTTATTTAATTTTCTTTTTCAAATCAGCTTGCATATAAAATATTGTCAATGACAAAATTCCAATTAAAACAAAAATTTGAAAATAAACTGAATAAGTTTGCCAAAAAAAAATTGAAATTTATATTCTAATTGATTTTATTTAATACCAATTACCTTTAATACCCTTTACATAAGTATCCAAAATTCATAGACAAATTATTGAACAACTTAAATTCCTTAAGTAATTGTTAATATTATACGTCATATACGTAACGTATTTTCTGAAAAATATATGTATATTATTTTTTCTCCCCTTTATTATCAAAGTAGGTACGTACTTCAAGAAAATATCATATTTTTTATTTCATAAAAAAAAATACACCACTAAAGAAAATATGTTTATTTGTTTATTTTATGGAAAACAATTTTTTTTTTTGTGATGTTTTGTGGAAATTTTCTCATCCTAAAATTTTACCCTATTTTTCAGATTCCATCATATCCGTAAATTTCTATTTATGTGTCATATGATTGGAACAAAAAAAAAAACACCGAACCAGTGACAGAAATGAGAAAAAAAAGGGTAAATAAAAAAAGATATATAAATTATATACACAATACGAAAATAAACTGCGGAATAATGTCATATGTGAATAAAATGTGGTGTGTAGCAAGTGTTATTTAAAGATATTTGTTAGAAAAATTTATAAAAAAAAAATGTGTGAAAGAAATTTTTTTTTTATAAAACTTAAATATTGTTGTTTCGTTTTCATTTGGAAATAATATTTGTACAAGTTTTTGAAAATTAATTTAAAATATAATTATTATTTTTAAAGGGATGTAATAAATAATGAAATCTAGAAAAGAATCTACAGACTAGTGACAGTATTTAAATATGAATCTTGGATAATTTAAGCTGCTATGCAAAAGTCTGTGAATCTTCAAAAAAAAGATCTTAGGAGAATTTTTGGGCATGTAAAACAAAATCAAAAATGGCGTATTAGTTCATAGAGAAAATGAATAGATCAGACATAGTAAAATTTGTACAAAAAAAAAAGATTTCCAGAAATTTCGATGACTAGTTTTCTAAAAGAAATTTAATAATGATGCTTACCATATCCAAGAAAAGTTAAATTTAATGTTAAGTTGAACTTACCTAGAAAGATAGAAAGAAATAAAAATTAGATTTTAAAATAAAAGTACACAAAAATCAAAATATTTCATATAAAAATTGCATATATTTAGGGGTCATATTCAAAATATATATGATAAATAAATATGTAATTCACTAAAATTTCTACCACATAAATTAACATCCTTTTTTATAATAAAAAACTTCATAAATATTTCATTTTGTTATTATGAGAATAATTATTTCCTCATTCCATAAAACACCAACTTAACGAAAGCCACAATACAATTTAATTTCTAATTGTCTACTTGTATTCAAAATTTTGGTAAATTTAAGTAATTAAGCTCAATTGTTTGCTCTTCAATGGGTGAGTATTTGTAAATATTTAAAAATGTTGTATTTTCAATGACACTGAGGCCATATATCATTTTCTATTTGTTCAATAAATTTAATTTTCAGGAATTAAAAATTATATATTTGTGGAAAATATTTAATTGTTTGTTGAAAGGATTCGGAAAATTCATATTTTCATTGTTTTATATTATAACAACAGTTCAAATAAATTGAAAATTTTACGAAAAAGTTTCATTTTAATTTATTTATTTAAGAAATTTTGTGTTGAGAATTGATATTATGTGAATGTGGATATTGAAAAATCGATACTTCTTTAATTTTGTAATAGTGACATTCCTCTTGACTTCATTTTGAGTAAATAATACAATCGACACGTTCACAGTTTCTTTTCCAAAAAAAAAAATTAATTAATTTATGGGCCAGAAACGTTTCCAACAATTCTGTAGACAATTTTCTTCCTATAAAGTCACATTATGACTTTGTAACTAATAAACAGAATTGTAATATGATAAAGTTTTTCTGGAAATGACCCCAATTTCATTATGTACTTTGATATACTTTTCCCTTTTCGAATGACTCGTTTCCTTGTGACATTAATTACGATGTAATTAATTGGAATAATTTATAGTTTTTATGTAATTTATTTTTACGATATTATTCTAGTATCTGTTTATGAAGTAATTTTGACCGAAACAGACCAAGTAATTTATCATAGAATAAAGAAATTTACGAATTTAAGAAATATGTAAAAGGGAAGATTCACTAACACAACCATTTATGGATTTTAATTTTATGAAAAACACTTGAATACGAATTCTTAGTTTTGGGCATAACAAATATTGTTATTTATTATATTCTAAAAAGTCTTTAAATTCTCTAATTCTACTAATCAATAAAATTATCTAATTTCCTGTAATATAATCTCGAGCGTATATACAAAAAAATGATAGCTAAAGATCACGCTTAATAAATTATACGAAGTACTAAAATAATGTGTTTTACAATAAATTATTTCACTTGTGCTTTTACTTGAAAATTAACTTCTAGATTTTTATTCTGTTATTCCCCCAATTTTTCAACGGAATTAAATTATCCAATTAACTTTTATGTTCTGCTGTTAAGTAAAATACGGTCAGTCAACAAATCTTCGATTTATGAAATGTAGTTTTACAGTAATAAATTAGTGTAATGGAATTTTTAACAGACACATTTATTTTGATGAACATTTAAAATATTTGAATAAGGAAACACGTCTAATAAGCCAAAAACAAAATTTAGATTTTCGAATAGAAAAGTTTTTTCTAAGACTTCATTTCATTTTGTATTCTAATTACAATATCTTAAATAATAATATTTATTTAATAAATTGAAAAACACACAAAATTCTGTATAATCATTTTATAGTCGAACAAGAGTTATGAATGTAAAATATTCAAAGAAAATAGAAAATTGTTTAAAAGGAAAATTATACCATTTTCGGTAAATTTTAATACCTAAAACCTGTTTTAGGAAACTGTATTCCAGGCAAAAGGTAACACAAATGAGTAAAAATCTTGACTTAACATTATATGGGAGGAGTGGGGCTATTTTATTTTGATACCTCATAATGTTACCTAACACTAGGTTAAATAGTCTCACTTCTCCCATATAATTTTTTTCACGACATTCATCAAGAAATTACACGTTAATGTGATACCATCCCAAACCGGTATGCTCTGTATAACAAGCGAGAAAAGATTTTATTGTACGGTTAATAAAGTTCACTTTCATATAATATTACACCTAATTTTAGGACAGAGTTGATAAAAAAAACCTCCATATGGAGACTCATGAATATTCATCAAATTTTATATTCATAAAGTTTTATAAATTCCTGTTTGCATCTACAATTTTGCGGTTCTTGTTAATTGTAAAAAATTGTATCCGGTTCATAACACTAGAAAAATTGTCTAGACATTGCAGTCCACTTGTTACTTAAATGATTGAACAATTTAAACTTTTATAAAAAACTTTTGAAGTTTTTTTTTTTTTAAATATCGATCGAAACCAATATATTTATCGGCTTTGTACAAATTCTGAAAAAAAAATTGCCAGAAGGATAAAAAAGTAATTTATTTAAAGTACTAACCAAAAAAAAAAAAACCATTATTATTTCTCCGTACTTTCGAATTTTCACACTATTGAGTTTTTATTAAAATAAATCACTTTCGTTTGTATATGAAAAGTAAACCCTTTTTCATAATTATTTATTTTATTAGAAATTCTGATAAAGGATAAATTTTCTTCTTTGTTGAGTTTTTTTTTCAAATGTTTCTTCAATGAAAAGGATTTCTTCAGTCAATATCATCAGTCATTATGATATGTCACAGTGAAAGTATCTTATTATTTAATATATCAAGATATTTGAACAACTAAACAGTGATTTTCAATCAAATTGTTAATAATTTTCTATAGATAAGCAGTTAAGATGATTATTCAAAATAGAGGATTAAAATTTGGATAGCAATCAGTTTTTGTAGAAATCGCAAGTAAATCACAAGTTATTGATTTCTTTCTTAAAAATGAATATAAATATATAAAAAAATCTTTCACTTTTGACCAGCAACTTTTTTTTAGTACGGTTTCTGGAAGCATTAAAAGTCTTTTCTTTGTCAGAAAAACATCCTTTTTCGGAGGACTAGAAAAAATATTCTATACCTACTTAAAAAATCTGATATTAAAAAGTCCATAAAGATTTTGGGACAATTTTTTGTATGCAAACATTTTGCTGAACAATTTATACTTAGTAATATATAATCCCAAAAAGGGATACAGTGTTACTACCATTTCATTAAATAATAATAGATATAGGTTAGACAGGATAATACCAAGGAAAAAATAAAAGAATATCAAACAATAAAGGAAGATAAAGTTTTTTTTTATCCAAGATATAAAAATATCCAGGACCTCATTAACAATAAAATATCACAGGATAATTTTATCCTACAAATATTTTTGTATTAATCGTTAAAGGCTATTTGTATAATAAAGGATAAATTTTTGGGAGAATTGTTCGTAGAAATAAAATCATGATAATCATTTTCTTTAAATGAATCATTAATTACAGAAATTATTGTGGTCTCTTATTGTAGTATTTTATTACATTTATGTCTGTATTTTCACTTCTATCATAGAAAATCATCGATTTTAAAGGACTGTTTATTATTAGATTATATCATAGTTAAGTGGTTGCTGTTCAATCGGAACAGCACGGGTTGGAATCCAATAAAAAAGCATTAAAACGAAATTTTTTGATATTCAGGCTAGTTACAAGTCGTCAGTGAACTATCAATCGGTATTCCAAATTAAAAATAATTGTCATTACAGGTTTTGCAAATAAATTTTTAACTGTGAACTGACTTGTAAATTTCATAATAAATTACTTATGGAAAATTAAAAGAAAATAAAGCTTGTTTAATACAAATGAAAAATTCTCATAAATTATTTATGCAAAATTAATTGCTAGCACAACACAAAATATAAAATACGAAATATGTAATCAAATACCATTAAAAAATAAAGTTCATAATTATTGTCTGTCGTCAATATTGTCGCGACAACTCTATTATTATTTTAGAATTCAAAAAAATATATTTTATTAAATTGTAACTTCGTGACATCAACAGTCATATTATCATAATAAAATATTTATCAGTTTTATCCGACATATGATGTCATCTCTTGGCCAGACAAACTATACTAAATATTTAGTCCATCAAAATATCCTTTTATTTGGTTGAACACTGATATTTCTACATTTACAACTTTTTGTCGTTGAGTATCAAATTTTTCTCTAGGGTATAATTTTAAGGACAAGTAATAAAATCTAGAAAAACAAGCAATAAAATGTCCAAAAAAAAAAATAAGTTCAAAATTAATCTTTAAAATTGCAAAGGTTTTATTGTTATATTTTTTTTTATTTTTGCATTTTTGCTGACCATTTTTTTGATTTTCTTTAAAGGATATCCGTACGTGATGGTTTTTTTTATTGTATTTTTGTATTGTGTAACTATAAATATAAGGATATACTTAATATTTTTTTGTAATTCTACTATAAAAATGCTTTCTATTATTTCGTGTACTTCAAGAACATCTTGAATGCAAGGTAAAAATGTTACAAGCCAAAAAAAATAGAATAAATGTTACCAGAAAATACAAAATAATAACACGTACAAAATATGTTTTTAAAACTTTTCCCCTTAATATTATTTTTATGTTATTTTGTGGGTTAAAGTGCATTTTTTTGTGGTAAGACATAACAACAAGTAAGGAAGGTTATTTTAGATAATTTTCATAATATTTATCTCCTTAGAGTATATATTTGGAATATTGCATAAAGGTAACTTTTCTTATACGTACACAAAGTGCTTTTTTACACACTAAGCAAAATATGTTATCATTTTAATTTTAGTTCAGTAGTAGACTAGCTCTTTCAACATAAAATTCTACATAAAAAATATTATGGTTAGGAAATAATTACGTTAAATCATAACTAACGGACAATATGACCAAAGTTATGGCAATAAAGATTTAATAATTTCACATCTAATGGATATTAATTAACTCATTCGCTACAAGGATCTTTGTGGGAAAAAATTAACTACCTTTTTTTTGTGATAATATATTAAGTAGCAAAAGATATTGCCTTTATCTATAAATATTTTAAGCATTTTAAACAAGTTGGGCGACAATTTGTTATACCTAAAAAAATGTATGCAGTCCAGGTGATTTGAAACATAAGAGAAAAATACGGGGTGAATAATGCTGTCAAACATATCTTATCCTCGGATCTCATAAATTAATGGCTGGGAAACATTTTTAGGAATCATCTATGAAAGTGAATAAAACAAAGGTAACAGCTTACGTGATTATAATACCAATTCGCTCCTGTAGGCGTCGCATACGTTATGTGAAACTATTATTTCTTATTATTCAACTTTTTGAGTCTAATAAAAGTTAAATTATTCAAATAATTGTAATTATGTCAGTAAATAATTGTAATTATGTCAGTATAGTCTTCAAGCATGTAAAATTCTTCATCATCTCATTTAATTCTTTGTTGACAAAATTAGGCTCTTCGAAATTTCATTGCGGAAAATTTTTATTTCTTCTACACTTTAGGTAATACATTTAAAAATTAGAAAACAAAGATAAAAAAAATATATACCTGAATTTATTTACCCAATAGGTTATAAAAGTCAACTTAAAATTAACTAACAAATGGAAAATTTGCCAGAATTAAGACTCTTTTACTGAACATCATAGACAAAAGAAAAGTAGAACAAATAAAACCATAACTTTTAAATCTTTATTATCTTAAACAAGGATAACACTTCCATTCCTGAATTTTTTTCAAAAACTTTTCACATTAACAAAAACAATGAACGAAATTTTTATGTCATTTAAGATATTTTTAAAAACATAATTTGTTATGAAATTAAAGTTTGTATTTATTTTTAAAACTAGATTGTTTTCAACTTAAAATTTTATCTCAAATTCCGAATATTCACAATTGTAATTAAACTTCAAAAAGAAAACCATCTAAGCAAAATGCATAAAAATTATGATTTAATTTTTTAATTAATTTCAGTCATGACAGAGTTTTAATAAGAACCTCAAAAATACAGAATTCCCATTTATAAAATAAATACTATAAAAACAAAATAAAAGCTGTCGGACACACAACACATAATAATTCAATTCAGATAAACTTCTCATAAGATGAATGAGGTTGTCATTTTAAATATACAAAAGAAAAATCTCCAGGGGGTCATTTACAAAATAGTAGTAAGAATTAGATTATATTATAAACTTCGTAAAATGAGGAAGTAAAATGTCATGTTATCTTAGAAAAGTATTGTAACGTAAAATTATGTTTTTATAAGGATTTGAATTTAATTTGTTCCACATAAATAAATAGAATTTTCTCATAATATTTTAAAAGCTTTAATCAGGACATTGTAATTTTTTAGGTCGAGAATATCAAAGATGCTATTAACTTGTACCTAAAATGCAATTGGTAATGTGTGGACCCTGTTACATTAGAGAATTATTAGAGAATCATATTGCTATTTGAAAATAATGTCCTTTTTCAAAGTCGCCAACAGAGAGAAATTCAATTCCATAATTGTAGCATTTTACGCATAACATCTACAAATTACGTTACACGGTATATTGCATTTCATATATTAATTATTTATTTGTTGAACTGCGTTTCCTTCCATAATATAAAATTAATTCCTTTTTCTAATTAAATTGCAAAATTTAAGCTGGTGAAAAACAAAGCATATATGAGAACAGTAGGAGGCATACAAATTTAAATATTAAATGCTTGGCTCCAGTTTGTCGATTAAAAATGATTAAGTAACACGCGATCATAAATTACACACTTTTGAACAAAAAGGCTGAAGAAAAATATTATATTAATAATTTTTATTTACATTTCCCATACATATACATAATTATGATAAATTTAAGGATAATATTTTGCTAATAGTTTTTAAAACTGTAAGATTATATAAAATAACTTGAATATTTTCTACCCCCAAAAACTTTGTCTCTTAAATCAAAAATATAAACAAAAACAAAACATAAATATTTAATCACACAGTTTAAGGACTAAACTTATACAAAACTTTCACTATTTATAATTTTTTTTTATACTAAATATTCTTAAATTTTAAATGCTTTTGGTAAGTGAATTTAATAGAAAAAAAACCCTAAATTTTTAAATTATGTATAAAAATAATAAAAATTCCTTTACTTCCACAGCGTTTCTGGGAATATTAGTGCACGTACAGAAAAAGGGATATCAATAATAATACTAAAAAAAACATAATAAATAAACATAAAAATTCCTTTTGATGTTGTTGTGCGTTCAATTTACTTTTTATTCCAATTGATTACTTTTCATTTTTGAAGAATTTCGGTCTCAAATATTTTCCTTTTTTCAAGTTTTCTTAAAACATAACACCAACAAAAGCTAACAACAAAAAAAAGGACATGAAATTATTTGAAATATTTTCGTATTGAGTTACAGAAAGAAAAAACCTTTTGTAATTTGAGTAAGCTAATATCTTATATTCACTAATTTATTTTAGATATTTCGTGAAAAAGTCCAATAAATTAGGCAAAATATAGAAGTAAATGAAACTTACTACATTTTTTCAGATTGTAAGGATAATTACTTTTTCTGTAGGAGTTTGAACTTGCACAGACAATAGTTTTTAGGATTTTCTTAGATATATATTCCAATACATACTTGAGAAAAATTTTGGTCTCTTTTTTGTGTACAAAAGCTGTTAAAATAGCGAGTTCCTCCGGAGACTCCAATTATCGTCAATTTGTTACCACCCACACTGGCCTTTGTCAAGGTTATATGTGTAAAAGGCGTTCTTATAAAATTTCCCTATAAAGACGATCCAAACATTAATCTTAAAATCAAAATTCACCTTTGCAAATGAAATTTAAGTAAACTACTTGCTAAAACTTTGTGCCAACATAAAAATAATAATTATTTTATTTATTCCAATTAGTATTTTCTTTTAGATAATTACTATTATTGTGTGTATGTAAATGAAAGTGTAACTAATTTATCTCTCAATTATTTATTAAATTGGAGAAAATTCCATTAAAAAATTAAAACAAAATTACTAAATTTAAAATTAATAACAAAAATATGTAAATGTAAATTAAATTCAAAGATTTATAGAATGGATTATGTTACATGTTCAAGCATGCGAGATAATTAACAAATTTACCTATACGCAAAATATAATATGTTAAACGATTAAAACAAGTAGATTGAAAAATGTTAGAAAATTAATTGTAGCTTTAACACAATAAATATGAAATAATTGTTAAAATATCACAAACATCTTGAAAATAAATGCAATTATATTAAATTATAAAGTACCATGATTAAACCTTTATTAATTTTTCTGCTTAACTTAATCTTAATTACAAAATTTCATCGAAACTTAAATTGTTTAATTTTAGTAAAAAAAATTAACGAAAAACTGCAAAGAAAATTAATAAATATATTTTTCTTCAAATATGATCACCAAAATTTTACAAATATTTACTACCACGTCATCGGTACAATTTAACTAAATATGTATATTATTTGCAATTACATAATATATCCTTCTTTTCTAGTTATTTTCACTCCTTTATAATCAAAAAAATTAAATTTCTACAAATATTTCCTTTTCTCGCAATTTAGTTCAAAATATTCATAAGATGTGAAAAAGGACCAAAAGCATCCTTTAGCACCACTTAATTAAAGCAAACATACTAGCATGTGTTATATTTAATACGAAATTCTTGAAATACTTAAAACAATTATGTCAAGGAGTGCTCAGTCATTTCAAATGGTATGTTCATTTTAAAGGAAGATTTTGGCATTGGCAGGATTCTTTTTTGCCTTGAGAACATTTCAGTTTTTTTTGTAAAAAGGGTTGTGAAAATAAAATTTTTTCAATTAAATTCATTAAAATATCATTATTCTACATTGTAGAATACTACACAATTCTGGTGTATTTATAATTTGAAAAAAATAATTATCTCTGTACAATGTTTTTTTGACTTATTTGTTGGGTAAATTACGAACCAATATGGTTCATATACTAGTATAAAACCTCAATCAATTTTCTTAATTTCTAAATTTTCCTCACAACTTCTGATTCATCCACTATCCTTTTAACAATACCACTGAAAATAAGGTTTCGATTACCAATAAAACGAATTTTTATAAAACTATAGTAATTTTCCTTTGTCAATTTTGAAGTGTTTTTCTTTCACAAAATTTGACAATGTTATGTTTCCTAAGTGAAAAAGTGTATGAATTAAATATCAAAGTTGGATAGTAGAATTAGAACTCCCAGAAATGACGTCAATAAAATATAAAATGAGGATAGACAGAAACATTAAATATTCAGTTCATTCGTTATAATATCCGGAAAAATATTAATTTAATTATTTTTAAACATAAAATTATTTTCGATTACAAAAGTGATTATTTTACAAAATTTATTACAGATATTACTATTAAAATACTTGTGTCAAGGTTATTTCAATAATAAAACAGCTTTAAAGAAGTACAAATTTTCCCATAAACTATTTTATTATCTTCCATAATTTTATATTAAATTATTTAAAAAAAAAATTTCGCTACAATTTTCTTTATTTTATATATTTTTACTTTAAAGTTTTCTTTTCAAGGATTTTATAGTTTTATGTGATTCACAAGTTTTCTATCTTCTGTCTTTATCCATAGTATAAAAGCCACGAATGACATATAAATAAATAAACAAAAAATATTATAATGTACGTTACGAGGATTTCTTTTTGTTTAAACAAAAAAAAAATTATGTCATTCGGAAAGTTGTTTATTTTACTATGAGTCAGATAAATTTCAAGAAAATAAGAAAATGTTAAAAGGAATAAAAATCCATTTTATTATTGTAATAGAAAATGTATTTATGAACTTTAAAAGAAATTTAAAATTTTACCATAAAAAATGAATGAAAATTATGATAATTTTAATGAAAATATTGAAAATTGTATTTTATTTTTCTTGAATAGTTTTGAAAAGTATTGATTCTTAATAATATTTAATTTAATAGAATTAAGAAATATTTTCAATTTAAATAGTTTTCCCCAATTTTCAAAATATTCTATAAACGTGAAGTTTTCAAAATTTTCTTAATTTTATTGTTGTTTATAGTAAAATTATTATTTCCATCTGTAGATGACAGAAAAAGGTAATTTTTGATAGTGATATATTTTTGAGAAGGATCCGAAGAACTATAATCCTTTGATATTAATGGATTTAGGTAGATTGTCGAACATAAAATTTGAAATAACCTTTTGTTATTTCTTTGTAAGCAGAAAATTTATATCAAATTACAAAACAAGACAGAAATTATTATCATTATATCAATTTCAATTAATATATAAGGATTCTTTTGGAAATTATTAATAAAGTTTTGAAGTTAAATGTTTTACAGACATCGGTAAAATTTTAATCAAACTATATAATAAATTGAATAAACATAAAAACTGAATGGACTATAAAACCTTATTCCTAATTTTTTTAAATTTTTCTCATAAAAAAGTTATTAGAAATTTGTTCATTACCTTTTTTTTATAAAATTTAATAAAACTAACAACTCACTTAAATACATGTCAGTGTTTTTTCATTAAATTTCAAGTTCAACGTTTAAAAAAAAAAATCACTGTTTTTTTTCTACAGCATTTTATTACATTGCAATATTATAAAAATATATATTGCTATAAACTTTATATACCTTACAATCTCGGCAAAAATATGACATACACGATTTTCTGATTTAAATTTTTCGTAAAAACAAAAAGAAATTATTTACATTGTTGCAGACATTAAATACGACTTTTTGTGGTATACACGTCTCGCTAAAAGTTTTTACTACCTACTATATATTTCCAGTTTTTCTTGTGTATTTGTGAATGTAATTTTTATTTTAATAGCGCCATTCAATTACATCACAAATGCAAATTCTTTTTGTATCTATTTAATCATGCACTTGATCTACAAGCACACAGCATAAATGCAGAAGAGTAATATTGCTTGCTTTTTGTTTGTATAATGTTTGAAAACGGAAGAATTAAGAGCGTGAGCTTGACTGGGTGGCTTTTTTTTTTAACATTTCCTGTTGTGCATTCAATGAATTTTTTTTTTTTAGATTATTTCTTTTTGGTCACAAATTTTATGGGGAATATTTATTGTTTTACCTGCATAATTCGTAATTTTTGCAGTATAATGAAAGTAAAAATCGATAACAGATAATTTAAATATATGGGTTTTATTTAATTCTTAAATTTCAGTTGTAAAAAATAAATTTAAAATTAAATTCTTCCTTTTCTTATTTTTAACATTATAAAAAAAGGATTCAATTTTTTTAATAAAACTAGAAAACTCTAAAATACTTGAATTTTTCATGAAAAATATTCAAAACCTTATTAAAAAGTACCAACAAAAACAACGTCGAGTGTAAGCGTTTATGATTTATAATTTTCTTCCTACCATGTTTGTTAATAAAACGAAATATGTAATAAAATGAAAATTATGATCTGTACATTTTCATTTTCTCTGTATCTGAAAAATTTTGGAACAATTTTCTTTCAGAAAACAAGAAAATTATGCAAAAATTTCAGTTTTATGCCAATGGCAAAAAGGATACAATAATAAAAATATCGTAAAATTGTACTTCAGTATAAACAAATAATGATCTAATTTGCAATTTATGAAACTTATTTTCATTCATAACAGAATACACGGCTATAAAAGTTTTTATTTTTTAAACAAAGTATTTTTTAACTTAATTTTAAACCAAGGGCTTAATATTTGGAGATGTACATTTACAATTACAGGGAAAAGAAGTAAACTCTTTTGAAAAGGTTTATATTTGGGAAATTATTAAACACTTTGAATAAATATTTCCAGAATTTACATTTTCAAATCTATATGTGAGCTTGATAAATAAATGTTTACAACATTTGTATTTTGTTGAACTGACTTAGTTCTTGAGGCAACGTTTCTCGCTAGACATAATGTTTATGTAATTTAATGTAAGAAATTACGTAAATCACATTACGTAATTTCTTACATTAAATTACATAAACACAGAGAAAATTAGATTTTCTGAAATTTAATTATGTTAGCGATTACCTCAGCAAGAATATAGATAATAATGAAATAAATAGAATTTAGAAGAATACACAATCAGACTAACCAGACCTGAAAATTACCATACAATAACTTAAATTAATTATTAAGTTTTTAATTAAATTTCGGTTTTTTTCAATAATTTAATTCATTTTCGCAAGTTATTCTGCATATAAATTCTTTAATTTATAAAAAAACACAACAAAGTTAATTAATTTGATTTTATTTCATAATACATGGAACCACTTCCTTTCTGATTACGTAATCAACAATTCACTTTTTACGTTGCTCCTTTAATTTAAAAAATATAAAGAAAACTGTACAAAAAAAATTTTATTATAAAACTTTGATATTAAATTTTCCTATTCATTTTCTAAAAAAAAATGTATTCAAGAAATTTAATATTTTTATTCTCGCTGGAAGTATTATACTACTCGATAGTATAATACTTCATCTTATAATACTTTTCAGAAAGAAATTAACAATGAAACCCCGCATAAATTTAAAATCTTTTAAATTGTTATGTTAAGGTCTTGCATGCAAAAATTTAAATCCGTTCTAACTGGAAAATCCGTCTTCTGTTCTGATATTTTTATAAAAAGTTTTTTTTTCACTGCAATTTGCTTTAAAATTGTGATAAAGAAAATCCAATTATAAAATTTATTCTTGTACATTTTTGTAGTCGTAGTCGTACATTGTTCCAAGGATTTTCATTTTCATAGGTAATACATATTTTCTTTTTTCATTGGTTGTAAAAGAAGCATTAAATTTTCTTTTTATTTAGTTAATATTTAATTTCTTGTAGGGAAAAAAATGCTTGAGGAAAATCTGATAGTGAAAATTATTTAGTTTTGAATAGCATAGGAATTCTTTGAATAGTATAGTGCTGTACGTTTTGAAATCAAAATTGTGGGGTTTCAGATTTATAAAATTACTTCTCATCTGTCAAAATAATTTAGTAAGTATGACAGTATGTAAATTTAAATATAGTTAATTTCACAATTATTAAGCATGCAATTTGTGTAATACAGGCCAGGTTGGATATATGGAAGATAAGATCAGTAAGTTAAAAGTTTGAAAATAATCAAAGCAAAAAATGCCTTAAGAATTAGATTGTCATATCCTACATTTCTCGCTCATATACAAATCCGTTTAGAGTGGATTTGTAATTCTCTAGACTAGAACTTATATTTTTTTCAAAATTCATAATTCAGCTATTGCTCTGCTCTTTGTAAATAAATTACTATATTATCTATTTTTTTTTTTTTGGCCAAAATTCAGTCTTTATTTTCAGTCATATATTTTCGGTCAACAAAATATTTCACCTGAAGGCACAATATAATAGCTTTACAAGCGAACACACAAAACAAAAGATAACTAAAATAAATTGAAGGGTGCTTTCAAAAATACGCACCATTAAATCCCAATCAACTATGAATAAACCGATCCCTCCTAAACAGTATATTTGTCCAAAAAAAATCTTTTATACAAGCCAAATAAAATCATCGGGTGTGTTTTCTCTTTATGACCATAATTAATTTAAATCCTAGTTTTCCACTCAAAACATAATTATTTAATATACAGTTAGAAAATTTTATTTAAAATCAATTAAATTATGTTAAATAAATATTTTTATAATAGTAATTGTTTTGAATTCAGTAAATATATTTTACTTATAAACTCCTACTCGTGAACCATTTGTCTTATAATACTTTTTCATGTTTGTAGGTTAAATAAGGAACATCATAATCAGATGAACTTCGTTTACCATTATTTTTGTGATCATTTTTAATTTGAAATAATAACAAGAATTCTTTTATATTAGAAAATTTATTTTCCAATTTTTATATGCCTTTGGGGAATTTCTTTGTAAACTTATTGTCAAAATCAAATCACAACATTAAAACGAATTGAAAACAATTTTCTGAAAATGGAAAACATATTTGAAAGCAAGGGTATATAAAAATTATGTCGAAAAATTTAAATTGAACTAATGTACTGAACAGACAAAAAAAAATATATGTTTAAATGACATGAAAGCGAAATTTATTTTATTAGGTTAAGAGCTACAGAAGAATTAAATTTTGTTTTATTTCTATTGATGACAAAATTTTAATGTCAGATTGCACAGATTTTGATCTGTGCAATCTATTTTACAGATTTTGATATTAACATTCGAAAAGTCTTAACCCTTTTAAGATCAAATTTGAGCAATTTGACCAATGTGGCGATTTTAAATTTTAATACATAATTTATTCAAAATTTCAATTAATTACAGAATATTTTCAAAGTAGCTTTAGGGATTAACTTATAATTAATGTTTATGTTTATATTCTTGTTGACCAATTTTTATTTTAGGTCATCTGAGTTACAATTCTAATGACCTTTTTTTTATTCATACTTTCAAAAAATTTAAATGATTAATTAATTAGGAAAAAAAAAACAATTGAAAAAGGTCAGCATTATTAAATTAAAGAAATTTTTTACTTAGCTAATTGTTTTTAACCCTTTTTTATTTTGAGTATCAAATTAGTGCGAAAAAAAACAATGTTTAAAACAAATGTCTGAGAATTCTAAAAAGAAAGAAAAGAATCACCTTCCAAACTTTTTTTATAACAGTGTTGTCGGTTGTATTTTTGTCAGGTAGTCAAAAGTTCTGAAATGTTTAAGTTTGTTTTAGAAAAAGATAACAAAAAATTGGTTAAAGATAAGATACATAATTTAAAACATCTATTCACTTTGCCCTGTTGTAGTCTGTGACATTTTTATAAAATAGTCAAGTATGAAATCAATTTCACTGGAGTAGAAAGTGAGTAGAAAGGTTTGTGTCCATTTCATAGATTTCCAGAAAAAAATTATAGTTTTATTTGAATAAAAATTGAGACTTAAAGTATAATTAATCAATTTATTCAATTAATCAAAAAGTTTATAATGGAATTACACTCGATTTCAGTAATGAAATCGGTTCATGTTTTTTTACGCAGTCCAATTTTTCCAAGAAATTAATTTTCTATCTTAATAACATGGTTGTAAATTCTTCAGTTGTTAATTTTTACATTTTTCATTATAAATGTAAACTTTTGTATCACTATTGTACCTTTTATATCAAACGAATTGAGGTTCCTATTGACAGCAATACATATACACTCATCCCTCGCTTTACGGAAACTCTTTTTACGGAATTTCGCTATAACGGAATTGAAAAATTAATTCTTGGTTTCTGTTTACGGAAAGAAATTTCGATTTACGGAAAATATTAAGCTCACCTAGTAAGCCTTGCATTTTACAATATTTCAGTTTTTTTTTTTTTTTTGGATTTCCAGAATGATAACTAAACAAACAACGACCGATTTACGGAAAATAAAAAATTTGCATACACATTTGTAAATAGTTTCAAACATTTAAAAAAAACTCGATTTACGGAATTTCGATTTACGGACAACTTTTCAGGAACGGAATGTTTCCGTAAAGCGAGGGATGAGTGTATTTAACTAGCCAAAAGGAATCAATAAATCAATCAAAGAAAAACATAAATTTGCATAAATTTTAGAAAAATTTGGACATAATTTATATAATCCATTGTGCCAAACTATACCTACTTCAAACGAATGTGCTTTTTACTGAATTAACTAAAATATTATTCATAAAATAGTTCGACCTAATAATTATTACTTAAATTTAAATATAGTTGGAAGTTTAAATTCAATGTCATAATTTATAGCTATATAAATATATTTCATAAAGTTAAATTGTCATTAAATATGATAATTTTAATATCGTTTAATATCATTCAATGACACTTGCCCAAAGTATCAAAAACTTTGTTTACACAATTGGCTACACTTTCAATAAAAATTTAAATTTAATTTATAAAAATTGTTTACTCAAATATGAATAAAATAAATATTTAATTAATATTATTGAAATACTTAATTAATATTGGGTTCTGGATGATAAAGTGTTAAACTCATTAATTTAAACGTGAAACATTTAATTCATTTAATTAGAAAAACACCAAAAAAAAAACCTGACAAAACGATAATTTATTATTCAAGAAACTTAAAAAGGTCATTTTAAATATTACCATCTGTTTATCTTTCAAATTCAGTTAAACTACTTAATCATATTTAATGATCTCACATAATAATAGGCTCTTTTATTAAATTATATTCCAGATGCTCTCTCAATAAAAAATTACTTTATTAAAAATCGTAAACGAAAATGATATATCAATTTATAAGACACTTAAAAGCCCATCAGTGACCTTAATAAACTTAATGTCAATAATTTGTTTCTATTAGGAAAATTAAGACAGTAAATAAAGCACAATATATTTATATATAAATTTTGTAATTCAATTATCATCATTTTATTGTGAAAATATCGATTTTAAATTTCTACGTTGTTGGAAAAGTTATAGAAAATTAAGAAAATTTTATTATTACAACTCGAAAAATTTAATATCATTGTGACTAGTGAAAAAATATGTATTTTTGAAAAACTAAATTACTTACTGCAAAAGAGCTTTTAGAGTGAAAATTAATGTTTAATAATTTTTATATTGTCATGGAAAATGAGAGTTTTTCCTTGTCCGTATGATTTTTTATATTTCACACCTTTTGCTGTTCACTAACACCACAAAAAAAAAATGAATGACTAAAAATATTTTTATTTATTCGCGGTGAAATTAACATATCACATATTGGTGGAGGAAAAAGTATTTTATTTCTATTTTGATATTAAGCTTAACAGCGAAAAATAAGGAATTCATTTGTAAAATTAAATTATATTTGAATTATATTGTCAACCTAGATTTATACAATATTATGTAAGCTTTTTTAAAATACTAAAATGTACTTTTAGCCCGGAAAATATGAATTTGTCTAAGTAGTAATACCAAATAATGAAACCTTTATCAATTTCTTACCTGAGTTATGATTTAATTTGAATTAAAAAATTCAATTTAATAATTTTAATATATTTTCTAATTAATCCTTTCTCGAGTACAGATAAAAATGTTTGATTTCTTACCTGAAAATGAAAAGAAATAAACCATTTAATAAAATATTGATAATTAATAATATAATAATTATTGAAATTTCAAATTTAATCAACAAAATATCAATTTAATAATTTAGAAATATACTTCTAGTAATATTTCTGTACGGAGTAGATGTTAAAAGACACTTTGATCTAACCTCGTCTCTTCATTTAAGAATCGTTTTTATTTAGAAAAACTCTACCTAATTTTATTAGATTGAATTATAAATTGCAAAATAATTCTAAGTACACATACTGCAAAAATTCTATAACTGATGTTATTTCAGAAAAGTACATACGTACTGGTAGTAAGTGAAGAAGCTATATAATAAATCAATTATAATTCAAATTGATAAATTAAAATCCTATTCAAATATTAATTAATACCCTTTAAAACATAGTTATAATCTCATCAAATACATTTCGTTATAATTTATAATTAAATCATTCATATCATATTTTCTTAAATCGGATTAATTATCAAATAGCATTTTATTGCCATTAGGTATTTTAAAATAGCCACAAATTATTAACACAAACTATAATATTTTATTTGACAATATTTACATAAATTTCTACATTCCGATAAACTATTTATATTTTCGTGTTTATTACGAATACAAAATTTTACAATTATGTCAGTTGTTGTTTATCCAACATAAAATCTGTATATTCCCCAATTCAAAGGGGATATCATATAAATTTGTAAAACCTCATATAGTTTCAATTTATCTTTTGAATTTATCCCAAAAGTAAAATTTTATGGATAATATTTAAACGATGGAAAATAAATAAATAAACACAATAATTCTCTAAGCACAATTTTAGATGATTAATTATAAACACTCATACAATTAAATTTAATCCCATTGATTTTTATTGGTACAAAAATTTATGGTATGAGAATATTAAAATTGTAAAATTTGAAAATTTATTAAATTTTATTATGAGTATACAATGATTTTCACATTTATACACAAACTTATAAAATTTAATATTCATTTGAAGTTTTTTTGATATTCTGGAAAGATTCATCCTCATCCGCCCATGAAAATTCAATGACTTTTTATGTAAATGTGGTAATTGTATATTCATTTTTGTAATTGAAAAAGCTAATGTTTATAAGGGTTAATTTACAATAAAACTATATTATTCACAATTCGTATAAAGTAAGTCAAATAAAATTTTATATGATTTTCAGTTTGTTGAAAACTAAAAAGGATTTATTTTATATTCAAAAATATTATAAGAGCAAAGTTCAACAAGATAATGTAGTAGAAACAGTGATAAAATTTTCAATGTTATGTAGTATAGTTATTTGATTTGATTAAACTTGAAAATTTTGATATTACACTGCAAAAAATTAGTGAAAAATTTGTGTGAGAATATCCAAAGGGTTTTTTTTTACAATAACTTATATAATTGAAGATTTTCCTTTTTATAAGATCTCAGAAGCAAAAGGCCATTTCAATAAAATGTTGTGTCTATTTCTATAAATAAGGATCTAATTTAAATTAAGGCTTAAAAATCACTCGAAAACATAATATAGTACAATTTTGTGGGGAATTTAGATATTAATCTATCCGGGTTTGTAAAACAACAATTTTATAACCAATCAAAACTATTTAATTTCACTAGGAGTATATTTGCGCAACTTAAATTTTCAGTTAATTTTCAAAAAAGCTTAGTTTGTAAGTTGTATTTCTAGCTTAAAATATAAATTCTAGCATTTAGTATAGTTGAGTTTTAGAATTTATTTAGCCACCAATTTCACAGTTTCAGTGTACTTTTACAGAAATCATATCATGACTTTTATACAAATATAATCCCACGAAAGACCGCTTCATATATTAAATTCATATATTTGCCGGCGTATTAGTATAGAATGTAAATATCTAACCACAATGAAGTTGAAACAAAAATAAATCAAATATAATACACAAAACAATGAATTTCATTTGAACATTTTATTTATATTCACTTAAAATTCACACTCTACCATTTATACCCATTGCTATTTACCACCCATCAAAACAATTTTAAATACTGTCATCCTCATCAAAGATAATATTAAACTTTTTACCAGAACCAAAATACAGGGAACTCATAATTAAGTACAATTGTTTGTTTTTTTGGTAACATTGGGGATGGGTTTACTCATCCCTTTAATTACTTTAACTAACATTTATTTTGTATTTATTATGTATTATAGTTATTCCCATCAGAAACGATCTCCGGTAATATAACAACAAAAAAACTTTTATATCCTTTCATTTGGAGCATACACCGAAAACAGTCCATAAAGAATTTTAAATATTTAATGTTATTTGGTCTGGAAAATTAGTTAACCAAATTTGAATAAGATTTATGAATGGTAAATTATAAAATTGTAGAAAATAAAAAATCAATACTTTATTTAATTCTTCAGAATATATTAAAGTTGCTATATTTTCAAAAGTTGTAAGCTTTTTCAATTTTTGATGATTAAAGAGAAAGATTTTATCTTCAATTTTTGCTGTATTTTAAATTTATGATAAATAAAATCCTTTTCTGGAAAGTTTTGGATACAAAATAAATTAATATTCCCAAGAGGATATTTTTTAAATATATTTAATTAATTTTATATAAATTTTTAAGCCAATTTATTTCACATTTAATTCTGGAAGTTCTTTAAAATCTGAAAATTTAATTATAATTTGGTATTTTTATATAATTGAAGTTTCAGTTAAGAATGAAGCTGGAAATTCAATGACTTTTTATGTAAATAGCAGTCTGAACAATCGACAATTGGTAATTAAGATATGATAATTAGTAACTTAAAACTTAATATAAGAAACATATTCATCTTTACAAATTTACGAAGATATTAATTTTATATTTTCTTACTTGTAAATTATAACCTAGAATTGCAACTATCAAACATCACTAATTACAAATGATTTTGCGGAACAGGTTAACTAAATTACATGTTTCAATTGAAATTTAAATAAAAGAATCTACTTCGTCCAGAAATCTACTCCTTCGGGAAATTCTTACAAAAAATCTGGTCTTTTATTTATGTAAAACCAACAAATTAATCTTAATGATTATTTTTGTTGGCCTGTTGAATTTCCCCGGTGAATATTTAAAACTAATGTTATAAGAATAAAAACTAATGGTTTTTTATTAATCAAATAGTTACAAGGAAAATATATGAAATTAAACTGAACTGGGAAACTAAATTAGTTAAATTGGTCATGAAAGGATATTAAATGTTTACCGGCTCCAGTTTGTCCATACAAAATTGTGAACAAGCACGCGATGTATTTATTTCGAAAAGATTGAGGGGGACAGCACCAACTTAAATTTATACAGAAAAGATTTAATTTTATTAGTAAAATAATTTTGAATTTAGATATTATCCTTACCGATACAACTATAATCTGTGTGAAACTTTGAAACTCTTACTTAAAAATGTATTTGATGTAGTTTGATAGTGTTCTAAAATAAGCTAAACTTAAACAAATTCCAAGAATTCAGTTTGTATTTGATATCCTTTAACACTATCCTTAATCGATACATATAAGTAAAAAATTTCTCTCTAAACCAATAAGGCTGAAATTTTACGTTCACCAGAAAAATAAGTTTGCGCTGAATAATTTAATCAATCGATTAAAAATGGACATCTCGCAATTGCAAATGATTATTAGAAAAAATTCACCGACATTTGCAAAAATATATTTCAATTTTTTCCTCCAGCAGAGGAGCTACACAATATGCTATAGCTACACAATATGCTATTAAATAGCTACACAATATGCTATTACGACAATCATCTAAATTTCATTCCAATCAAATCATAAATATATAAAGCAATAAAAAGACTAATATAGATACTATAATAAATTAATATTTCTATTTTAGCAATGTAATAATATTGATTTTAAATGTTTATCATGTCGAAATTTCAAAATAAAATCACGTACCACAAAAAAATACCATTAAAAAAAGTTTCTCTCTTTCCCATTATTTCAATTCAGGATATAAAAATAAATAATAATGAAGGATAATGGATTTTTTTTTCATAAATGTTGATTGAACGGAATGAATTATTCATATATATTTGTAATATCATACATTTTAGTGTTGATTTCTAGTAATCAAAAATATGATCAACGCAGTTTAATTGACTAAACCCTATTTTAAATATTCATTAATTCCCAAAACTTCAACAATAAATTCTACTAAAACTTCTTTTAAATATTTAAAACTAGAAAAATCTGGAGAAAATTTAAGTTTAAGAGTTCCTTGGAAACAATTATGAGCATTCAAAATTTCACTAACAACGCATTCAACTTTTAATGCTCCTATTATATAGATGAGCATACGGGCATAAGACAGCAATAAAATTCTTCAAAGTCTGCGAACATCTTAAAATTTGTAGCTGAGGAAAATTTTGTTAAACTATTTTTAAATTTGTTCTTATTATAAGAAAAATTAGTTTTACTTGGAGAACTATGAGAACTTTTTATTATAGTTTAAAAATGGAACTAATCTTCTAGTTATTTCAACGCTATTTTTGAAACAATTCTATTAACGAAAAAAGTATACTGATTCACATTCCACAGACAATATAAAATTTTATTTTATTGCATTGCCAATTCTCGCAATGTTAATTCATATGACTGAAATTTCAGTGCCAAAACAGAATTGAAATGCCATAAACAAAAACTTAACTAAAAAACGTTTCTTTTTCTAATTAATATTAATATTTCCTCAATATTCATGGCCGGTTCACATTTTTTTACTTACTTCTATTGTGATTTATTGCGGGAAATTATATGCGTGCTTGGTGGTATTATTATGTACATGAATTACTTTACTGTGGATGAAGTAAGCGAAATAAGTTAATAGTTGAAAAAAAAAAATACAAACCAAAAAGAATTGTTAATTAGACAGAAAATTGTTTTTCTAAAATTAAAGTATATATATTCATAAAGTTTAAAAGGTGAATAGACCACGACATTTACAAAGTTTTTTGCATTGTAATAACGTACATTACTTCCGGCATTTACTGACATTAATTGCACTTAAGATATGACGATAATTGTAAAAAAACAAAAATAGAAAAACCTGGGAGAATGTCAAAGGGCAATAACGAAATCATGAAACCAAAACAGGAATTTAAAATAGCAGAATAAAGAGGGTTTTTCTATTATAAATAGTTTGCTTCCACAAACCATTTTAATTGTATCTCTTAAATTATTATTGGGACGAAAATTGAAACTTCAAAATCAGAACGTAAATAATGATGTCAATGTTTGGTACCAATATTTATTCATTATGTTGAAAACTCAAAATGGAGTGTTAAGATTTATTAGTTCAAGTTAGACAGATGTCGTCGCAGACTTAAATTTATTGAAAGTTGTGTAATAATTACCTTCTAACAAACTGTATTCAGTTATTTTAATTTCAGGATATATATTTAAAAAAAATATTTCAGCATTAAAATTCATTCGTTTATTGAAAACAACTTTCCGTGACAAATCCTAATGACTTTACAACCATAAATTATTTATGCAATAAGAATATAATGAAATTTTAAAAATAGTTTTTAGGAAACTTAACCTTAGATACCAAATTTATTACTAAAAAACATGTTAATAAATTGTTATTTTACGGAAAGAAAAGAAATAATTAACTGCCTTTGTTTTTTCTTTTGCATGGTTACGAATTTTCCACCAAATAAGAAAGCCACAGAAAAATGATGAATTAGTAGTAAAATCGACCTTTTCCCGCGAAAATATACCTAGCAAAATTTTGCGAAATTTTACATGAAACGCAAAATACTCGCTATTCAGTTTATTCCTAAAGTAATAAATAAGTCATTTTGGTGCATTTTAGGTCATAAAATCATTTATTTATGAAGATGATGACAACTAATTATGAATTAACAGCGATGATTACAAAATCGCAGAGAATAAAATACTGATAACAAATGCAATGTCACTTATATTTTTTTGTACTTGTCATGACAACTAGACCAAAATATGACATTTCATCCAAACTATTAGTTTAGTATAAACAGTGATTTTTAAATATTTTGTCACTATAAAACCGGAAGCTCTATTTGTTAATTAATTTTCAAATAAATTAAAATAGCAGCAAATGAAGTACAAAACCAGTGGAAAAATTCAAAAAGCCAGTTGGAAAGTTCATAGTTCAAATCTTCTACCCCAAAAATATCGACTTTTGGTTCAATCATTTTTATAAAATTCTATTTAACATTTGACAAAAACTCAAAGACGCAGAAAAGGATTATGCAGCTATAAAAATAATATAATTTATTCCATTTTTTTCCCCCAAAATATTTATTTTCTAAAAGTCATAAAAGACAGACTGCACCATTATCTGATTATTGTTTAAAAAAAAAACAACATAATTTGATGATCAGAGAATACAGACAGATTTTCCTCAATATATGTCAAAATTATTTTTATAAACATTTTTTTTTTCCATCAAAATAAAAAACAATATATACTTTACCGGAAAATATAAATTTCATAAAGTTCAATTTACTTGCTGCTGCTATACGTGATGTGAATTTCATCAAAATATTTCTGTCAATACGGTATTTCTAAATAGCTTGAAAACATAAATTGCTAGAACTGCAAAAAAAAAATGCAGTTAAACTCATACCATCATCTTTCTGGCTACTTAAAAACTAATAAACTTTAATGCATAAAAAAAGAAAAATGTTTACTATAATAAAGTTTATTATATTTGACCCAAATTTCGAACTCTTTTGTTTATGTTTTATTTATACATTGTTTATGTGGCGTCATAATTAATGATTAACGCCTCCAAAAATGACTGAGCTATGTTATTTATTCATTATTATGTATTTAAAGGTTGAAAAATATTATTTTGTAATAATGAAATTATCAATTCTTTCAGCAAATTTAAATAGGATGACGTGTTTTAATAACTAAACTGTAAGGATGGCTGTAAAACGTTCAAAATTATTGTAGGAGTTAAAGTAGATAACATATTTTTTCTCTGTAGATGAATTCTGTCGAAAAAAGAAATTCATCCTCTTACTTTACGAAATCAAAATTATATTAATAATGAAATGCCTGGGATAATAATCTCCATTGTACATAATACATATGAGCTTTTGAAGGTCAATACGCATATAACTAAACTTTAATGTGGGTAAAATCTAAGCTAACAGAAAAGCTAAAAATATACACTAAAATTTCCCACTATGCCGCCTACATCCAGCGAATAAGAAATACTAGAGAGAGCATAAGTTATCTGTCTTTTTCGAACTCATTAAATATTTTATTTATCAAAAAAAAGCATCTATGAAGCCACGTTTTGCGTAATTCTTCTTCTTTGCAAACCAACTTGTCCAAATCAAATTGTCAAATAATTTCTAGTAGTGTTTCTTTGCACCAGTGTTGTTTTCAACTCTTGTTTTCACTAGTTTTTCCAAAATAATTAAATAGATTATTGAAATTAACTATTGTGTGACAATTGAATATATCAGCTGATTTTGACTTTTCCCGTGAGGGCTTGTTATTTTAATTTTAAAGAAGCCCGAGTAAAATATTGTTACTATTAAGATGAGAATAATATATTTTTTCTACTTCGTTATTAATTGTAAAACATTTTTTCACGTATTTGAGTTCCAGCATGACCAACGGAGTTTGAAATCAACAAAAGTTATAAATTTCTTAGGTGGTCAAGATTGTAAATTTTTTGGGTGCCAACATTTTTTAGTAGGTGAACTTATAGATAATCATTTTAGCTTCTTACTTAAAGCTATTTGTGAAACATAATATGTCCATCTAGTAATGAAATAGTGTATATGCAAAACCATAGTTTTGAGTAAATCGTGTTTTAATGTTTTGTGAAAATTTTTTTCAAAAGTAAAGTGTAATAATTTCCAACATATTTACTTAAGCTAAATGAGTTTCTGAAATGATATGGTTTGGGGGTTTAAGTGTCTGTTTATTTACCTGGATTTTGGTAAATTGTATTTAATTGTTATAATTTTAAACATTTAATGTAAGATTGCGCATTATACACTATTTCATTTTTTTGCTTCAAGTACGGGAAGCTGAAAATGAAATAGTGTATAACATGCATATATATTCATGGTACAGGAAAATGAAAATCTTGTTAAATTACAAAATCGTGTATAATTGTGATACATTGTTTCATAAATTTATAACAGTATGAAAATATTGATATGAAACTACGTAAATACCAAATACGTTACTTCAAATTACTGTGACAACTATTTAACTAAGAAATTTTAGTTTTAAAATGGCGTAAATACTTCAAAAGCCATTTCATTTATTAATCAAATTTATCATGTACAAAATATAATGAAGTATGTATCTTTACACTATTTTTTCATTAAACATTTTGCGCTTGACGCATTATACAATATTTAATATTTTGCGAAAAAAAGTGGTGATTGACGAAAAAATAAAATGATATAAAGAGTTATACCAATAGAATCGATGGCGGGGAATGCAGTGGAGCCTCAGTCGAATAATGGTGTATAACTATTATACACTATTTCATTACTAGATGGACGATATACACAAAATTATGAAACAAATATTAATAAGTATTGAAGCACAATAAAAAGCTTATAAGAATATTTCAGATAGTTAAAATGTTTTTAAATCAATAAAACAATTACATATTTAATTTTATGATTCTGAATATGTAATAATAAAGCTGTTTAATATGCAATTCTTATAATTTTATCTCTATAATAAATTGATTTGTATTTTAAATTACAAATCTATTTATTATAGAGCATCCGGAAATAAAAAAAACAATGCCCAGGTTAAACTTTAACATAAACCGCCCCAAATCACAATTTGTCAATTTGGTTTACTAAGAAAGAGACGACTTTAGTTTGCGAAGCTTTAATATTTTTATCTTATGTCAGTGGCATTGTACTTCGTTGTCTACATAAAATTATGTTTACTCCGGGTGTCATAACTTCAAAAATTCTATGAATATTAAATTTTTAAGTAAAAATAGAGTCGAGTCTCGAATGGAATAATTATTTTTAGGTTTTTTTATTTAGATAAAAATAATATTATTTTTATATTTCATAAAAATGTTTTCGTTTTATTAAAAAAAAACAAGTTCGACTTTCTGTTTATTTCCCATCCGCTTCAAGGTCTATTTTTGGATATTACGTTTATAACATAAATAGCAAGTGTAGTGGATTTTTCATTACATAGATTTAGTAAAATTTTATTTATCTTCGACAAAGAATTTTCCTTTGCTTCTCCTTGTCAAGAAATTTGATAAAAACTCTCTTGATAACGCAAGTCTAATAAGAACATGAATAGAAAAGTATTTTAACGTTAAGCATTCAACGGTTAGACGCATGTTATATCTAATCGATAAAGAAATTATGCGAAAAACCGATATGTCACTTAAAGTACTCACTCGCAGTCTTATGGAGAATAATTTATTTGAGCAAGAACGTATCAAGCGTAAAGGTTTAATAAAAAATATTTTTCCACAAATAAATTTTCTCTGAAATAATTTTGTTAAAACCACAACAAAATATTTAAAAATAAATAATTTTCCGACAAAACATAATAAATATAAAACCAATTAAATTCTATTAGTCAATTTGAAAGCTTAATTAAAAATAATGTATCGTGTCATTTACATAAATTTGAGATATAAAAGACCTCTTTAAATCTTATTATTTTTTTTTCAAAGAAAAGGAAAACTTTACTTTAACTTTGTAATAATTTCATTTTTACTATTTAAATAATAAGTTAAACTCAATTGAAAATTAATTTAAAATATTTTCGGAGAAATTTAGAAAATTTCTCAAATTGAATACAGAGAAACATTTCAAAAATCAGGTAAAATTATGAAACAAATAAAATTTTAAAATAAATTATTTGATTTAATTAGTTATTACATATTAAAATAACTTTATACAGTTTAAAGCAGAAAAATTTAGCTTCCTCCGTACATTCCATTGGTCACGATAGGTAAATTCATTAATTTCACTTAAACGAAGTATTTTTGTTGATATTTTTTATGCTAAAGCACTGCCATCTCTTAGTCTCTATGAGTCGGTATTTCCTTTTGTGACACATTTAATTTATAACAAATTTGCATCAAATATGATTTCATATGAGTTAAAAATACAAGTAAGTACATTTTATGACACAGCAGAAGCACAAAATATGTCATGAACCATTTGTGAAGAAAATTCTATTCATAAAAAAATTTGGAAAAAAACATTTTGTTATTATATAAATTGATACTAAGTGAAATATAAATGACATTTTCCAGTTAAATAATATTTCAATTTTTCTGTATACTTTTTTTGTCAACTTTAGCATGAAAAAGCTTTTAAATAAAATTAAATACATTGATGTGCTCTGTGCATTCCAAAAAATGGGAAAAAAATATTATGCTTACGGTTATGGAAACTGAATGTGAAGTGAAATTATGTGCAGAAGAATTTATAGAGCATTAAAACTTCCAAATTTTTCTATTTCACTGCTGGTATAATAAATTAAAAGAGTTTTTGCCAGGTTTCTTTTTTACTGAGATTTTAGTTTCCGTTGCAGAGAATTGTAATTCTGAAAATGAAAAAGAGGATTTCTAAAAGTGAAGAAGAGGATATTAATTTGTAAGCAATTATCATGTTTTTGCACAATGCTTTTGTTTTAAAAAAATTTGTGAATTGGCTGTACACACATTAGCTTTAGGACATTTCCAGTTTACTCTAAAGTCTAAAGCATGTATCGCAGCTATTTTCTGAAATTTAGCCAAATTACGCTATGCTTAAAAAAATTCTTTCCATAACTTTTAAACCCCTTCATATGTTTCAAAAGATAAAATTGTTAATAGACAAACATGAATAAAATCGAAAGCTCCATAAACGAATTATTCGGGAGAAACGTATATTTGAATAATCCGAAAGGAACCAGACGTGTGACCACCTTTCCCCGAAATGAATTCAATTTTAATAAAATACTACTGTTCCATTATGTATATTTTGGTACAACATATTTTAATCCAGGGAAAGCGGCAAACAAGTTGCTCCAAGTATTCCTTTGCGTCTACATTATACGAATGATAATACAAATATAGTTAAAGCAAATTTTACAGTAAAAGCTCAACTAATATTAATTATCATAGTACTATGTATCGTTTTTATATACCATAGTTTCACTTCTGTTATTCGGATTCCACTCAAGAGTCCTATTTATCATAATAAAAGAAATTATTGATAATTTTTTTTATGCTTCTCTGATAATTCACATTATTCTGTTGTCTTTTCACATGGTTAAAAACAAAAAACCTCCAAACTATATAAAATCTTTTTTTTTTCATAGTAACTATAATATTTTACCAGTTTAAAAGCTTCAATAAAAACACGGAATAAGCAAAATTGAAGGTCGAAAAAGTTCTTCTTAATGTCAAATAATGTCAATAAAAAAAAAATTATAGACATGCAGTGAAAAAAACAATATTTTCTTTATCTTTTTTACTATATACACAAATTGGAGCATAAAAGCAGCAGTTATAAAATTTATGATATATAAATTATAATTTTCAGAGCATGTGTTTGTGTGAATCACGATGCGGGAAGTTATTTATTTTTGTTTGTTGAAATTCGTGATCAGAGGCAGACATTTAGTCGTTCATTCCGCCCAAACATTAAAATTTATAATAAGTTTTTTACAAAGTTTAACTCATTCAAAAAATTAAGTTTTTTTCAGGTTAACTCATTAATAAAATGATTAAATTATGCTTTCACAAAAAGGTGATAGTTAATTTCAAAGCTAAATAAATATTTTTGTTATTTTTGAGTATGAATCTTTTTGCTGTGTGTCCAATGGTTTTTTTTAATATTTATGATAATTTTACTGGTTTTTAGTAGCAAACATTATGAAAAAAAAAATTTATTTATGATAATTTATCGTCAACGACAACAAGTGTGGCAAATTTATTTATTTTAAATATCTTAATTAAATAATTTTTTAAAAAAAAAATTTGCAATTTAAAAGCAGTTCTACGTTTTCATTATTTAGTGGTGACGTGTGACAAATGTGTTTTGTCATAATTAGTATTATGTGTTAATTGATTAATTGATAATAATTTACAAAATTTCTTTCGTGGTCTCTTTCATATCAATCGAATTTGAAAGACAATTTTACAGTTTTTGTCGATTTTCTTGCAGTTTATAATTTAGTTTTAAATTTTTAAATTATAATTTCAAATTTCTCCTAAAAAAGGCCTAATTTTACCAAAAGAAATAAAATATCTTTAAAAATATTTAAGATAAATAACAATTCTATTTAAAATTATTACCACAATAAAATTTCATGATTATTTCGATATTATTCCATGAAAATTCGAAAATTATTTAAAAGAATTTTTGAAATCAGCAAATAAAAATTCCCTAAAGACACATTAAAAAGACTTGTAAAAATGGTTAAACATTATTTTTTAAAACTAATGTTCACAATAAATGGAATTCCATCTGATGTTTCAATCTTTCCAATTTTTCTGATTTTTTGGGAACCGAAAAAAAAAACTTTCAATAAATTTTTATTTTACCTTCCTTATTTTTTTTTTTTTTTCGAGAATAAGGATCAGAAATAAAATCAATAAAAATACTTTAATTTGGGGGAAAAGAATTTGAATGTAAATTATAAGGAGAATAAATTTTTGTGATCAAATAAAATTAGGGATTTATTTGAAAAATGGTACATTTCTTTAAAATAATGACAAATATTGTCGTTAAAATTCTTGTCATTTGGATTTTTTTTGTATTTTTTTCAATTATGAAGTAACGAAAGATAAGAAAAACTGGGTTTCAAAAAAAAATCTGGATCGGATATTGAAATGCGAGCCTCAGATAATAAAATTAGTTTTATACTATAATCACTGTAGAATACTTCAACCGGCGAACACTTTAAAATTGTACTAGAATATTTCAATTCAGTTTATCCGAATTTTGCAATGCCCGCAATTTTTTTAATGTTCATAGAAATTCAACAAAAACTACAAACAGACAAAATAACAGACATAAAAAAATCTGAAAGTAGACTGGTGCAAAAATAAAAATTACATGAATTTTAATATATTTTACACTGTATTCTAAAAAAAGCTTTAAATAAAATGGCAAATTTATGCTGAAAATGTTTAAAGAATTTCGAATTCTAATTTACAAAAAAAAACTGTAGCGGAATTTTTTTTGCAACAAAATGTGACAAAAAAATATTGAGTATTTATTAACAGAGCGAATATACAAGTGGCTTCAACTCTGTCTGCAATTGTGCGATTGTCGGTATTATTAAATAAATGTGATATCATGAATGTTTGTTTAGTAGAATCAGTGCTAAAAAAAACAGAAATTCCATGCAATATTTTCTATTTTGATATTACAAGAACATATCTTAAAAATGATTTTATAAATGAAATTAAATATGAAAATATACTCCACTTTTGGCTTAAATCATTGAAAATTTGCATTTGGAAAACAGTTTTTTTGTTGACATTACTAGAAAATAATTTTTAAATTTGTTTATAATTTAATTTAAAATGAAATTTAGCCAATTATTCAATATTATTAAAGCTTTCGCAATAATTTCAAAAAGTTGTTTTTCACCTTGTTTTTTTTTATCCTTTCAAATTTAATCAGCTTATTGACCCTTTTTAAACTAATTACTCATACAATTACGATTATACAGAGAAATTCACAAATAATTAATAAAACAATGTAATTAAAGGGTGTTTTTTTAGAAGTATAGAATTTCTTTTGGGAAAAAACACATTATGTAATTCACTAAATGGAAACAATTTTTGATTGAAAAGATTATTTTATGGCATTTAATTTTTAAAAAGAATTAAGGGCATATCAGCACGGCGACTAATCAACACCATCCGATCAGTCCTATTTTTGGTAACTTTTTTCGGCATGTAATGGCGCCTTAACAATCTCCTGTGGATGTTTCTCACTCCAAATACGTCAATTTTGTTTCTTTACATATCCTTTCAGACAGAAATCGCTAAATATGATACCATTCCGGATAATTTTCCAGTTGAAGCCATAAGCGAACGATGGTCTTGTGATTTCAATATCTGCACTAATTGAATCTTCTACGGGTGCATGAGAAGATATTTCTTCAAAATTTTTCACGAAGTGGACCGACAATTACCGATAATTTTCGATCTTATCGCACACTTTTAATGGATAGTGTCCATGAGCCAATACGTAGACATAAATCGAGTCATCGTATTGCGAATAAGCTGCTCACAAGGTCGATTATGTTCAGTATAAAATTCACGCAGTTATCTGTGAGTTTGGAGTACAGGATTCAAATTTCGGAAATAAAATTCCAGTGTGAGTCTTTCCACGATCTATCAACGGATAGTGAACAAAAATGTCAAAGACACCAATCAAGTTTGACAGGTAGGTTGACAGGTATCCCTACTGAAAAAAGTATACCTTTAAAAAAACACCTTTATTAGTGTAATTAACTTTATAACTGTCAATGACACAATTAATAATTTCTGTCGAATCGATAGATAAACGAATTTTAGACCAGTAAAAATATTTTACTAATTTAGTTCCTTAAACTTGAGATTTCTACTTACTAATTAGTCAATTAACTTCATAAAACAACAGAGTTTTCCGTTCGACTTACCTGAAAATAGAAAAATAAACTAATTAAAAACTTTATAAAATTATATAAATATTTAAATATATTCAATTATCATTCGAATATTTAGCTAAGTTAAAATTTCGAAAATTTGTTTTCTAAGATTTTAAAATTACCTAAGCGTAAAGTAATCTAAATAAAACTTCCATCATCGACAAACTACGTTCTTGGCAAAGATATAAATTGTCTTCTACAACAAATATACATATTTTGATCATGTGTTCAAATGTAATACTCATTAATCATTATTTAATATGTACTTATTTTCTAAAAATATCATTCAGGATCGTAAAAATATACGTTCTATAATAAAAAATATATATACATATATAAAATAACCCGCATACGTATATGATAAACGGATAATGTCCTTTGGGTAAACTTAATTCCATTTTAAGAATTACCTATGTTAGTCAATATTTTATCCTTAAACTAACTAATGGCTCCTTGAAAAATATTATTCAAGTATAAATAGAAATAAATTCCATTTATATGAATTTTACGTACACATATTTCCAAAAGAGAGCATTTGTTGTTATGAATGTCAGCAAATTTACAAAACAAAAATTATCTTTATACATTTACATACAAGATTTTCCTAAAAATTTTAATTTTTTTTACTTTCTACAAAAAATAAATGTTTTGAAGACTTTTATTTTCAAAAAGGTTTTGGTTTATTCTCAAAGGAACATTATATGCTTTAAGAAAACTTTTTTTACCTAATTTTTTTTTACATTTTCCTCACATTTACTTCCGCTTTTCCATATACATATACATTTTTGTTGATATTAAATTGGTATGTATAAAGGGAAGATTTTGAAAATTTTTAAAAAAAAGTTCTAAATGACGTTAAAAATTTCCTTAAGGGTTTGTGATTTTAATTGAGATTTCGGAAAATTCATACAAAAATATCTTACAGAAATTGAATTAAAGCATTGAATAATAGAACAGTATTAATGGGTTCAGTTCAGGTTTATATTTAATGCTAATTAGACTTTTCTATAATGATCTCTCAATATAATCAAAAATAATTTAATAATTATTTTTGGCATATGAATTCGAAATAAATTTCTACAATAACCAAATAAACTAAAGTTCAGTAAACTGAAGTAAGATAAGACTTATGAGTCAAATTTTGATGATCTCAAAAAACAGAGTTCATTAAGTTAAAAAATATTAATTCCAAGAATTAATGAACCGTAAATTAAGTTAAAATTTTGAATTGATTTATTCAAAAATATTTGAAAGAACTTGGCTTTTATATTCTGTAAAACAAATTTTAAAATGTAAAGATATTTTAGTTAATTTAATAAAAATTGTAAATATTTTAGGAAAATGCGTCAAAATATTAATGTTTTGTCTATACTTTTATGATATCTGTAACAAATCTCTTAATTACTGAAATAAACTATCAATTGGTTCTGCACTACTATTTTCCATTTCAGAAGAGACATTTTCTATTAAATTTCCAAGTCCAAGAAAATGTACGCAAAAATTTACATTTTTCTTAACGTAGAATCTCTGTTATGCTGTCATTACCAAACGAAGAAAATTTAACAAATTTGGTCGTTAGGTGCAAAGAATGATGTCCTAAGTATTCTTAACTTCTTCATAAAATATGATTATGGCACTAACGTGACAACGGACAAATGGAAAATTTATTACAGAATTTTATTTTGGCGACAAACAGTTTTTTCTACTCACATTTTACTTATTTCCAAAAGATAATTTTTCCCTTATTTCAGATAATATATAAATATCCTGCGGCGTAATATAGTGAACATTTTTATCTACTATCTTCTATTTACTCATGAGTTAGTGAAATGAAAAAACCCCTCTTTGTTTCTTTTTGGTTCATATTTACATTTTTGTTGTGTAAGTCTTTTCATTGAAATCATTTTTCTGGAAAATCTTTAATACATACAGAATTTTCTTCTAGATATTAAAAAAACCACATTTAATAAGCCGTATACAACAAAATGTTACGTGGAAGCTAATCGTAATAAAAAAGGGATTTAGATTTTTTGTTAAGAAGGATATGTTCAAGGATTTAAATAACAGACTTAAAAATTGTATATATTTTATTAACTTTGTTCAAATTATAGCCAATATCGAGTTTCATATATTTATACTCAGTATGTTTATTGCATTAATTTGAGTACATCACAAATTAAGCAAAATATACAATTAAACAAATTTACGAAAATTTAGTTTTTTTCTGGTCGGAAATATTACATAATTTACTGTAATCTTAAATCTTATTTATTTTTTGTTTTAACAAAAATTTTACGGGGCAAACAGTATCCGTAAAATGTTTTTTACGGAAATAAATATTAATATAAAAAATATACTAAATTGAATGATATTTTCTAAAACTTTTTAAGTTAAGATAACAATTTGTAAAATTGACATAATTTATTCAATTTGTGGTTGTTTTTATTTTTGTTTTGTAAACATCGCGCGAGATAACATTTCTCTTAAATATAATTTCCTTGAAAACTTTATCATTGCAGCCAAATAAAAATTTTATTTAAAAACGACATAATAGCCACACATAAAAATTGACTTATAAGCGACATATATTAGCCTTATAATTAGTTACAAAAAATTAATAATGACAATTAATATGATATTGACATGTGAGAAATCAGAAATATTGACACCTTTAATCTTTAAGTCTTGGCAGGTGAAAAAAGACTGAACTTCATGAACAACACGCAAGTGAATTTGGAAAGAATTATAAATATTTTTTTCAATGTTTCCATAATTAACTGCCAATGTCGAAATCTGCACATAGGATCATCTGGAAGAGAATTAATGAAGGATACACAATTATTTATAAAACGAAAAAAAAATTAAATGATTTCTAAATTCAAACACTTGTTTACAATTAGTGTTAATTTTTAAAGATACAATACAGATTCAAGATGCTCGTAATTTGAATTAATAAAAGTCCTGTTTTATCCCATATTGGCAATTGCAGGAAATATAATTAAACGTAAAATTCCCTGCAAAATATTAAAAACAAATCATCAGAGGCTACATTTCCGTTACACAAGAAATGCACAACAACCTATTTCATTCCCGAATTGTAAACGAGTAAAAGAATGGCAACGATTACACAGGATATAACACAAAAGGCTTACTGTTAAGTTAACCATACCGGAATGAATCTTTTTTTTCTTTTTTTCCATTTGTGATACTGTTGTGTTTACGTTTTTTGTCAGTTAGTATATTGAAAACAGGACATAAAATGGATGAGTGTTGTAGAATATACAGTGTTCTCTATACAATGAATTTTCATTTCAATGAAAATGAAAGTTACAGGATATTATTACCAGATGCTGCGACAAAAAAATATAAAATATTTTCATGAATAATAATTTTAAATTTACGTTGTTTTCGCAGAAATACTCATTGCGGTTCAATATTGTGGTTGATAATATTTTGAAATTGAAATTTTTAAAATATTTTGAAAAATATTGGGTTTTATTAAATTGTATTTTGGAATTAAATAAATTTTATTAAAGCTTAACACATTAAACAAAAGGTGGAGGAGAGTGGTGGATACATAATGAAACCACTTGCATACAAGGTACGATAAGTTTAATCATCCTTATGAGATCGCTAGACCTAATAAACGTCTTTATTCGTTTAATTTAAAACCTAAATGTGAAGTGAATTGAAATTATCTACAGTTAAATTATTATTTTTTTCCATTTATTAATCCTTTTTAAATTCCTTTTAATTATACTAACAAGTTATGTTCGACAAATTATCTCCAAATATTACAAAACTGGTGCTAAAATAAACACATTTTTTTTGAAACATTATTTATTTTGTCCGCCCTTCATAAAAATTTTTTTAAACTATTTTGTTCTTATCATTTTTCCACTAAATTTAAGTTATATAAAATTTAAATATTAATATTTTTCAAATTTTCTTTTTCCATTTTCTTTCCATCATTTTCTAAATGTCGGAACCACGAAAAAATGGAAATTTTACAAATATAAACATTAAAAAATATTAGCATAGTCTTTTTTATACTTATTTTTAGTATACAGTCGTGTAGAAAAATAATAAAAGAAAATAGATTTTTCCATTTTTATTTTTTTGGTGAAAATAATGAAAAACATAAACAATTTTATTTAATAGATTTTTAAGTCTAAGAATTTCCAATTAACAAAATAAATATTTCTTGTTGTGTTTATACATCCTTAAGAATATTATTATTAATGATACTTTAACTGGACACGTTCAAGGATGAAAATATAATCTTCTTTTCTTTATGATTAATAATTGTTATGTGCTTGTTTTTGGATAAAAATTTCAGTTTCTTATATTGAGTTTTGAGATTATCTTTCTTAAAATGCGTAATTGCAAAATAAACGATATGAGATAATTTAAATTGGTTAGCATAATTCAAGTGAAATAAAAATTAGGATTAAAATTAATTAAATTCGATTGAAAGTTTCAAAAAAATTTGATGAACAATGAGAAAGAGGATAATATTCAACCGGAAATTTAATAGCAGTTTAATAATTTAAATTTAAAGTGTTGTGGTTTTATAGGACCGGTGACGGTTTAGTAGTAGTGTACTATTCTGCAACAGACCTAATTAATATAGATCTAATATAGTCTACTTTTGGACTGGGTTAGATTCCCATTGGTGTTGGGCTAAGTTTTATTTTAAATGAGTACTATCATTAAAAAAAGTACCATTGGAATTTTAAGACTAGCAAATATGTTAACGGTTTGAATAGTTTATTCATTATGAAGAAATTTATGGTTAGGAATCCGTATAAAATTAGTAGGTTAAAATTACAATAGACGCTCCATCAGGGTAGTCCGCAAACAAAGAAAATATTGTATAGTCAAAATTCATTGAGAATGAAGTCATAGTGTCATGTCTCTCATATTTGTATTTTTATAGTGTCATGTCTCTATTTTTATGGCATCATGCCTCTATAGTTATAGTGTTATGTCTCTCAATTTTTATTTTTATAGTAAATTAATTATAATTAATTTACTATAAAAATAATTTAACGTAACTAAAATACATAAATATGTAATAAAATAGTTTAATGCATGAAACTTAATCGTGACTGTTCTAAAATTCTTCAATTCTAAATAAATCTATAAATCATATTACATATTAATAAAATCTCATTTAAATTAAATTAACAATTGTCTACATTTTATTTTATTATACATATTTAAAATAATTAACTTGTTTTTCCATGTTCTACACAGTCATTGACAGTATTTTTATATTGTGTTTATGGTCACTTTACTCTTTAATTATGTGTTTACATAATTTTTAATAAAATTAACATTAACACACTGTAAAATAATATAATAATATTTCTTCTGTCATAAATAATTTTAATTAAATAATACAATTTAATTTTTGGCTTTTTTATCAGGTTTTTAAATTTATAGTATTTTTATTTGTGGAGCTTTGACTATATCTGAGAAAAAATTCAAGTAGCATGTGATGAACCCATAAATTAAATTAATAATGAAATTTTAAATGTTCACTTAACAGTTGGTACTGAAAAAATTGTATATAATGGAAAATTGAAATGAAAAACTACACTCAATTTATATTTAAGTATTTTTTTTTAGATATTCACGTAACGTAATAGATTCAGTTAAACACATTCTGTTTTTTCTTCACATTCTGATCTTATGTTGATATTTAAATGTCATCATAAACCAGCATTTTATTTTTGTTGTCATTTTGATGTTTTTATTAAAAATTGTCAATGAGCATAAACACAATTGAGTCAACATTATTATTTAAATGTTTAAAAGGGGATTTCTTTTTAAAAGTCAAATTAAATATTTTGTTAGTTTGAAGTTTAACATGATTAATTGAATGTATTAGCGTATTTTCTGTTGTAAAAGAAAATAGCTGACATAAAGGAACAGAAGTTATGATTATAGTGTGATGAAAATATTTAGACAATTATATAAGATGTTTGTTTTGCTAATTTTATTATTAACCAACCCATCGTGGTGTGAACTTAAAAGTACATAATGCATGACATGTTTTTTTATAATCTCTGATCGAAATTTCTTCACATTAGTTAAATTTTGTTAGTGTGAATACGTAAAAAAGGTTTTCATCTGAAAAATGCTTTTATCAGATAATAAATAATATGAATATGTCACACATTTTTATGTGCCACACAAGATATTAAATTTACATCATTACATTTTTTTGTAAAAAAAACGTTATACTCAAATATATGTTATGAAATAAGATCACATCTAGTATTAAATTCTCCAGCGTATCTTAATTACAAGTTTAAAAACTCATTAAAAGTGTAAAATCATTTTAAAAATTTTACTAATAAAATTTTTCTTTCTAATTTAATCCTCAATCAAAAATACATTCATTTTTAAATCAAGTGTTACATTACAAAACTATATCCTAACCCAGAATAAACGGAAATTCCTTACTTATAGTAAGTATATAAGATACTTTTACTCTTAACGATCTTATCTTATTAATTAAAACATTCCGAACTAATATTATTACAAATCCAATAAAGCCATACGAGACATTGAACGATTATTATATACAACTTTCGACGTAATAGGGAAAATAGATTTGACCTAAATATTCTATCAATCAAAATAAAATAAAGGATTCCTCTTCAAAAATATATTTTCTACACAAAATTGTGTTTTCGGATGATAACAAATACATAATTATAGATTTTTTATTAATGTGTGTAACAATGATTCAAAAAGCAATTTCCACAGTAAAAAATAGCAGGGAATTTTCTGATGTTATTTATTTGCTTAGAATTTCCATATGTTGCCTAGAGTATGTTTGAACTAAAGTTTTAGAAATTTATTAATTGAAAAAAATCTTGACTTTATTCGTAATTGGTTATATTTCCTTGTATATAAACTATTTAATAAACAAACAACTCGAATTTAAACTATAAGATTTATGTTTATTGATGGATTTGTTACAGATTCATCTTTTAATTAAATCGTTTATAATTTAATTATTTTGTTTATAAATATTTACTTTAAAGTTACCTAAAAACTTATAAATCTTTAGGGACACATTTTTAAGGATCCGAAAGGAAAGAATTTTTCGATATAAAAAATAAAAAGAATTTGTAGAAATATACACAGCACTTAGTAGAAAATACACACAATTTGCTACTAAGTACTGTGGAACCCAATAAAGAATAAAGCAATAATGCGAATACATTATGTAATATTATTTTTGACACGACATGATAACATAAACTAATCGTCATTAAACTCTAATATATAATTAATATAATAATCACTGATTATCAAAAAGGACCGAAAAAAAATTACGAATTTATCTAACTTGATTATACTTAGCGCCTAATATTAAAATTTTTCCCTATAGTACTATGCTTATATAAATAAAGCCACACAACCTTTTAAAAAAACTTCAATTCTTGTCAATATTGAAACACGAGTCTCAACAGTTTTTTTTGTTGACCTGCAATTTTTTTTCTCGGTTTTTTATATAAAAAAAATTTAGAATTAAACTTGTTTTTTAAAATAATTCAATTTCAAAGCAACAGATATTTATTTGGCGGCATTTATATTTTCAGTTTAATTTTATAATATTTCAAGTTTTTAATAAAAGCTTATCAAATTTCCAAATTAATATAATAATAATAATAAAAAACTTGCAAACATAACAAAAACGTGTGACAATGGCGACAACGACAATAATTATATAAAATATTTTTCAGTTGACAATTTATATTGAATTATTTCACATTTTACGTAATAATATTTACCGACAAATTACGACGAGATGAACATTTTCAAAACATAATAATTCAACAAAATTTTATTTAAACATATTAGTTTTATTTTGTATAATTTAAGTAATTAAATTTTAAATTGTCATGGAAATTTTTTAAATTGTTTGTTTCGGATTTAATTGACAAATTTAATTGTGGATTATTATTAAAGTAAATAACCATAAAAAAAATATATAACCTGGCAATAAACTTTTAATTTCATTAATCAAATTATATTGTAAGGTCAAACGACAGAGAATTTCAATAACCAGAAACCAGAAGTTTATTTGTTAAAATTAGACTTTTATTTGATTAAATTGAAAACCTTCTTCATTAAAATCAAAACTTTATGAGTTTAATAATATGGAAAAAGCTGACATCGAGGTATCTAATTTTATTATTAAATTTACGCAATTATAGTTAATTTATAGACTTTTTTATAACATATGAAAAATGCCGCGATTGAAAACATTATCTTTTGCATAATTATAAAGCATTTTTCAGTATATAAACAAATTCAAATAGAACCTATAAATCTTTATGATTTAGAGCATTTTCGCTGTTAAAAACTTTAAGACTCTTTTAAGATAGTCATGGATCCGTATTTAACATAAAATTATTGCGTTCTTACGCCAAGCTTTTCAACTTACAAAAAAATTGATTGTAAACAATTATTGTTTACTTAAAAAGACTGCCGAGATTGTTAGAGATCAACTGCCACTGCCAACTAAAAGATTTGCAAAATATTATTAAGATATTTAAATCATGCACTAAGATTATCTAACTTGGTCATTCAATAGTAAATATAACATGTTTAGTAACCCAATAGATCAAGGTAAATACATATCAAGTACATAACTAAATACGGCAGCTTTGATCGTCGTTTTAATAAAGTGAACCAAGTTTCCAAAATAAATTAAATAGGCATATTTAGACAATCTTGGTGTAGTACATTTGATTAATTCGACAATTACTTTTGAATGTGGAATTAATCAAGAACTAAAGTGCTAATTAATTTTGGTAAAGTCGAAGTTCCTAAAAGATAGATTTTATGATCTGTGTGTTCTTGGTTTACAAAAACCTTCAAAAAAACAAAAACCAAATATTTAAAAACGTGTTTAAAAAACAAATATACTAAAATTTCTTTTAATCAACGTTTCACGTTCAATGAACTACTAAAATTTTTTTAAACATATATTATTTACTTTAACCTTTTTTCATTATAAACTTTGTCTATTTTTGAATTTAGTTTTTATAGCTGCTTGAAATTAGTCCAAAAGAATTTTTATATAAAATTTTTGTGTAGAATTTTAATAATCACCTAACAAACATAAATCTGTTTCTAAACATTTGGAACGAAAAAGGAAAGAAAAGAACATTTTTGATTTTTTGATTGATAAATCCATTGGTATGAAAATTTAAAGAATTTCCTCATTTGAAACACACAAAAAATATCAATTTATATTAATCTTATTTCGAAACAACACCAATTCTTTTAGACATATCGTGAATAGAGAACAAGAAAATTTCATAAATAAATAATAAACGACAAGGAAAAATATGTTTTCTTTTTAAAACATAACAGAAATTCTGTCAATTTCAATGAATGTAAATAAAAATATTTGTACTTATAAATATTTAATACATATTTAAAGACTTGATGATTTTTTTGCCAACGTAATTTGTTCAAAATAATAAATTTTAAATAATTTTACCTTCAATACAGACAACATGATCCCGAATTTGTTGAGCCACTTGAATATCTGGTATTAATTCAATTAAATCATAAATAGCATAAATAGATGGATGGACACTTTCAAATCTTTGTATTTCTTGCCTAATCGCCAATGAATTATTTAATAATATTTGTGATTGGATATTATTTTGTGTTGGATGTTGAATCTGTGGTTGATGATGATTCTGATTTAAATGATTTTGTTGCCCAACAATATTGGGACGTCCAGATCCAGTATGATTATTCATAATGGCTAATTAAATGATGAAGATGCTCGATCTTCTTTTTTAAATACTTGTTATAAGACTATTGTAAAAGGTGTTATGGAATTTTATATTTGTTTACAATTTTTTTGGAAGTAAACTTTTTAAACACATAACACATAAAACACAGATTTTAAATTTTTTAAAGATAAACACTAATAAATAAATAAATAAAAATTCACAATTTAAATTTTAATACTAAATAAACAAAAATCACTGATTTTTTTTTAACAAAATAAATTTATTGCTTCTAATGCTATGACACTAATTCTCGAAAAAGATATATAAATAAAAGCAGAAGATATTCTTCATTTTATATACAATTTTTTTATGGCATCATTTTTTATGTTTTCTTAAACATTTTTAACACAAATTTAATGAAATATTATTTTTTTTTTAAATTAAAATCAAGAAAACTATTTAATAATTGAATATTTCACTTTATTTGTAATTTTTTAACACTTTAGAAATATATATAAATATTTTTAGACACAAAATTCCGATAAACTAAAAGCCAAAACAATTTTTTCCGCTCGAATGCGAGAAACACACAAATGCTACTGCAAAATCATTGAAACTGTCAAATAAAAACTAAAATTACGATATGGAAAGCATTTATTTTTTAATTGTCAAATTCGATGGATGGGAAAAGTTGACAGTTGTTGAAAGTGTTGCCAATGAAAATATTTGATAGGATGAAATACGATATGCCGAGATCTAAATAAAAATTTTATTTATGGAATTTCCAGTAATTTTTATTACTTTCATTTTTGAGAGGAGAGAAAACTAATGTTAATATATCGTGTTTTATGACTAATGGATTGTAGTTGCACAGTAGGTAAAAGGGTTTTCCCAGAAAAGGATAATATAATAAATGTGAGCATAGGGTTAATTATGACATATTATTGAATTTTTTACTAAAAAATTGTTAGTACATATGTATATTCTTAATTTCAATTATTCAGAATTGTATACTTTTATAAGTTCTGTTTTACTTTATTGTGAAAATATTGAAAGATCAAAGCATCCGAAATAATTTGTACGACTTTGTTATAAAACAAAAATCCTTATCACAGCAAATTTACATATAAATTGGTGGTTAGTTAATTTTAGAATTATGATGGAATTATATAAAGGTGGTATTTTTAACAATATACTCAATTTTTGGCGAACGAAATTTATAATAGACAACATTAATAATTATTAGTTTTTAGGGGCAATGTTTCGAAAAAATATTTACATTAATGTTGACCACCAACAGTGATGTTAAAACCTGTATTGTGAAAGCAATAAAAAGTGTTACAAAATGGTAGTTACTTATAGTTGTGTTACTAAATGAAATGGTTTACCTATATTAAAAAAATATTAATATCAATTTGTAAACTATGTTAGTTAACTTGGTTAGTGGCTCATAACTATAAAACTATCCACATTGTTTCTGCTGCGTAAAATATTTTATTTTAGGAAGAGTACAGAAATGATCGATTAAATATGCAAGGTTTAATAAAATAAACAAATTTTTATCAAAATATCCTTTAAGTTTTTGGACAAGCCTATAATGAGTGTTATAGTATAGTACTACTTGTATTTTATTTTTATCATATCAATATTATATCAGTTATATAATATAGAATTAAGTGTCAATTAAATCATTTCCTTTTCGTATCTACATTTTCGAAAAAGAAGTTTTTCTATTGTTTTCATTAATGGAATCATTTAATTGAAAAAATGACAATTGATTAACTAAACAATTCAAATTACTCCTTTTTTATCAAAATTTACATCTAAATTAAATCCAATCAATGGTTTGGATCTGTTGTTGTCATTTATCTTACACGTCTTTTGGTTGATTTGTGATTTCGAATTGTACTGTCATGTAAGGTTTCTTCTTTTTTGAACGTTAATTTTTAAAATAATGAAGATGAAAATTATCAAATTTCTATTTTGTAAAATTGAAAATAATGTATTTTAATTGAAGTCAAGTCTTCGCAATGAAATTAAATTAAACTTTAGATTATTTCATATTTATGAACAACAAAAACTTATGAAAAATATTTAAATACACGATGATAAACTTTCATATTCCCATTCTTATTTCATCTCCATATGAACATAAAAATTTTAAATTTACTTAAAATGTTTTTTATCCCAGAAATATTGAATTTATTCATCTGATAAATGCAATTGAAACTAGGTGTACAATACACAAACTAGTTATAAGTATTTTATTGGTTTGAATTGTAGAATATTTTCCAAAACTAAAATATGTAAAGTGAATAAAATTCTACCTTTTTTTGTCCACTTTTTATTTATTAATAAAAAATTTAGGCAAAAAGAAGTTTTATGAGGATAATAAAAATTTATTATATACATAACAAATTTTACAAAAAAGAAATTTAGAAATTAAGAATATGTTGGAAGAACGAGAAGGTTAGCAAATTTTGTTATTTTAAGCCAATATCTTTCAATCAAATTATTTTTCAGCAAACCCTGATAACATCTTTTAATGCAAACTTCTACACTTGTCCTTAAAATAATTTGCCAATTTTTCTTTTCTCAAGAATACATAATGTCCTTTCGAGGACAGTATTATAAATTTATGCAAGAAGTACAAGGTTAGAATACAAACTTCTTTTTTTTTTATAGCAAACAAAGTATTTTTCCGATTTTAGCATTTAAAAAACAAAGCAGAAAATAGGGAACTAGCTATAATTTATGGTCTATTTTACTTATTTATGGTTAAATTTAAAAATGGAAGATTTTTAATACATGGAACTGTATTAAAAATCTTCCATTTTTAATACATTCCACCAGGGACTGAATAATAAAATTGCCGTTAGTTTTCAGAAAACGATTTGATAGAAAAAGCTTTTCAGTCCATATATAATTGTTTAATTTTACAGAAATTTTAAAAACTGGAGCAGAAGGGTAAGATCTGGTTGGTTGGTTGGTAAAAATGAAGAGCCGCAGAGAGTACAATTAGCGGAGTAGGCCTATTTTAATACTACCCAGCCTCTTGTAGCTTATTATATCCCTTTCTTATCAGATACATATTGCGGCTAGATCGTTAATTTCTCTGAGGTAGTTGTTACCGAATGAGAAATATCTGGTTCTAGCCAGCGCTGTGCACTTGCGAACAAATTGTACAACAGTCTCACTTTCATTTTGTTCCTCACGGATGTGGTATGACTCGACTAAGATCTAAGCGAAAATTATAGAACACAATATAAAAGAAAAAAATGATTCTCAAAATATAATAACATAAATAATCAGAGACAAACAACAAAAATCATAAAAGAATAATCTTCATAACCAAATCATAAATTTGTTGTTCTTGTAAATAAATTTTATAAGCAAAATAAAATATTTGAAATATTTTCATAAGAAAAGCGGACAGGAAATATATTTTCTTTCCTAAAAGCTTATTTATAAAATGAATAAGCAACAATTTTGCTGCCTAAAAAATTTTGTCTGTCCTGTTAATAATTATATTTCATCCTTAAGACGTTTATTCATGGCTCAAAATGACGAAAATATTTAAAATAAACAATATGAAACAAAAATAAATATTTACTAAACATTAAAAAAAAAACAGATTCCAATAAACAACATTTTGCCATATTATATTTTTCCAATAAGAGTTTGTTGAAGTATATTCGCAACGTCATATTACTTTAGGAGCCCTAAAGATATGATGTTATTTGTCCTTGTTTTATCCGGATCAAAACGAAGGATGCTGACGGTTATGTGACAGAGAAACGGCATAATAATACAAAAAATAAAAATATTTCTCTTCAGAAATTGAAAATTTATATATAAAAGTCGGAAAAAGGAAAGGAAATAATTAATTTGCTGTACAATGTTAATCTTTTCTACGAGCCAAATTTTAAATTAGTTTTCTCACAGTTCACAGTGCAAAATCATTAATGGAAATTTACTCTTCTTATGAGAACTTGCACATTTTCAGATTCTTATGCATAAAGTAAATATACAATACAGTTTCAAAAAAAAGGTTGTTACTATTTTAATAACAATTTGCGCGGATATCGAAATAATGATATAAGGAATTCTTGAACCTTTTTCCTTTTTTGTTAAAAAAGTTCTCCATCTAATCCTAATGAATCAATGACATTTTTAAATTGTATAGTGATTAATAACGAAGAAAATACCGGGAAACAGAACTAATGTATAATAACTTCGTAAGCAAATTATTATCAATGTTGGAGAATATTTCCTATATTTAATTACAAGATCGAAAAATTTCATCTAAAGGAAAAATTTATGTCACGAAAAGCCAAAACTTATTCTGCTAAATATCCTATGAAGGTACACCAGACATTAATATACATTAATTTAACATTTTTATAGAATCAAGTTCACAGTTGTAAGAAATATTTAAAAGGAAACTTGTAAATAAACTATCTTTACTGTGTCTTTCGTATTTAATTTATTTTCATTTCAAAGTTTAAAAAATTGTTTCTTCCTTGTTTCGAATTAACAGCCTGTATTGTGTCTTTTATGGAAGATTAATAAGAAAATACGAAATTTAAGTAAATCTTACAGAATATATCACCTCTACTATTTTTTGAACACATTTACAAAAGGATATTTACTTTTATTATGCACTAATCATATTATTTGTGGTGTAATGTAATATTAAAAGCTGAAATAAATGAAAGGATAATAAGTAATTATAATAAATTTATCTCTGTTTACCTTTGAACACGGAAAAGCTCAAAACTATATAATTAAACACAGTTGGACGTCGGAATAAGAAATTTAATTATACAGAAATGAAAAAGGACAAAAAAACAGAATGTTAATGGTTAATAATTAAAATGTAATAGTTATAAAAAAAAATTTTTCCTTTTAAAAACAGGAAAACTTTATCCTTATAAACAAGTTATAAATAGGACATAACTATAACTTGGAAACTATAATAATAACTAAGTCATAACATAATCTAAAGCTGGAAAATAATTTACATTTTTGCCAATATTATAAAATATAAGAATATCTTTATTTTTCACACATTTTTTAAAATATAGCAAAAAATATCCTTAAGGGTTGTTTTTGTATAAATTGGCTTCTATATCCTGTCGGATGACGACATGCAGAGTAATTTCCCCAAAAAAACAACATTTTTTCACCCCAAATAAAAATTTATTATCGTCCTTAAGTATTCGTCGTTATGCAAAATAATTCACTAAGGAAATTGTAATATTTTTTGTTAAATTTATGAAAATAACTAATATCATTAAATGCAATTAATTTAGAATTAGATTAATGCATTAGGATCTCAATTCTTTCTATTGCAGACAACAATTTAAGTTACATTACAGGGACCTGATAAAAAATCATAATTTACTCTTAAAACTTTCAAAATTAGTTTTTTTTAATAAAATTTTCTCAAATTACTTAATTAATATTTTCGTTAACATTATACCAAAAAATAATATTTTAATAACAATATTTTTTTTAATATCCTTTTAAACATATTTAATCATAAATTTATGTCTAACTATATTTATGTAAACATCGTTGTTTATTTATTTCAAATATTTTTCCAGACATAATTTTGTGGCTAAATATTAAAATACTACAAGATATTTTCTTTTAGAAATTTATATGTGCATTATTTAAATAAAGGATTTGCTATCATAGACAAAATATTTTCTATTTATAAGAAGGAAAAGTTATTTTGTTATTAGAAAAGTTTTATACAGATAGGTTAATCCAAAGAAGTTAACCAAAAACCAAAAAAGTTAAAAGATGTTTTTCTAAGAAACTTTTATTAAGAATTTTCTATTTCAAGCAAAACCAAGTTACGTAACAAATATTTAAAACTTTAAATTTTCAGGAACTTAATTTGACTCTGAGGAAATCGGAAATATTTTGAATATATAACAGCCGAAAGATTATATTTAATATTCTATAATCGTCATTCGACCACAGACACTAATTGAACTATTGTAGTAAGTCTATTAGTTAAAGCTTATCAACGAACTTTAGATTTTAAGCAAAGTTTAGTGAGCAGGATAGGATTTGAAGAGTTGATCAGGTCGTAGTCTATTTTGAGCTAGATTTCCATAAAGTATGCCAGGACCAGAACAATTCGTTATCCTAACCAACTTATATGGTAGTTTAAGCGACAGTAGTTTAAGCGATGAGAATAACTTCAATTGTATAGTTTTTATGAATGGAAGGCTGTAACGGAATATAATATCTCTTCATAAATATTGACCCCTTGAAGAATCTTGGCGGTTTTTACTATATTTTAATAATCTGTATTATTCCACTATTTGCATGTACATATTCAAGAAAAGTTTTATTCACATAATTCTACATCTTTTATAAACGTATGTCCTGCGAGCAAAAATAGGGAATAGTTAGAGTTAGTAGTTCAACTAGAAAATATATAAATATATTTACCCTAATATTTTTACATTTATTATTAACTTATTTCTAAAGATTCTTACTTTTATGAAGTTAACATTATTTCTCGATGTGCAAATATTTGTGAAGGAATAATGGCTGTTAGAAGTCAATGTAGAACTAAAATTTTCAATTTATAAAGTTTGGAATAACAAATAAAATTCATTGGAAAAAAATTAAAACAAATTTTCCATTTATTTCAAAGTAGTTTTTCAAGTAGTTTTATTTTTGTATTGAAATAATTTACAAACTGATTGGTTCGATATTTGAACTGTACAGCATAGTTAAGTACGCAAAATTGTTAATCTATATTCGAAATAGAATTATGAAAAGAAATTTTAATTCTCCATTAATTGTGTAGTCTTCTTAAAGACATAAAGTTATAGAAAGTTCAAGACTCAAATATAGTTAGGGAATAAAAAATAGTTAATTTCCCAAAAATAATTAATTATTTAAAATTTGACATGATATTTAATTCAATTATTTTAGTTCGAGTTAATTTTAAAATGCAATAATGTCTTTAATAAAATCTGTAAAACCGTTTAATAATTGAAGTAAAAAATAATTTAATTAACTAATACTTTCAATTCAATAAAATGTACCGAATTCTAGTAAATATTTAACATGATATCACATTACTAATAAACATATACAATTTTCTGTTACGCACTCATTGAATACTTTTCAATATTTGCGAAAAAAAATTTGTTTGCAATATTTTCATACAAAAAAAACTACTCCACGATTTGCTTACCATTTCCAAAAAAACACAAATTTAGTCATTGCCTCCACTTACCTAAAAATTGAAAAAAAAATTAAAATTTATTATTAGTTTTTGAAATAAAATTCAATTAATTACACTAAAATTGGTTGTAAATATTAAAATTTACAAATATAACAATATACTAAAAATATACGCCAAAAATTTATTGTCCTTTTTTGAAGTACCAAACAAATTAAATTTAAATAATTCTAATTCTGTAAGTCATCTTCTCATTCCACAAATATTTCCACATAAACAAAATTTTTCATTTAATTTCTCATGTGTATTTATATAAATTAATTACGAAAATATGGTCATTTTGGATGCGGTGAATTTTAATTAAGCTCAATTGTTTGGTTTTGAAAGTCTGGTTTTTTGTATTTATTTCAAAACTTTATATTTAAGGACTGGGGATAAAAATTATGTATTTTTACAAACAATTTTTTTTGTTGACAAAAATAGATATGCGAATAATGTTAAACTAATATTTTCGATTTGATTATTGTTCTACATCAGTGTTTTTGCTGTAATATTTCCTGAAATAAACAATGTCGTACTTAAGTGAGAGTGAGAGAATAAAAAGAATATTATTTGTCGACAGGACAGTAAAAAAAACGTCCTTTAAAAAATATAAACTGATAAAGTAGATTTTGTATTTTCTTGCACAGCAGATGGTTTCGTAAAATAAATGTTACATATACAGGATATACCAAGAAAATTATAAAGGATATGGTTTCGTAAAATAAATGTTACATAAACAGGATATACAAAGAAAATTATAAAGGATAATAAATATATAAAAAAAAAAGATAAAATATTTTATCAATGATATAAAAATATTATAGGACTTCATTAAATATTAGTGAATAAATTTCTACTTAAATCTGTATAATGCCAAATGATATTTCTATAACAAAAAGAAAAATTTTCCGACAATGGTCTACAAAATTTATCCTCAAATAACTGCATGATAATCACTTTTTTAAAAGGAAACATTAATTACTTAAATTTAATGAGTGTTTTTGTGGTATTTTATTGCATTTATGTCTGCTTTGTCCTTTCAAATTCACTGTCTATGGTACATAATAAAAATAAGGATTTTGTTAAAAAGAAAAATCGAAAAAGTTTATTATTATTTTAGAAATTTTTATAGTGATTCACGAATGAGTCAGACTATATTTTGACAGTAAAATTTAGTTAAAAACTTATTCCGGAAGAATATTAATTTAATTAATTATATTTTAAAAAAGAAAGGAACTTTTGAAAACAATATTTAAATTTGTCCTATTTTGAATTTTTGTTGACCATAAAAATTTTATAGCTACAATTTCAATATTTCAACAAAAATATTGAAAAAGATAAAATAATAGTCATTAAAAATTTCAAGCTTTTTTGGTAATAAATATTTTAAATTGCTTTTAAATTATTGTCTATCCTCAATTATTATCCAATTTTGATTTGGCAAAAAAAAAAAATCCAATTAAATCACATTTGTTCCGGCACTCAATTTATTTTCAACCCACACAATAATTGTAACCATAGTAAATAATTAATCCATAAAATGTATTGTTATTTGGTCCACACTGAAACATCCACTGGCTACTTTTTGGATTAACAATTTTTTTTTGTAATCTCAAATTTCTCTCTAGGGTATACTTTTAAAGGTACGAAAAACTAAATATGGAAAATATGTTGTAACAAAGGTAAAAATTACAAAATTAATCTTTTAAATTGCAGAAAGTTTTTCCTTTTTATTTTATAAAATCTAATTTTTATATTTATTTTAAGGACATTGTAAACGTGTAGACTGCTACTGTTATAAAAATAAATTTTCCAAGTCTACACAATAAAAAAAGAAAATATATTTCCAAAAAAAATGGAATGAAACCATCTTAAATGCAAGGTGAAAGGCAAATAAATATAAAAAAATATTCCAGAAAATGATAATAAAATAATAACACGTACAAAGCATGCTTTTAAGACATTTCCCCTTAAAATTGTTTTTTATAAGTGAAGTGCAACATTTTTTTGGTATATTTGGGAAATAAAAGCTAGCAGAGCATTAAGGGATTAAGTTTATATAATCTATGATAAAAAATCGTGATCAAAAATATATGTAAATGTTGCAACATGTAAATATTTTAGTATGGTACTTAGTTAATTTTTTTAAATTCTGAAAATGAACCTTTCTCAGTTGATTAAAGTAATTAAAAAGGACATACAATAATTTTAAAAAACTAAAATATTTTAGTTTAATATTTGTTATTAATCATATTTTAGTATATACTAAAGAAGATTGGAGTTGAATACTCTTGAATTTATTGTTAATACTAAAGTTTAATGTTTTGTACGATACTTAAATTATATCATTCTTCTCTTAGGCTTAGTTCATTTTACAATAGAATATTTATAAGAGCCATAAATTACATTTTATCTGTAAATATTTCGCATTTAATTAAAAATTAATAAATTTCAGAACATAAAGTTTGTAAAACTAATTAATATCCTTTCTGACAATGTTTTAACAATAATTTACAATAGATTATAAAGAGCGATAACAAACACGTAATAATTTAATACTAGATATGTTCTGCAAGGCAGTTAAAAATTTTTATAAGATTTATGAGGTTGTCACTTTAATACAACAAAGAAAGACTGGAAAATCTCCCGGGGTTTTGACACATAATGCGATAAAAAAAACTTCCGGAAAATCAGGAAATGGCATCTTATAGTCTTGTTGTTTTCAAAATGTTTTAAAACATATATAAATATTATTTTTTCTAAGCAAATAAATATATTTATAATTTTGTACTTTTTGCTTGGAAAATTTGTTAAAGATCAAGTATTTTAAAAGCTAGTTTAGAAAAATTTATACCCAAGATTTTAGATAATTATCATTTATTTGTGTTTTAAAGAAAATTTTTGACAGCTCGCCAAAAATTATCTTTAAAACACAAATAACCATTAAAGATTTTCTTTGCCAAATTTGAAATTATGTAATTTATTCTGATTCAATTTTATCTACGTTCCATAAGTTTTGTATCATTTCAATATTTTAGAAATAATAATGGCACCGTAATCGTTGCCTAAATTGTAAAATTCACAAAATATTATTAGTTAACCTGTTGAATTATAATCATAACTGTCAATCTTCTGCATTAAAATTAATTACTCTCATACTGTTAATACCACTAACGTAATTTAGGTTGGATAAAAATATGTTATGATAGGATTACATACAAATTTAAATAACATTAAATAGTAAACTCCTGATTGTCGTTTATCAATTATTAATAAGCACGCAACCATAATTTCTACACTTTTTTTTTTAAAAAAAAGTTTTATGATTTTTCTTTACAGTTAAATGTGATAATAAATTTAGGTCAAAAAATTTCTAAGAATTTTTTTAAGCGTTTAAGAGCATTAAATAAAAATCTCCAGGAAAAGAAATTATTAAATCCTTAATTCCAGTAACTCACGAAAAATATTATAAATATTTAATCACTATAATAAATTTTCTTGTATAATACCAATTTTGTTTACACAAGTTTCCGAACATTTCATCACAGTCTCCAAAAAAATATTGTTTACTTAAATATAATCCAGTATTTTTACTTTTTTTAAATTATTTACAAAAAATAATAAATTTTGCTTTTGCTTCTATAACGTTTCCTTTCCGTTTGTTTATATTTGTAAAATCACGTACAAAAAAATATTTTTAAAAAAAATATTAAGTAAATAATAAATATATAGAAAAAATAAACATGAAAGTTCCTTTTAATATCCTTGTGCGTTCAATTTACTTTTTATTCTAATTAATTACTTCACGTTTTGTAGAGAATTTATTTATGAAATATTGTACTTATTTGCCTACTGCAGTCTATATACATACGCAGTACATAAAACCATAGAAATTTAAAAAAAAAAGCTCATAATTTTTTAAATAGTTAAAGTGTAGTGTGTATCAAAAATATTAGCTCAATAAATTATTTTGGAGGCTTCAGAAAATAATTCTGTACTTTTGATTAATCACAAAAATTAACTGGGCTCAAATATTTGATGAGGTACAACTGATAATAACTCCGAATTCCTGGACTTATCAACAATTTTTAAACATTCACTATTGCTGTTGTTATATATCCTTTATGAAACAAATAAATTAACTCATCAACTTTATTCAAACATTTCTTTTTGTTGCATACAAGTTCAATGTAGTTCAAGATAAGCATGAGCTGTGAAAAAATTGTCACTTAAGTACCACTCAGCTAAAGCAAATATAAAATTCTTGAAATACTTAACACAATTATGTCAAGCTGTGCATATCTTTTCAAAGGATATGGTTATTTTAAATGAAGATTTTGCCATTGACAGGCTGATTTTTTTTTTCATAAAGGGGTGAAAGATTAAATTATTAAAACTGAGTTCATTGAAGTACCATTATTCTACTTTATACTGGCGAATTATGAAGTAAGAATTGAATTATTTTGAAAAAATTTATCTAAACTTAGTCACTTTATGGACAGAGTGAATTAGTACTCATAATACTAAATTTATTTAGTAATATCATACAAATCAAATTAAATTTCAACTCAAAATATAATTTTTATAAACTACTTCGTAATGTTAAACTAATATAATTGAAAATTAACTTTCAACTGCAGATAAATTGATTTTTCCATCAATCAGAAAAATATAAATCAAGATTCAATTATAAAATTTTGAAAGCCAATAAATGAAATGACTAAAAGACTCTTAAAAGGATTAAATTATGAACTCTGTTTGTGAAATATTAACTATTGACATAAATAAAAATAATGTTATTTTTAGATTTTAACATAAAATTTAGTTGACAACATTTTAAAAATTTCCTATTTTCTATTACATATAACAATTCTATCATAGAGTGATGTCAAATTGTCACTAAATAAATGTGAACATAAAACAGAAAATATTATATAATAAAATTTACAACAGATTCTCTTAGAAAAGAAAATTAGATTATGCGAAAAATTGGTTAGAGAATACAAAATGAATTGAATTAAAATAGTTATTTTAATGATATTTTCCTAATATTTATCTAAAATTGTAGATTATCGATTACTGATCAAGGTTGTTGGTAAATATTTAATAATTTTACAGTATTTTAATTTAGCCAATTTTAATTTATTTATTAGTATTTTACTTTAAATTTAAATAATAATGTTTTTTAATATTTGAAAGAATATCTAAAAAGTATTTTCAAAATCGTTGATAATTTTCCAAATTTTCCCAATTGTCGTACACATCTGTAGACGACAATAATAATTTTATATAATTTTTATAGAACAAATGGCAATAAATCTTCGAAAAGGATCAAGGACCTACGATGTAACTATATTTGACTTTAATAGAGATATGTTGACCGACCAATGTATAACGTAGAAATATAAATCATAATTTTATTATTGCTCTGAAATCCAAGTATATAAAAAGCACTTCAATTTCTAAAGGATACGTTTCAATAAATAGGGGTGCAGAAATAATAACGATGCCGGGTGGTTTTCATTATTCTGTAAAAAAAAAAGTCAGTGAGAAATGTAATGGCAGGTCTTTAGATATTACTTTTGGGTAAACAGGGGTTGAAAATACTATTATTGATCAATTGTCCCAATATGTGTCTTGTAATAACAAGAACTACTCACTCAGTTTCGTCGAAAATACTACGTAAAAAAGAAACGAAACAAACTCCTTTCATTGATATTATTTTAAATTAAAAATTCAAAACATATAACTGCATCCGCCAAAACTCCACAAAATTATAAATTCATAAAATTATTAGTCATAATATTGTTTTTTTTTTATCTTACTTAATATTCAAAACCACTAAAATTATAGCATACACGTTTTTTACGAATACTATGCACGAAAAACACATATATTTTCTGTTACCCATGCTTCTCTGCAATCTGTTTTACCTACTCTTCGATTTTTCCCGCAAATATGAAAACGAATTTCTACTTTGATAGCGCCAATTTTCAATTACATCATAAATGCAAATTATATTACATATATTTATTTAATCGTGCACTTGATCTACAAGCATACAGCGTAATATTAGAGAAATATGCTAGGAAAATGAAAAATATGTGATTTTATTTTGTATAATGAAGGACAGAAGAATCAACAACTTCAGTTTTGAGTGGCGTATTGTTACATTTCCTGTTCTATGACATTTCGTTTATTATTGTAGGTAATTATGATGCAGTCATAAATTTTATAGCTAATTAATGGTTTTTTCTAATTGAATACAGGTTAATTAAGCTGTAAGATATAGTTTTTGTAGTACAAAAACATTAGAAGATCAGAAAAAAATATTAATTTGTTTGATTTTTCATAAAGTTTCTTTTTGCAATTAAAATTAACACTTGATTAATTTCAGAGAATAAAATATTTGAAGACAATTAATATTTACACATACACGTATAATTTAAAATCAATAAGATTATATATAGTTTGCATAAGCTTATATTGTGAATAAAGAACTTACAGTCTCGGGGTCGGGGTATAAATGTCAATAAAGTTTTATATGAGCTGCGAAATTGTTATTTGATATTGTAAACAGATAAATTTGAAGTTTGGCGTGCGAAATAATGGGTTATTTGTGATTTTATTTTATAAAAAAATTATATTACGAAAGTACAATTCAAATTAAAAACAAAGGATCATCCCTAAACAATTACCAGCACAATTAAAATTTGATATTGATTCCCAAAAAATATAAGTTTTACTTAACATTTAACCAATGTACATTTTTAATATCTAGAATAAACTATTCCAACAAAAGTTAGATTTAAATTTAATTCTAAAGAATTTGTTAGACAAATATGTTTCGGATACAAACTGGTAAATTAATCCAATTGTAATTATATTGTCAACATAAAAAACTGTATTAACTAACTTAAAATGTATTAAACGATTTTTAAAATTAATTTATCAAAATTAAATATCAGAATAAATTAAACTCAATTAATGTGTTCTTTTTTGGAAATGTCAGTAAATAAAAAATAAAAATGGACTTTTCATTCTTAAAAAATGAAAAAAATAATAATAATAACCGCCATCCAGGTAAAATGAATTAATAATGATGATGAGTTTCATTATAGTTAATCACTATATATACCATGAATAATTTACTTAAACTTTAATGAGATTATGATTGCACCCAAAATAAGTCCATAAACCTTCATTATTAAAATTAAAAATTTTTATCCTTGACGTAAAAGTAGTTACTGAAATATTAAATAGGATTTATTTGTAATTTTATTTAAATATTTAATTATTGTACGAGTTTAAATCTTTTTATTAGACAGGAACAGGATAAAATTAAGTTTTTTTTTCGGTTTCATAATGGTTGGTATACGAACTTGTGAAACTTATTCATATTCTGTAGTATAGTTGTAGACAATTTATTGGTTTTAGTAAAATTTCTTTGAGCTACAAAAGCAGCCTGCAAAAGTAAATATAGTGTTCTCTTTTACTTCGAAAATAGCATTAGATTTAAAGTCGTTGGTAGACAGTAATGAAATAAATGAATTTTTTGGGTTACATTAATGAGTATTACACAAATGGTAAAACGGTATCAAAATGGTAAACGTGAGATTATGAATGGTGAAAAGTGATATTACTAGAAGGTATATTTTGGTGTGTCTTCTGCCAATCTCACATTTTACCATTAGTAAATTTTGATAAATAACTAGCTTAATAACTTCTTAATTTTTCTCTCCAGTCTTTTTTCCGAAATAATTTTATAACTTTTTGCATCATTACCTAAGCTTACACTTATCTATACTTGATTTTTAAATCCATAAAAAAAATTAATAAAAAAAACTTTTATCATAATTCGGATTAAGACATAAAAAATGTATATTTCTCATTCCTCGGCTAACAAGAAGTAAGATACAAATTCTACAACCAAACATTTTAATTCTAAAACTTTGATATCATAATTTTTCTACTTATATTTTAAAATATTTCAAGAAAAGTATGACTTTTTTATTTCTTGCTACTGTAATAAGGCTTCCTAAAAACTTATAATTTTTCCAGAACAAAAAAGCAAAGGAATCCTTAATAAATATAAAAGTTAAAATGTTGCATGGAAAAACTTTAAATGGTAAGTATTCTATTATTATGGTGTTTCTATAAAAGGAAATTGTGATAAACATAAATCCAATTAAAAAATTTCCTCCAGTAATATTTTTTAATTTGAAGTATAAAAATAAAGTGAAAATTTGTCTAGGTGCTAGGAAATTAATATTTAATATTTTGTATAAAATGCAAAAAATGTACAAGATAATCTGATAGTAGAATATTTAATTCAATTTCCTATAAATATTACATTAGTTCCACTGTTAAAAGATAAAAGATAAATATTGCTTGCAAATCTATAAGAATGCTTGTACTATGATATCAAGTTTAGATTCAATTTTATAAACATTTAAATTTTCAAAATCATGTCAATATATGTACTGTGAACCTTACTTTTATAAAAATTAATATAGAATTTTCATAATTTGGCTCACTTAATGACATTAATGTACACCAATTAGTTTCGATAACTTTTTAAAATACCATTACCACGTTTTTCGGTCTACTCAGCAGGTATAGCTTTACGAAATATTTGTCAATATTTAAATCAATATTTCCAAATTTAATTTATGCTTTTGTGACGAATTAATCTATCGAAAAAAACAAGCTGTAGGCTGAACTCATCTTAAAGAAATTATTCATTAAATTTGTCACATTAAAATAAATTACTTTAGGTGTGAAAATTCATATTTAATAATTTACGTCCAAATGAATAGATTTTACAAAATATGATAATTTTAATGTCGTTAGACAAATTTCATTGACATAAATATTCAACTACGAAAGATTTGTTTACAAGTAATCAATTTAAATAAAATTTATATTCAAACGTATTTGGTCGAAAACTGAACAACCTGTTTTCAAATATTTATTACCTAAAATATATTTAAATTGTAATATAAATAGCATTAAAATTATTTCATTATTTGACATTCCTAAATAATCAAAATGACATAATTTTGACCGATTAACAAAATTTTTTTTAAACCAAATTATTTTCATGAAAATTGTTTCTGCATGATTTCTCGTTAATAATATTTAATTGTGAAATTATATTATTTATTCTGGTTTAAATAGCAAATAAAATTGAATAAAAAGTAAAAAGAACCTGAATATGCTACAACATTTTTTTTAACCTTTAATGATGACACGATTTCATCACATAATAAAAGCTATTTAATAAGTTCTAGTCCAGTTGTTCACGCAAAGAAAAATTACTTATTTAAAAACTAAAACACTTTGCAAAAGGCACTTAAAATCTCATAATTGACCTTAATAATTCGATTAGAGAACATTGGGGCAATAAACGCAATGTGTTATTTATTATTCAATTATATAGAAAATTAGATTGTGTACAATGAATCCTTTATTGTGTACAATGAAGGACATTTCGCAAAAATATATCAAACCATAACCATAAAAGCAAAGTTAATTAAAAAAAATATCGAAGTGTGATTCAAATATATTTAAAAATTTATTAAAAACAAGAAAATCTATAAAAGTGAAAATTTTCAGTATTAAAAATTTTCGCGTTTGGTTTCCAATTTACTTGCAAACAGTAAATGAATTGAGGAATTATGGTTATAATATTTCAGGTTATAAACTAATCTCTAAGTTTTCTTCTAATTATAAGTAGTCTAAGTACTACCTGTGAACTCATAAAATAATTTCCACAAAGTATCATTCAATAATATGCAAAATATTATATCAACTTACTTAAACCAGTTACATTTTACTTTGAAAAATTCATATTTAATCCTTAAGAATAGAAATTACCTGAAAATATATTTTAAAAAATGAAGTTAGTTAATTTAATAATAAGACAAAATTTAAAAACACTTTAATAATACTCTAATATTTATAAATCTTCAATTCTCTAATTCCCTAAAATAGCATAGTATCATCACTTTAAAGAAACATCCACAAATTCGCGTTTTCAATTTTCTATTTGGATATTAACATAAAATTAAAATTGATATTAAAACTCCTATATTCAAACTTTAATGGCTGTGTAAATTAAACTTTATAAACACATTTGTCATAATTTTGTAATCTGATACCAATGGATTTCAATTTTAAATGAACATTAAGCATGATACCCATATATTTTAAAAATAAAATTACATATTACATATAATTTAATTAGACAAATAAAATACTTAATTACTTTGATTTTCTTCATCCGTAAACCTAAGTTCTATCGACAATACAGTAATATTACGTCAATTGTTTACTTCCATGTCTCTAATAATCAAAGGACAATTTAATGAATGCAATAAATCGACAAACGTTATGCAAAACTTTATGATTTCAATTTATCTTTCAAATAATCCGAAGAGTAAATTTTATGTTTATATAACAGGATAAATAAATAAATAAACAATCCCTAAATATAATTTTAGATGATTAATTACAAACACTTATAAAACTAAATTTAATATTTTGAACTTTTTGTAAATGTAATAAATTGGGTCTGGTTTGAGTAACAGAAATTTTATTAGGATGGAGTTGAAAATTTATAAAATTTTATTATACTGTGATTTATAGGCTTACACACAAAACCATAAAATTTTATACTCATTGAGTTTTTGATCTTCTGGAAACAAACTGCCGCCCATTAAATGAAAACTCAATGACTTTTTATGTAAATGTGGTAATTGTAAATATATTCATTTTTGTAATTGTAAAAGTTAATGGTTGTAAGAGTTAATTTTCCCTAAAACTATGTTATAACTTATATACAGCACTTAAAATTAAGAATCCTAAACAGGATTTCATTTATGTATATTCACAGAATTTTAATAGTGTAAAGTTTTTAGCAATATAAAAATTATTTTTACAATTTTATTTGTTTATATTTATTTAATTTGATTACCATTTAATACCAGAAACATAGCTCAATAAAAAATTATGGAAAAGTTTTGATACAGAATTATCAGAAGCTAAATTAATGTTAGACTACTTTTATTTCCATTTTCAATTTAAGCAAGACGTAAGATTATGAAAATTGAAGAATTATATATTCTCATAAAATAAAAGCCATAAGAATACTAGAAAATGCAATTGAATTCATTATTTGAAATCACTAGGAAGTCAATGCTTAAACTTCATGATTAAAAAATGGTAGTCAAATTAAAATTTGATATAAAATGTGAATGCAAAAACCATTATGTAAGATTTTGCAAAATGATCATCAAAATAACTTTTAACTTAATCTGTCAACCTATCAGTCGTACCACACCCTGAATTACACTGAAATTAACAATTTAAGGGAATGTGCTAATAAATTGTTATAACTTCACTTCATATTAAATGAATTTTTAATTTCTATTTTTATGATTGTTTTTCGTCTCAGAAAGCAATTTATAGCTAAATATCAAATAATATTCAGTTGATACACTAATTTATTATTATGCTGAGAGATCTTTATAAAATATATTCTATTCTCAAATGAATTCAATTACCGAAACACCATCAAATTATACAATAAATCTTGGTTTTAATTATATATTCATTTTAATAGTTATTTATTTATATATTCTCGTAAAATTCTAACCAGTTTATATATTCTCGTAAAATTCTAAACTCTGTTTCGACATTGTTGAAATGGTTTTAAACTTTTCCATCCAACCATGAAAAGAATTACTTTTACCAGAAATTGTACCCAACTCATAAATTAAGTACACAAATATTTGTTTGAATAACATTGGAGGTTTCATTTAATTATTTTTGCTTAGATTTATTTATATATTTTATATCTATTCACAACTGTGTTGTGTATTAAGTATTAAATATTAAATTTTTAATTTTGTCTGGAAAATTCGCAAAGCAAATATAAATAAGATTAATGAAAATAAAATTTAAAACTTTAACAAAATAAATCAATAATTTTATGCTAATTTTCAATTTCTTTCCTAAAGAAAAATATTTTCCTAATTTAAATAAAATCAATACAAATAAATTAATTTCCATTGCAATGAAAAAAGGAAAACATTCTCTCAATTGGATGGATATGTTATTAAATATTAAATAATGTTATTAAAAAAATTTTCAAAGCAATTAATTTCATGTTCAATTTCCGGAAATCAATTAAAATATGAAAATTTAATTATAAATCAAATAATTTAATACTATTCCATATTTTCAATTTTATACGGAATTCATAAAATTTTTCATTTTCCAATTTAATATAAAAAAATTATCAATTCAATTTTAATATTTAATTGCCGACTTTTGGTATATTTTTAATAAACCTCCTGTTTTTAACCAATTGAAAAGATTATTATGATAAAAATTCTGGTTGACCCTAAAAAAGGATACGACATAGTAAAGAAGGATACAACATTTTTTGTATATTTGTTAAAGTACCTTTTGACATTGACATTGTTCATTTTCATTTTTGGAACAGAAATCGATACTATTTCATTGTATTTAAATTACGATTTAGTTATTTTTATTATCAACAATTCCAATCTTCACATCACCTGTCACCAATTACCATTTATTAATGATCAGAAATTGCGTGTCTTATAATATTCAATTCAAAAATCAAGTTTTCAAAGAAATCGACTCTTTATTTTTTATAGAAACGACAAACTAATGTTGATGGTAATTATTGCCATGTTAAATTACCCTGGTGCACATTTAGTTTGATCTAATGAATATAACAAATAAAAACTAATAATTTTTATTAATCATTATTAAAAAAAAAACACAAAATAAAATAAATTGAAAATAAAAATTAAATTTGACATGAAAGGACATTAAATATTTACCCACTTCAGTTTGTTGTTAAAAAATTATTAACAATCACGCGATTTCATCAACAAGGAAAAGGTCAAGAAAATTTATTAGAATGTTTATAAAACTTGATATGTAAAATATTTTTGAAAATTCATCAATTTTATTTTTCTTAAACATTTATGGGAGCTTTAAATTTAAAGGACAGTAATAAATATTCTCATCCCCCAACTTAACAAATGTAGTTTTTCTTTGTCAACTTTATTGAAATAGAAAATCATTTACTTTTATTTGGTAATAATACCAAACACTTGAAATAACCAAAACAAAAACTTAAAGCTAAAGAAAACTTGAACCCCAATATCTTAAATATTTACATTTTGTTTTGTATTTGATATCTTTTAACGCCTTACAATTTTTTAAATGGTTATTTTTAGGTAAAAAATAGAAAAATAAACATAAAATTCCGAATTGCTATTTATACTTAAACGTTCAATTACCTTTTATTCCAATCGATTTGCTCTCCAGAAAAAAAAGGGAAACATTCTTCCTTTATTGTGTTTCTACACAAAATAAAAAATAAGAAAGAAAAACCCCATGAAAATATTTCAAGTATTTTTTTCATTTACCTCGATTATATTTTCATCATCACATTTATACTTTACTCTAGTGACTATTTCAATTTCTTTTATATACTTATTTTGGTATTGTTGGAAAATATACGCCAAAAAATAAATTTATAAATATTTTCAAAACATTCAACCAAATTCAATTTGAAGTTGGTTCAATATTAAAAATAAAAAAAAAAAACTTTTAAGTCTGGTTAATCTCTATTGGTTTTGGCGGCTATCACGAAAACAATCAAGAATTATGAACTGGAAATCAATCTATGTTCTACAAAACTTCAAGTTTTCAGTAGCAAACAATAAAGATAATAATACCTAAATACAATTCTAACCAACAAGACGAAAATTCAAATTTACATCACGTACCACAAAAAACATAATAAAAAAACTTCCGGTCTACAGGTTTTCAATTCGGGATATAAAACTTTGTGGAAGGTACCTTAACGGTTGATTTTCATGGTTTAATATAAATTATTCATATATTTTTGTTTTATGAGGTCATAGAATTATTCACCGTTTTCGATAATATGTGCAACACATTTTCTGTTATCAAAAAATTGTTTATTGATTTTAGCTTAAAATTTTAGTAGTTTCAAAAGGTGAAACTACTAAACGCGTGTTAACGCAAACAAGACATATGACTTAATAAACTTGAGTGAAAAACATCAATCTTTCAATATATTATATTTTTTTTTTAATTTTCAATGTATTTTTACCTGAGATAGGCATTAAATATAATTAAATTTAAATTAAGAAATATTTGATTATATTAATATGTGGTCTTAAAACGACATCTGATAATTTACCTTCTCCTCTTTAAAAGTAATTAAAATTAAATAATTTAAAATGAAGCTAAAAAATTCACATTCATCTTTGTTTTACCAGATAATAATTCGTTCTGGAAATTAAATTACTGTGATAAGAAAACTGAATTACAGTTTTATGAAAAAATAAAAAAACAGTAGTTAAAAAGTTTGCCCTTACGAATATTAATTTTTCATCAATATTCATTACTGCTTCATTTTTGTTCATTTCTATTGTGATTTATGCGGGAAAGTCTATGCGTACTTGACGGTATTGTGGTGTACATGCAAAACTTGTGGATGAAGTAAAAGAAACTGTTTACATGAAAACAATTTAGAATTAATAATTAAAAAGAAATTGATTCTAGACAGTTGTGAAGGTGAACAGACCACGATATTACACATTGTTCACATGTACTGAAGTACATTGCTTCCGTAATTCCTTCCGTAAGTAACAAAATGGCATGACAAACATTTGAAAAAGTAAAAATCGTGAGAGGAAAATTATAACAATTGATGGTAGTAATGGAAATTTAAGTTAAGAATTTTTTGTCAATGTAAATCTAAGAAGTTTCTGTCAGGTTTCGAAATAATCTAAAAAAATTATCTAAAATATTAAGCATTACATTTTTTTTTTCCTTTTATTTCTGATATAACATTTTAAAAACTAAACAAAACTATGCTTATAAGTCAACTCTTAACAACATTACGAAAAATAATTTGTTGATTTAATGACCACCAGAGCATACTGTGCACAATAAAATGTCAAAATTATTTCCATAAATGTTTCTTTCCATCATCATAAAAAAGAATAATTTACCGGAAAACACAACTTTTCATAAAGTTCAAATTACTTACTTGGCGTTAAACGTGACATGAATTTTACCAAAGAAATTTTTCTTTTTTATATATACAGACACTCTTTTATATACAATAATAAAATAGCAAAAAAAAACTCATAAATTATTGTCGGAATTGCAGAAAATGCAGTTGAAATCATAACAAAATTTTTCTGGTTACTTAAAATCTAATAAACCTGAACGAATATGTTTATTATAATAAAGTTTATTATATTTGACCCAAATTTCGTTCTCTCTTGTTGTACTATGTTTATCCGTTGTTATGTGGCATCGTAATTAGTCATGAACGCCTCCAAAACTGACTCATCAATTTTATTTATTATTAAGCATATTTTATTTATCGATTTTACATATTAATTAGAGAACAGAGTATACCGTATTAGGTTTTTATTACAAAATTGTAAGTAAATAAACTATCTGTATAATTATAGATATAACTAATTGTAAATTAGTATTATTTACTGATCGTACATCGTACATGATGAATGGATAGGATGGTTTGTATAAAATAATAACAGAATTGAAGGGCAAGGCTGGAAAATATAACTCAGCCCGTATAAATGGAAAATGAAAATTTAACAGAAATCTTTTAACTTATTTTGCTTAATTTTGTTTTTCAAAGTGGCATGTGCTCTGGCATAGTGTCTACAACAAAATCTTTTTACCGTGAATTTAATATACATTATATATTATTACTATTGCAAAAGTCTTTGAATGTTAAATTTCAAACATAAATAGATTCGAGTCTCGAATTAAATATTTATTTTAAGATATTTTTTCGAAAACAAAAAACTGAAATGTAAAGCAGAATTATGAAAACATTGTCTTTTATTTTATATAAAAATTATTATTTATTAATGTTTTTTTTACTATACATCCGCTCATAGCTCTATTTCCAGATATCTTAGATATACATCTGTGTCTAATTTTATTTTCATTTGAAGATATTTCGTTGCAAAAAAAAATATGTTTATTTCTATCAAATTAGAAATGATTTTCATATTTTTTATTATATTTTCACTTGGCATAAGTTTTCCACAGTTTGTGTGAAATATTTTTGTATAAAACCATACAAAATTTAATGAAAGAATAATACAATTTTCCGACAAAAAAGTATTAAATAAAATATGAAAGTTAATTATGTATTCATTAGTGATTTAATCCTTTGATTTAATGATAACTTTTCTTGTGTCATTCAGAAATAAATCTAATAAATTTGAAAAAATTACATGTAACTAAAAGATAATTTTATTATTACTATTTAAATTTCACTTTCAGTAGAAAAATAATTTTCTTGGAATGATTTTCATGAAAATTGAATCAATGAATAAATTTTAGTAGAGAAACTGAAATTTTATATTAAATAGGAATAGAACAAATTCGTGAAATATGAAGATATTAGTAAAATTAAATTATAAATTACTTAATGTTTCACAGTAGTAACTCAAATTGGTCTGAGGTATACCTAGTACTTTCCAACTATACAATGATTTAATTTTCCTTATGTATTAGCTTAAAATAAATTTAATTCTTTTAGTACCCAAATTTTGTGTAATAATCAATATTTTCTATAAATATACATTATTCATTACACTAAAACTTTATGATTACTTAAAACCATAAAGTATTATTAGGGATATCTAATAAAAATTTAGTGAAAAAAGTTTTTTACAACAAAAAAAAATGATTTTATATGCCAACTAAATGAAATTAAAGATATATATGAGTGAAAATATTAAAATAAATTAATATAAATCAAGATAATTCATTATTGATACATAAATAAATAAATTCGAATTGTCCAAGATTTAAATGTTACTTCAAAAACTAACAACTAATAAGTTTTAAAAAGAAATGTATATCAAAAACTATAACATTAACTGTCAACCATAAAAATTAAAGTTGAGTGATTGATTAGACAACTTATTAAGTGTTAAAAAAATTTCTAAGCAATCAATCAATCAACTAACAACTAAAACTGAACAAAACTAAATAATTGAAACATTTGCGCCAACAATTTTTCTTAATTTGTTTCGAAAAGTTATTAGTATTTTATTAATTTTAAAAAAATGTATCATAAGTTTAAAAAATATAGTAAAATTATTTCTAATTAGGTGAATATTTAGCAAATATACCCATGGTCATTACTAAGAAACCCGAAATCACTTTTAATATAATAATTTTATTAATGTGATAACCTGAAAAATACCAATAAATTACAAACAAAAATTGTAATTTTTCTAAATAAGCGACTTCTAGCTAATAATCACAGAAATTCAAAGAAATAGATTTACATTTTGTATAAAATTTTGCAGATACCTTACAATAGACAGAAAAAAGATATACCTACAGTTTTTTTTTCATGGACTTATGTGACATTATAATAACTTTTTTGACCTTTCAGTTTGCTTATTTTATTCTGCTTCTTTACAGAAACCTTTCAAATGGTAAAGAAAATTCTTTACTATAAATTGTGTTACCATAGAGTTTACTGAATGCCTTTGTCTGTCAAACTAGTTTAATATGAAAAGCAGAGGAATAATAGATCTCAATTTAGCCTACAAGAAAATTTTGGAAGAAAAAAAATTGTATGAATTTTGTCAAAGAAATATTTAATTATGACAAATCGAGCGTTTTTAGTGCCATCCGAATATCCAAAAATATTTATATAAAAGTTGTAGAGTAAAGATGGCATTGAGTAGACAAAAATGATTAATCGCAACGTTTCTTGGAATTTATTTCCTGAAACCTCGGTTCGACAATAAAGAATTTTGTTCTTGACTTCAGATATGCTCAACTAATTCGCAAAAAAACAGAATAAATATTTCTATTTTTTATGACACCAAAAAAAAAAAAAAAAGAAAATTTTTAAAACTTTAATGCTCTATAAATTCTTATATCTTTTCACTTCCGTAAAATATAAGTTTAATTTCAAAATTCACAACGGATTGTCTATAAATTTATTTAAAAGCTTTTTTATGCTAAAAAGTTGACATAAAATATAGTAAAAGATGCAATAATTTAATACTGGCAAGACAAGTTTAATTTATATTTTAATAAAATGTTTTTAATATTAAATAAATCTGATAATAAAATGTTTTTTTTTTAAAATAATATGTTGTAGTCTAGATTTCTGTTGGTATTCCAGATTACTAAAATTTTCGAAATTATTTTTTTCCATCATGGAATAATAATAAAAATTAATTAAATTTATATGCTAAAAACTATGTATCAGAGTCTTATAAAAATTGTAATAATTTCATTACAAAAAAGGTGGGTATTTTTTTTTAACAAATTACTTCAACACTGTCTAAATATTCGACTTGTTATTACTAAAATGATGACACAAACGCATAATATTTGATTTTAGTTATAAAAACCCACAAAAATTTTCAAAAAAAAAAATTCATTATAAATTCATATTTTTATACTAAAATATATTTAAAATATTTTTATGTATTGGAATATGTAATGCGATATAGGTAGCATAAACATTAAAAAACCCCCACAAAAAAAAATGAAAATGAAATACAAATTAAGTATTTTATGACCAACTTATTGCCATAATTGAAAACTGATTATTTTTATGGTTTTTCTACGTTGTCATCTAAAATATTAAAAATCTATAATATTTTATTTCAATGTCAGATTTTATTGATCGTTTAGTGAAATAATTTACCCAGATGGTAATATATTTTTGAAAATAAGTGTTTTTGTTTTTTACGATGTTTACTAAATTTATGGTAACAATCAGAAAATATTTTTGAATTTATTATGATTAATTTATTTATAGAAATGTTGAAAAAAATGTACACTGTTCAAATTTCAATTGTAATTAAATAATAACACAAAAGATTGGTAAGACTTAAGCTTCTGAACATAAAATTTCTTGAAACGTTTTAGCAAGTTGAATGAACTTATATATAAATTATTATCAAATTTCCTTATTCAAATCCATATTTATTACAGCTTATATGGCTAATTTATTTAGTATACGTACATAAATAGGTTATTAGTGTGAGAACTTAAATAGTTTTATATAATAGTTTTTTTGTAAATTGTTTACCTTTAAACTAAATAATATCTAAAAATATTTAGCATATGTTAGTTTGCCAAAATTTAAAAACTAAATTGGAAGTAAGTCCAAACATTTTCTTTTCTTAATTTTATTTTAATCTTCAGCGGTGACATCGAATGCTATTGTGGGTGGTTGTCATAAATAAGTCTCAGAAAAGATACTTTGCGAATTATTTATGTTCACTAAAGTTATTTCTTATACATAAATATACCATGCATTTAATTCCGTTGTGGAATACCAAATAGGCTTTGGTTTATAAGAAATATAAAATAATGCATAGGAAAAGAATTTAATTGCATTTATGAGACAATATCTGGAGGAAAAAATTACAAAATCTAGAGGACAGAGTTACGAGCAACAAACTATATTTAAAGTGAAAAGGTGAATATAAAAGATATGTTTTAAAATTTATGAAGAATAGAAATAATCTAAATATTTATTCGAATATTTAAAAATATATTTTAATTTCGGTACACTTAATAATAGAGACAATTTTTTTTTATAAAGACTAATAATATTTAGTTAGAAAAAATTGAATGATTTAACATTTTTGTCGAGATGTTTAGTGTTACTATGTTACTATTGCAAATTCCGAATGAAATAGACTATTTTTAATTCAAAAACAGTGTTTATAATTAATATTTATTCTAATTATTCACAAAATAATTTAAATTAATATTACCTCATACTATTTTTAAAAATTTTGTAGAAAAAGTTCAACTTTTTGAAACTGGCTTACCTGAAAATATACAAGAAAAATAAATTTAAAACTTTATAAATGAATAAGTGATATATTTATATAAATTTATTTCCTTAAAACAATTATATATGATTTACAGGCCACAATTCAAAAAATTTTTAAAATTTATCAATAAACTGTTTACCTCTAAACAAACCCCCAAGCTTAAAAAGAAATATATTTTCATCATAAATATATGTCCCAGCCTTTATACTCATTAATCATCCTTTAATTTTTTTTTTATTCTAAAAATATCCTTTCATACGACTCCTTGCACTCAAAATAAAATATTAGTTTTGTGTTAAAAAGAAATAATATGTAGGAACTCATAAGACAAATTATATACGTCCTCTTACTCGTATACGTATTTGGATATGATAAAGAGAAAAGGCTTTCGGAAAACTTTAAGATTTACCTCTATAAAGTGGGGAAAAAAAATTCCATTTATATAAATTTTCTTAATATTTTTCAGGTAAAAATAACTTGACAGGAAATTTACTAGTCAAGCACTATTCTTCTACTCAAATACGTGTTTAAAAATTGTCCCCAAGATTTAATCTTTTTTTTTTCTTTTTACAATTTTTTTAAATAATACAATTTTCAGATTAAATTATCCTTTTTCAAATAAAATTATTTATTTTTTAAATTATTTTAAACATTTATTAATTTAAACTAAATAATATAATTTTAATTGCAAGCAATTTCATCTTATTATAAGATTTTATATTTGTCCTCTGTAAATTAAAGTCCTTAAATTAAATTCTATTAAAAATAGGAATTAGCATCGCAATCTCACAAACATTGAGATGATTTAGATACCCACTAATTGTAACTAAATATACAAAAAATTCCAATGAACAAATTATAATAAATTTGTTTAAAAAAAAAAACGTTAACTGAAATATCTTTCCAACAAAACGATACTCAAGTGTTTGTAATTTATTTAGTTAAGTTTTTCAGTAGAAGTTATATAAATGAAATTGAAATATAAATGTCACCATAATAAAACAACTTCATTTTTTTCATTTTGATGTTATATTTACTAAAGCTGGTGAATAAACACAATTGAGTCAACATTATGTTTATTATTTACAAATTATTTAAAAGTGGATTTGTAAAATGAAAATTAAATATTTGCTTACTTTTTAAGTTTAACATGATTAATTGGTTGCTTATTAGCGTTGGTTTAAAAGAGTAAAATGTTAAATTTGTGTAAATCAAGTTTATGGTTATTTTATTCTTAATATTTAATGAAAATATTTCAAGAAATGTTTGTTTGGTTTTTAAATCAATATTTGATTAAATTCAATATTAGCACACTGACATGTAAACTGTATAAGTATTTGACAATCTTATGAAGATTTAAAAGTAAAATTTAAAATTAAAATAATCGTACAATAATAGAATTAAATATTATCATAATTTGGAATCTTAATCTGGCATTACATCATATATTTGATAGAAATATTGAACGTTGTCAATGGAGTAGCGTAAGAACCGCTTTGATCCATAGAATAAGTAGCACTAGAGATGTCCTACGGGATTAATATCATCAAACTTTCCTTCTGGATTTGCTTTTTTCATTTACTCCGAGAATTGTCAAAAATATCTCAAAATACATGGATGACAGATGAAATTTCGAAACTTTTATTATTAATTATTTAAAAACACATTGGCTGTCATCTAATTTTGTTTGAATTTTTTTTTTAATTAAAAATTCGAAAAATAGTTTTGTCATTTCTGAAAGTATTCTACAGTTTTTTGTCGAATTCCTAAGGGAACAATATTTAGGGAGTTCGCTGGCTATTATTCTGTTCTTTGATCAGACGTTAATTGATTTTATTTAAAAAATATTTTTGTCTCTAAAGTATCTACTTTTATGAAGTTTTGCAAGTTTCTAAGTTTTTTTTTTCAAAAATCAATAAATTTCAAATTTTTTAAAAGTTAATTACAGATTTCCTAGCAAAATTGTATGATAAAAATCCTAAATTTCATTTAAAAACCAATCAAAAAAACTTTCCCTTTTAACTAAACCCTTAATCAAAAATACAATTAAAGCTAATTTTCTTTTCCATTTCAAATAAAAAATTAAACTTTAGAACTTTTCTAACCCAGAATACCATAAATTCTAATATCATTTATGTAGTAAGATTATTTTACTATAAACGATGTTATCTTATTAATTAAAACATTCTGAAATAACTTCATTACAAATCCAATAAAGCCATTCTAGACATTGAAGAATTACACACAACTTTCGATGTACGGAAAATCGTTTGACCTAAATACTTTATCAATCATAATAAAATAAATTAGGGATTGTCTTAATAAAAACATTGTGCATTGTATTTTGGTATTTCGATTAAGTAAAATGATAGCAAACATTGAAAAACTAATTTTATTTAATATTTAAGTGTGTAACAATGCTTCCAAAAGCAATTTACAAGCATTAATTTTCTTCACTTATATTCCGTGTGTTGTTTGAAGTATGTCAGAGAATTCTTTGACTGAAATTGTAGAATTAATTTAATTGAAATAGAATTTTTTTTTTGCTTATGCTTTTTGTAATTATATTTATGTTCATAGATGAACAAAGTTAATAGATTCAGTTTATAGGTGACCTTGTTACAAATTTTTTATTTTATCAGTTTTTATATATACTTAATAGCATTTGCTTTCTGTTTTTGTAAATAAATATTTAGTAAACATTGGCTTTGCAGTGCTTTGAAAAGTTTTTAAATCTAAATATTGTGATATAGTATACAGTATCAAAAAAATCCAAACGAAAGTCAAATTGAAGCCCGATTAAAATATACAAAAGATATAAATTTTAAAAACTTCTTCAAGATATTTAAAAATATTACGTTCCGAAAAAATAGGTTATATTAAAACCAGTATAAAATTAGTGTTAAAAAAAGGGAATTTAAATAAACTGCTTGACATAAAAATAGCAGCAACGAAAAATACAAATTAACACTTGTAGCAATGCAATAGAGAATAAACATTAACAAGTATAATTCAATCAAAAGAAGTTATTCAATGTTATTCATACCTTTATTTCGCGGTATACTTAATTCGAATTCGTAACATGTGTAGGTACAAGACTTTAGTACTATATCCCTTTTTTTAAGTTATCCAATCTATTCTGGTGACCCCGTATAAAAATTTACTAGTACTTGTATGTCTAGAATTTGGAATATATTACATAATTTTCTGACACAGATTGATCATATTAACTAATCGCACATTCAACTCTCATATTATAAATGATATTCACTGGATCACGGAAAAGGTTAAAAATTTATTCTAATTTATTGTAAATTGATTAAAATTAATGATTGGGCACCCAGAATTGGATTTTTTTTTTTTGCAAGTGAAGCCACACAATTGAATTCTTGACAATATTGAAATGCAAGTCAACAGTTTTTTTTTTCGTTTTTTGTTGATGTGTAATTTGTTTTCTGCGGTTTTTTGTATAAAAAAAAATACTGAAACGTGAGCAGAATTTAAAAGAAAAAACCGCGTACTTTTCTGTATAATTATTTACTTTTCAGTATAATTCTAAATTTGAAAATTTAATTAATTTGAAAATAAGAATTAAATTTCAAATTCTGACCAAGTTTAATATTTTATTTATATGGAAAAACTTGTGACGACAAGGACAATCATAATAATTATATTTGTACAATCTAATTGAATTAAATTACATATTTACGTAATTAAATTTTATTAATAATTAATATTTTGAAAAAAAAATCTTATTATATAAAATTTTGTTAAATTACCACGGAAATTTGTTTTAAGTGGTTTGATTTAAATTAATAAATTATAAATTTTAATGGCAGTGTAACATTGTTAGTACTTAATATACTCGTAAATTAATAAAAAATCATGAATTCATTCAAATAGACAAAAACGAAAATTTAATTTCATAAATAAAACAGTTTTATAAATATTAAAGTTTTAAGGTCAAACGCAAGTGAATTTGGTTGTGAGAAGCTAAAATTGTTCAAGCAGATAATCACCATAAAACTTTATTTGTTATTTGGTGAAACTTGAAATATTTGAACAAAAGACTTTATGTGCCAAATGTCATTCAGTAATAAAGTAAAATTTACTAATTCATTGTAAACTAACTTGAGTCACTTTAGTAGTAAAATTAAATAATTAACAGATTTAACGTAATGATGTAGTATGTGATTACTTGCTAGTGAAGGTCATATATACAATTTTCGACTTAATAAAAATGATATAAAACTACACTGCGAAAAAAAACTTTTATCCCAGATGTATTTTTAAACAGCAGCATTAGAATTTCTTTTATTTCTTAGTACTTTTACTACAAAAATTTGAAAGATTATGACCTGTTCACAATTTATAGTGGAACTTAAACTGGTGATAAAATTTTTTTATCAGCAGTTTACGTTCAACGAACCAATCAAAGCTTTTTTTTTTTTTGCCATTTCTAATTATAAATTTCCTTATTGTTAGAAAAGGTTTTATATAGAAGCTTATAGTCCACAAGAATTATAGTCGACAAGAATTTTCCAAAAATAACAACTTTTAATTTCGACTAAATAATCATCAAGCACAACAATAAATCTAAAAACATAAATCTCTTTATTAAAAATTGAAACGATAAAATACGAAAAATTTTACTAATAAATTCAGTTGAGATAAAAATCCAAAGAATTTCCTCATTTTATCACAAAAAAAAAAAATTGAACGTGCATTAATGTATAATAAATAACATAAATTCTTTCCGACAGATTTAGAACAGGAAAATTCATAAAAAAAAATAAATAAAGATCAGGAAAAAAGTTCTTTTAAAAGAAACGAAATATCGAATATATGTACAACAACATAAATTCTGTCAATTTAAATTAATGTAAACAATAAATGTTTATTCGTATTCAATAATTTGATGATATTTTTCAATATGTTCAAAAATTCAACATTAAATATTTTTTAACTTCAATACAGACATGACCTACAATTTGAGATACTTAAATATCTTGTATTAATACAATTAAATCATAATTAAATGACCGAACATTTTCATATCTTTAAATTTCTTGTCTAACAGCTAGTGAATTATTTAATATTATTTCTGATCGGATATTATTTTATGATGGATGGGATTCAATGATGATTTAAATTATTTTGATGCACAACAATATTAGGACATCCGATATGATTGCTAAACTAATCTAAAGATTTCATTTATGATAAACATTTCCAAAAAAGTTTATTGTTTACTATGATTCTAAGTAAACTTTAAAAACAGAATACAGAATTTTAAAGATAAATACTAATAAATAAATACATTTTATTACAAATATAAACAAATCATTGAATTTTTTTAACACAGTACTTTAAAATTTTTATCGGTCTTATAAAATGCTTTGGAATAGTTATAAAAAAAAACAGATATTCTTAATTTTGCAATTACAATTTTATACAATTATTTTCATCTTTTGCACCTAATTAGTATTAATATTAACGTACATTTAATGTAAATTTCATATTGTTCCAATTAAAATACGCAAATATTTAATTAATTATATCAAACGTAAAGCAGTTTGTTTTAATTTTTATTGTACTTATCATAAATCTAAACACCGATAAACTAAAAACTTAATTACTAAAACATTTACTCTGGCAGCCAAAATACTATTAATTTACGTTCAAATTATTGCTTTGATTGAACAGATATTCTAGCTAGAGCTTTCAATAAATTTTCCAAATTCTACAATACCAAAATGCTGGAAGTTACATAAAATCAGTATTAGTATTCTTAAGAAATTTAAGAATACTAATACAGTACTGATTTTATGTAACTAAAATTTGATTTATTGTTTAGTTGTTTAATTAATTTATGATATATTTTTCATACTTTATAATATTCTGTTCCCTAATAGAGACAAAATCAATAAATAAAATTGCCAATCTTTACCATTATTACTCTTAACAGAAAACATAATTTTATTTCCTTCTCATACAAAACTTTCTAAGTTCATTCCACAAATCATATAATTATTTATTGATTTGAGAACATAATTCAAGATAATAAAAATCAATTTTTTTCCAATTGGCATAAAGCGTATTTTGGAAATACAAAATTCATTCAGATTGCGAATCAGTTGATTTTTTCTTATATATTCATAAGAACATAAAATTGTTTATTATCATCTAACGAAAATTTAACGAATTCTATTTATTTTATACTTTTAATTGAATAATACATAACATTTCAACAAACCCCACAAAATAATTTTTTTTGGATTTATTATGTTTGTCTTTTATTTTCCGATAAATTTCCAAATTTTATTTTTGAAATTTTTACTTTCTGTGTACTTTGAAAAATTTTTTTTGAATATATACACCCCTAATAATTTAAGGACCTTTTGCCAGAAAGGATTATAAATTTTTGCGTAACAAACATTTTTTTTATTGTTGTTGCACACAAGCTGGTTTCCTTATTCGTTGTATAAAAAAATGCAGAAAATATGGAAAGGTAAACAAGGTAAAATTTATTATCTGGTTTGTTTGTTTCGGCATGTGTACAATTTATGTTAAGGTCTTAATTTAGTATGACATTTTTTTTGGCCAAAATGTTTATTCAAACGTTTTAGAATTGCGAGAATATGAATATGTATATGAAAATATATAATTTATATATTTTCAGTAATATTAGATTTTTCTTCAAAAAATGTTTAGTTTTTTTTAGTTTTATATTTGTATCGGTGATTATGTCAGTGGTCTAAGTCAAAAATCTTAAAAATGCATTACTTATTTTGCGTAGTATTCTTAATAATATTTTTATCCAAAGTAAATTCATAAAAAATTTGTAGAAAGTGAACCATTAGATTGACGAGTTTCTTACCAAAATGCAAACAGTCTGAGTAATATTGACTTAGGCCACTTTCATAATCACCGGCACAATTAATATTCAAATTAAATTTCTAAAAATATTGTCAATTAAGTGTAATAAAATTATAAATTGTTTTAATTAGGGATGATTTGTTGTGACTTTTGAACATAAATGGTGGAAAATAATTAAACAGAGAAAAGAAGAGATTGCAGAATACGTGATGATTTTAATTGTACTTTAGTTCTGAGCTATATTTTTAATTGATAAAAAAATTTAATCAATTTGTGAATGTTTTTTTTATTATTACTTTTGTAAACAATTTCGAAAAATAACATTAAAATTATGTTTACATCATAATTTATCTTATCAAATGTCTGCAATGCCTCTTCCATATAAATTTATTGAAAACATTATCATCATAACACATAAACATTAAACACAACAAAAACATAAAGTAAATTTGCGTGTAAAACAACGAAATTAACAAAAAATAAAAATGAGAATTTAAAAGTGAAGAAATACATAAAAATACGAAATTTTTTTTTTAATAATTTTAAAAGATAACAAATTACACACGGAAAATTTTTTGTTAATATTTTTTATTAATCTGTCAGTCGGTTCTGCTTGTCGGCTGGTTAAAATTGCAACTATAGAAAAATCCCACGAAATAATTTCACTGTACAATTGTTTAACTTTAGTGTGATAATTTATTGAGTTTCACGCATTTTTCTGCAAACATCATTAACTGACTTCTGTTTTTATATCAAATAATTTTTTGAGTTCCCATTATTAGCGAATGAGGACTGTTTAAATATTAACATAATAATTTAAGGATAAAATAATGAAAGTATTTTAAATATTGAAAATAAATACGAGCTTGTATAAAAATGATCCTTTCCGTTTTTTGAAAACATGGTCGTTTTTTTTTGGAAAATTTATTGTCTACAAAATTTAGAAAAGTTTAAAATTTGGAAGTATTTTTTTTTTGGGCCATGAAACCTATAGCGAACAGGAAATATAAATGATTTTCATCCTTGACGAATACTAAGATCTAGAAAAAAAACACGTATGAAATGGAAAACTTACAATCAAAAGTAGAAAAACGACGAGAAAATTATTTACCTTTAGCTCATAGTGATGTAAAAGTAAAATATTTTTCACATTATTTATTAGTGAAAATTGAAAACGATCAGAATATTGAATATTTAAAGAAATACTTCATTATGGAACATTCACTTGGTTATATTGGCACATTTTCAGCTTCATAATATATGTAGTTTTAAAAGGTTTCTGAAAAAAAGCATATAAAAACGTTCTTTTAAGAGGACTTTTCGTAACAATGGAATTTTATTTTTATTCAGCGAAATATTTAAATGATTTTATGTGGAACTTTTGGAATCATATATATCGTTTCAATATTACCAAAAGCATTTCATTTCTATGAATTATTAAAATATGAAAAATTCACAAATTGAAAAATGGTGATAATACATGTATTTTTAATGAAAATTTTATGTCACGACAAGTTGAAAGGAAATATTTTATTATAATAGTCAAATACAATTGTGTTTTTGTGATTTATTGGATTTTAAGGTAAATATCCTTTTAGGGATATACCAGACATTATACACATTTAAAAATTTGAATCAAATTTAATTCACAAAAATATATTATATGATCCTTTAAATTCAGTGGAAATACAGAATTAAAAATAAATATTTTAGCTTATATTATATCCTTTCTAATAAACTCAGAAGCTATTTCGAGGAGTATTTTACGACTAGATTTCTTTGCACATAGAAATTAAATAATCGCTTGGAATTGATGAAAAATTCAGTAACAGCTTACATAATGGTTGGTTTTATAGTGTCTCTCATTTTCTACGTGATATAAACTTAAAAAATATGATATTTCATATATATATTGTACAATATTAAAATAGTAAACACTGGTTACCAAGCAAAAGTAACTTTATGACAAGAATTTTCCAGGCAATAGTTTTAAAGAATCTTCAAGAAGATTTCTAATTCGTTCAGTCAAAAATTCTTAGTGAAATATGTAACCAAATTTACCAGAGAATAATAATTCAATGACATGATTGTATCCACACATTTGCTATTTAATATCCTTTTAAACATCCTTAGTATAATAAATATAACTAAATTTAATTACAGACAGTCTCTTATATTTATTTAATTCATTTTCCAAAACATAATTTTGTGGCTAACGATTAAAATATTTTCTTAACCATTTTCTTGAAATTTATATCTTGAATTATTTTATTTTTTTAAGAATTTTCTATATTACTCAGACTGTTTGCATTTTGGTAAGAAACTCTTATTTGAAAAGATTTATTCTTCGTTGACCAAGAACCAAAAAAAAACTTAATATTTTCTTATAGAAAGTTTTCAACTTATAAATTTTCGAAGTCAAATGAATAAAAAAAAAATCTGATTTCCAGGAAAATATTTTTGAAGAGAAACTTTGAAAACAGATTTTAAATTTTTTTGTATATTTTATGAAAAAAATTAATTTGACTTTCAGCAACTTTAAAGATAATTTAAAGTTTCAAAATAATTTCGTAAAAGGTTAAAAAAATATTATTTTCTTAATGAAATTAAGATTTCATATTTTTTAATTAAAGAAAATGGTTTTTACAATTTTCTTTTTCTGGTTTTTAATAAGAAATTGTATTTTTTGCAATTAATTAATAAAATTTTCAAAGTTTAATAATCGAAACAAAATTAAAAATTTAATGATTTTTTTTTTTATAAAAAGAAAATTAGAATTTTATGAATTTCCTCGTTTTAACATAAATCATAAATTTGTACGGTATTCTTTTTATAGAATGATTTCATCAATTTTATTACATTTGAAAATAATTTGCTGAAAATGGTTTAAGAACTTTTAAAAAAATGAAATTTCTTTGAAATTTTCTTATTCCAAAATAAATTATTATATCTCAATGATCCAAAATTTACCTACAAAAAAACTATTTCTGACAAAACCCAGAAAAAAACTTTAATTTTCAATTATAATATGTACTATATATGCTTGTTTGAATTTAAATTGAATACAATGAATTGAAAAAATGAGAAAAAATTTTCCAATTTACAAATATACAATATTCATCGAAGAAGAAAATTTTATTTAAATAAGAACAAGTTGATTGTAATTAAACTATAATACTAAGCAAAAGTAAGGAGAATTAAATAAATTTTTCACAAAATGAAAAGCTATTTTATGGAAAAATAAAATAAAATTTTAATTAAATTTTTATCAAAAGAGAGAAAAGAAAACTTGAAAATGTATACAAATTGAAATCAGATTGAAAAGAAGTTTTTTTATTAAGTTGGTCTTTAAAGGTAAATATCTCTAATCAATTTATTTATTTATTTGTAACCTTATTTTGTAATGATTAAGGACGAAATTTAATGTTAAACAGTCAACTAACAATATAATTAGATAATTAAAATGAATTAATTTCTTTGTAAGTTTCTGTAACTTAAAATAATTATTTTATTTTCCAATTAAAGTATTCTTAACGAAATTTATTTGAAATTTAACTCGACTTGAACTAACATACCTTCATACATTTAATTCCCAAAAACATTCAAATATGTATAAAAAATTTAAGAATACCACAAAAAAAAAATTGTTTTAAATGACTTTAATAAAAAATGGAAAAATTATTTACAATTTTCATTATTTACAAAATCAATTAAACTAAAATAAAATATTTTACTATAATATCGATAATGTTATTAGCTGATAATTGAAAATTTATGTTTGCATAAACTTTTTAAACTAAATTTGAAAATAAATTACTGATAATAAAGTTATTGGACCATTATTTATGTTAAATTTTATCGAAATGAAAAACCAAACTTTTCCATGAAAATAAAAAAAATTATACGTTAATACTGTAGAAGTTGATCAGTTTTAAAATTAAGTAAATTCCTAGAGCTAAATTTTATACAGCAAGTGCTCTATATAAAATAAAGTATAAAAATATGTATTTAAGTAAATTTTCCATTAATCCTCTTTATAGAGTGCTAAACTTCTACGTATTATTTCAATTTTATTATACTATATACAAGGAAGATAATTACTTTAAGAATTTTTTACATTTTAGCATGAAAAATATTATTATTTCCTTTCCAAAAATTTGCCATTAATTGTTAAATAATTCAGGATATTCAACGATCTGAGTAGGAAATATTAAATTTTATTCAAACATAACAGAGGGAAAAAATTGTATTTAAACAAGTTACGGAATTCTAATTAATATTTATAAAATTTAAGATTCTACCTAGTCTTATTAAATAGAAATTGTTTTGAATTTAACCTTCATATAAGTATATTAATAGGTAAAAATTAAAATTATTTCAATACATAATAATAAATAGGATCCCTAATATACGGATAACGTTTCTAAACATAGAATTCTGTTCCCGTATTAAAAAAAATTCTTAAGAATGTCTCATTTTGTTTGCAAAAAATATGGCAGAAATAATGTGTTTGCTTGACTGTTTCCAGAAAAGCAATTTTTTATGAGGTAAAATATTTCAACCCTTCAATTTATTCTAATTTTACCGTCCTACTTGTATTTGTCAAAATATTAAGAATTACTTTAACAGTTCAAGTCACCAAAATAAGAATTACTTTAAGTATGTACACGTAGGAACGTGTGGTAATATTGAAAACGAAAAACCGATTCGGAAGAGTATGGAAAAATTAAAAGGATAACAATTTAATTATACAATAATCGAAATAAATTGCAGATAATGTCGTATGAGAATAAAATAAGATGTAGCAAGTGTTATTTAAAAGTATTCTTAGAAAATTTATAAACTATATGCTATTTAAAAAAATGTATATGTCGAAAATTAGTTCTGTATAGTTTTTATGATCATCGCTTGTTACATTATTTTTAAAACTAAATTAGAAATCAGGTTAAATTTAAATAAGTACATATTTAATTTTGTGGATTATTTTCTCATCACAAAAACAATTTAACTTAAACAACAATAATTTAATATTCAATGTTTAGTAGGAAATGTGTGGAATTATATACCAAATAAAAGATCAACTATTTACTTGTCAATGCTTGGCGTTATTTATTCAATTTATATCAAAATAATTGCACTCTAAGGAGGAAAGTTTATATTATATCCGTTTTGGGTTTTAAAAAAATTATGGGTTTTTTTTTCTGCAATATCAACCAAAAATAATAAGTTAAAATCTTCCGATATGATTCAGATAATATTGCGGAATATTATCAGTTAGATTAGAAATTTATTTTAAAAAAAATTTGTTATGCAAAATTTTAATGTTTATCAAAACATATAAAGTAATAGATAGAAACAATGCTTTTACAGTATACATATTTGAACAATCATTTTTGCGTGATATCATTTTTATGTAAACGACATTGACTAAATTATGCAATCGGTTATATCACAATTATATCACAATTAACATATATACAAATTTAAAATAATTAAATTTTCTAATTAAAAATTTCCTGTATAATAATCACAAGGTTGTAAAATTATTCAATGAACATGATTTAAATGCATCATAAATATGCCAAGATATACAATAAACTACAACATATTATCCAAAAATTTATTATTAGTTAAAAATTCATTTGTAAATTCAATATTTAGTCGTTTGTTCCTTCATGTTTCAATAAAATTGAATTATCCAATTAGGTTTTACATTAGTATAATTAAGTAGACTAATTTAAAAACATTTCCGTATTTTAAACTTAAAATTGTATTAGTATTACAATGAATTTTAAAATATTTAAAAATATATCAATAATTATAATTCACTGAAATACATAAGAAAATTGTGATGAGTCTGAAAATATTTTCTAAAACCAACATAATTAATACTAAAATTAGCATAAGAAATCTGTCAGTCTTTAGAATTATTAATATCCTAAAAATTAATATTTATTTTACTAATTGAAAATTCGTAAATAAAAACAGTGAGGTTAATTAAAAAAAAAAATGGGGTAACTAATATTTCCGATGAAACCGCATTAAAAATATAAATTATTCAAGGAAAATTAAAAATCCTTGAAAAAGTAAATTTCACCCTCTTTATAAACAATTTCAAAGGAATAACGTAATTATTCACGGATCAAAGAGATAAAATAATTATTTGCAGAAAATTTTTACAATGAAAAAAAAAGAATCATGAATTTGCTGTAGGACTAATAAAGTTGTTGATATTCCTTTTTTTTTTTTAAATGTGTCCTGTAACCAATTTTCTAACCCTTTTATAGCCTCTCAGTAATATACTTGCACCTACAATCTGTGGTTATTGTTAATTACAAATATTTTTGTACGTTTTGTAGCCCGAGAAAAAAATATAGTCTAGACCGATATTTCAGACAATTTTTTAAATAAATGATTGAACAATTTTTTTGATAATTTTTATACGTTTTTTTCTTGAAATATCGGACCAAATATTATTTGTACAAATAAAAAGTTTTGTACAAATTCTGGGAAACTTTCCAAAAAAAAATCTAAAGGAAATTAAAAAGTGATTGGTATTAAATTTCTATAATATTTTCCTTATTAAACTCTACACTATTATATCATATTCTGTGAAAATAAGAAACACTAAAACATTAAACCATTTTCCCCAACCAGCGAAATATCCTTTATCAGAGAAATAAATAAAAAAAATAATTTTAAAAAATATATTTGTCTGCTTTAAAACATAAAAAGATTGAAATGATAAAGTTTAGGATGCGGGATACCAAATATATAACAACTGGCTGTTAAGGATACATCGTTACAATGATTTTGTGCAAAAGTAGATATTAGGTTAGACAGGATATTCTATAACGAAATAAAATCGCAATTTTTTAACAAGACATAAAAATATTCAGGACCTCATTAACAATAAAATATTAATATACATTTTTTTTTTTATTTTATACACTAAAAGCTAACTTTTCACAAAAAAGGATCATTTTTGCGACAGTACACAAATTTTATGCTCAATAGCAGTATAATCAAGATAAATTAAATTTGTAAAATAATATTAGTTAGTCAGGATAATATAAATTTGAAAAATAATATAGTAAGGATAAAAGTAATTTGGAAAAGAAGTTACAGATGAATTTAAAGACGTAATTATATTCTTCTAATCATCCTGCTTTTGTACACATGCTTTGTATACAATAAATTATACGAAAAATATGAAATAATCGAAACGTACAGATTACTAGACAATAAATTTATTAGACAATAAATAATACTTTCGATATGTTTTTTAGTAATTGAAATATCTTAAGTTCCAAATCCTTGTTTCCAATCATCCAATCTTTGTTCTCTAAATCCACTTATAGTTTTACTAACAAAATTATGCACAATATTTTCTTATAATGTTCGGTTTAATTTTGTTCAAACAATTATTTCTTCTAGCCATATTAAATTCTAATACATTAAATGTCCTTTTAATCAGCGACAACTATTTCACAAAATATCTCCTTGTATAATTTCAAATTAAGTTCAAAGCAATGACTATTTGTAAACTAGAATAATTTTCTAGTTTTAGGCTTTAGCTGAAATTTTTTTAAAGGACAGGTGAAATTTTTTAGCTGAGATTTTTTTAAAGGACATCGTATATGGTGGTATTTATTTAATGTTGCTTATGATTTATCATAAAAAGAATAAACAAATAGGTTGGCTTATTCATTTAATGATGACAAACTTCTTAAATATAATAATGTCAAACAATATGTTCAGCAGTAATTCCAAATATTATCCTTTGATAAAAATTTTGATATTAAACAGGAGATTGTAATTACTGACAGGGTTCTTTTTTCTTAAAGCTATTTTCCTATTTTTTTTTGTATGGGTTGAAATACTTAAAAATCAATTCACTGAAATATCCACTTTTCTCGTTTTACTGATAAATTCTGCTTTATAAATTCGATTTTATATTGAAAAATGTATAATTGAAACTTTCTGTATCGATAATATACAGGTTGATTTTGTAATAAATGAATTTCAATGGATTCCTTTTCAATTTAGTAAGTTGCATTATGATTCAATTGTGTCTTTGGATCACACCGTACTCTAAATACAATTGACAATAAGGCTTCAATGCCAGATAAATTCAATTTTATATTAAAAATTTGTGTATTACTTATTTCTAGCTATAGTAGTTCTTTCTGAATTTTGAAGCTCTTGTCTCTTTCCACAACAATGTCAGAATCCATCAATTTAAAAAATGTATTAAATAGAATAGACCAAATTCAATTATGGATTATGTAATCGCACAAAAGAGATAAAAGGGTCTGGAAAATGGATTAAATATTCGATTATTTTCGTTGAAATATTAATTTCGTTACAGAAAATATATAGTTTCTTATATGTGTATGTATAAATAATGATATTTTGCAAATTTATCAACAATATTTCTATATCGACACAGTTAAAATGGAAATTTTCCCGCGAACAATTTTTATTTCACAAAAGAATTTTCTTTTCAGTATTTTTATTTAATTATTTAACAAATTTAAAAAAAAAAAAATCAAGCAACTATTTCTATCACTTCGAAGCTCAACAATGAATGATTCCAGTTCTTCGGTATATATAGCTTATCGAAGAATAGGAATCATTCATTGTTGAGTCTCTATTGTTATAAAACTTAGTAAAAACATGGTGCTGCTATATTAAAATATAAACTAAAATTAATTCTGACTATAAAGGATGCCTTTATACTAAAGAAATTCTGACTACAGAACAGTCAGTAATCTTGAATAACATATTTGAACTTGTTAAGTCCTAATCTTTTATACTATTTTTTTTTTTCATTATATGTAATTTAAAATTGATAGTATTTTCTTCAGTTTTAAAGTTATTTAATTATTAGTCAAAATGTTTTTAAATACTTTTATTTAATATAAACATTTACCAAATTTCAATAGCATTTTAATATTAATAAAAATAAGAACGTAATTTATAAATATCACAATTTGCACAATCTAAAATCCGCAGTTTGTAATTAAACTTTGTGGGTGTAAATAAATTAAACTCTGAAATCAATTAAAATTCAAATTTTCCGAATTTGGTATGAAAATATGCCATCATCATAAAATAAAATTTTTTTTATTAAAATATTAAATTATTTGTCACGAAACTAGTAATTAATAGGGTGGTAAGAAAGTTCTGTCGGTAAATTTTAATAAAAAAAAGCAATGATTATATTTTAAAAACTATTTATTATTCATTTTTCAATACATGATTTGATATAACCCTATCCCATCCTTCTGGTCATTTTTCAATCCTTCACTTATAAAACTCCTACCCTGGCATCATATGCTTGGAGGGCATTTCTGATTTCATCATCGTTGTTAAATTTTTTCCGGTCTAAAAATGTCTGCAGGGATCGGAACAAATGATAATCTGAGGGTGGATTTTTGTTAAGGCCTCTAAACTGTGTACTTTATGTAAATTTCAGTTGCCTGCTTCAGGGAGTGTCTAAGTTGGAACTCATACAAAAAACCCCTTCGTGAATTAACTTTTGCACTGGACATTTCAACAAGGTGGAGATTTTACAAAGAATGGATACTGCAAAGTACATAATTTTCAATGATTTTCATAAATTACGTTACTTTGGGAGTACAAACATTTTAAAAAAATTAAATTGTTAGAAAATTTCTTAACTTATATTTTTGCCTTTAAACCGCTTATATTTACACCTGATCTCATTCCACTAAAAAAAAAAAGTTAGATTTAATTTATATGATATTTTTAAAACCAATTTTCATTTTTTCCATTTTCACGAAAAAAAAATTGAATTCATTTTTAATCTTACAATAAAAAATTATATACTTTTTATGTAATCCATTGCGTGTATATTCGATTTCACTAAGGCTTCTTTACGAATTATTGATATTAAATGGCAAAACTATTTTGTTTTATTTCTCAACTTAGTTTTACTTTACTTTTTTTACTAAAAACAAAATATAAGGAAAAGGCTTATAAAAAATATAAAAGTAATACAAACAAATATTATATAAATTTTAATTGGATTTATAAAATATTTTAGTTCTAGTTCAACGTGAAAAGCAGGTGAAAATTGCAGTACATACGATATGAATATTAAAATTTATTCTTTCATAAAAGAATTTCTTAAAAACTAAGAAATGTAGAAAGAAGGAAAATTAATATACGTTATTTTTTATTACTAATTTTGGTGTACTGAAGCGAGAAATCTTCATTTTATTCTTTGAAGATTAAAAATATTAAATGGCAAAGAAAATTTAATTAAAATTTATGTTCACAATAACAACAAACATAAATACTCTAAGCAAGCAAAATTAGCATAGGTATATTGATTACATATTGATATGATTAGATAGTTTTTTTCAAATACTTCAAGGACTGAAAAATCGATTAGGATAACTAATGGCTCCTTAAAAAAATATTTTTTTCCGTCGAAATTGAAATAAATTTCTTTTACTCGTTTTTTTTTGCAATTTCACTTTTTCCTCAGTCAATAATGAGAAAAAAAAATTCCTTGTTTTATGTAAAATAATGTTTTATCTTTCGTCAAAAAACCACTAAAATGACAAATTGTTCTGCACTACAACTTTTCATATCACAGCGGACAATTTTCTATACTTTTAAAATGTAAGCTGCAACGGAATAAAAATATATGCCACATAATTTTCATTTTATCCAAGAGCCAGTCAGTTTATGTCATTTTCATCTCCACACGTGAAAAATCTAACATTTACTATTTTATAAATTGGGTCGTTATTTGTAAATAATGAGGTCGGTTTTATACATATTCTAATGTTTTTTTTTAACATTATTATAAACACTAATCTGACAGCTAGCAAAAGATTAATTATGTATTTTGGTGAATTTTTTTTTTGAATAACATTTGAAAATAAATTTTATTTAACAAATGTGAAAATTCGCAAATTAAATTGATGCTGTAGCTTTTGGACTGGAAACAGAAATTTATCGTTTTGGGAATGGATGATTTATTGTCAAACAGATTTATTTTTTTTGGAGTAATTGACTAATTTTTTTTCTAGCTGTATTTATTGTGGTGTAAATCAAAAACATATAAATAGTTTTCATGTTGGTTAGTAACTTTAAATCGTGTTTATAAAATTTATTTTAGTAATAAAAAAAATTTAAACTATTTTAATGCTTCTTACAAATTAATTGCTATAAATTCAATTCAATTTCTCTCGTTATTAATGATTCTATAAACGAAGTTATTTAATAAATTTGAAATTAAATTAACCCAAGGAATTAGAAAGTGATTATTTATAATTTAAGTTCACTAGTTAATTGGCTTAGATAAAGTTTGCAATAGAAAGTTCGTGTTATCGCTACACCATCGACATTATTATTAAAAAACTAAAACAATCGTAATGAGTAAATGACAAATTGTAGCCTCCAAAATATGTTTAGTGCAGAAATCAAATCAGTTTAAAGAGTTACAGACACACATTTAAGAGTCCCATACAATTGCTGAATTAAATCCACAGTGAGACTTCAGCATTCTGGTATTCAAATGGCAGAATAAAGAACTAAAATTTTATTGTTACATATTCGTAAATAGAATTAAAATCCAACATAATACATACAAATTCGGCTTAGCCTCGTAGAAAACTAATTAGCATAATAATAGATCTTAATTTTCAAAACTAATCAAAAAAGACCTGAAATACTTCCAATTTTTCGCAGTACAAAAAATTAGAAAACAAGAAGTTTTCTAGAGTAAACTTAATTGAAAAGTTTTCTAGAGTAAACTTAATTGAAAATTAAATTAAAAATAACCTGGATATTATTCTATCTTAGTAAGATTTTCTACAAAAAGATTTCATAAAATTTGGTTATGTTAAAGTGAAGAAATTGTATGATTCTGTTTTTCCGATAAATTAAAATTGTTCACTACGTAAACAAATACATATAATAAATTATATTTTTCCAATTTTCTTTTATCATTTCTTTACAGTTTTTAAGCGTACCTACCGTGGTAAGATATTAAACGTTTTCAGTTGTTAAACTTAAAAGTAATGAAAATTTCATTTTATATTTTTATGAAGGAATATAATGAAAAATATAAATATTTCTTTAATATCATTTAAACGCCGGTAATTTTTAAGTAGCAAAATAAATATTTCTGATTGTTGTTATAGTAATCTTAAGAAAATTATTATTTTTGATTCAAACCCCGACATTTAAAAATATTCTTAATCTTCTCATTGTAAAAATATTTATTTCTGGATCTACTCTAAGTAATTATTATCAATTTTTTTAGATTATCTATTTAATGTGCAATTTAAAAATGAAATATATATATATATGTAGTTTATTCTGGATATTCCAAAGCAACAAATAAATTTCCACTGACCAATAGGGACATAATATATAAATACTTATAAGAAATATATATAAATACTAAATTAAGAATTTGCTTACAACTGATGACAGTTATCTAAATTAATTGATTGGTAGGGTTGGCCTAAATTACTCGAATAGCCACTGCGACCACAATTGACTTATTGTGGCAAACTAAACAATATATATTTCTGTTAAGATTTCCGATTAATGTCTGACACTTATGGTCTTCTCTAATTATAATATAATTAATCAAATTAGATGTAAATTATTTTAAAGAATTATGTCAATATTTTGTTGAAATGTCAGCTTTTATACAAGAAATACTTCAATTGCACACTCAGTATTTGCTGTTTAAAATTGATATCGTTTTTATTTTGTGTTTATGGATTATTCACTTAAAATAAAGTATTCAAATGAAATACATAATGTTCAATTTAAAAATCTCGCACTGTAAAAATAATTAAATTTAGGCAATTTCCATTCTCCTATTTATATAACTAAAAAGCTAACATGGTTAATATATTAAGCATTGAATCATCATATGCGTTGTACGGATTTACCAAAGTAATGAGTATAAAAAAAAATTTTTTTTTTATTTTTAGTAGCGTGTAACGAAATCATAAATTAAATTAATAAAGAATTAAAAAATTTCACACTTCACAGTCACTGAATAATACTATATTATGCTAGAAAATATTGAAGTTGAAAAACCATATTATTAACGAAATAATAATATAATTACGTATATTTTTTTTATATAAAAGCAAACACGGTACTCACATTAAATCTTAAAAGATAAATAATGTCATCAGTTCAAATAAATATTTGGTTCGTTTGAAAATATTGTGACTAATTGAATGTATTATATCGTTTTTTTTAAGCAAAAATATTGAAAATTACAGAAATATTGTAAATTTGATTTCAATATTGTACTTGTTTTATTAGTTTGAATATTAGAAACTGAAATATTTAACCTTTAAAATATCAATATAGTTTATATATTTATTTATAATTTGGTTTGTTGGTTCATTCATTTAATTCAAATATAGAATCAAATTCTCCCGTTCTTAGTAATTAAAATTTCCGAAATAACCAAATTACAAAACTAATAGACATAAATCCGTCCAACTATACTACATTTATACTGGTACACAAGACTCTAAAGATGTATAGAAAATCAATTTGACCTACAAATATTTTATCAATACCAATGAGGGATCGTCTTTAATAATATTACTATACTGCACAAAACCATTTGTTTTGGAATTTTAATTAAAAAATATAATTCAAAACGTTTACATAAATGCTTCCGAAACTATTAGAACAAACATGAATATGTATATGATTTCTAATTATACTCGTTCTCATTATCCAAAAAATTGTTTAAAGTTTATACTTGATTATGAAAAATTGAATATAAACTAAACTTGTATAAATTTAATTAATTGAAAACGAATTTATACTTTATTCTAGTTTTATTTCTGTTCTCGTCATTATTTATTTTCAGTGGAATGAGCTATTGACCTTGTTATAAATTCTTTATTTTATCTGTTTATGTAATTTTGTAGGTTTTGTTCTACTTTTGTAAATCTATATTTTTAGTTTACGTATTCAAAAGAGTTTTAAATTTAGTCGAAAATATATGTAAATGAACTGAAAACCATAAATTATTGATACTGGATTATTAAATTTTTGTTACTTTTGCAGGGAAATATAATTGAGGTTAAGAATGTAATTGAATTTTGAAAATAATTAGAATTAGCTATTTTGTAATTCTGTGGAGCTTTGCCAAAACACGATATCTAGATTTTACCAGAATTTGAGATCATTTCTGATTTCTAAAAGTTACCAATATATAATATTTTATTTGGTATAAACTCGAGAAAAATTGGTAAATTCGGTATACCGTATTAAAGTCGATATTTTTATCCTCTCCATAAATTTTAGTTTACGAAACAACTATAAAAGAAAACCGACCAAAAAGAATAACAAAAAAACACTACTCTAATCTCTAATCGCCAAATTTGTAATTATGTAGATATTATAACAACACATTAAATGATCGCTCAGACTGTAAATTGGTCATTAATAGAAATTGATTTAACGGAACCAAAGTATACCATGCATAAAATTACTGACTTAACGCTTAAAAATGGATATTTTTCTAATATTTATATTATGTTAAAGCGACAAACTAGCGAAGTATTTAATGGAAACTCTTGTCAACATTAAAGCGCAATCAACAGGTTGTTATTTTTAGTATTTGTTGACCTGCAGATTTGTCATTGCAGATGAGAAGCAGAAAATATCTATTTAAAAATGTTAAATTTTTTCTTTATTCTATTTTTAATTTTATGAAATTTTCTTTAAATAAAAACCCTTCTAAAACTTAAAATTCCCTCAAACAAAAATTACAAAAAAAGAAGAAAAATTTGATTTTCTAATGACAAAACCTACGGACAAGGACACAAACCAATAATAAATAAAAATTATATATATATTTGAGTTTCAGTTAAAGCTAACAATTTAATTTAATTAAATTTCAAATTTATAAATGGTATTTAAAGCCAAATTATGATGAAATCTACATTTTTAGAACACTAATATTGAAATAAAAAATTATTAATAGCACAGTTTTTTATCTTAGTATCATTTTGTCGAATTTCACATCTAAAGTTGTATAATTTTTATTGTTTTTTCAGATTTAATTAATTTTTCTAAATTGTATTAAAAATAATATATTGAATTAATTAAAAAGGGAAATGAATTATTATTGACGTAAACTCAAAAAAAAATTATGAAAATCATGCAAATAAAACTATTGTTTCGTAAATTAAATTAAATATCGTTTTAATTTACAATTATAAAGGTCAACGAAGGAGAATTTAGTCACTAGTTTTACGGTGTATGCCATTAGATATATGTACGTTGTGGTGGCTACGTCATTTGACTACATTGTATAAGAATTTAGTCATTATAGATTAAGTTTTTAATAAAAGATTAAAAAATTCATGAATTTTCTTTTAATTACTTGCAATGGTAACAAAGTAATTTGTTAAGCAATGGTATTGCTAACATGTACAGAGTCAATTTCTAGGCATCAATGAATAGCTACATAAGTATATTACAATTTTAAAAAAATGTATCATATATAAGAATACAGCTATTAAAATACATTTGCTCATTCTTCATAAATAAATTTATGGTTCATGAGAAACATAATGTTCCTATTTGGATTGTCACGAAAAAGGAAAATTCGAAAAGTCTATAATACCATTTATTTTAGCGAATTAGAAATATACACTATTTTACTCGATTTAACTTTAAAGAAGTTCATGAATGTAATTTGAGTAAGATTGCTAGGGATTTTTATATATTTTAAGGCGTATTTACTTTTGGTACCTAGACGCACCTTAAAACAAATTACTATAAAATATACAATTACAATTTTTGTTAACCTCTTTTCTTAGAGATTTATATAATTTAATCACGAATTTTTTTTAAATTTAAATCTTTAAAGACGAAAAATAATTAAGATTTAAAAACGTGCTTAAAAAATTAATAATTGGTATTTTTTTAAATTAAAATTTCTTTTTTTATCGTCATTTTAGGTTCAATGACCACACAAAACTACAATATTTACTATATAAATATTATAACTTTTTTCTAATCTTAAATTTGTCTATTTTTAAAGTAATCTTTTACAGCTTCTTGAAATTTGTCCTCATAGATTTGAACAACAAAGATTTTACAATGAATAAATCTTATAATAAATCTCTGCATATCAATTTTCCACCGAAAGGTACACACATTTTGTGTGATAAATCCATTTCGATTAAAAATCTTAAGAATTTCCTCTTCCTACAAGATAAAAAATTCCAATGTGAATTATTATTTTTTGAAACAAATTCTTTTCGACAGTTTGAGAACCAAGGCACAATCTTAAATATAAAGACAAATTCTTTTCGACAGTTTGAGAACCAAGGCACAATCTTAAATATAAAATAAAACGACCTAAGAAATGTGTTCTATTAATAAAAACAGAAATTCTGTTAATAAGGTAAACAAAAAATATTAATATGTACTTATTATTCGAATATAATTTTCAAGGTCAGTTGTTCAAAAAAAATTTAAATAATTTACCTTCAATACAGACAACATGATCCCGAATTTGTTGAGCCACTTGAATATCTGGTATTAATTCAATTAAATCATAAATAGCATAAATAGATGGATGGACACTTTCAAATCTTTGAATTTCTTGTCTAATCACCAATGAATTATTTAATAATATTTGTGATTGGATATTATTTTGTGGTGGATGATGAAGATGCTGTTGTTGTACTAGATGACGATTCTGATTTAAATGATTTTGATGATTTTGCCCAACAATATTGGGACGACTAGGATAATTATTCATAATCGCCAATCTAAAGTGAAGCTGTGGTTGGTTTTTTTTTTAATCCGGGATAATAACGACTTCCTGAAACTTTTTGTATTGTGTTAACTTTTTTTATATGTTAACCACACTTTCTAAACATAACAACCGAAAGATATTATTTAGATATAAGCACTAATATTTAAAAATAAAATTTATTTTACTTGAAATTTGAAACACTTGTAAACAAATCATATATTTTTTTTAAATAAAAAACACTTTAAAATTGTGTTGTTTGACATTTACAAATAAGAGTTTTTTTTACAAACACTTTTATGGCATTATTTTATTTTATTTTTTGCACTTTTCTTAAATCTAATAGAACATAAATATTTTCGTAATTAAACTACACTAATATTTCTCATTTTAATAATTTTCTTTTCCGACTCGATCACGAATTGCACAAACACTAAATAAACACTAAATAACGTTAAAAGGTAAAAGCTAAACCACTCGAAAATTCAACTGTCAAAATCAAATATCTATACTAATATGGAAAGCATTATTTATATTATTTCTACATTGGAAAATAATTTTGATAAAACTCTAGCTTTGGGAATTAAAAAAGTGTTACCATTGTGGACAATTGTCAAATAATTGTTTAACTTTCAACTTTTGAAAATAAAATATTAATTCATGTCTAATTTAAATTTAAAATAATATACTAAATTTTGTACATAAAATTTTTTTTTATTATATTTTTCTTGTGTTCTTAAAAGTTAGTAACTTAATTATTAATTAACATTTGAACAGTGACCATGTATAGGAAGAGATGCAAACCGACTTTTGGTCATTTCTGAAAAATATGGAGCAAAAATTCAAAGTAAGCTTGTGCCATTACAGTTTGAGTTTAATATATAAATAGACTTCCTTTGGAGTTAACTAATTTATTAAAATCGAGAAGATTAAAAGTTTATAATGATTGTTTTCAAAGAGAAGGTATATCTTTCAAAAATAATATTCATGACAAAATAAATTGTCTTTAAATAATAATTCAAAATCATGCTTACGCATAATTTTCGCATAACTACAATGCATATAGGTCTACTTTACAATTAAATTTCGCCAGTGTAAAAAGCAGAAAATTTTATGTTTTTGTTAATGGGTAAATCTTCTATATTTGAATTACCAGCTGGTGTGCCTCAAAGTTCCTCACTAAATCCAATTTTATTTAATATTTTTCTTAATGACTTTCCAAATAATTTATGCAGTGACGGGACGATATTTAAAACAAAACATATTCATGTTATTAAATCTGACTTAAAAATTATGGTTTTTATAAATTAATATTTCTAAATCTAACAATAGATTTAGTCAGATTTAATATTTCTAAATCTAACAATAGATTTAGAAATATTAAATCTGACTAAATTAATATTTCTAAATCTAACAATTAAATATTTCTAAATCTAACAATATATCCAAATTAATATTTCTAAATCTAACAATATATTTTTTACAAATATACACGTGCTCCAACCAAACTATCATCCAGTATGCTCCCCAGCGAAGTATAATTATCTTCAAATAACTTTTGAATCAAAATTAAATTTTGATTTTCTCTAATAGATAAAAATAATATTATTATTAAATTGGTATTCCTTTTGATAAATAGAAAATGTAAATTGGAGATAAATAATTAATAACTGAGATAAATAATTATAGTTTTAAAACTATATTCAAATCTATAGTTTATGTTACCGTTTATCCATTATGGTCTTTAACACGAATGAAAATGAAAATATTGCAAATTCAAAAAATAAAAGGCTAAAAATGGTGAAAAATTTACTAAAATATTTTTCTACTCACTTAATAAAGATGTTTTCAGATAATAGTGATAATATACTAAAATATTTCTAACAAAATTGTTTCTATTAAGAGCATCCACTAATGACTAATTCATTTATTATAATTAAAATTTTAAGTATGTAATTAAATTTCTAATTTATGTTTTAAGTTAAAGCGTAGTTTTTGCATTTTCTTAAGTCAACGTAGGAGGTTTCTACCTTTTTTATTTAATTTTAATGAAGATCAATCTAATCATTTCTTTTAATATAATAATAAGTAATATGAATTGTAAAACATAATAAATAATATTGGTCTCTCTAATTTCTAATATGGTAACCAAAATAGTAAAACTGTGGAAACTAACTAATAAATGAATTTAAATTTGAAGTTATTGAAGTTAAAAATCCAGCGCAGCAGAAGTTCTGTATAGTAGTTCCTACCGAATATGCTTTTTGACTTAGCGTCAGTTATACACATGTTCTTTGACCTTTTTCCAATTTTCAAGCGAATTGACACAGCACCTGGTACAGTAGTAACCAAAACAAAATTTCTTTAAATTTAAATGAAATGCGTTTTATATTATTTGACAAAACATTGTGTTCTTTTTATTATTTCAACATATTCTTAATTATTATGTTTAAAATTTACAAGAAATCTGAAAGTAAACAGTATCATTAATTAACAATTCCTTAAAGGCAATTTATTAAAAACATTTCGTTAAATATTTGTGGTAACAGAAATGCTAAATTAAAATACATATTTTTTTTAATATAATAAGTGCATTTACATAAAAAGTGCATTTAAATAAAAAAACGTATTTTGATTTTTTGTTCCGATCCTGTCTCCATTTTGGACAAAACCATTTACTTTTTGATTAAGGAAAATAGTAGCATTCAATGGGACGCTAAAAAAAATTATGAAAATATTTTTATTATGGAATTACCACTGAAAAAATAAATTAATATTTACATCTAAATTATCGCATGTTATCTCTTTTCCATAAGAAACTTCATGACATAAAAAATATGTTGGTTTATTTGGATCAACTGGCATATGTAATACATCATTTGGACGTGTTGTTGTCCACTTTGCTGTGATACGTTTTCAATTTCAGCATATATCTTTTTTTTATATAAAAATAAATTTTTAAATTATTATTTTAATAATTTATTGTTTTTACGTTTTTATTAATTCAAAAAATATAATGATAATGATAACATAATGAAATAAATGCATACTCTTATAATAAAATTATTTTGTAAATAATTAATTAATAAATAAAACAATAAATTTTAAAGGAAACTAAATATCTGGAAGCAAATTAGGAAATACAAGAAGAAAGTCTAATTTATAAAAATAAGTAAATTAATTTATATTTAAAGAAATACTAAAATACTAACTAAAATTACTTTGTAATCACTTAAAACTTGATGAAATGGCCATCCTACAATACAGTGACACATTTGGTTGGTGCCTTTTCAAATAGCATTTATTGCAATCAATTATAAATTTTTCTTTAAACAACATATTCAGTCAGAAAGACTAGATTCTTAATTTATTGAAATAATCTTAAACAGAATTAACCAATAATTTAAGCAGACGTAATGCGAATGAAATGTAGTGTAGCAAGAGTTATTTAAAGATATTATGAGAAGAATTTATAAAAGATGTATGAAATTTTTTTTTCATATTTGTAGAAAAACTTGAAAATGAATTTTAAATATTATTATAATTATTATTTTTAAATTAATGTTATAAATAGGTTACTTGAATGTATAACAGAATTTTCAGACCAGTAATTAGTTGTGAAACCTGGATAACCTTAAAAATGAAACATTGCGGATATTCAGGAACTATGAGATCATTGGGAAAACAAATGGATCAGACATAGTAAAATTTGAAACAAGGCAGAGAGTACGAATAGCAGAAAACAGATTGTCAAAGATTATTTTTTTAATGGAAAACCTGAAGGCAGGAGAAAATAAAGGACTAGAACAATATGGCTTAACAATATTTAAGAGGATATGAAAATACTTAAAGTAATAGACTGGTAACATATTATAAAAGCTGGAGACTAATTGTTAAGGAGGCCAAGAGGCACAAAGCCTTACCTGTCCAACTAAGAAGAAGAATAAATAATTAACTTAGAAGAATTATAATCTTATTGTTACAGATTGAATAATTTTGATATAAATTTTCATTACAAGAATATTCAAATCGTGATAGTTTTGTAAAACAAGTTAAATAATACTAATTTTTCTTACCATATCCAAGAAATGTTAAATTTAATGCTAAGTTGAGCTTACCTAGAAAGAAAGAAAGAAATAAAAAATTAATTTTAAAAACTTGTGTACAGCATATTTGATTTAAATATTCCATAAAATTATAGGGTATATACCATAATTAAAAGTTATAAGAAATCCACTAAATATCTGCCACATAAATCTAAAAATCCTTTTTTAGAAAAAATCCTTAAATATTTTATTTTGTATTAGAAGAACAGTCTCCCTCACCCAAAAAATATACCTTACCAAAAGCTAGAACACCATTCAATTTCTAATTGTCTACTTGTATTAAAAATTTTAGCAAATTTAAGCAATTAAGCTCAATTGTTTTGCTTTTCAATGGCTGAGTCTTTTTGTATTTATTTAAAAATGTTGTATTTTCACCGACACAGGAACTTATATCATTTTCTATTTGTTCAATACAATTAATTTTCATGAATTTGTGTAAAAAAAATTTACTCTTTTTTTGAAAGGAGTCGGAAAATTCATATTTTTATTGTTTTAAATTGTAACAAGAGTTGAAATAAAATTTTGAGTAAAAAATTCATTTTAATTTATTTATTGTACAAAGTTTGTAATGTAAACGGATATGTAAATGTATATATTGAACAACCAATATTTCTTTAATGCTTTAATAAGTTTGTGAGAATGAGATCAATTCTCCAGATAGCCTTCTTCCTATCAAGTCACATTATGACTTTGTGACTAATAAACAGAATAGTTGTATGATTGTTTTTTGGAAATTATCCCAATTTCTTCATTTGTGTTCTTTCTGTTGTGATACACTTTTCACTTCCAGGATGACTCGTTTCTGTGTGACGATGTAATTAATTGCATTAATTTATAGTTTTAATATGTAATTTATTTTTACGATATTATTTTAGTATCTATGTATGAAGTAATATGACCGAAACAGAATAAGTAATTTATTACAGAACGAAGAAATTTACAAAACATATAGAAGGAAAAATTCACTGAAGCAAATATTTAGCAAAGAAATTAAAAACACTTGAACACAAATTCATAGTTTTGGACGTAATATTCTCTAATTTATAAAATTATGTAATTTCCTGTAATATAATCTCGAGCTTGTATACAAAAAATTATAGCTAATATCACATTTAATAAATTATGCGAAGTAAAAAAATGTGCTTTAAAATAAATTATATTAGTTGGGATTTTACTTGAACATTATCTTCTAGATTTCTTCCCCCAATTTTTCAACCAGTTAAATTTTATGTTCTACATTTTAGTGGTCCACAGATCTCCGATTTTTGAATTGAAATTTTACATTTACAGATTTAAATTAGTGTAATGAAATTTTTAACACACATTTATTTCTATGGGCAAATGTATCACGATTTTAAATATAACCATAAGCAAAATGTCTAATTCGCTAAACAAACAAAATTTAAATTTTCTTTTGGAAAAAATTTTGCTAAGAGATCCTTTTCATTTTGTAAGCTAATTACAATATCTTAATGATTAATATTTATTTTTAAAAAGGAAAATACTAAAAAGTAACCAGTCAGGAGAAGAGAAAAATTGTGCGTATAATCACTTTTCACCCTAAAACGAGTTATAACAGCAAAGTATTCAAAAGAAATGGAAAATTCTTTAAAAAAAATGAAAATTCACCATTGGCATATACACAGTTCATGGATGAGAAAATGTTATATATTAAAATTACTTATAACCACAAAAGGGACAAATGATTTTATAGTACCGCTAATAAACTCCGCTTTCATAGATATTACATTAAAAAAAACCTCTATATGTTGCCTCATGAATATAATTTATCCAACTTTCAGAAATCACTGTATAATTTTGTGGTTTTTATTAATTGTCAAAATTTCTGTCCGGTTCATAACACTAGAAAAATTATAGTCTAGACATTGCAGTCCACTTGTTAACTAAATGGTTCAGCAATTTTTTTCAAGTTTTTTTTAAATATCGATCAAAACCAATATATTATTCGCTTTGTATAAATTCTGAAAAAAAATGAATTTCCAGAAGGATAAAAAAGTAATTTATTTAAAGTACCAACCAAAACAAAACCATTCTTATTTCTCCGTACGTTCAAATTTTCACATTATTGAGTTTTTATTAAAATAAATAAATTCATTTTCATATAAAAAGTAAACCCTTTTTCATAATTATTTATTTTATTGCAAATTATTTTGATAAAGGATATATTTCCTTCATTGTTGATTTTTTTTCAAAGGATTCTTCAATGAAAAGGATTTCTTCAGTCAATATCATCAGTCATTATGATATGTAAACGTGAAAGTGTCTTATTATTTTATATATCAAGATACTTGAACAACTAAACAGTGATTTTCATTCAAATTGTTAATAATTTTCTATAGATAAGCAGTTTAGATGATTATTCAACCTGGATTAAAATTTGGATAGCAATCAGTTTTTCTAGAAATCGAAAGTAAATCGCAAATTATTGATTTCTTTCTTCCATAATTTGTGATTTACTTTCGAAATATTTCCGCCAATTAACATAAATATAAAGGAAGTATTTTACTTTTGACTAGCAAATTTCTCTTAGTAAGGTTTTTAAAGCATTAACAGTCTTTTCTTTGTCAAAAAAAAATTTCGTTTTCCGAGGACTACGAAAAAGTTTGTACCTATTTAAAAAAATCTGATATTAAAAATATTTTTGTATTAATCGTTAAAGGCTATTTGTATAATAAAGTATAAATTTTTGCGAGAATTGTTTGTAGAAATAAAATCATGATAATAATTTTCTTTAAAGTAATCATTAATTACATAAATTTAATTGTAACTTATTGTGGTATTTTATTATATTTATCTGTATTTTCGCTCTTATGCTTATCTATCTGTATTTCCGCTCTTATGGTTATCTATCGTAAAAGATCATCAATTTTTTAACAACTGATGAACAAGTTTATTATATTAATATCTAATAGCTAAATGGTGCAGTGTTTAGGTTTAGAGCACCTGAATTTCAATCGGCAGGTCACGCGTTCGAATCCAGTAAAAGAGTGCAAGTTTCTGAATCCTCAGTCATTATTGGGCTCAAATTACTCTTAAATATCGTTAAGCCATATTTTTCCAATCCCTTATTTTCACGAATTCGAAGAAACGCAAAATGGGTGAAGCAAAACGTATTTAAGAATAAATAGCTGAATGATAAATGATTTTGATCAAATATCCTATCATTTAGTCAACAATGATAACAACAGATTATGTAAACGACAATAATTTGTTTGTTAGTTCGAAAGTTAAAATCAACTTTGCATCTGTATTTATTAATCGGCATTCCAAATTAAAAATCTGAAAATACAGATTATGCAAACAAATTTTTAATTGTGAACTGATTTGCAAATTTCATAATAAATTACTTATGGAAAAGAAAAATTAAAATTAAACTTGTTTAATACAAATGAAAACTTCTAATAAATTATTTATGCAAAATTAATTGCCAACACCACACAAAATATAAAATACGAAATATGTAATCAAATACCATTAAAAAACAAAGTTAATAATTATTGTCTGTCGTCAGTATTGTCCCGACAACTCTATTATTAATTTAGAATTCAAAAAATTATATTTTATTACATTGTAACTTGGTGACATGAACAGTCATATTATCATAATAAAATATTGATCAGTTTTGTCCCATATATGATGTCGTCTCTTTACCAAACAACGACACTACATATCCTTCAATATGTCCTTTTATTTGGCACAGTATAAACCATGATATTTTTGTCCACGTTAACCATTTTTTTGTTCGTTTGATATCAAGTTTGTCTCTAGGGTATAATTTTCAGGGCAAGTAATAAAATCTACAAAAACAAGCAATAAAAAATCCCCAATAAAAAATTTGAAAATTAATCTTTAAAAATGCAAAGATTTTATTGTTATATTTTTTATTTTGCATTTTTTCTGACGATTTTTTATTTAAAGGAAATCCGTACGTGATGAAGTTTTTTATTGTATTTTAAAATAAAGATATAATATTTTTTTTTGAAAAACATAAAATTGTTTATATTTGTCGTGTACTCCAAGAATATCTTAAATGAAAGGTAAAAATGGTACAAACTAAAAAAAAAAAATTTGAATAAATGCTACCAGAAAAGTCAAAATAATGACACGTACAAAATATTCTTTTAAAACTTTTCCCCTTAATATTATTTTTATGATATTTTTCTGTGGTAAAGTGCATTTTTTGTGCTACGACAAAATAAACAAGAAAGAAAGGTTATTTTAGATAATCTTCATAATGTTTATTTATTGAGAGGAAATATTTAGAATATTGCATAAAGATAACTTTTCTTATACGTACATAAAAGGGTTTTGTACGCTTTAAGGAAAACATTTTATATTATATATGTTATAGAATGGTTGACTTTTGGAAAGAATACAAAAAATATTGCAACATTAATTTAAAAAATAGTAGTAATGGTATTTATGGTTAAGTTAACCTACGGTGCTGAAGTATGGACTTTAACTGTGGAAGATTTAGATAAATTAAAAATTTTCGAAAGACAAATCTACGAAAAATATATGGTCCTGTAGTGGAAAATGGTTTTTACAGATATAGATCAAATGGATATAACTTGTTTTGTAAAAAGCGAATTTGATGATGATGGTAATTATGGTTATAGTAATAAAATTTAAATTATTATATTAATCCAAATAATTTTCAAATAAAATTCTTTCCAGTCCAAAAAATTTTTGGTTCACATAATTAGACTCTTCGTAATTCTATTGCGGACTTGCAAAAATTTATTATTTCTTTTACATTTTACCTAATTAATTTTAATATTAGATAACAGGGCTATAAAAAAGAAAAACCTGAATTTATTCACTCAATAGTTTACAAAACTTTAAAATAAACTAACAAATGGAAAATTTACCAGAATTAAGAAATTTTTACTGATCACTGATAAAAGCAGAACAAATAAAATCAAAACTTTAAAATTTTTATTATCTTAAACAAGGATAACACTTCCATTCCTGAATTTCTTTCAAAAACTTTTCACATTAACAAAAACAATGAACGAAATTTTTATGTCATCTAAAATATAATTTGTTATGAAATTAAAGTTTCTATTTATTTTTAAAACTAGGTTGTTTTCAACTTAAAATTTTATCTCAAAGTCCGAATATTCGCAATTATAATTAAACTTCAAAAGGAAAACCATCTAAGCAAAATGCATAAATATTATGATTTAATTTTTTAATTAATTTCCGTCATGACAGAGTTTTAATAAGAAATTCAAAAATATAGAATTCCCATTTATACAATAAATACTATAGAAACAAAATAAAAGCTGTCGGACACACAACACATAATAATTCAATTCAGATAAACTTCTCATAAGATGAATGCGGTTGTCACTTTAAATATACAAATGCAAAATCTCCAGGGGGTCATATACAAAATAGTAGTAAGAATTAGATTATATTATAAACTTCGTAAAATGAGGAACTAAAATGTCATGTTATCTTAGAAAAGTATTGTAACGTAAAATTGTTTTTATAAGGATTTGAATTTTATTTTTAGTAAATTGAATTTTTTCAAAAAAATTTTCACAGCATATTTTAAAAGCTTTAATCAGGACATTGTAAATTTTGAGGTCAATAATATAAAAGATCATAAATAAGAAATTTGTTTAAATATATAAATATTGGTAACTAAATAAAATACAGAATTTTGTATACTCAACACCGTTCCGCCAAAATATATTAAGCGAAATTTACAAAAGTTTAGAGGAAACGCAAGAATCTTACTATTCAGTTTTTTTTTTGTAGTTGTGATTGAATTATGAAAACTGGACCAAAACATGACATTTTATCTAATTGTTGAGCTAATGGAAAATATTTTTGAAAGTTTTGTCCCTTATTTTCGCTGCAAAGTGTCAAAGCAGCATATTGTGAAATTGTTAGGAGTGAATATTCTACCACCAGAACGTGGTAGAATATAGTTTTTGAATTTTTTATTTAATTATTCCAATTTAAAGAATGATTTTTAATTAAATATAATTTGTTTGTTAATTCGACTACGAGAAAACACTAAAACAAAACCATTAATAGTAAACATTTTGGGCTGCTTTTAAGAATCACCAATTACATAATCTAAAATTAATTCATTTATCTAATTAAATTACATAATTTGAGCTGGTGAAAAACAAAGCAAATATTTACAAAAGTAGGAGACATTATTTCATACAAATTTAAATAATATTAAATGTTTGGCTTGTCGGTTAAAAATGATTAAGAAACACGCGATCATAAATTACACACTTTTGAACAAAAAAGCTGAAGAAAAATATTATATTAATAATTTTTATTTACATTTCCCATACATATACATAATTATGATAAATTTAAGGATAAAATTTTGCTAATAGTTTTTAAAACTGTAAGATTATATAAAATAACTTGAATATTTTCTAGCCCCAAGCATTAATTTTGTATCTTAAATCAAAAATATAACCGAAAACAAAACATAAAGATTTTAATCAAACAGTTTAAGGACTAAAGTTACACAAAACTTTCAGTATTTATACATTTTTTTTTACTAAATATTCTTAAATTTTAAAAAGTTTTCGTAAGTGAATTTAAGATAAAAAAACCCTGAATTTTTCAATTATGTACAAAAATAATAAAAATTGTTTTAATTCCACAGCGTTTTTATGTATATTTATTAATGTACGTACGTACAGAAAAAGGGATATCAATAAAAAAAAAAAAAGTAAATGAATAAACACAAAAATTCCTTTTGATGTTGTTGGGTGTTCAATTTACTTTTCATTCCAATTGATTACTTTTGATTTTTGAAGAATTTCGGTCTCAAATATTTTCCTTTTTTTCCCAAGTTTTCATAAAACATAACACCAACAAAAAAGCTAACAACAAAAAAAGGACATGAAATTATTTGAAATATTCTCATATTGAATTTCAGTAAAAAAAAAAGCCTTTTGTAATTTTAGTAAGCTAATATCTTATATTCACTAATATATTTTAGATATTTCGTGAAAGAGTTTAATAAAACAAAATGTAAATACAAATGAATTTTCTTATCATGTTCTAAGTATAAATAATAATTCTGATCTAAAAAATTGTCAATTTAATTATATAATTTAAATTTTATTTATCCTTATTTTTTTTTCTAGTTATTTTCAGTTTTTTATGAAAGAAAAAAAATAAAAAAACAATTAAATTTCTAAAAAAATATCTCCTTTTCCCGCTTAAAATCTCTTGCGGCTACAACTTAGTTCAAAAGATGTGTTTAAGTACCAAAACCATCCTTGAACACCACTTAATTAAAGCAAACATGTTATTTTTAATACGAAATTTTTGAAATGTACTTAATGCAATTATGTCAAGGAGTTCTCAGGATATTCTGTTTGCTTGCTGTAATTTCTGTTTGTTGGATATTCAATTTGTTGTAAAAGGATATTCTGTTTGTTGTAATTGCCGGAAAAAATTAATTTATTATCTTACAACGTTTATTACAGATTATTACTATGTGTGCCAAAGTTACTTCAATAATAAAACAATGTAATACAACCATGTAAATTATTTTACTATCTTCTATAAATTTATATTAAATTATTTAAAGAATTTAGCTTAAATATTATTTATTTTTATATATATTTACTTTACAAAGTCGTCCAAAAAAATCTTTTATACAAGCCAAATAAAGACATCGGGTGTTTTCTCTTTATGACAATTAAGTAACGTATATATCTTAGTTTTTCGCTCAAAACATTTAACATACAATTTAGAAAATTTTATTTGATTTCTTTTAAAAGTGGAAATAAATTGTGTTAATCAAATACATAGTAATTATTTTAAATAAGGTATTCAGGAAACATATTATACCTGTAAACTCCTACTCGTGAAACTATTGTATTACGTAGGTTCTCATATTTGTAAATTAGGAACATTAGGATCAGAGGGGCTTCGTTAACCATTATTATTTTTGTGATCATTTTTAATTTGAAATAATAACAAAAATTATTTTTACTAGAAAATTTATTTGCCAATTTTTATATGCCTTCGGTAATTTTCTTTGTAAATTAATTGTCAAAATCAAATCACAACATTAAAACGAATTGAAAACAATTTTCTGAAAATGGATAACATATTTGAACTCAAGAGTATATAAAAATTATGTCGAAAAATTTAAATTGAATAGTGAATAACATGAACATGAGAGTAAAATTTATTTTATTATGTTAAGAAGAATTAGCTGATTCTAAGCAAAATATATATTCTAAGTAGGAAAATATAAAAGTAATGGACTCAAAACCTGAAGAAGGAGGGAAAATTCGCAAGACGTACTGTATACACTGTAAATTTTTATTTTGAACCGTTTAATAATAAAATTTTAAAAACAATATATGATTAGTTTTTAATGTTAATGTGAAATATTTATCTGTCCTTTTTCATTTCTAATTTGTTGCGATTTCCTCGCAGACTCTGTTAAAAAATTTTTTGCTCGAGGTGCATGCTTAGCATTAACTTTTTGACTAATTGAATTAATTGATTAATTATACTTTAAGTCTCAATTTTCATTCACATAAATTATTTTTTTCCTGGTAATTCAGTAAATGGACACAAAGCTTTCTACTCAGCGTCTACTCTTGTCAAATTAATTTCTGGGTTACTTTTTAGTAAAACAAGCGTAAACAATTCAGAACTTTTGACTACCTGACAAAAATACAACCGAAAACATTTTTAGTATAAAAAGTTTGGAAGGTGATTCTATGTTTTATTTTTTTTCCAAAATTCTCAGACATTTTGTTTTAAACTTTATTTTATTCGTACTAATTTGATATTTAAAAAAAATTATAAAAAAAAGGGTTAAAAGCAATTAGCTAAGTAAAATTTTTTTGACCTTTTTCAATTGTTTTTCTTTCGTAATTAATTTGTCATTTTAAATTTTTTCAAAGTATGAATAAAGAAGGATCATTTGTAACTAAAATAACCTAAAAAAAATTGGTGCACAAGTTTATAATCATTAATTATAAGTTAATTCAATTCTTAAAGTTCTTGGAAAATATTCTGTAATTCTGAATGAAATGAATTATGCATTAAAATTTAAAATCGCGACTGGTGTTTAATAAGCAAAAGTGCTTAAATTTGGGTTTAAAAATGGTGAAACTTTTTGAATATTATTAAGAAAATCTGTAAAATAATTTAACATTGTAGCATATTTTCTATTCTGATATTTGACGTTATTAAAATTTTTCATTAATAGAAATTAAAAGAAACATAATTAGTTTTTATAAATGTATATAAATCATTCCATTAAATAATCCAGAGTAGCGAAACAATTTTGTACAAATATTTTTTTTAAATCAAAAATATCAAAATTTATGAAATTAGACCTAGCAAGCTCCATTGAAAACCGACTTAACGTATTTCTAAGACCGCCAATAAAAAATATATTATAAATTATCTTTCAATATATTTCAATAACTATTTTTTTTTTTTTTTGTACAGAGCAGAGGTTAAAAAACACCAACGCATTTACGTCGAGTAAAAATGAATTCGTTGTACCCTCCAGTAGATTATCATTTAATCTTAACAACGTGTCGATTTATCTCATACTGTCTTAACGAATGATATCAATTTGAATAATTTGATTTTTCCTCGCTTCGTTATATAACTTTTCGATTGAAGTAAAAATTTCAAAATAATTCACAAAATAAAAGTTTACAACAACAGATTTTATTTCAGAAAAGTTTACTGCTATAAAATAAAGAAGCTCAATAATTCACATTGAATAAAGTAATCATATCCAATTTTCATCAATAATTCAGATTGATAAAATTAAAATGATATTCAAATTAATCCCCCTTTAAATATAGTTATGCTCTCCTGAAATTTATTTTATCATTTTGTCATAATTTATAATTAAATCATTCATTTTCCTAAATCAGATTAATTAACAAAAATAGTGTTTATTACTATTAGGTATTTTGAAATGGACACAAATTATTACAGCAAACTATATAGTATTTCATTTGACAATATTTACTTAATGTTCCATAAACTATTATGTACTATTATTTTGCCACTTATTACCACCCACAAATACGAATATCATTGCACAATTATTTTCAACTGCGTCATTTAATGTTTATCCAACATTAAATCTGTACATTGTCCAAATCAAAGGGAAGGACTTTTTCGATTCTCCAAATCGAAAAAGTTTTGTAAGACCTCATAGTTTGAAATTATCACAAAAGTAAATTTTAGGGATAGATAATATTTAAACGATGAAATAAATAAATAAACACAATAATTCTCTAAGCACAATTTTAGATGATTAACACTCATAAAATTATATTTAATCCCATTGATTTTTATTGGTACAAAAATTTATGGTATGAGAATATAAAATTGTAAGTTGAAAATTTATTAACATAAAAAAAATATAAAATTGTAAATGTTGAAAATTTATTTTATTAGTTTGTGTGTAAATGTGTGTTTGCACATTTATACACAAACTTATAACATTTAATATTCATTTGAAGTTTTTTGATCTCCTGGAAAGATTCGAAATTCAATGACTTTTTATGTAAATGTGGTAATTGTATATTCATTTTTGTAATTGAAAAAGCTAATGTTTATAAGCGTTAATTTCCAATAAAACTATGTTATTGACAATTCACAATTGGTATAAGGTACCTGAATAAAAGCTCGTCGTAACCTCGTAACCCAAATAAAAACTTGTCGTATTTATGTCGTACTTGTCATATTTCGAAGATCGAATGTTTACCAACTGAAATCAGAACTTATATAAAAATATTCAAGTGCTTAATCGTTTAGCGTCATCAGGCTTGAGCGCAGTTACTACCTTTCAATGGTCAGTTATTGTATAGTAAATTAGAACCGAAATTTACTATACAATAACTGACCATTAAATAATTTATTAACTTTCTATTAATACTACTTTTCGCAAGTTCTTACAGTTTGCATATAAATAAAATAACTTAATTTGTTATTATTATTCCACAACGAAACTTAATTGGTATTTTTTATTACTATTACTATTCCACAAGGACAAGGAAACATTTCATTTTCTTTCTGCTGAAGTAATCAACAAATCGCTTTGTTCGTTGCTCATTTAATTTTGGAAATAAAAAGAAAATTGCACAATAAAAATTTTATTCTAAAACTTTCATAGTAAATTTTCCTATTCCTTTTTTAAAAAAATGTATTCAAGAAATTTAATATCTTTTTCTCGCTGGTTATAATAAGTCTTCATCTTATAATACTTTGAAAAAAGAAATTAACAACGACACCTCACATAAATTTAAAATATCTTAAGTTGTCATGTTCAGATCTTCCATGCAAAAGTTTAAATCCGTTCTAACTGGTTGGTAAGTTGTCTTCTGTTCAGACATTTTTGTGAAAAATGCTTTTATCTGCAACTCCTAATTAGGAATTAATTGCAGAAAACGAGTGAAATTAATTCCTTTTTCTTTTTTTATTTATATATATATAAAGCAGTATAAACTATAAAGTATTGTTTGAATTTGAATTTGACGAATTTCAACGTTCCTAAATTTTTATTGAAGTCTAACCAGTAAAAATATTTAATTACTTACTTTAGTATTTTTAGTATTATTTTTTAATTGAGATTTATTCTACTTACTCATTAATCAATAAATTTTATAAAACAACAGAGTATTCTGTTCGACTTACCTGAAAATAGAAAGAAAACTAATTAAAATCTTTAAAAAATTATATAAATATTTAAATATATTTCATTAGCATTCGAATATTTTTAAATTAGATGTAAAACTACTTAATTTAAATATAAAAATTCAAACATTTGTTTCTAAGAATTAAATATAATCTAAATAAAGTAATTTAAATAAACATCAAGCTACCTTCTTGGCAAACATCGAAATTATCTTATACATACAAGAAATACGTATTTTGATTATGTGCTCAAGTCTAATATACTCATTAATCATTATTTAAAATTTATTTTCAAAAAATATCATTCAGGATCGTAAAAATATACGTTCTGTAATAAAATATATATATAAAAAATAACCCACATACGTATATGATAAGCGGATAATGTCCTTTGGGTAAACTTAATTCCAGTTTAAGAATTACCTATGTTAGTCAATATTTTATCCTTAAACTAACTAATGGCTCCTTAAAAAATATTATTCAAGTATAAATAGAAATAAATTCCATTTATATAAATTTTACGTACACATATTTCCAAAAGAGAGCATTTGTTGTTATGAATGTCAGCAAATTTACAAAACAAAAATTATCTTTATACATTTAGATACAAGATTTTCCTAAAAATTTGATCTTTTTTTACTTTCTACAAAAAATAAATTTTTTGAAGACTTTTATTATCAAAAAGGTTTTGGTTTATTCTCAAAGGAACATTATATGCTTTAAGAAAACTTTTTTACCTAATTTTTTTTTTACATTTTCCTCCCATTTACTTCCGCTTTTAAAGAATTTCCATATACATATATATTTTTGTTGATATTAAATTGCTATTTATTTAAGGGGAAGATTTTGAAATTTTTTAAAAAAATGTTCTAAATATCGTTAAAAATTTCCTTATGGGTTTGTGATTTTAATTGTGATTTCGGAAAAAAAACAGTTTTTCGAACAAAAATAATAGTATTAATGTGTTCAATTCAGGTTGATGTTTAATGCTAATTAGACTTTTCTAAAATGATCTTCCAATATAATCAAACTAACTAATTAAATGATTAGTTTTGGTTATTGTAGAAATTGATTTGAATTCGAAATCAATTTATACAATAACCAAAACTTTACCGTTTCCAAATAAACTGCAGTCCAGTAAACTGAAGTAAGATAAGACGTAAGAGTCAAATTGATGATCTCAAAAAACAGAGTTCATTAAGTTAAAAAATATTATTTCCGAGAATTAATGAACCGTAAATGAAGTTAAAATTTTGAGTTGTTATAATCAAAAATATTTGAAAGAACTTGGGTTTTATATTCTGTAAAACAAATTTTAAAATGTAAAGGTATTTTAGTTAATTTAATAAAACTTGTAACCATTTTAGTAAAAGTAAAATGCGTCAAAATATTAATGTTTTGTCTATACATACTTTTATGATATCTGTAACAAATCTCTTAATTACTGAAATAAACTATTGATTGGCTCTGCACTATTATTTTCCATTTCAGAATAGACATTTTCTATTAAATTTACAAGTCCAAGAAAATATAATTAAAAATTTATATTTTTCTTAACGTAGATCTCTGTATCGTGTTTTTACCAAACGAAGAAAATTTCCAAATTTAACAAATTTAACAAATTTGGTTGTTAGTTGGTCGTTAACTTTTTCATAAAATCTAATTATGGCACTAACGTGACAACGAAAAAATGTTAAATTTATTACAAAATTGTATTTTGGCGACAAACAGTTTTTTCTACTCACATTTTACTTATATTCAAAAGATAATTTTTCCCTTATTTCAGATAACGTATAAATATCCTGCGGCGTAATATAGTGAACATTTTTATCTACTATCTTCTATTTACTCATGAGTTAGTGAAATGAAAAAACCCCTCCTTGTTTCTTTTTGGTTCATATTTACATTTTTGTTGTGTAAGTCTTTTCATTGAAATCATTTTTCTGGAAAATCTTTAATACATACAGAATTTTCTTCTAGATATTAAAAAAACCACATTTAATAAGCCGTATACAATAAAATGTTACGTGGAATTTAATCGTAATAAAAAAGGGATTTAGATTTTTTGTTAAGAAGGATATGTACAAGGATTTAAATGACCGACTTAAAAATTGTATATCTTTTCTTAACTTTGTTTAAATGATAGCCAATGTCAAGTTTTAACAGGATAGTACTAGTAGTTAAATTATTGTTATATATTTAATTATATTCAATTGAGTACATGACAAATTAAGAAAAATATACAATTAAATAAATTTTCTTAAAATTAGGTTTTTCTTGTCAGAAATATTAGATAATTTACTTTGACGGTTTTTTCAGTTTTTTCTTTATTTGGGATGATGTTGTGTTTATGTTTTTTTGTCAGTTAGTGTATACAGAAAAAATTCAAAACAGAACGAATTTCAAAACAGGAATGAGTGTTTGTGGAATATACAATGAATTTTCACTTTAAGTGAAAATGAAAGTAACAGAATATTATTACCAGATGTTGTGAGAAAATATAAATAATTTTCATGAATAATAAGTTATTTTCAGGCATAAATACTCATTGTAGTTCAATATTGTAGTTGAAAATATTGTGAAATTGAAATTTACAAAATATTTGGAAAAATATTGAATTTTATTAAATTGTACATATTTTGTAATTAAATAAATTTTATTAAAGCTTAATACATACATCAAAAAAAATGATGGAGCGTAGTGGATACACAATGAAACCACTTACATTTAAGGTACAATAACTTTAATCGTCCTCATTGTCCTGAGATTCTAGACCTAATTAACCTTTTTGTTGTTGTAAAACCTAAATGCTAAAAGAATTTAAATTATCTACAAGCCAATTAATAATTTTTCTTAAATTATTACTCCTTCTTGAATCACTTTTCTTCTTAAATTACTTTTAATTATATTAACAAATTATGTTCGACAAATTATCTCCAAATAGTAAACAACTGGTGCTAAAATATACAAATTTTTTTTGAAACATTATTTATTTTGTCCGCCCCCCATAACCATTTATTAAAACAATTTTATTTCTTGTCTTTTTTCCACCAAATTTAAGTTATTTAAACTTTAAATATTAATATTTTTCAAATTTTCTTTTTCCATTTTCTTTCCATCATTTTCTAAATGTCTGAACCAGGAAAAAATGGAAATTTTACAAATATAAACATTAAAAAATATTAGCATAGTCTTTTTTTATACTTATTTTTAGTATACAGTCGTGTAGAAAAATAATAAAAGAAAATAGATTTTTCCATTTTTATTTTTTTTGGTGAAAATAATGAAAAACATAAACAATTTTATTTAATAGATTTTTAAGTCTAAGAATTTCCAATTAACAAAATAAATATTTCTTGTTGTGTTTATACATCCTTAAGAATATTATTATTAATGATACTTTAACTGGACACGTTCAAGGATGAAAATATAATCTTCTTTTCTTTATGATTAATAATTGTTATGTGCTTGTTTTTGTATAAAAATTTCAGTTTCTTATATTGAGTTTTGCGATTATCTTTCTTAAAATGCGTAATTGCAAAATAAACGATATGAGATAATTTAAATTGGTTAGCATAATTCAAGTGAAATAAAAATTAGGATTAAAATTAATTAAATTCGATTGAAATTTTCCAAAAAATTTGATGGACAATGAGAAAGAGGAAAATATTCAAACGGAAATTTAATAGCAGTTTAATAATTTAAATTTAAAGTGTTGTGGTTTTATAGGACCGGTGATGGTTTAGTAGTAGTGTACTATTCTGCACCAGACCTAATTAATATAGATCTAATATAGTCTACATTTTAGACAGGGTTAGATTCCCATAAGAGAAATTGGTGTTGGGCTAAGTTTTATTTTAAATGAGTATCATCATTAATAAAATTACCATTGGAATTTTAAGACTAGCAAATATGTTAACGGTTTGAATAGTTTATTCATTATGAAGAAATTTATGGTTAGGAATCCGTATAAAATTAGTAGGTTAAAATTACAATAGACACTCCAGCGGGCTAGTCCGCAAACAAAGAGAATGTTGTATAACCAAACTTCATTGAGAATCAGGTCATAGTATCATGTCTCTCATATTTTGTGAATTATAATTCAATTTAATTATAATTTACTAATTTAATATAAAAATGATTTAACGCAACGAACATACATACATAAATAATAAAATGGTTTAATGCATGAAACTTAATCGTGACTGTTCTAAAAATTTTCAATTTTAAATAAATTTATAAATCATATTAGATATTACATATTAATAAAATCTCATTTAAATTAAATTAACAATTGTCTACATTTTATTTTATTACACATATTTAAAATAATTAACTTCTCTTTCCATATTCTATGTCGTCATTTACAGTTTTTTATATTGTGTTTATGGCCACTTTACAGTTTAATTGGACAGTGTGTTTACATAATTTTTAAAATTAACATTAACACACTGTAAAAGTTATAATATAGTTGTCGAGATAAAATAACTATATTCATTCTGCTGGCATAAATAATTTTAAAAATACAATTTAATTTTTGGCTTTTTTATCAGGCTTTTAAATTTATAGTATTTTATTTGCGGAGCGTTGGCTATATCTGAGAAAAATTTCAAGTCGCATGTGATGAACCCATAAATTAAATTAATAATGAACTTAACCATTGAAACTTTAAATGTTCACTTAACAGTTTGTACTAAAAAAATTGAATAAAATGGAAAATGGAAATGAAAAACTACACTCAATTTATATTTAAGTATTTTTTTAGATATTCACGTATCGTAATAAATTATTCAGTTAAACACATTCTGTAGATCTTATGTTGATATTTAAATGTCATCTCAAACCAGCATTTTATTTTTGTTGTCATTTTGATGTTTTCATTAACATAAACACAATTAAGTCAATATTATTATTTAAATGTTTAAAAGGGGATTTCTTTTTAAAAGTCAAGTTTGAAGTTTAACATGATTAATCGAATGTGTTCAGAAATTATGATTACGGTGTGATGAAAATATTTAGACAAATGTATAAGATGTTTGTTTTGCTATTTTCATTATTAAGTCATCATGGTGAACTTAAAAGTAGATAATGCATGGCAGGTTTTTTATAATCTCTGATCGAAATTTCTTCACATTAGTTACTAAATTATCTTTTGTTAGTATGAACAAAAAGTTTTGAATACGTAAAAAACGTTTTCATCCGAATTAGCTTTTATCACATAATAAGAAATATGAATTATGAACCACATTTTTCTATGTTACACATGATATTAAATTTACAGTGTTTTATAAAAAAAAATATTAAGAAACTATCAAGGTCTTCCGTAACATTTCTTAATTTTAAACTCTAAAACTAATTAAAAAAACTTTAATAAAAAGCATTTGTTTGTCAAACTTAATCAAAAATATTTTCTATTTAAATCAACATTACAAAACTATATTCTAACCCAGAATAAACGGAAATTCCATACTTATAGTAATTATATATGATACTTTTACTCTTAACGATCTTATCTTATTAATTAAAACATTTCGAACTAATATTATTACAAATCCAATAAAGCTATACGAGACATTGAACGATTATTATATACAACTTTCGACGTAATAGGGATATGTCTTTATTAGATTTGACCTAAATAATCTATCAATCAAAATAAAAGGAATCCTCTTCAAAAATATATTTTCTACACAAAATTGTGTTTTCGAATTATAACAAATAATTATAAATTTTATATTAATGTGTAACATAACAATGATTGAAAATTTTCAAAGTAAGAAACTTCCTGATCCTCTATTTCCTTACAAACAATTAGAACTTCAAGTATAAGTTCAGATTTATGAGATACTAATTAATGTTTCTTTATGACTTTGTTACAGATTCATTTATAAATTATTTATTTTGTTTATAAATATTTAATTTAAAGTGTTTTAAGAATTTTCAAATCCTTTATGAATTTAATAAAGACATAGTATATAATATTTCGATTACATAATTTTCGGACACGAAATTATCACATAAACTAATCGTCATTAAACTCTAATATATAATTCATATAACAATAATCTTCAATGATTATCTAAAAGGTTTAAAAAATATATACCAATTTATCTAATTTGATTAAAATTAACAAATGGGCGCCTAATATTACAATTTCTCCATACTATAGTTATATAAATATTGAAGGCACACTACTTTTTAACAAATTCGTCAACATTGAAACACAAGTATCAACAGTTTTTTTGTTAACCTGCAATTTTTTTTTCGCGATTTTTTATCTGAAAAAATTTAGAATTAAACTTGTATTTAAAATAATTCAATTTCAACTGAAATTTCGGTTTATAACAAAACCAAATCAAATTTTAAAATTAATATAACTTGCAAACATAACAAAAACCTGTGACAATGGCGACAACGACAATAATTATATAAAATATTTTTCAGTTGACAAATTACGACGAGATGAATAAATTCAAAACATAATTAATTCAAAAAAATTGTATGTAATCGAATTATTTTTTGTATAATTTAATCATGGAAATTTTTTAAATTGTTTGTTTCGTATTTAATTGACAAATTGAATTTTGGATTATTATTTAAGTAAATAACCAAAAAAAAATTATGTAAGCTGGCACTAAACTTTTAATTTCATAAATCAAATTAAATTGTTTCAAATGTTAAATGTAAGGTCAAAAGAAAAAAAATTTCAATAAACGACGTATGCTTTTACTTTGATCCAATTATTTGCATCAAATTATCGCGTTCAAATATTGTTTACTTAAAAAGACTACAGAGATTGCTAGAGAACAAATGTCACTGCCAACTAAAAGATTTGCAAAATATTATTAAGAGATTTAAATTTATACACTAAGCCTATCTAACTTGGTCATTCAATAGTAAATTTAGTATGTTTAGTAACCCAATAAACCAATGTAACAAAATACACAACATATAAAATGCATATCTAAATAAGGCAGCATTGATCGTGGTTTTATTAAATAAAATGAACCAAGTTTCGAAATTTAATAAATTTTATATACTTAGTTAATCTGGCTGTAGTATATTTGATTAATGTGACAATTACTTTTGAATGTGGAATTAATCAAGAACTAAAGTCTTAATTAATTTTGGTAAAGTCTTTTTTACTAAAATACAGATTTCATTATCTTTCTGTTCTTGGTTTACTAAAACCTTTAAAAAACCCAAACATCAAAATATGTAAAAAGGTTTTTACTAATTTACTAAAATTTCTTTTAATTTTCACGTTCAATGAATTACTCACAACTTTTTAAACATATACGTATACCTTATAATATATATATATATATATATATATATATATATATATATTATAAAAATTTTTTACATACAATTTTTGTGTCGAATTTTAAAAATCACCTAAAAACAATCAGTTTATTTGGAACGAAAAAGGAAACAAAAAAACATTTTTGATTGATAAATCCATTGGGATGAAAATTTAAAGAATTTCCTCGTTTAAAACACACAAAAAATTTATATTAATCTTATTTAGGAACAACACCAATTCATTTCGACAGAACGTGAATAGAGAACAAGAAAATTTCATAAATAAATAAATACGACATGGAAAAATATGTTTTCTTTTTAAAACATAACAGAAATTCTGTCAATTTCAATGAATGTAAATAAAAATATTTGTACTTATAAATATTTAATACATATTTAAAGACTTGATGATTTTTTTGCCAACGTAATTTGTTCAAAATAATAAATTTTAAATAATTTTACCTTCAATACAGACAACATGATCCCGAATTTGTTGAGCCACTTGAATATCTGGTATTAATTCAATTAAATCATAAATAGCATAAATAGATGGATGGACACTTTCAAATCTTTGTATTTCTTGCCTAATCGCCAATGAATTATTTAATAATATTTGTGATTGGATATTATTTTGTGTTGGATGTTGAATCTGTTGTTGATGATGATTCTGATTTAAATGATTTTGTTGCCCAACAATATTGGGACGTCCAGATCCAGTATGATTATTCATAATGGCTAATTAAATGATGAAGATGCTCGATCTTATTTTTTAAATACTTGTTATAAGACTATTGTAAAAGGTGTAATGGAATTTTATTTTTGTTTACAATTTTTTTCGAAGTAAACTTTTTAAACACATAACACATAAAACACAGATTTTAAATTTTTTAAAGATAAACACTAATAAATAAATAAATAAAAATTCACAAATTAAATTTTAATTCTAAATAAACAAAAATCACTGATTGTTTTTTTAACAAAATAAATTTATTGCTTCTAATGCTATGGCACTAATTCTTGAAAAAGATATATAATAAAAGCATAATTTTTTTATGTTTTCTTAAACATTTTTAACACAAATTTAATAAAATATTTTAATAAAATAATTAAAACTAAGAAAACTGTTTAATAATTAAATATTTCACTTTATTTGTAATTTTTTAACAATTTAGAAATATACATATAAACAGACAAAAAAATCCGATAAACTAAAAACCGAAACAACTTTTTCCGCTCGAATGAGAGAAACCCACAAATCTTACTGCAAAAACATAGGAACTGTCAAATAAAAATAAAAATTACGGTATGGAAAGAAAATATTTTTAAATTGTCAAATTCGATGGGTGGGAAAATATTACAGTTGTTGAAAGTGTTACCAATGAAAATATTTGATAGGATAAAATACGATATGCCGATATCTAATATAAAAATTTAATTTATGCAATTTCCAGTAATTTTATTAGAGCCTATCTACAATGTTGGCATAAAAGTAAAACAATTTTTTAGTTATGAGTTGAACATAAGGAAAACAGTATCTAATCTAACAATCTCTAATGCTGGCGTTGACTCTTGACTGAAAACTTTGGCAATGTTGAAAAAAAAGTTGAGCAATGTTGAAAAAAATAGTTTTAGTTACGGAACTGCCAATCGTAATTTTTTTTTCTGTTGGTATTAATGAATTAATTAAATACTTTTTTATTAAATTGAAATTATTTGTTTATTAAAAGTATTTAAACAACCAATACATATGCGATATTTTCATAATAATATTAATTATAAATTATTAAATTTTATGTTATAGAACAAAAAAATGTCGATTTTCTTAGTAAAATGTGGCCATCATTGCAAGATGCACATGCTTATTTAGGTTTTTTTGGAGAATGGCTGGCTATTTTTGCTGGCGTGTAGTTTTAGTTTTACGCCAACATTGTAGAAAGGCTCTTATGCTTTGAATTTGCGAGGAGAAAACTAATACCGTGTTTTATGATGAATGGAATGTAATGTAGGTAAAAGGGTTATCCCAGAAAAGGATAATATTATAATTAGGAGCATAATATTATGACAAATTGTTGAATTGTTTACTAAAAAAATATTATTCAGAATTTTTATTATATATACTTGTACAACATCTATTCTAGTTTCAAGTAAAAATTTTGAAAGATCAAAGCCATCGATGTAATTTGTAGGACTTTTTTATAAAACATAAAATTCCTTATCACAAAATTTGTTTAGAATTTAGATCGTATTATATTGTCAAGAAAACTGCTTCATTTGGATTGTATGATACTGTCATGTATATTTTTTCGTTGGCTGAAATTTTCTTGAAATATTTAAAATAATGAAGATGAAAATTATAAAGTAATGCCAAAGACTTAGCATCTAAGCTTTACATCATTTTATATTTATCAAAAACAAAAACGACTACATAAAAAGATATTTTCCATATTCCCATTCTTATTTTATACCACATGGAACATACAAATTTTATATTTATTTGAAATGCTTTTTCTCTCAGAAATATTGAATTTATTCATCTGATAAATGAAACTAAGGTAAAACCCACATAAGACAAACTAGATATACGTTTTTATTAGTGAGGATTTTATAATATTCTCTAAAACTAAGATGTGTAAAGTGAATTAAATTGAACATTTTTTTGTTAAGTTTTTATTTATCAATAAAAATTTTAGGCAAAAAGTTTTATAAGGATAATAAAAATTTATTACATAATAAATTTTACAAAATAGAAATTTAGAAATTAAGAATATTTTGGAAGAACCATATGTTTTTCTTAATCAATCCAGAAGTTTAGCAAATCTTATTATTTTTAAGACAATATCTTTCAACCATTTTTCAGCAAACTCTAACAAAATCTTTTAACAACAAACTTCTATTCTTGCATTGTCTTTAAAATAATTTTCCAACTTATGATTGTCTGAAAGAAACAAGAATACATAAAAATAATAATTGAATGTCCTTTGAGGACAGTATTTTAAATTTAGGCAAGAGTACGAGCTTAGAATACAAACTTCCTTTTTTGTAGCAAACAAACTTATTTTCCCGATTTTGTCATTTAAAAAAGGAAGCAGAAAATATGGAAAGGTGAAATTTATGGTCTATTTTGCTTATTTATGGAAAACTGTTAGAAATAAAAGATTTTTAATATTAACCAGGAACTGAATTATATAATTTCCCATTATATTTGAGAAAAGGTTTTGAAATGAAAAGGCAGTTGAGTCTGTAAATTGTTTATATTAAATATAGAAAAACTTTTATAATTGAAAAAGAGGAGCAGTACTTAGTTCTAATAAAACAAAAATTATAGAAAACTCAGCATAAAACCAATTAATTATCTTCAAAATAAAATAACATAAATATAAATATTTACAGACAAACAGCAAGAATCGCAATTCTTCATAATCAAATCATAAATTTGTTCTTGTACGCACAAGATATTTGAAAGATTTTTATATAAACGAAAGGATAATAAGTAACTAATATAAATTTATCTCTGCTTGCCTTTAAACATTAAAAAATCAAAAATATATAATTAAATAGATACAAAGGACAAAATAATGTTAATGATTAATAATTAAGATAAAATATTTATATGACATTTTTTATTTTGCTCTGAAAACTAGGAAAAGTTTATCTGTATAAATAAATTAAATAGGATTTGACTCTGGAAATAAATTATAATTATGGATTTAAAATAATAACTAAGTCGGCAAATAATCTAGAGTCGCAAAATTTAATATAAATAAATTGAAATAATTTACAGGTTTGCCAATATTTTTTTGAAATAAAACAAAAAATATTCTTAAGGGTTCTTTTTCTGTAAATTCTATACCCTGTTGAATGACGATATACATGATAATTTTCACCCAAAAAGCAACATTTTTTCACCCCAAATAAAAATGTAATTTCGGCCTTTACTCATCATCGTTATTCAAAATAATTTCGCTCAAGAAATTGTAATATTTTTATGGTAAATTTCTGAACATATGTGGCTTTTTTTTAAATTTTCTGAAGACAATTAATTTGATTAAATTCAATTAACATAGAAATAGTTTGATAGATTAAAAATTATGCGATGTCAATTCTTTCTATTGAAGACTAATATTTACGTTAAATTTATCTCCGTGTAGGGAATTTAATTTCTAGCGCATTTCCGAAGACCTTTTCGAAAAATATTCAAAATTGCTCGAGAAATCGGGAAAATATGGCAATTTAATGAGATTCAACACAAAACATCAGAATTTGTAGCAAAAAAATGAAAACCCTTAAAATGAAAGCAATCCCTACATATTTGGTATCTCCGTGTAGGGAATTTAATTTCCAGTGGATTTCCGAAGACCTTTTCCAAAAATATTCAAAATTGCCCAAGAAATCGGAAAAATATGAATATTTAATGAGATTCAATACAAAACATCAGAATTTGCAGCAAAAGAATGAAAACCCTTAAAACTTAAAGCAATCCCCAGATATTTGGTATCTCCGTGTAGGGAATTTAATTTCTAGCGCATTTCCGAAGACCTTTTCGAAAAATATTCAAAATTGCCCAAGAAAACGGGAAAATATGGAAATTTGATAAGATTCAATACAAAACATCAGAATTTGTAGCAAAAAAATGAAAACCCTTAAAATGAAAGCAATCCCTACATATTTGGTATCTCCGTATAGGGAATTTAATTTCCAGTGGATTTCCGAAGACCTTTTCCAAAAATATTCAAAATTGCCCAAGAAATCGGAAAAATATGAATATTTAATGAGATTCAATACAAAACATCAGAATTTGCAGCAAAAGAATGAAAACCCTTAAAACTTAAAGCAATCCCCAGATATTTGGTATCTCCGTGTAGGGAATTTAATTTCTAGCGCATTTCCGGAGACCTTTTCGAAAAATGTTCAAAATTGCCAGATCTTCAAAATTTAAACTTATTTTATTTATTATGTACATATTTATATTATACAAAATAAAATTTGAACGATTACTTTTTTGCAAAATAATTTAGCATTTCGCTATTTTTGTACATAACTATTTCTAATTAAATATTTTTCTTTTGAAATCAAGTAGCCTTTGAAAAAATTCAAAATTATATTCATTTTTATATTCAAGTATTGACAATTGCTGCTAGTAGTTGCAGCATTTTAATTAATTCTACTTAATTGTGAATAAATTTTTAACTAAGGAGCCTTAGCATTGTCTAAGATTGTTCCGCGAATTTCACATCTTATTGACGGAAAGCAACAACAACCATCTCATTAATGCTGCCTTATTATTTTGTAGTATTTATATATATAAAATATTCTTTAAATTTGGGAATTATTCTTTAAATTTTTCACATAAATAAATTTTGTCAACATGAATTAAATATAAAATATAATTTTTTATATCAGTATGAATTAAATATGATTTTTTTTTATAAATATATATTAAAATGGTAAAAATAAAATAATATATGTAATGTTGGTATACCACTAATTATGTTTCTTATGTTCTCACCTCCAGCATAATTAATAAATTAATTATGCTGGAGGTGAGAACATAAAATTAAATATTAGGTGAGGTATGAAGTAAAAAAGGTTAAGAAACCCTGCGTTATAGCGAAATTCCGTATGAAGATTCTCCGTTAAGCGAGGGATGGGTGTAATTCATGAAAATAAAATTTTACTCCTACCTATCGTAAAAAAAAGTTCAAATTAATCTAACGTAGTGCTAGTTTTAAATAGAATATAGTTTCTTTTAGATAACTTTTAAAGTCCATGTCTATAAATTTGGATATAAATTGTAAATCGAATAATTTAATTTTCCGATCAACACTAAAACTTATCAATTAAAGTATTCAAGAGACATTTAACTTGAGAACTATTTACTATCCAGATCTAAACTACTAGGTTCTTTATAGATAGTTTATCACGATAAAACATTTAGAAAACATTTTAAAAAAATTCCTAATTTAATGGTATTAATTTTCAATTAAATAAATTTATAATATTATATTTTTATTATCCATACTAAGGATTTTTATCAAAAATTCTGCAATAAAAGAATATTAAAATTTTAATATTATAATGAAAATCTACAAGAACAGTATTTAAGTCGTACGTACTGTGTATATTTAAAATATAATAAAAAAAATATAATTACAATTATTTTTCTCCAAAAAATTTTCCCTCATTATCTTTATTTTTTAGAACCTCGTATAAAAAAATATAAAAGCAGCATAAAAGTGAGAGTAATAGAGATAAATTATATAACATTTTTAATGATTTTCGAGAATTGTGTCAATTTCTGGATCGATTATTATCATGATGATAACAATCAATCTGTAGTTTTTTTTCATCTTTAGAAATTCGATATCAGTTTAGTGAGGATATAAAATATAATGTTTTACATCCTTGGGGTAAAAAGTCTTCAGTGAAATGAAATTCTAGTGACAAATTATCCTAGTTCTTTATCTCTAATAAAGCAAAATTATTGCACAGTAACGAGTATTGTGAAGAAGTTTTAGGCAATGTTTTGGATAAAACTTAATTTACAATACAAAAAAAAATTAATGTAAACATTTAAAAAAATTTTTTTAATTTAGTCTACAAAGACTAAATTAAAATACGTTGGCGATTGGCGAACAGTGGAAATTAGTTGTTGGAAAGTGCAGGGACACTTGATGTAAACCGGTCAATTCTAAAGATTGAATTGCCCGGTTTATGGTTGCGGTTTGGACCAAAATGATTAATTAATAAACACAAAGAAACTAGTTTCTAATACTCATTTTTTTTGACGGCATATACCGTTTTGACCCTTTATATTACTAAAATAATATTTTGGGACAACACTGTTATAGCTGTCTTGTCGGTAATATACGTTCTATTTCAATACTTTATAAGGCATTTCGCGTCCGCATATACCTTTTTGTCCGACTACTTGAAAAAATGAACGACGGAATTTTCTGTCGTGTCCCTATATCTTCTAAATTTATCGACGGCATATGCCGGCATGTCCACCAACGAGTTAAGCAATATGCCTTTTCTATTTGCTGAATTAACGAAGGGAAGGATTATCACAAGTAAGTTAAAAGATTATTACGGTCCTTACAAAAATCTATAGTTCAATTTTAGAAGAATAAGCTAATACTTTCAATTCAATACAATGTATCGAATTCCAGTCAACATCTGACCATGTATTAGTACTAATAAACGGATATAATCTTTTGTTATTTACTTATTGATTAATTTTCAAAATTTGCAAAGATAATTCGTTTGCAATATTTACATATAAAAAAAATTATCCACGATTTGCTTACCATTTCCAATAAAACACAAATTTAGTCATTGCCTCCACTTACCTAAAACGAGAAAAAAAATTTAAATTATTTATTAGTTTTTGAAACAAAATTCAATTATTTACACTAAAATTGGTGGTAGATATTAAAATTTACAAATATATAACAATATATACTCCAAAAATTTAATGTCCTTTTTTGAAGTAACAAACAAAATATATTTAAATAATTATAATTCTATTAATCATCTTCTAATTCCAAACATATTTCCACATGAACAAAGTTTTCCATTTAATTTCTCGTGTGTATTTATTTAAATTAATTACGAAAATATTGTCATTTTGGCTGTGGTGAATTTTAATAATTAAGCTCAATTGTTTGCTTCTGGTTTCTGGTTTTTTTGTATTTAAAAGTTTGGTTTTTTGTATTTATTTCAAAATTATATATTTAAGGACTTTGCTTATATATATTGGTCCAATAAATTTATTTTTCATGGATAAAAATTATATTATACATATTTTTACTAAAAATTTTATTCTTTGTTGACAGAATATTATGTTTTTTTTTTTGGTTGTAAATTATAAAAATATTGATTCAATTTTATTACTTAGTTCTAAAAAAGTTCGTGGACAAACTAAAATTACGGAAAATTGGAAATTAATTGGATTTGTTGAAATTATAATTATAACACTCAGCAAAAAGAGAAAAATAATACAATTTTTCAGTCTTCTAAATGGAAATTATTTATGGAAAATAGAAAGTTTTAAAAAAAAAAAAATTTCATCCTCCATTGAAGTTATAATTTTCACGAAAAAGACATTATTAAATAACATTTATTTTCTGGAGGAGAAAAGTACATCCTAGATAATTGTTCATTTTACTGAAAGTATTTTGATACAACCACTTTGTCCTTGAGCATTGTTGAAATAATTTTTTTTTCTATCATCAGTCATTGTGATCTCTCAAACAGAAATCGTTTAATCATTAAAAAATTTAGAAATATTTGAAATAACAAAATTGTGATTGTTTTGATAATTGTTGTAAACTTGTTTAGATGATATGTTATATTAAGGATCAAATTACTGATCGAAATTTTTGATGTAGATACAGTCAAAGGCTTCTATAAAAAGTATCTCTATAATGAAAATTGCTTTATTACAAAAATTCTATTCTTCTAATTATTTTATTATGAATTGTTGATAATAATTAATATATTAAGTATATTTAACAATTTCCAAACTTTTTATTTCAACATAAATAATTAAAATTTTTAAAGATTTAAATCTCTCTAAAATGAAATCCCTATATAACAAAACTAATTTTTTGGTCCATGAAATTTTGCAAATTGAGATCTTTCACTGTATTTAAATATTTAGATCCCAAAATATTTATTGCAATTTTATCCCTAGCAAAATTCGAACTATTATCTACACTTTATTTAAAAATAAAACGAAAATATATTTATCTGTTCTGTGATGAATATTTTTTGACAACAGGACATTCTTTAAAACATAGAACATAAAAAATATAATATGATAAAATTTGGGAAAAGTCAAAATTTTACACCGCAAATTTAGTACAACAATATTTTATAAACAAATAGTTTATAGTTACAGAAAGGATACATTGTTAATATGATTTTGTAAAATAAATATTACAGGATGTACCAAAAATTAATAAGAAATATAAAAAAGAAGATATAATATTTTAACAATGATATAAAAATATTATTAGACTTCAATAAATATTACTGAATAAATTTATACTTAAATCTGTATAATGCCAAAGGATACTTCTATAACAAAAGGAAACATTTTACGACAATGGTCTACAAAATTTATCCTCAAATAACAGCATTATAATCACTTTTTTTACGACAATGGTCTACAAAATTTATCCTCAAATAACAGCATTATAATCACTTTTTTTCAAAGGAAACATTAATTATTTAAATTTAATGTTTTTGTAGTATTTTATTGCATTTATGTCTGCTTTGTCCTTTCAAATTCACTGTCTATGGTACATAATAAAAATAAGGATTTTGTTAGAAAGAAAAAACGAAAATGTTTATTATTATTTCAGAAATTTTCATAGTGAATTACGGAATATATTTTGACAATAAAATTTAGTTAAAAAGTTTTGCGTATGGATATTACTTTAATTAATTATTTTTAAAAAAAAAGAGAAAGTTAAAATTAATTTAAAATCTGTCGTATTTAAATATATGTTGGTGATCAAAATTTTGTTAGCTATAATCTCAATATTTCTACAACATTATTCAAAAACATCAAATATGTAATAGTCATTTAAAATTTAATCTATTAAAAATTTGGCTTTAAATTTTTAAAATTTCCATTAAATCTTTTATCTTCAATTACATTTTGATTTGGACAAATACAATGCAATTAAATCCATTGGCTACTATTTGGATTACCAATTTTGTTTGTGTAATCTCAAGGATATAAAGTACAAGTAAGTAAATCTCGAAAACATGTAGGAGCAAAGTTAAAATTTACAAAATTAATCTTTTAAATTGCAGAAAGTTTTTTTTTATATATAATTCTGCTGACAATTAGTATTTTTATTTAAAGGATATTTTATAGGTGGAATAAATTTCTCTGGATTTTATAGGTGGAATAAATATCAGTGGAATAAATTTCTCTTATGGCCTGCTACTGTTATAAAAATCAATTTTGCAAGTTAAAATTTGGTTTCTTTTGGAATGAAACCATCTTAAATGCAAGATAAAAGGCATATTCCAGAAAATGATAATAAAGTAGCAACACGTATAAAGCATGTTTTTAAGAGATTTCTCTTTAATATTGTTTTTATTGTGTTTTTTTTCTTATGGTGAAATGGAACATTTTTTTAATATATTTAGAGCATTAAATCTAATCGAGATAGTAGAGCATTAAGCAATTAAGTCTCGAGCATTAAGCAATTAAGTTTATGTAACTTATCTTAAGAAATCGTGATCGAAAATATATGAAAATGGTGCAACGATAAGTTATATATAAATATTCTACTATATGGTACTTTAGGCTCTCGATTAGGTTCTAAAAATGAACATTTCTTATTACAAAATAATTAAAAGTGGAGCGACTTGAAAAATGATATATACAATAAATTTGCTAAAATATTAGTCATATTTTAGCCAACTATGCACACTCTTAAATTTCTTGTTAACACTAAAGTCTAATTTTATGCAACATTCTTAAAATTATATCAATCCATTCATTTGAAATTTACATTTTATGTGTAAATATTTCCCAAATGATTGGAAATTTAATTAAATATTAATAAATTTCAGAGCATAAAGTTTGTAAAACTAATTTTTTTTCGTCATGGGAATGTTTTAACAATAATTTACTATAAAGTATAAAGAGCGATATAAAACTCGTATACACAACACATAATAATTTAATTCCAGATATGTTGTACACGACAGTTAAAAGTTTTTATAAGACTTATGAGGTTGTCATTTTAATACAAAAAAAGACTGGAAAATCTCCGGAGGTGTTCACACATAATGCGATAAAAAACTTCCGGAAAATCAGGAAATGGCATCTCATAAAACCCTGTTGTTTTGAAAATAGCAAATAAATATATTTATTATTTTGTATATTTTGCTTGCAAAATTTGTAAAATATCAAGTGTTTTAAAAACTACTATAGAAAAATGTATACTCAAGGTTTTATATAATTATCATTTATTTTTCTCTAGACTAGAGGATGAGTATGACCAGGATTTCCTTTAAAATACAATATATTAAAACACTATCACCATTAAAGTATTTCTTTGCCAAATTTAGAAATAATATAATTTATTATGATTAAATATTTTCTACTTTTTGTAAGTTTTGAATTATTTTAAATTTCATATTTTAGAAATAATAGTGACTCGAATTCGGTTAACAAATAGTAAAATTCACAAAACATTAGGTGACCTGTTGCATTATAATCATGAAATTTTATTCACTAAAAAAAATATGTTAAGAAACTAACTTAAATAAATTATTAATAAACACGCAACTATAAATTCTAAATATTTTTTTAAAAAAAGTTTGATTTTTTTTTTTTTAAGTTTGCATAAAATTATGGAATAATAAATTTAGGTCAACAAATTTCTAATGTTTAGGCTTTAAAGAGCATTAAAAAAAATCAACAGGAAAAGAAAATATTAAATCCTTAAATCAAATAACTCACGAAAAAAATTATAAATATCAGGATAATAAATTTTCTAGTATAATACTAAATTTTGTTTACAAAAGTTTCCGAAAATTTCATCGCAGTCTCCAAAAAACATATTGTGAACCATAAAAAAAATATTGTTTACTGAAAAATAATCCTGTATTTTACTTTTTTAAATTTAATGTACAAAAAATAATAAATTTATAATTTAACGCTTCCATAACGTTTGGTTTCCTTTCATATTTGTGAACTCACGTACATAAAATAGAAAAAAAATATATTAAATAAATAGGAAAAATAAACATGAAAGTTTCTTTTAATATCCTTGTGCGTTCAATTTACTTTTTATTTTATAATTGATTACTTCACGTTTTGTAGACAATTTATTTATGAAATATACATGAAAGCATATATATTTTAAAAAATTAATGTCTCCATGATTTTTTTCAGATATTTAGTTTGGTTGAGTAACTTGTTTTGAAAACTTGAGATAATGATTCTGTACACATAAAAAATAAATTGGCTAGAATATTTGAGGTCCAGTAAACGTCAAAAAAATATAATGAGGATTCTACTAATCAACATTTTACCCCTTATATCGTTTATGAAACAAATAAATTAAAGCAGCAATTTTATTTTAGTTTTCTCTTTGTTACATACAAACTCAATTTAGTTCAAGATATCCAGGAGCTGTGAAAAATATTCTGAGTTAAGTACCACTCAGCTAAAGCAAATATGAAATTCTTGAAATACTTAACACAATTATGTCAAGCAGTGCATGTTTTTTCAAAGGATATCGTTATTTTAAATGAAGATTTTGCTATTGACAAGCTGACTTTTTTTGGAAAAAGGATTGAAAGATTAAATTATTAAAACTGAGTTCATTGAAGTATCATTATTCTACATTATACTGGCGAATTATGATGTATGAATTTAATTATGTTGAAAAAATTCATCGAAACTTAGTCACTTTTGATGGAAAGCGTGAATTAGTACTGATAATGCTAAATTTATTTATTTAGCAAAATATAATGCAAATCATATTGAATTTCAACTCAAAATACTGAAAAAGTTATGAGCCACATGAAATTAATACAATTGAAAATTTAAAATTACGTTTTTACTGCAGATAAATTAAATTTTTTTTTGTATTTTTGATGTCATGTTCCATCAATCAAAAACATATAAATCAAGATTCAATTATAAATTGTGAAAGACAATAAATGAAATGACTAAAGGACAGATAAAAGGATTAAATTAACTCTGTTTGTGAAGTATTAACTTTTGACATAAAACGAAGCTTTTATAAAGTTAATTTTAGATATTTCAAAAATTTACCATTTTCTATTTTTAGTATTTTATTATAAAGTGATGTAAATAAAATGTGATCAGAAAAAAAAATGTAAAATTATAATGAATTTTACGACAATTTCTCTTAAAAAGAAAATTAGATTATCCGGAAAATTGGATAGTTTGGGAAAAAAAAGAATACAAAATGAATTGAATTAAAATATGTAGTTATTTTAATGAAATTTTCCCAATATTTATCTAAAATTTTAAATTATCGATTACTGATCAAGGTTGATGGTAAATATTTAATAATTTTACAGTATTTTAATTTAGCCAATTTTAATTTATTTATTTTGTATTTTACTTTAAATTTAAATAATAATATTTTTTTAATATTTGAAAGAATATCTAAAAAGTATTTTCAAATTCATTGATAATTTTCCAAATTTTCCTAATTGTTGTACACATCTGTAGACGACAATAATAATGTTATATAATTGTTATAGAAGAAATGGAAATAAATCTTCGAAAAGGATCAAGGACCTACGATGTAACTATATTTCACTTTAATGGAGACATGTTGACTGACCAATGTATACCGTAGGAATATAAATAATAATTTTATTATTGCTCTGAAATCCAAGTATATAAAAAGCACTTCAATTTGTAAAGGATACGTTTCCATAAATAAGGGTGCAGAAATAATAACGATGCCGGGTGGTTTTCATTATTCTGTAAAAAAAAAAGTCAGTGAGAAATGTAATCGCAGAGTTTTATATTCCAAAATTTGGTTGAAAATGCTTTGAAGATAGTATTATTTATCAATTGTCACATATTACAAGAATTACGCCCTCGGTTTCGTAGAAAATACAATACTTATAAGTAAAAAATGCATGAAACAAACTAGTTTCATTCAAAATTCAACACACATAACTGCATCCGCCAAAACTACACAGAATTATAAATTCATAAAATTATTAGCATAATGTGTTTTTTTTTGTATTTTTAACGGTACTTAATGTTCAAAACAACTAAAATTATAGCATACATGTTTTTCACGAATACCATGCACGATTTTTTGTTACACATGCTTCCCACTCTTCGATTTTTCCTGCCTATATGAAAATGATAGCGCCACTTTACATCAGAAATTTAAATTATATATCATTTATTTAATCGTGAACTTGATCTACAAGCATATGGCATAAAATTAGCAGAAGATGCCGCATATTAAAATAAAATAATGAATTTAATGTTATTTATATTTTATGTCGGTACAATGAAGAATCAACAACTTCAACGTTGTGTGAGGTATTGTAAAATTTCCTGGTGTATGACATTTCGTTTATTATTGTAGTAAATTATGATGCACAGTCATAAATTTTATAGCAAATTTTTGGATTTCGAATTGAATATATTTCTTTACAGGTTAATTGTGACAATAAAATTAGAATTGATGAAGGGTTTTTTGTTGAAAAATTTAGACAATTCTGTAAGTACTAATTTTATTTTATCAAAATTAGAAGATTCCTACTTTTGCAATCAGTAAATTTAGATTACTTATAATTTTAACTTTTATATATGTAATATATTTGTAGCAAGTTTGGAAATATTTCATCCATACGATTTGGTCCTAAAAATGATTAGTCTATAAAATATACCTGGACATTTTTTTAATATCCCAACATATTTGGTATCAAAAGATTGAAAATTTAATTTCTATGCTCCTTGTGTAGACCTTTTCAAATAATATTACAAATTGCCTTAGTTATTTCAAAATTTTAAAAATATTACTAAAAATCCATACAAATACAAACCATCATGAGAAAGGACCTTTTTTTTAATAATATGGAACTATAAAAGAATTTATCAAGATTATCTGCTTGGATAATGTTGGTATATATATAAATGTTTAAAAGCCATTAAAATCATTTTAAATTACAGGTTAATTTAGAGATTTAAATGATCATTTATAATTATCTTAACTCCAATTGTAAAAAAAATTAAATGTATTACTAGCACAATTCCTTCTAAGCTGTAATACATAATTTCTGTAGGTGATAGAAGCATAGAACATTAGAAAAAATTCTTAATTTGTTTGATTGTTCATAAAGTCTCTTTTTGCATTTAAAATTAACACTTGACGTTAAGCTAAATCATATTTTTTATAACCGACTTTAATTTACATTTAATTATTATTTTTTAATTTGGTTTCGAAAAAAACATTAACAAAATTTATAATCACATTTTTATGATCTTTTTTTTTAAATTTCAAATGAATAACAAGAAATTGGGAAGTTGAAATTAAGCATCCATCTTAATAAATTTATTAAATTAATATTTCCAAATTTTATATGTGCTTTCGTGACAATTAATATATTAAAAAAATCATCTGTAGGCTGAACACATCTCAAAAAAAAGTATTCATTAATTTTGTTTAGTTTTCAACCAATTAAGTTTGAATATAACTTTAGGTGTGAAATTTTTCATTCATAATTAATAATTTACGTCCAAATGAATAGAGTTTACAAAATATAGTAATTTTAATGTCGTTAGATAAATTTCATTGATATAAGTGTTCAAGTATCAAAAAATTTGATAACAAAAACTGAATTTAAATAAAATTTATATTCAAAGTTACTTGGTAGAAAATCTCAATTATTTATTATCTAAACATATTTAAATTATAATACAAACAGCATTAAAACTTTTCATTAATTGACATTCCTAAATAATCAGGATGACATCATCCTGAACAATTAATAAATTTTTTGGAAAACCAAATTATTTTCATTAAAATTCCTCTTTAATATTATTAAATTAATTCGAAAATTAAACAGAGAAATATTATTTATTATGGTTTAAATAGCAAATCCCACAACTTCCTAACAAAACTAAATTTAATAAAAACTAAAAAGAACCTGCATCTACTACGATATTTTCTTCAACGTCCTTTAATGATCACACGATTTCATCACATAATAAAAACTATTTATTAAGTTAGCAAAGCAAAATTACTTATTTAAAAACTAAAACACTTTGCACAGGGCACTTAAATTCTAATAATTGACCTTAATAATTCGATTAGACATATTTAAGAGAACATTGGGGTAATAAAACGCAATGTGTTATTATTATATTGCGTTGTTTTAATATAGAAAATTAGAATATATACAATAAGATAAGGACAAATATAATTCGGTAAAATATCTCAGACTATAAATTTAAAATATCGTTCTGTAGATAATAATGTAAAATTTTGCAAAATATTATATCAACTTACATAAGGCAGTTTTATTCTACTTTGAAAATTTCATATTTCTTTAGACTACGAATTACCTGAAAATATAAAATAAGGTTAATTAATTAAAAAATAAATCAACAAATAAAATCAATTTAATTATACTCTAATATTTATAAACCTTAAATCTAACTCGGTAAAATAGCATAGTATCATAACTTTTAAGCTTAATATTTCCAAAATTTATATAGGCTTTCGTGACAATTACTATAAATTAAAATAGAATTAAAATTGAAATTGATCATATTCAAATCCTATTCAAAGTTTAATTAATACTGATTAAAATTCAACATTATAAATACATTCATCATAATTTTATGATCTGATTAATTTATCAATGGATTTCAATTTTGAGCGAATCTAAATTTATTTTTATAAGTGTTTTCAACACTTGTACACAAATGAAAAATTTCTAATAATCAAATGTGCCGGTGATTATGAAAGTGGTCTAAGTTAATATTTTAAGTTTCGAGATATTTAATGATTTGTGTTTGGATAAATTAAAAATATTTTTCTTCTATCTAATCAAATTTTTTGGAAAATACTTGATTATGTTAAGTGAGGTTTCTTTCACTGAGGATTTTTTATTTTTTTTCACATGAACACTTTGCAACAAACATTTTTTTATAATTTTAACTAAAATACACTCACCTCAACTGCTAACTGATATAGTCGTAAAAAGCTTAATTTTTCTTTATAAATCAAAAACAACTAGTGATTTAGACCACTTTCAAAATAAACACTAGCTAAATTCTGTTAATCGAATTAAAAACTAAGTCAATCTAATGGTCAGTTTCTACAATTTTTTTATGAATTTACTTTGGATAAAAACATTGTAAAGAATACTACACAAAATAAGTAAAAAATGCATTTTTAAGATTCTTGACTTAGACCACTTTCATAATCACCGGCACAAATCACAAATTAATTAATGCAATAAATCGACAAACATGAAATATGCAAAACTTTATTATTTCAATTTATCTTTCAAATTATCTGAAGACTAAATTTTATGTTTATATAAAAGGATAGATAAATAAATAAACAATTCCTAAATATAATTTTAGATGATTAATTGCAAACACTTATAAAACTAAATTTAATATTTCGAACTTTTTGTAAACGGAATAAATTGGGTCTGGTTTGAGTAACAAAAATTTTATTAGGATGGTGTTGAAATTTTTTAAAATATACTGTGATTTATAGGCTTATACACAAAACTATAAAATTTTATACTCATTCAGTCTTTGATCTTCCGGAAACAAACTGATTAAATGTAAAATTAATGATTTTTTATGTAAATGTGGTAATTGTAAATATATTCATTTTTGTAATTGTAATAGTTAATGTTTATAAGAGTTAATTTTCTCTAAAACTATTGTATAACTTATATAAATATATAGGACACTAAAATTTAAGGATTGTAAACAGCATTTTATTTATGTATATTCATAGCATTTTAATAGTAAATAAAGTTTTTAGCAATATAAAAATTGTTATTACATTTTATTTGTTTATATTTATTTAATTTGATTACCATTTGAAAACCAGAAACATACTATAAATAAAACTTATGGAAAACTTTTGATGTAGTTATCAGAAGCAAAATTTATTTTAGGCTACTTTTATTTCCATTGCCAGTTTAAGAAAGCAAGATTTAAGATTATGAAAATTGAAGAATTATATATTCCCATAAAATAAAAGCCATAAAATTGATTAGACTAGAAAATGCAATTGAATTAAATATTTGATATCACTAGGTAGTCAATGCTTTAAATCCATGCTTATATAAAATGTGAATGCAAAAATTATTCACATTTTATATAAGCATGGATTTAAAGCATTGACCTTCTGCAATATGAACATAAAAATAATTTTTAACTTAATCTTTTGAGCTATCTGTCGTCGGGATCCATAGACTATCCATAGAATATGAGTTTATATTAAATGAATTTATAATTTCTATGTTTATGACTTTTTTTGGTCTTAAAAATCAATTCATTATGTCATAAAATTCGTATTATTAGCAGGCAATTTTAATAAAATGTAGTCTATTCCCAAACGAATTCAATTTTTGAAACACAATAAAATTATACAGTAAATCTTGGATTAATTATATATATCCATTTTAATAGTTATTTATTTATACATTCTCATAAAATTTTAAGCACTACTCTTCCGACAGTTTTGAAATGGTGTAAACTTTTCCATACAACCAAGTGGCTACTTAAATCAGTATAAAATTGTCCCAATTTTTTTCCTAAAGAAAAATATATAAACTTTCCACCGAAAGGTACAAAGGTACAAATTTTCCTATAAAAAATTCCAATGTGAATTAATATTTTTTGAAACAAGACAAATTCTTTTCGACAGTTTGAGAGCCAAGGCACAATCTTAAATATAAAATAAAACCACCTAAGAAATGTGTTCTATTAATAAAAACAGAAATTCTGTCAATAAGGTAAACAAAAAATATTAATATGTACTTATTATTCGAATATAATTTTCAAGGTCAGTTGTTCAAATAAAAATTTAAATAATTTACCTTCAATACAGACAACATGATCCCTAATTTGCTGAGCCACTTGAATATCTAGTATTAATTCAATTAAATCATAAATAGAATAAATAGATGGATGGACACTTTCAAATCTTTGAATTTCTTGTCTAATCACCAATGAATTATTTAATAATATTTGTGGTTGGAGATTATTTTGTGGTGGATGATGGAGATGATGTTGTTGAATACGATGATGATTCTGATTTAAATAATTTTGATGACTTTGCCCAACCATATTGGGACGACTAGGATATTTATTCATAATCTGCAATCTAACGTGGTTGGTTTTTTTAATCCGGTTTAATAAGAGTTACTGAAGCTGTTGTTACTTCAAATTTTAAACACTTGTAAACAAATCATATATTTTTTTAAATAAAAAACACTTTAAAATGGTGTTGATTCTCTAGGATTGGCATTTACAAAAAAGATTTTTTTTACAAGCACTTTTATGGCATTTTTTTTTATTTTTTTAACAGTTTTCTTAAATCTAACACAACATAAATATTTTCGTAATTAAACTGCACTAATATTTCTCATTTTAATAATTTTCTTCTCCGATAAATAAAATTTCCCGCTCGGTCGCAAATTTTACAAACACTAAATAAAATAAACACAACGTTAAACATAAACTACTCGAAAACTATTTCAACTGTCAAAATCAAATAAATATACTAATATGGAAAGCATTATTTTTATTATTCCTGAATTAAAATTTAATTTTCCAAACACTTTAGCTCTTGGAATTAAAAGTGTTACCGCTGCGGACCATTTCCAAATAATAATGGTCTGACTTTCAACTTTTGAAAATACGGGTTCATGTCCGTTACAAAATTTCCAATATTTTTTGTAATTTTTCTAAGGGGACACCTTGGAATTTTCCTATTTTTTTTAATATTTTGTAACTTGGCCGTTTCCAAATTTTTATTTTACAATTTTTATTTTGTAACTTGGCCGTTTCCAAATTTTTATTTTACAAATTTCCAAATTTTTATTTTACAATTTTTATTTGCAAATATTTCTGTTCAAAATTTTCCTATTTTTTTTTTATTTCATATTTTTAATATAAAAATTTTCCTATTTTTTTAGTATATTTTTGAATTATTTTGTTAATCCCCCTATTTCGTAAATAAATTTTCGTTCTTCACATAAAAATTTATTTGTTTAATTTTTTTTTTTATTTTAAGGTCTTTAATAGCGTTGCCAGACGTCCCGATTAATCAAGATTGTCCGGTTTTCGTCTTTAATGAAAGAAATATGAGTCGTCTTTAATGAAATAAATATTTCAATAACAATTCGAATGTTAATTGAGAAGACCATGAAATGCCCAGTTTTCTTACCTAATGGCTATATGATCTGCAACATATGATCTTTTACATATTCAAACTTAGTTGAAACAGATTAAAGGTTCTGTTTCAACTATAACAAAATTTATTTAAATTTAAATTAAATATGTTTTGTATTATTTAACAAGTAAAACATTGTCTTTTTTTATTATTTCAACATTTTCTTAAATTTTATATATTAAAGAATTTACACGAAATATGAATATAAATTAAACTGTATCATTAATTACCATTTCCCTAAAAGCAATTTAATAAAAACTTTCATTAAATATCTGTGTGCTAACATAAATTCTTAATTATAAAAGTAAAAAAAAATATATATATTTTTTTAAAATATAATAAGTGCATTTAAATAAAATAAATGATTTGAAATAAAAAACGTATTTTCATTTTTTCTTCCGATCCTGTCCACATTTTGGACAAAACCATTTACCTTTTGGTTTTATTGTTAAACCGACACAGGCAAAATGGAACCATTCAATGGGACACTAAAAAAAATTTTTTTATTATGGAATTAGAATTTAAAAAAAAATATTTAATCTTTACATCTAAATTATCGCATCCAATCATTTCACCATAAGAAACTTGATGACATAAACAATATGTTGGTTCATTTGGATCGACTGGCATATCTAGTACATCACTTGGATGTGTTGTTGTTAATAACCCACTTTCTTGTGATACTTCTTCAATTTCAGCATTTTTCTTTTTTTTATATAAAAATAAATTTTTAATTTATTATTTTAATAATTGAGTTTAGTTTTGTTTTTATTTATTAAAAAAATTAAAATCGAAAAAGATCAAAAATTACGAAATGCAAAATATAATGATAATGAAATTATGAAAGAAATACATGCTCTTTATAATAAAATTATTTTGTAAATAAATACCTGGAAGCAAATTAACTAAAGAAATACAAGAACGAGTTTAATTTGTAAAAATAAGTAAATAAATTTATTTATAAAAAAAAACTAAATTACTAATTAAAGTTATTTTGTAATCACTTAAAACTTGATGTAATGGTCGTCTAAGAGTGCAACGTTCTGTGTGGTAAATTTTTCGTTCCATTTTCAAAGAATATTTCACTGCGATAAATTATAATTTTTCTTTAAGCTCATTACAGAAGCAGGAAAACTGGATTTTTAAATATTTTTAACATGTTCTTTCTTACACAGAATCTACCAACAATTTTGACATATACTTTTACTTGATGGACATATGTGGACATTTTCTTTATTATATTACAGCGTGATGAAATTTACAACAGATAAAAACACCGGCTCAAATAATAAATTCTAAAAATTAAGTTTAATCTTTCTGTATAAGTGATTACAATTGAAAATTTACACTATTTTGTTAGTCAATTTAAAATTTTCTATTTACCCAACTTTAGATTATTTTAATTGCTAATAAAATTTGTTTTTTAATTATAGTCAATCTACCATTTATTTAAATACAAAAAAGCTTTGAATATATAATATTATATTCAAACACCTGACGTAAAAAAAAAATTATTTTTTTGTTTTATTTATACCGTACCAGGTGTTTTGTATATACTACATATTTAAAAAACATATATTTTATTTATAAAATGCAAAATAGTTTGTAAAAAAAACCGAATTTATTTCAAACATGCAAATATTTGCTTTAGCTTCAATTTTATTTTGGTGGACGTTAACACAAATTTAAGGACACGTTTTATTAAATATCGGATTAGAATTTAAATTTTGTCTTTGAAAACATAAAAAATTGTAATGCACGAATGTAGTTAAATAATTTACTAATTAAAATTTTAATAAATTAGTTATTTACTTAAAATATAAATATGATATTTATATATTTGAGTCAATTGCCTCCCCACCCACACCGGTCAAACAAAATAATATAAATTTTTACTACATAAACAAATATATTATTAAACAAATAATTTGTATAAAACTACTAGCATAATTTTTAATATAAAATGAATGAAATTTTAATGATGATGATGATTACCTTTTGACCTTTTCGACCACTTGTTTCTTTTTCTTGATTTACCTTCTGCTTTTTATTTTTATTTGTACTCTGACCACCGCTATTCAATTTTTCTTTTGTTTCTTTAACTTCATCATCTGATGAAAGTGTACGTTTCTTTTTACCTGTTACTTTAACATCTTTAACTTTTCTTCTACCTTCTACAAAAAAAAAAAAAAAACAATTTAATTTAAACATTTTAAGAATTTCTAAAAAACCTTACTTTTTGATACAGTCTCTTCAGATTTACTTCTTGTTGATAATGCTTTATCTTGTATTTCACCTTCAAATCTTGCTAAATCTGAATCCAAACGACGTATATGTTTATCAACTAATTCATAAGTTTGTATTGCTAATTGTACTTTATCATCACCATATTCTTTTGCTTTATTAAATAATTCTTGAATATGTTTTAATTTTTCTTTACGTATTTCATCTGTTATTGATTCTTTATTACTGACCAATGCCTTCATAAATTCTTTAGCTTTTTCATCAATATTTTTCATTAAATTCTGTGCTCGAGCATCTAAGTCACGCATTAATTTAAAATTACGTTGTAATTCATTTGGTAATGATTCTAATCCTAAATTATTGGTAAAAGATTTTATTTAATACAACAAAAACAGTCAATATATTTTTGTTATTCTTATTAAAGTTAATTCTTATATTTACCATCCAAATAATGTTCCAAATAAACAGCTGAAGTCATCTTTGTAGTTATTGCAAATAATGACACATTTATATAAAAATTAAAATAATTAAAGGCAGAAACTTTACACTTTTAATAGTTTTTTGTTGATTATTTATGTCTTCAAGGAATATCAAACACTGTATGAATTTGGGTGAAAGTTTTTCAAATTAGTTTGACATTTAAGTATAAAAAAAAATTAACAGTGTGGCCACTTCATTCTCTTTATTCCACATCAGGTAACAAAGGGTAACTCTGGCAAAATGTTCTGCAACAAATGCCCAAATTCTAATTTTTTTTTGTACTCTGACCACCGCTATTCCATTTTTCTTTTGTTCCTTTAACTTCGTCATCTGATGAAAAAGTACGTTTCTTCTTACCTGTTACTTTAACACCTTTAACTTTTTTTCTACCTTAAAAAATAGTATTACAAGACTTTACAAATTTCTAAATTTGGGCATTTGTTGCAGAACTTTTTGCCAGTTTTAGCATTTTGAAGCGGACCATTTTGCCGCAGTAGATATATAGTAAATTGAAAGCATTTCTAGCAGAGTTAAATTGAAAAATAAATTGAGTAGTTTCGAAATTAAGATATTTCTAAATATTAAATAATTTCTGTAATGTCATTTTGATTTTTAATTTAATTTTAAAATTTAAATTAATTTAAATTAATTTTTCTCTGTTTATGTTTGGCAAGAAAACGATTTCATTTATTAGTTTATATTATTTGAAATTAAATTATTTTAAAAGTATTTTAAAGTTTCCTATTTTTATGATTAACAACTAACATTGACTGTTAAAAGTTGTTAGGATTTAACCAGGTTTTATTGACATTCGTTTTTATGAATCTCGTTGTGGACTAAAATAGTTAAATTAATAATTTATGAATCATGTTACTCCACATTGTTAAAATAGTTAAATTAATATTTTATTTGAACAAGACAATTAACAATTTATATTTTCGAATACTAGTGCTTAATTTTTAATATTACATTAATTATTTCATAATATTTATAAAAGATATTTTCTATAAATAGTAAACAAAAAATTTAATACACAACAAAATATTTTTTAATGACAAAATCAATTTGTTTTTTAACTTAATATATATAATGTAATTATACGAAATTTATTGTTGACGTAGCTAAAAATAATCGTTTAATTTTTTAAAGTTTTAATTTACTTATGTATTTATATTATATTACCATAGACCTTGTAGTAATTTATAACCATGATCAATATTTTACAGATTAAAATATTAGTTAAGTATTATCAAAATGCAGAACATTATTCCTTTTCTCATGTCTAAACAAAATCATAAAAACGCATTTTGATCAAAAACTTTGCTTAATATTATAATTCCTTTTTGTTGGCATATTTGTTGACTTTCTTCATTATTTAAATTTAAATCAACAAAAATTGATGATGTTCTTAATCGTTGTATCGCAATTTGATATTCCCTACCAAGTCCTAAATTTTCGAAATTTTCTGTTAACCATTCACACGTCACATACAGTCGCTGTTTAACTGCAGTTCCACCTTTTTGTAAAATACATTTTCGATAATTTGCATAGAAAATATCGAAAAATAATAATAATCCTACTTTACAAATTTGTCTAACATTATGTATCTTCATATTTATAGGATTTTCAATACAATATTTTAAAAATAAATGAAATAGTATTACAAGACTTGTACAAATTTGTACATAACAAAAACATTTAGTATTGGAATTTGCCATTAAAAAATGTGGATACTTATCAAAACAATTACGTAAAAATTCTGTATGATTACTAAATGTTTTCAATAGTAATTCCCATTCACTTTCATCTAAACTTTGATATTGTTTATAGGCAGGTTCTAAAATTAATCCATATATTTGTAAGAGACATGATGTACTATGTTGTATACGAATTTTCTTTTTTGTATCATTTAATAAGCATAAATATCCTTCAGATTTTTGACAAAGTAAATTTAATATTTCAATATCGTCGTTAGTAGATATTATCCGTAAACAAATGGATATTTCAGTTAAAGTTCTTGTATTTGGCTTACAAAATATTATATTTTTTAACAAATTTATATATGGTTTGAGTTTATTAATTTTAGCTAATGATGACAGAAGAAATGCTATTGATTCTAAAACACCACTATGATAAGGTGAATTATTAATCAATTCCACTAATTTTTCTAGTTCAATATTTGAATTATTGTTTTGAATAGTTATAGTTAATTTCATATTGGGTAATTTCTGGCAAGTTAAACCTAATGCTGAGAGATAGCGGCGTAATGGAATCATTTTTTCATTTGGAAATAATTCATTTGGTTGATAAATATTAGTTCTAGTAGTATTATTTTTGTGTACATAACATATTTGATTATTTGCATTTCTATCTAAGATATTAAATTTTGCATTTGTTGATTCATTTTGCATTATTTTCAATTGTTGTAATGACGGATAATATTTTGGTAATGTAGAAAACGCTCTTGTACTAGACTCTAATATTTTTTTGTAATATAATTGTTTTGTTTTAAAATTATTTAATTTGTTTGAATTAAAAGTAATATCAGCTAAAACATTACAAATCTGATTTAATTCTTGCTGATAATATTTATCTAAATATGTATAATTTTTATCTTCCTTTTTAAAGATATCAACTGTTATTTCTTGATTTTCATCTTTTTCAATTTTCTCATTTACAATTTGTAACGAATTTCTACAATTTAATCTATACAACATTTCAAGTGATTTATAATTGTGTTTAACTTCTACATTACCATTATCATCTATTAAGGATTGTTTTAGTTTAATTATTTCATTTATTTTTAAATTTAATTGAAATGTTTTTTCATTTAAATTATGATCCAATTCATGTATACGATCTTGCCAGTCTTTTTTAATGACATCCGCTTCAGTAATATTTTGAATACGTAATGTATCAATTTGTTGTTTTAATTGTCGCTGTTCGAAACGTAAAACAGAAACCTCTCCTTCTTTAATTAATAATTTTTCATTAAGTTGATTAATTTGATCATTTTGTTGTTTAGATTCTTCATTTAAGCTATTTAAACGCTGAACAAGATTATTTACTTTAATAGCATCATTACCAGCATTATAACCTTTTGAATTATTTCTTGTAATACACAATTTTGATGAGGTTGCTGGATTCGGATCAAATAATTCATTAATTGTGTTGTCAATTTCATGAATTTTTTCTTCTGGTATCTTTGATATTGGACTTGTTTTCGATTTTTTGATATTATCACTTTGTTTATTATTTTCATTTAAAATATCGTTAAATAAATCTTGATCTATTTCAAAATCACATGAATCTTCTTCAAATAAACTTGGTGGTGGTGGAACAAATTGAACTTGTGTACTAGATGTTACATTATGACCAAAATTTGTGTAAGAGTCTAATGGAATTGCAGTAAAGATTTTGTTATGATTATTTTCTACCATTTGGGAAGCAATTAATAAATCTTCATCATCATCATCATCCCATAACTCAATAACGCTTACCGGTTTAACAATAGCATTCTTAAATTTTTCTGCTGAATTATTATTAAGTTTCTGGTTCATTGATGTATTGGGTTTCCCAACAGAAATATCTAATTTAGGCATTTTAAATTCCCGTGAAGGTAATTGTAGTTTACTATTTCGTTTCGACATTTATTTTTTTAAATTATTTTATTACAAAAATTAGAAGTGTTGAAATGTCAGGTGTTAAATATTAAATTTCACTTTGAACAGCAGTCACTCCCAAGTAGCAGTTTGTGGAGTTAAACTTGGGACAGATGTCAGTCCCCCAAGTAGTAGTTTCTGCAGTTAAACTTGGGATAGAGTAAACTTTAGTATCCACAAAACTAATTGGTTTATTTTTCCGGGAGAAAATATTTATTTTCTAAACCTGGTTAAAATGCAACAATTCTTAAGCTCCTTCAAATTTAATGAAGTACTACTAAGAAAAAAACTACTGAATGTAAAAAAAATGCAGAAATCTTTCAAATTGTAGTAGTGTCACTATAGTATTGGAGCAGCAATAAATGCAGCTCTGTCATATATTATCTATGTATTTTTTTTAATTAAATATACCACATATTTTTTTAAATAATTATTTTACATAGCATTTACATAATTTTTTGGATTTTTTTTCTTTTCTCGGGAATTCCCCACAATTTTAAAATAAATCTCGAATCTTAAGAAAATAAGAAATTTGTATTCCCTAATCTCGAGATGTAAAAAATACTTGGGATGTCAGAAACTAAATACTAAATATATAAAATAAAAATTAAATATAGCAATTTCTGACTTTTCTTTGCAATTCTGCTGAAAAATTATAGGAAACCAACTGCAATAAGTATTTCCTATTGTTTTCTTGCTGGGTATTTTTGACACTCTATACCGGTTAAACATAATTTTCTATTGCTTTTCTTGTAGGGAATTGGAATTGTTGTCAGTAAATTGTGACACGTTAGTTAGACTCTAAAGTGTCACAATCCACTGACAACAATTTCAATTCCCTACTAGACTCAAGTAGTTTTTTATTCCTCATGTTGACAAAATCCTTAGAATCGCATTTAATTCGATTAAAATAAATTAATTAATTTTAAAATATGAAAGAAAAAATAGTTATATGTGAATCAAATATTTAGTAATTGTTTATTTTGGATTATGTGCGTTATGTATACATTTAAGGATTACAAAAAAACATTAATTTCTCATAGAACTGAAAATTTTGGTTTCTTTTCAAATATATTTGAAACAGATAAGGCGCATCGTGTAATTATTAGAATAGATATCATTAACTTTTACAAGTATGTATTTCTTAATTTTGAATTCTACAATTCTTTGCAAATTTGCCAAATTAATAACTTATTTCACAATTTACTGTCTTAATACTGTTGGAGAAACAGAGAAACGGAAACATTCCCTTCTTCATTTGATTAACTGCGTTACCGAAAAATGTTTCAATTACACTTTTACTGTTTTACTTCGAAGTATATACAGGATTTTTAAAACGCAGCAGTACTAATAAGTTAAGCTTGACTGTCACAGAAAAGTAAATAAAACTACATTATTTTTACATTTTTTATATTGAATATTTTTTATTTCTCTGCATTTGATTAAAATAATAACTACAAAAATAAAGTAACGAAATTTTTTTTTCGGCAAGTTTTCTATGATTTTTCATAATATTTTATATTAACTTTAGAATTTTACTCCTATATATTTTTAAGTTAAATTTTCAAAAACAAAGCTGTAAAAAAATTTCTTTACTATTTTATTTTGCATGGGAGAGAAAATAATAATTAATAAAAAAAAAAACACAAAAATATCGACAAAAAAATTAATTTCATAAAAAATAATTATTAGGACGAAAAATAAAAATCGATTATATTTTACCACGTAAAGATTTTAAAATCACGGTTTTTCAAACTGATTAAGAATCTTCGATTTACTCTACACATTTACTCAAAAAATCCTAGAATTTTTTTCTATACTCAGTGACGAGTTTTTAGTATGCGGAAAGCCATTTTTGTGTTTAATTTAAATTTTTTTTTATTTATTTTTTATGTATGATTAAAATAATTTATTTGTTGAAAAATTTATACTGAACCCTCTAAAAAATGTTTTTTTTTTGTGTTTTTAGAAATATCTTCGTCAAAATTTTAGAATTTTAGGTAAAAAAAGATTTTTAAAAAAATAAAAAAATGAGAAAATTATAAATTTTGATTAAGAAATTTTTACTGATTAATGATGATTTGTGAATGAGGAGTTTTTAATAAAAAAAATATCATTTCTATTGAATTTTGTAAAATAGTAATTGATGAAAATGTTTGTTTTTATGAGAATCCATAAAACAATAATTTCAAATTTTCATTCAAAAACAAACAAAAACTAATATTCAAAGAAAAAGGATATCCCACAAAAAAATTCCCTTCTAAAAATTTCGAAATTTTTCCAACTTTTCCTCATTCGAATCATATTTTTTTTTTAATTATACTTTTTTGTTTTTAAATTTCCTTTCTGCGCTTGCCAACAAAATCTTGTGTTTTTAGTAAATTTTTTATTTTGGATTTTATAAATTTAAGATTTACTTTTGTTTTTGTTTTAAATTTTAAATTTTCTCGTTGTTTTTTTTTTTATTTGTTTGTATATTTTAAAATTTGTTTTAAGATGATGTTGAGCTGCATTTATTTTGTGATTTGAGATGATATTTGTCACATTTTTTGTTTGTTTGTTTATTTTTAAATAATCGGACTTTTTATAACCAAATTTCCAACACCTCGGTTGGTGTACATCTAATTCCAATTTCATTTATTTTTTAATTTTGCATAGAAATTAGATATTTGATCGTAACGGGCTGGTATTGCATCTAATATTCCAGTAAAACTGAAATTATTATGTTTCTTTTCATGTAAATTATCACCAGACAATAATGTAATTGCATTTGCTTGAAATTCAATGTCACCATTAAAATGATTTGTTACCATATAATTACAAAATTGGGCAATTTTAAGAAAAACTGATGCTTCTCGATCTATAAAAAGAAAGTAAATGTAAAATATGATTGCCATAATAGATTTTGATGTTGAATTTCCGATTAATAGTTTTAATATTTATCAAAAGTCTTATAAAAGTCGTAAATTTTTCATTTTAAATTCAACTTCAAATTAAATAATAATAGAATTTACTGCAAAATTACTTTAATTAATCAAGAATTTAAAAATTGTTAATTTAGATTAAACTTTTTTTTATATAATTTCAAACCAACAACTTTTTCTCATTTCATTCACGATTTACTAAAAAAAACTTACTTAATTTTCTGGGTACTTTAATTAATGATAAAGTTAAATTTTCATTATCACGTTGTGATCTTAAATAACGATTTCCATATTTAAATTCCTTTTCTAACCAACGAATAACATAACGTGCAGCTTCAGAGCGTTTCTTCAGATCATCCAATTCTCCAAGAACTTATTAAACCAAAAAATAATTATATTAACTTATAAAAATGTTTTAAATTTTTTTTAGTCTTACCAGCATTTGGAATTAATACAATAAATTTCTTGCATTTTACCAATTCTTTAACAATTCCGGTATATTCAACAAGTGCCTTAGAATCAATAACTACAAATGGTGTTAAAACAATGTCTTTCGGCAATTTACGGATCTAAAAAATTTAAATATTTATAATTATTTTTTTAAAATATTTAATATATTAAACAATAGTACTTTTTCTTCCAAAACTTCTACTTCATTCTTAAGCCATAATTTTCCCATAATTTCACATTTTTTATCCATTTCATCCTTTTGATTTTCACTTTTCTCTTCATCAGCACCGCTACTAGAAAACTTTTCAGTTTGTTTATTTCTTAAATAACCTTTTTTTACACATTTTTGTTCTGGTATTTTGCATTCTTCAACGCCTGTATCTTTTTCTTCGTTGCTTGTATTATAATCTTTTAATTTCCTTGGTTGTCCACTTTTACGATCACTATAACGTCTTGTACGACCATCATTTCGACGTTGCCCAACACTTATACCACTACCACAACCACCGCCACCACCACCTGCTCCGGCAACACCACTTCGTGAATTACGACGACGACGTTCCCGACGTCTACCAGATTTTTTATTTTCACGTTTCTTTTTAATACATTCTGTAAATTTTCTTGTTTTGATACAAAATTGATAATTAAATTTTTTCGATTTACATATGTAAAAACCAAAATCAACCATTTTTAATATTCTCATAATATTTTCTTCATCGAATGTAATTTTATCACGTATTGTTGATTCCCAATCAAGTGGTATTTGTGCTGTACGAAATAAATCAAAACTTTTTAATGTTAAATCTTCATGTAATGGTATTACTGGTCGATTTTCGAATAATTCAAATAAATTTGCACGTGCATTTGGTATTTGTGATAATTTTATTAAATCTGGTTCAAAATAAACTTTTTGGGTAAAGATATCAATATTCAGAAGATTTAATAGTTTCATTATTTTATGTAAAAATTCTGGATTTGAATGATAACATCCTAATAAAATTTCATGATTAATACGTAACCAATCAAATAATATTTTTAATGCACTCATTGTTGGTTCATTTTTAGCAAAATCAATTACAATATTTGGATCAACTTTTGTATATTTATTTTTAAATTTTAATTTTTGTGGTGGTGTATCAGGATATTTATTAGATTGCTGTTGTTGTTGTTTTTGGGGCAATTCTTTACCAGCTTCATCAATAATAATAACATTTTCATCATCTTGTGGATCATATTTAAAATTTAATTCATCATTTAATGTTATTAAATTAAAATCATCATTAATTTCTTGTGATAAAGTTTCTGGTATTTTAATATCATCTTTATTTACATCTACATCATCATCATCATCATATAATTCGAATTTATCATCTGATTCTAATAAACTTTCAGTAACCTTTACTGTTGGTGATACATTTGGTTGAATTATGTTTTGTTTAGTTGTATTCATATCAACAATTTCAACATCAATATCACTAAAGTCACTCTCGAAATTTGAACTTAATTCACCTGAATCGAAACAATCATCATCATCCGAACTAAAATCTGAATTTAAATCCGATTCTGAATCATAGCAACTACTTGCTTCATCTGATTCAGCAATTTTTTTACGACGTCTACGTAATTTAACACCTTTTTTCTTACTTTTATTTGATAATGGTGTTTTTAAATCTGAATCTTTTGTTTCATCGCTACTTTTTGTTGTTATACCAGAAGCAGCTTCATTCATTTTTTTCCCATCATTATTACTACCACCTAATTGCCGATTATGTTGTGCTGTTGTGGGTGAATTTTCACAAAAATTATCATCATCTGTAATATCACCAGTAGCACCACTACATATTGAATTTTGTTGTAAACATTTGATCGAATTTGTAGTAGCACGTTTAGCACGATTTTGACCAGCCTCGTGGCCAGTACCACCACCACCTCCACCATTTTGTTCATACCAAGTACGATATTCATCACGACTTTTTTTTAAATATAATTCATATTTTGAATAACGTTCATTATATTCGTAATGAAATTTATCATTCTCATCTGATTTTGTTAGTATATCTTGCTCAATATTAAATATACATGAATCAATTAAATCTGAACATACAGCTACTAAAAATGCATTTAATGCATAAACTTTTTGTGAATTAATCATTTTTAATTTTGACATACAAAAAAATAATATACATACAATTTTAAATATTGAATCATTCGTTATTTGAATAGTTTTTGAGCATAAGATTTTTTTTAAATCAATTAATACACAATGACATAAACTTGTAAAATCTGGTACATCTTTATCAAAAAAGAATATATCAACAATTAAAAATAAACGAGCATAAAAATCTTTTATATTAAATTCCATTTTATCAGAATCTAATTTTTCTAAATAATTTGAATGTATTGTAAATAATTTACAAACATTTGTTTCACTTAATTCAAATGGTACAATACAAACTAATGAATATAAATAATGATATATTGAATCTAAATCATAATTTTGTCCATAAAATAATGTACCTAGTTGATTTTGTGTCATACCAATTATTGGATTTATTTTAAATGCTTCAAAATAATATTTTGCTGTTAATTCTTTTGTAATTTTTATTGGTGTTGATGTAATAATTGTACCACTATCCGAAGATTTAATAGAATTTATTGGTGATTTAATTATTGTTGATGATGATGCTGCTGATAATGTTGAATCTATTTTAAAATCAATATAATAACGATGTAAATCACCAAGTGATAAAAAGGCTGAATGTATTGTATCCAGAGCACAACTAATTGCACCAACAGTTTTATCAACTAAATAACCATTATTAATTGGTTGAAATTTACCATGATCTTGATCATCTATTATTGAATAATCAATCCATAATTTTAAATCTAAATCATATATTTCTTCCATTTTAGCAGCAATTTTTTTATAATTTGTTATGCCTTCAAGTAGAAGTTTTTTTAATTTTTCCAAATGTTCTGGCTTAATTTTTTCTTTAGTTGTTGTTGAGGTATTAGTATTAGCGGTTAAACTATTACCATTACCATTACCACCACCATTATTCCAATTCTTTTTCGTGAACGCAATATGATCGTAATAACCTTTTCGCCATAATATTTCGCGTGATTTTTTTCCAATTGAATCAAAATCTTTAAAAATTAATGTTATACAGCGTTGAACGAGTGCAATACGTTTATCTTCTAAGTCTCGATTAAATAAATCACCTACATTAGTTAATGTTTTCTTTTGCTCATCTAAATGTTTGGCATATGCATAAACCGAGCTGAAAAATAAAAATAAACATCATACATATATATACATTTCAAATATTTTTAAATATGTACGTCTAACAAATATACTAATTTAAACTGATGGATCGATAAAGTTGTTTCTTTCAGCCTAGTTTGCGATTGGGAAAATTGTAAAACAAAATTTTTAAATTTAAAATTTCAATTTTCATTTTGTTATAAGGAAAGGAATATGCTTCCTAAACCTAAAGTTTTATCTTATATGAATGTTTTATTACACTGTAAATTATTTTTCTTTAAAAAATCAATACATTTATTGACGTCATATTTGGAAATATTTTAGCAAATGCATTTTTTTTTAAGATTTCATCATTATTCTTTGACAAATTAATTTCAAAACATAACAACATAAAAATCAATACATTGTAAATGAAATTTTATTATATATTTGAATTATTGTCAAGGTCAGCAACCTTATTCAGGTCATAAATCAAATTGTAAGAAAAAAAGTAAAATCTTGAGATAAAACTGTGTTATATAAATTGTACTACATATTATACAAATTATGTAGATGAATATCATTTTGAATAGAAAATCAACAGATTAATCTAGGTTAAAAGTTAACTTTTGTTCAGGGTAATTCTTGTTTAGAACAGAAGTAATATTTCATATTGTCGGTTAATCTTTTTAATATCAAGTATTATATTAAGGTCAACATAAATTTATATTTTTAAATATAAAAACAAGTATATTTTATATTTGCTTTCTTTGTTATCATTCCATGTTCAATAATCACGTATAACACGTTGACATTTTTGATAAATAAAAATATAAATATCAAGAATTTGATGTTAACATTCTTGTAAATTTTTGAATATAATAATAAATAATTATATAAGTGAAATATATTTTTCTTGTTATATTAAGCTTTTAACACTGCGCAAATTTAGCTAATATGATACGTGTAACTTCTTCAATAAAAAAATGTATAAATCCTTGTCCTTAACTTAAAAGTCAATCATTTTATTTCCAGGTATCATTATGAAAAAACCTATTGTTGGCATGTTTACATAAGTACCATAATAAAAATCAATTATTTCACATTTTCAAACCTTAGTTTTAGAACATATTGTTTAAAATTAGATAGACACTATGTTAGTATATTTTTATATTCCATTAACTATTAATTCTGTCCATTATACCGGGAATTATGAGTTCAAAAAGCATATTAAGAAATGTTGTGAAATAATTCAAATTGTTCAGATAGTAAATACTAAATATCATTAATTTATACAGCAACTAATTAATGTTGTGGAAAATTACACAACTTTAGAAGAACTAGAATTGTAGGAAAGTGAAATTACTCTAAGAAATATCTATTTACAATAGAATCTATAATTTTTATCAACAAATCTTTATGAACCGTTGAATCATAAAAAACTCAATAATTTTATTATTGTTTATAAGAATTTCTTTATCTGTTTTCCAAGGTTTCCATTTAAGAACAACAGTTGTAAAGTAAATTTAAATGAAACAGTTTTTTGTTAAATTATAATCTAAATATTTTAAAACAGTTCATTGCTGTGCAATTAATAATTTTATAACTTTTTTTAGCAATTTAAAGATATTAGAAATAATAGCAATATTTTTAATGAATTCTATTAATCTTTCTCAAGGACACCATCAAAAAATAAAATTTGTTTAATTTAATTATACTATTTGTTAATTGCGTCTCATTAAATTTTTTAACCCATATGATTTTAAAATTATTATATCAACAAAAAAACACGAATTCGCTTCCTTTATAATTTTTTTCTTTCACGTAGATATAAAATTTAAGAATTTCTATTTATAACCACAAAATAATAATAAATAATTAAAAATAAAAATTAGCTTACCGATAAATTTCTTTTAATTCACTTTCTTTTGAATCCATTTTCTTTCCGTTTTTCTTCTCCACACAAGATTGATGTTTATAAAAAAATGTAAATTTAATTTTTTATTTTTGACCAATTTTCACAAAATTTTCCTATTATAAAATAAATAATAAGAAAAATAATAAATATTTAATTTTTAATTTGAATATTTTAAAGGGCTTCTTATAAAAAAAAAAAAATTATGAAAACGTGGTTTGTAAAATTCAAAAATGATTTTCTTACCTCTTCTCCTTTCCCTCGCTAATCATAAATTTATGTTTTTTTTCTGTTGTTTCGTTTTGAAAATTACGATTTTTTATTTTCCTTCATGAAAATTGATAGTTTTTTTTTTTTTATTATTTTTCTTCAAAATTCAGTTTTTTACAAAAAAAAAAAAAATATTGAGATTTTATATTTTGTTGAAATAATTTTCTCTATATTTTTTTTGTATATATTTAATTTATTTTTATATATATATATATTTTCTATTCTTCCATAATTTTCGATTTATTTCGAAAGTCCCGTCAAGATACAAGTTGTTTTTGTTCCTTAGTTTTTTTATCGAAATTATCAACTTGCTTAATCATTTTTTTAGCATTTTCGTTGATTAAATGCATTCCAGATAAGAAAAATTATTATTTTATTATGAAATTGTTTATAAAATGAATTATAATTACTTTTTTTATATAAAATTTTTCTCACTAAATGAAATATATATTTTTTTTCGCCTTATTTCATATTAGTAACACACACACTTTGCGCAAGAAATTTAATGACGACGCGAAATGTCAAATTTGAGTAGTGCTGCCAATATTGAGTATTGTTTATAATACAATGATTTCGAAAAGTTGTTCATGGTTTCGCAATTTGAATATAGAAATTTTCCTTTTGTAGTTTAACTATTTTGAAGCAAATGTGGGTAAAAATTATCTAATTATTCAGTTTAAATCAGCTACAGCAAGAATTAATTATGGTTATAAATTAGACCATGTCCAGCAAACATTAGATTAATCATACTCAGATATGTATAAATAACCCAGGTCGAATGCTAGAATAATATTACTTGCTATTTTTCCATGACGAGTTAAATGGAACTCAAAGTAAACTGGAGTTAGCGGCTTTCGAAAGCGTTATTGAGTTACATTTTTACTTTTTGAGTTACATTTTTAGAGTTCCATTTCAAACCATTTCATCGCAAACCCAACCCGATCGCAATAGTAGGAACATAAAAAATGTCAGTTCAATCCATGTTTCCAAGAACTAAATCGATCTCAGCTCACAATCAACTCGCAATGGGATTGGGATTGACTTGAAATGGATTGAAAATGGAACCTGTGAAGTACAGTCGGCTCAATCCATATTTACATGAAGGATAATTCGTATTCAACAGGCCATGCAAATTGCAAAAGTTCCAATATAATTTTCATCTTTTGTAACTGGTAATTAATTAGTAATAGGAATTAAAGCTAATTATTATAATAAGACAATCTAGTTGGAAAATATAAGTAAAAAAGAACGAGTTACTTCTAATTATTTCTAGTCCTATAATCATTAGAACCAGCTCGATAGATTGTACTTGAACTCTTTATTATTATTGTGCAATAATAAAGTACTTGTATATTGTGTACAAATAACATATAAACAATGAAATAAAAGTAGTTTTCGGGTGCAATTAAGTGTTTTTCTTTTTTTTAACATCCGAAATCATCACATTTCCGATTGCATAGACTTGATAGACCCTATTAGCAAAAAAGAAATCTGAAATTCTAATTTTTAATGGAATTCCATTAATAGAATGATAGGGTTAAATAAAATAAAATTTCTACATCACTTTTTTTTCACTTGATAGCATTGAAAGCTTCAAAATCAGCTGTTCTATTGTCTATACATACTATATATATATATAGCAATATAGATATTTATGCTTGTACATAATTTCATAAACAATGAAAACAAAAGCTTTTTTTTTATGCGGAGCAAAATAATAATAGTTTCAATTATTTTTTGGCAATCAATGTTGACCGCACATTTTAGGCAAATAAAAAAAATCGAGAGTTTTAATAATCAAAAAGATTTTCTAAATAAAAATGAAATAAAAGTATTTTTTTTTTGCTGCAATTAATTATATTGAAAATTATAATTATAAATTTCTGTGATAAATCAACGAAAATTTGTAATTTTTTATTTTGTAATATTAAGTCTTAAGTTTTAAAAGAAAATTTACAATCAAAAACAACCTTACATAACAATTTATTTTCCTATAATATATTAATATAAATATATTATACCAAGTTTTGCAATTTTAAAAATTTTATTCACAATTATTGAATTTTATTTAAATATAATGTGGGAAAATTTAGAACCGGGAAGTTCACCCGTAGATTGGTGTGAAGAAAATTATTTATTTTCACCAAATATTGCAGAATTTGTGAATACGGTAAGTGCAAATTTACTTTATTTATGGTTAAAATATAGCACATAAAGACCTTATATTATAGCAGAGCAAAAATTATAGATTTTCGCAACGCACTATTATTTATTAACGTTTTAAATATACATAAGTATCCTATAAATATATTTTAAATTTTTTTCTTTGTTTACCGATATGTGCTTTTTGCTGTCATTCATTTATGTATTTACTAAATTGATCTTGAATATTTTTTATTTATGGTACCTGCAATTCAAAAGTAGTAGTATACCAACTTTGTTTTAGAAATTTTAGTAATATTTATGCGGTGTAGTGATCATATTGCACAAATTAAAAATATGGAAGTAATTAATTACTTGGAACATTTTTTCACGTTTCCAGTGATAAATTGTAGCCCTATGCTACCGAATATCCAGTACAGTCAGTAATTTTTTTCTTCTACATTTTATATTTACGCTAATCATTTTCCAAATCTTAGTATTTTTCTTAAATTGTATAAAAAATATTACATAGATAGACTAATTAGGAAATTTAACTTTTTAACATGTCGTAAAGACATATAACCAAAAAATATCTTTTTATTAAACTTTGAAGTGAATCTTCAAGGCCAAATATTATTTTAAGAGTATAATTCCAAATTGTAAAAAAACCATTTGGCAAAATGGTTTTTCACAAAACCATATACATTATGACATGATAACTTTTTACATTGTACAATAACTTTGTAATTGTGGTGCCTTGTTTTTATATATTTAAAAAAAGCTAAATTTTATTTAGCTCTGCTCTTAAATTTTTATTAACAAGTCAGTGAACTCTAAAAAAATTCATATAAAATTAAGCTTATGTATTGAAAACTAAGCTTAGTAGTTTAAACAAAGAAATTCATAAATGTGCAATTCAATAACAAATAAACAGTGAATTTAATAAATTCACTTTTTTATAACCCTTGAATTATAAATATAAATAATAATATGTACTTTGTTCCGATATTCCATTTGTACAAACAAATAGGTTTATAAACAATTTATGAAGTATTATAAAATTTCATTTAATTATGCGTTTTCCAATCTAAATGAATATAGATTGTATCTAAAGCTATAGATACGTCATCGAAAATGAAAAGTATACGGAAATTTACACTTTTTAAATATAGGTAATGCATAAGCTTATAGTATTTCAATAATAGACTTATATTTATAAGCTTTCATTTAAAATAAATACTAGCAAATATATTTTTTTCCAAATATCTGGGATTGAAGTTCAAAATATATGTTGTTTAATTTTCACGGCAGGTTTTTATATGAATATTTCAACAATATCATAATTTTGGAGATTTTAATTTTACTAATTACCATTTTAAGAAAAGGTTTAAAATTTACTAATTTGAACAGTTTTAAAATTTTCGAAATTCTAATTTATTAAATGGGCTAAATTTGTTCATTAATTGAAATTTTAAATTTTTCTACTGGACTTAAATTACATTGTTAATTTTAAAGTTAAATAAAAATTCCAAGTTTTTTTCTTTAGGCTCGTAAGTTTAAAAAAAAAATATAAAATTGATTTATTTTTTTAACCTAGAATATAGAAAATAAATATATAAGGTCATGAAAAATATATTCAAGATTTTTTTAAAATAACTTATTTTCATCTAATTTATATTTTTTTTTTTTACAGATAAGCAATATTTTGTTTTTACTATTTCCGCCAATTTTAATTGTATTATTTAAAGAATATGGAAAATATGTAAATCCAGGAATACATTTAGTTTGGGTGTTATTAATTGTTGTGGGTTTATGTTCAGCATATTTTCATGCTACATTAAGTTTTGTGGGACAATTATTAGATGAAATTGCAATATTATGGGTATTTATGGCTGGTTTTTCACTATTTTGCCCTAAACGATATTATCCGAAATTTTGTCATAGAGACAGGTAAAAAAATAGATATTTGAATTAAAAAATTATATTTATAATTAAATTATATATATATTTTTTAAATTAATTATTTCTTGTTCTCCCAATAAAATAGGCCAAAATTTAGTAAATTGATGTTTAGCTTGTCAGTAATAGCAACATTATTATCTGTTTGGAAACCAATTGTAAATGCATTTGTACTAATGGCTATGTCAGTACCAACAATGACAATGTTATACAAAGAAATGCATAGGTAAGTTTAGAAAAATATATTAATTTTTAGCAATTAAGTATAATATTTATATTCAATATTTTACTCTTAATTTACCAGATTCTAAATTTGCAATATTCGTTTTGTCATTTTAGTCTTAATCAGTTTTGTTAAAGTTTAAACTTATAAACTCTAAATTTCTGTTTCTTAATTTAGAAATACATTTTTCTTTAAATGCTGATAAAAATTGGTCAAAATGTTGATCATAAAATTGATAGAAAAAATCTTAAAACTTTTAAACCATATATAAAATATAATTTAATTAGAAGAATTTCATGTATTTAAATTAATGACATAATATTTGTTTACTATACATTCAGAACAGCTAAAAAATCATATTTGAACCTCTCAAATGTTTTGTACAGAATTTTTTTTTTTTATATACGTATAACATTTAGCACGATATTTAGGCTATGTATCTTTAAAGTTATGATGTTAGTAAAATGGAAAACACGATAAGATAAGAAAAGACAACAATTCTTATCATAATTTAATAAACATTTTTAAAAGGTTTGCTGAAAGCTGTTTTTATTTCTTCCACTCTTCAATTTAATATTTTACACATGTTTATATTCATCTCAAATAGATCTTGAGTAAATAATGACAGTTCAAATTTAAATAGTACTAAATAATATTTAAGTAACCGAATGTACAATAAAGACATTGCTATCAGCATTACGTCACAACTGAAAATATTACATTGCTAACAGATAATTTAAATTTTGAATTATAATGTCGACAACAAGTAGTACAAGTTTTTTTATATGTTTATCATTTATTTTGATAATTTTTTATTGATCCTTTTCGGTTCATCATAAATAAAAATTAAACTTAACTTGTTTTTTCATATACTTTTATATTCTAATTTAATTTATTTATTATTATTTGATATTAAATCAGCGAAGAAAAAATATTTTGAAGTGATAATTAATACCAGCTAAAAGTAGCTAATAATAGATTAAGTTTATATTGTAGATATATATCTATGAATATACATATTTACAACTTTATATTAAATAATAATATTTAATGTTGAAATGAAGGCTATTTTTAAAATATGTACCTACTTATTCAATTAATAGCCTGTAACATGTTTTCTGGGGATTTTATTTTAATATAATTTTTCTTACCGGCTAATTATAATTTTAAACTATACAAGAAAAACGAATTAATTAAAATTTAATTTGACGTTTTATTTGTCTGATATTGTAGATAGGGGGTAGTTGCCAAAATCGTACCATTGTTTGTATTTGGATACTAAATAATATTGATAACAACTATTGATAATCATATTTAATATTTAATTATATTTAACTAAATTATATTGATGAGATAGTTAAAAGTGTTATAACAAAGTGATATCGACATTAAAAGTTAATTAGCCACCTCTATTTATTTATTGTCATTTTAAGTTTTAAATAGTTTTAAATAGTAAAATGCCTTGTAATTAAATATTTATTGTAGTAAATCTTAACTTGAATATAGTTGTTTAAAATTATCGATACAATAAGTTTTTTGTGGTAGAATTTAGGAAATGGTTTGAAATCTTTTTTATTTGCGCCCTTGGGGAAATACTAATCCTTTTCTTTCGGGAAAAAGTAGTGTTTCTAAGTAGGAAGAACATCGAAACTTAAACTTATTACGAAATATAAACTTTTTATTAAGTATTTCTACATATAAATAGAAAGTGATACGATTAGGCAACTTTAAATTTTAAAATATAGTTATAAATATAGGATTTAACATTTAATATATTAAACCAATTATTTATAATTGGTTTAATATATTGAAACCAATTATTTATATTTTTAAATCGAAAATAAATTTTTAAATTTCCAATTATTTATAGAAATAATATAAATATACTCATAGTTGTAGAAACAAGAATATTTCTAAATAGTTGCTAAATTTTTCGACGTCTTTAACACCAATTACGTATTTAAATTTAATAGTTAGTTAAATAGCTTAAATAGTACTAGCTCAAACATATTAATGCAAGTGAATATTGTGTTTGGAATTTATTTTCAACAATAAAGTTTCAACGTCGTAGTAAATCATTATAAAATTCCTAAAACAAAATGAAGTGCTTGACGAAATTGAAAATGTTACTACTTGATTATTGCAAATTGGCAATACATTAAGTTTTTTGGTAGTACGATTTAAAAGACCAGTTTCGTAAAATTTTACTTTTCGGAATCGTTTTTTATTTTGGCTTTTACTACTCTTTCCTTTCGGGAAAACAAACTTTCCCGAAAGTAGCAATAATTTACAATTTAAATTTTTACAAAATATAAACAAAATATTAAGTATTTTTACATTTTAGTCGACTTCTCCCTATTTAAAAGTTAAATTATAGTTATAAATATACAACTTAAAATTTAATATCTTTTAAACCAATTATATATATATTTTTAAATCGAAAATAGATATTAAATTAAAAGTTATTTATAGAAATAATAAAAATATATTCTTCTAATTGTAGAGAATAGAATATTTTATAAATATTTCCTAAAGTTTTCAAGGTTTTTCACACCAATTACTTATTTTAAGTTAAATATATATTTAATTTTGGGGTGGTACTTAGTCAACCTATTAATCCAATTTAATATCGTGTTTGAAATTTATTACAATTTTAATTTCGTAAATCATTATAAAATTTATAAAATAAAATGATATTATTTGTTTGATGAAATTCAAGAAATGAGAACAGCAACATTTAATTAATAAATGTTCATAAAATATTAATTATGTTTTTAAATTTTACATTTCTATTTTTGTCTTAAATAAGTAAATTATCTTAAATATCTATTTAATTTTGAAATTAGTTAAATCGACTAACTTATGCCTATATTTACTTCTAGGTAATTAAATATTATTATTTGCGGTCGTATTAATAATATTTATTTTACTTTTGGTTTTATTAATTTTTCTGAGGTGAATATTAATTTCCAAAACCTTTTTGCCATTTGAAATGTTCAACTACGTAAATGTTAATAATTTAAAACATTAATAAAAAATAGATTTTTTTTTATGATTAAATGAATTAATAAAATAAATATTTTCTTAAAAGTGTGATATTTATTTCCATTTCAATAAACACTTTGTAAATATATTTTTAATACTTATTCAATTAATAGATTAAGCTAAAAATTTTATTAAATATAAAATTATATTTTATAAAATAGAAAAAGCAATACCATCAAAATATTTACAATATTTTTGTTGAAACAAAATTTTGTAAGCTTTATGGAATGTTAATTTATCAGGGCAATAGAAAAGAGATATTTTGTTTTAATGAAAAGTACAAATAAATATTTATAGTTTTAAATACTTTAATTTTGAGTTCAACAGCCCTGCTGTCCGTCCAGGCGTCCACAAACAGTTGAAAGGCTCTAACCTTTTCATTTGTGAATACTGAATAAAATTATATACATAATATTATTTCAAAAGTAAATATTAGTTTCTAATGAAAATTCTAAAGTAAATATTAGTTTATAATAAAAATTCTGATATAATATCTAAAAATTCTGGTATTATTCAAAATAAAAGCACAAAATATCAATATCAATAAAAGTAATTTATCTCTTAAAATAAAAATAAAAATTAGTCCGAAATGCAACACAAAACTCTTCAATTTTCTTTATATTATGTTCTGCAGCTTGCGTACTTATTTAAATTAGCGTAAGTTATAAGTGTGCAAAATTGTTGTATGTGGCTAAATTTTGGTCAATTCATTGTAATCAAAATATATTGTACTGCATTAACGCACTGAGGAATTTTACTATGATGTACACTGTAGAGTGTATTGCTTTAACTCAGTAAACTATCAATCAAACTCATTATAGTCGTTGGATATGAAGTTCCGTCACTGGTTTTTAAGAATTTTAAAATTAAAATTACGTAAATAATTTCTAAGATTTTTTTTTTTCACAATAAATTTGTAGCAATTGATTTTAATTGAATTAATTTAATTTGCGCGCGAGTGCGATTGAATTTTTTTTTGTTTTGTCAACCTTTGCACAAAATTTTTTAACCCTGATAATTTTCTTCTAATATTGGTGACAGAGTAAAATAAAATAAATAATAAATTAATTAAATTTAATATCAATAAAAAATTTAATGGTTCTTATAAATTTTATATTTAATATATTGTTTTTCTATCAAACAGAGTGAAATGTGTACGTGTTCATCGACTTGGGATACGTTCAATTGTTGTTTGGTTAATTGCTGCCTTATGTTGGATTAATGATCGTATGTTTTGTGATACATGGTCATCTATAAATTTTCCATATTTACATGGATTTTGGCATATATTTATATTTATAGCTGCATATACTTGTTTAGTATTATTTGCGTATTTTAGTGTTGAAAATGAACAACCACAAAAAATTCCGATGTTAAAATATTGGCCTAAAAATAATTTTGAATTTGGTATACCATATATTGTATTTAAAATGCCATATGCATATTCAGAAAATGGAATATAATTTTCCACTTAAAAAATTAAAAAAAAAAAATTTTACATTAAAATTTAACAAAACTAAGGAAAGTCTTTGTGCAAAAACAAATTATAAAGTCAAAATAAAATTATATAATTTTATAGAAAATATAAATATAGTATAGCATAGAACTTTAATAAAGACTTTAAGTACCAAAAAATAAACATATTCGAAAATAATTTTATTAAAAATTATTAATAAATTTGTTAATTATTAATTAGATTTTAAATTATAATTAATAATGTTAAAAAACAAATTAAAAATATTATTAAAAATGACAAAATTTATTTTAGTATATGACAAGCAGCCATAAAAAATTAATAAAGATATTTTTAAATATTTATTATAAATTAATTTAAAAAAAAAAATTAATAAAAATATTTCGCTTTAATAGATTAAGATAGAGCAATATAATTAAATATATTATAAAACTTTTTACTTGTTATCTAATTTTGTACAGTGTGTCTTTTTAAATAGAAATATTTTTTTGTTTTGAATTTTTTTTTGTTGTAATTTTGAATTAAAATTATAAACATTTCTACATTAATGAGACAGGCTGTCGCTATCGTCTCTCGTTGTAAAAAAAATTAAAGAAAAATAAATCCTACGCATTTCGTAGAATGCGATTGGTATGCGAAAATATTAAATATATTTAATATTTTCGCTCGTAGTTATTTTTCACAAGTCTGAAATTTAAAAAATCTGAAATCTAAGAAAAATTAATTGAGTTTGCAAAACTATAAAATAATATTGTTCAGAAATTTAATTTGTTTCTACATTATTTAAGAAAATGACATGTTCGTTGGCGACGATATTTTCGACGAACGAAAATATTACATTTTGATCTTCAACGAAATATATTTAATTGAACACTTAGATATCTCTATTTGAACAATTCATAATAAATATTTCCATATTTTATTAAGTACATACTGTACATAATAAATATATTCCAAAAGCTTCCAAAAACAAAAAAATAATTAAATAAATATACTTTTATTAATTAATTAATTATAGATAAAATGAAATTATTTTAATTATTAATATTAATTTATATCAAATTAGAATATTAATAGCAAAAAAAAAACATAAGTATATAAAAAAATATCAAGTAGAGCTCGTGATTTTCCATATTTAATAAAATGCTTTTCTAACTTTAAAAAATTACATAAAATAAAATTCTAAAATTTAAGAAAATTCTTGCACTCTAAATTAATTTTATCAATAATTAATCATTTTTATTTTATTCAATCGTCGTTTTGCAGTTGTAATTTTTCGATTTTGATTTATGGACAAAAAATGTTTTCTTTATCGACCAAGTTAAAAGTTATTCCAACTAATCTGATTTCGTTATCAAGGAAATCTAGCCAAAGCTATTTTCAAATATATATAATTTTGACTATTACAAATTTGTTCCTTAAATTACCACAAATTTTTTAATGCGTTCACGATACAAAAAAGAAACTATATATAATTTTATTATAGATTGTGAAAAAGAAAATTACTTCTCATATTTTGCTAAATTAATGCTATAATATTTAATCTCATTATTTTTTTTTGTTTTGGTAAACAAAATATTTGTGCAATTAAATTTTTTAAATAATTATGTAATTTTATGTTATATAAAAAGTCTTATTTAACCACGATTCGAAATAAATTTTAACATATCATTAACGTAAAATTTTGTCACAACATTAAGTTTAATTTAATTCTTAAAAATTAAAAAAATTGTAGTCCTTGTTCATCAATTATTTATATTTTTTATAATATATTAAATAAATTAATTAAAATTTTAAAAAATATTTTAAATTGAAAATATTTAATAAAATAATAAAAAAAGACATGAGTGAAATATTTTAATTTAATTAAGAAAATATATATTTTAATATAAGTTGATTTTGTTTGCAAATTAGTTTTTTGAATATTAAATAAATTTAAAAAAAATTAAAACAAGGTGTTTTATTCTCACAGCCATGTTTAATTAAAATTTATAATTTTCTTAGTTGACAAAGCAACAATTTAGAAATATTTATAATTTATATAGTTGTAAAGAAAAATCTTAAGCTTTCGAAATGGAATTTTTAAATTTTGATTATAATGTTGTAAAAACAGAATAAAATTCAAAATCACAATTAAGTGCATAATTACTGAATAACGATTACCAGAAGAAGTGAACCGAAACATTAATGTAATCAAAATATAGGACGGAAATATTTTTTTTAATCTTTTTGCTTTTACCGATCGTAACTCAAATTAAGCAATTTCAATTAAATCACTAAATTACGGAAATGATTAAGAACAATTAAATTGCAAATTTATAGAAATTATTAATTTTCGTTTTTCGTACGTTTCTGTATCAAAGTTTAATTTATCTTATTATTACTGTAAACTTTGATACAGGGCACGAAAAACGTAATTTATTCGAATTAAAATATAACATTAAAATATATATTATTTTAGGTCTGAAATCACGCATTTAATATAATCAACTAATATTAGAAATATCAAGTGTAGAATAGGGAAGGGATTATGTGATTTTTTTTGTAAAATGAACGATGTGCAAATATGACGGTTTTAAATTTTATGAACGTTTTTAATGATTTCGTTTGGGATTTTAGAAATTTTTTTTTTTTTAAATATATGTATTTAAGTACTTGGAGCGAACGTTATGTATTTGTAGCAAACTGAGAACTTTGAATTATTCAAAATGTAAATGTCACTAAACACCTTCATCTTCTAATCAAAACTCTTATTACATGGACAAATAAATAAAAACTTATATTCCAAAGTAGAATGTGTAATGTCAATATTTTGAAAGCTATTTGTATAATTTAAGTAATATATTCTAATATTATATATTTTTTCTATACTGATACTAATATAAGTACAATTTGTTTAATATAATGTGAAATTTACTGAAAAATATATATAAAATAAATAATTTTTATATATTATAAATGTTCATATATTAGATGACATATTATGTTTAAAGAAAATAAAACTATATCTACATTTAATTGGTATATTATATTATTATATAATATGAGAATATATAAGGATCGTTAATAAAAAAAACCAATTTTAGTAGGTCTAATTATCTTGTGGGTTAACTACACGAATTTATTCCAATTCCATAAATTAAAAAAAATATTAAATTTTTATATTAAAAATTTAATATAAATTTTATTTGCAAAAAAAAAACAAAAATTAATTTTAAAATTAATTTATTAAGTTTTAAAAAAATGACGTCATACTATCAAAGCATTATAGATTACATAGATGAAAGTTATGGTAAATGAAATTTAAAAATTTATTATTAAAATTATTCACTAAATTAAATAGTTTCTTAATTAAATTTATAATTTTTAAGATGATCGATTATCAAATTATTTTCTTATGGGTTCAACATATAAAATATTTATAATTGTTACAATATATATAACATTTGTAAGATTTATTGGACCAAAATTGATGGAAAAACGTAAACCATATGATTTAAGTCGAATAATGCCAATTTATAATGCAATACAAGTTATATTAAATGGTTGGTGTGCATATATGGTAAATAAAAATTTAATTATTATTTTATTTTTTTTCTAATTAATTACAAATTTATTAATATAATTTATATTTTACAGGTATTCGATGCTATGATTCAAGAAGGTAGAGAATTTCATGATTGTCCATTACCAGATAAAAGTCGTACTGAACGTGGCTACCGATTAGCACATATAGAATATTTTTATGTTTTATTAAAAATTTTAGATTTATTGGATACAGTAATTATAATTTTAAAGAAAAATTATAGACAAGCATCTGTTTTACATTTATATCATCATGCTACAATGACAGTTAGTTCATATATTCATTTACATTATTATGTTGGTGGAGTTTATTGTATACCAGCTGGTATAAATTGTATAATACATGTTATGATGTATTCATATTTCTTTTTAACAACAATTCGGCCAGATTTAAAGAAATCAATATGGTGGAAAAAATATATTACACAATGTCAAATGATACAATTTTTAATACATTTAGTATTATATGGTAGAGTTGCAATAAATTATAATTGTGATTATTCAAAATTTTGGGCATGGTTTGGTTTTATGCAAAATTTTATATTTTTATGTTTGTTTGTTAATTTTTATATACGTAATTATTTATTTCAACAAAATAAAAAGAAATTATAATTAAAATATGTATAAATAAAATTTTAAGAATAAAATTAATTGAATTAATTTCGAAATTAAAAGAATTTTGTGTATGGAAATCTAATTAATCTTGTTCATTAATTTTTATCGTAACAATTTGCATATATTTTAGGTAGTAAAATAGTCCAAAATTCTTTAAAATAATAGATAAAATAGCCAATCTATGTTCAGCTTTCCAAATTTCAATGTTCTTTTATTGTCAGTTCCAGATCCTAGCTTTAATTAATAATCTGTTTGCTAATGCTAAATTACAGCCATCTTCCAAAATCGGTCAAATTGCAATAAAATTTAATTACCAATAAAAGGTTATAATCGTAATTATGCAAAATAAACCTACTTATTTACGAATAATTGAATTGATCTCTGAACATAGAAAAATTGATCACTAAATATAATATAAATAAATATCATTAATTAAAATTAAACTTTTAACTTTCAGACTGATTTTTCATATTCCTGCTGATTTAATTAAGAAAAAGCAACATTTCCAAGACATGTTTATATTTACTTTATATTAGACAAAATAAAGTAATTAATTTAATATTCACTTTAAAAGTTCAATAATTAATCTCGAAATCAAATAAAATATATTTATATTTGCTATCAAGAAATAAAAGTTGATTAATTTGAAAATACATAAAATTAAATTGGTGAACTAAACTTATACCGACTATACTCAAATAAAAGTGGAAACTACCTTAAAAAAATGCCGCACAGCAGAACTACTATGCATTAGTTTCCTGAGGTTTTGGCGTAAGAGATGGATAGCGTAAATTGTACAAAAGTATCAGTGTATACAAAAGTATATTTGCGAAAACTACTGAATAAAATTAAATTTAAAAGTATCAAAAACAAGAACAGCAAAATATTTTATTTTATTTCACTCTTTAATATCTTCCAAACGAGTCATCTTATATTGTTTTGGGTGAATTGTATTCTATAATATAATTTGCGCTTTCTAGCTGCAGAATTTTCAGTTATATATACCATTATACTATTTACAAATAAAATTATGGTATGATATATGAATTTTATGACACACTACAATCAAATAATGCCAAGATATTTAATTTTTTTTTTTAAACGTACAAAAAACAGCATATAAACAAAAAAACCAATCTGTTCTTATTCTTTATCAATGGTTATACCTAGAATCCAGTTCTATGCTTTAATATCTCTCTAACTGCTAGTAAAGATTAAATATTTAAATTATAAATATTATTATAAACACAATTTTTATAGTAGAATTGGCAGAAATTTGGAGAATTCACAGAAATTTTATAGTAGAATTGGCAGAAATTTGGAGAATTGGCAGAAATTTTATAGTAGAATTGGCAGAAATTTGAATTTAAAACAATTATTCGATTCTTCAATATTTTGGTTTTTTTTTTAATAAACATTTATGATAATTTAAATAAAATATTTTTTTATTATATACATACATTATTATTTTTTTTAAAATCAAAAACTATCATAATATTAATTTATAAACCACCATTTATAATAAAAAAATTATATATTTATTTATTTTTTATAATATTTTTTTTCTTATTATAATTTTTAATATAAAAATTAGTAAATAATATTAAAAATATAATATTTTGACTAACAGCAAACCATACAAAACCTTTTTCAATATTACATTTATCATTTTTTAATGTACACCAATAATGAAACATATTTAATAAAAATTGTAACATTTGCATTTGTGTTATATATTTTTTCCACCATGATGATTTTTTTAATTCTGGTTTAATTGTTGTTAATAAAAAATAAAAATACATTATAACATGTATTATTGAATTAGCTATTGTTGATAATATATAAACACCACCAGGATGATATTGTACAACAATTTGTGTTGCTACAGCCATAATAGCATGATGATAAATATGTAAAAATGTTGCTTGACGATAATTTTTTTTTAATATTATAAATATTGTATCCATTAAATCTAATACTTTTAATATAAAAAAAAAATAACATAAATGTACTACTTTATAACCAAATTCAGTTCGACTATAAGTTGTAAATGGACAATCAAAACGATAAATTTCATGCCATAATAATGGTAATCCCTATATATATTAAATAAGAAAATTATTAAATTTAATAATATTAAAATATAATAAATTACATGAATTGTTAAATATAAATTTAATATAATTTGTATTCCATTATATATTGGCATTATAAAGGTTAAATCATATGGTTTACGTTTTTCCATAAATTTTGGTCCAATAATATTTACAAATATTAAATAGAATGCAGTAATTGATATAATTTTATATGTTGAACCCATTAAAGGATAATTTCCTATTCGTTCATCTGTTTTAAATATAATAAAAAAAAAATTTTTTTTTTAAATTATAAATTATTTTATTTATTAAAATCCAAGTAAAAAGTATGCTTACAAGTTTAAAAAAAATAAAAAATACTCTGTGGAAATTTATTAAAATCTCATAATTATACATTTTTGATAGTTCTAATTTCAATTACTATTTTCAATTCAATTCTAATTTCAATTACTAAAACAACCAATCTTCAATTTTTTTACAATACGATAAGTTTTTATTTCGTATAAAGCAAACCTTAACGTGTTTTGAAGATTGGTACTTATCCAAAAGTTATCACAAATTTGTAAAACTTTTACATGTAAGACATTTTTTGCTTTATAGAAAATAAAAATTTGTCGTATTTTAGAAATTTTCCAAAAATTATCACAATTATTAATTCTTTGAAAATTCACATTGAATTCTTATTTTCTTATATCTTTTTCTTGATCATAAATTGTTACTTATTCATGGTAACAAGAATTTTTGTTAATTATTCAAAAATTATTTATTATTATCCTTTGAATATTAAGTTTACCATATAAGCATAAGAGAACAATCATGTTTACCAATTTTATTAAATATCCAAACAACAAAATATTGATTATCTATATATATTTTTGATATAATTTTACCATAAGATCCTTTCCAGGTATCAAGATATTGTTGAATATATGACATTCTTGAAATTATTTAAAATCTCTTCTTTTTTTTTTTGACACTTATTATAAATATTTTATTATGTATGACACTTAAAAGCATATAATATTATTTTTATAATTATTATAGCTTACTTTACCATTAAAATTTTGTTAATCAATAAATTTAACTTGTGATCATATTTTTTCTTTAATTCAGTCAAACATAAGTTGCAATTCAGGTAGAAAATATATAAAAGTGAAGTAAATTAAAATTAATATTTATTGACCTTATACCTTCTTAAATAATGACATTAATCATATCACATAAACAATAGTGTCCTTGTAATCTTAATTTCTCTTGTGTATACTTCACATAAGATTTTCATTAACTTATTTTCTTAATGAATTTTAATTTAATAATAACCGTTTTTATTAAAGTAGTTTAATACTAGTCTAATAGTATTTTTAAGTAGATAAACAAGATAAGTTTCAATACATTTGTTAATTGTTTAATAATTTTCTAATTGACTTATTTTAAATATATGCTTATAGATTTATTTTCAATTTGACGCATATTATTTAAGTTATTTATAAATTTATTAAAGGTTTATTAGGCTAAATTAAAAAAAAACTAAAAATACGAAATATTAATACGTATATTTAGGGTTTTCTTTTAATTTACTATAATAAACCTTTAAAATATAGGGATTTTTCCAATACTTTAATTGAAATAGAGGACTATTTCAAGATTTTAACGTTATTCATATCAAAAATTCGACGAAAGCATACTAAATATTATTGTTAATCTATTTATGGGCATATATTGTAGTAAAAGTGGTAATATGAATATTAAAAGTTAAATACTATGTATCAAAATTTTTACTGCTCGATTTTTATTTTATTTGGATTTTCGAAAATACAGTATAATAAAATTTATGTTAATTTATGTTTCGTTAAAAAAATTATTTTAAATAAAAAAACTTATATATATATATTTTATGGCAATATTTAATTCTACCAAATATGATTCATAGGGTCTGACTAGTCGTAAACTTAATATATTATAAGTTCAAATTAAATTTATATTAATAAAAAAAAATGTTTAAATGAAAGATGTATATTGTGCAGAATTATTTTTAAATGAAAGGTGTACATAACGTAATGACCAAATCTCAGTCACCCATATATTTTGTATGGCTACGTCGGATATTACGTGATGTATATACAATCAGACTGTCCAATTAACAATTGGCCTACCAACATGATATTAGGATAATTGGATTTAAATTAAATCATATAATATACCAACAAAAAACAATTAAAGTTTATATTTTGTTATTTGGGAAAAGACTCGAAGAAATTTTAAGGTTATAAAGAAAAAAATAGTTATACTAATTCATGGATTAATTAAACATTAGTTGAATAAAACTTCATATAATTTCTAATATGTAAATTGATGATATTTTATTAATTATATTTCATAATTTATTAACAATAACATTTTTAATAAACCAACATATATAAATATTTAATTTTTTTTTTGTAAAATTAAATTATAATGTTCACATCTGGTCAATATATTTCAAGTTCATCATAATTATATCTTCAATTCCGTAGTTCATCATAATTATTTGCATAACCTATATATATAAATAATATAAAAGAAAAAAATATGAGTTATAATTTTATGTTGAATATAACTTAAAATAAATCTTTACATAATCATATAATTTTATTATTTACTCCTAAAGTCCTGAAAAAATCTAAAATATATTATATGTATATATATATGTATTATATACATATATATATAAAAAACATTAAAATTAAATTAATCTAAATTAATTAAAATAATTACATATGATAAACAGATCCAGTTGTTACAACCAAATAAACCAGAACTTGGAAAGCCCTATTAAATGGATTTATTTTCTGAGCATTAAATGCTTTACGATTAGAAATATATTTTTCACCATTAACATTAACTAAAATAAAATATGAACACACAAGTACAAAAATTTTATAAATATATTTCATTGAAGGATAATCTGCTATAACTTCATCTATAAAAATAGGAAATTTTAAATTGTCGTAAGATATTTAATATTTTTTTTTTTTTTTGATTACCATATCCTTCTCCTAATACATCTATTAATTTTTGAACTGTTCCACTCATATTTTTAATTTTTTAACAATTTTTAATTTAAAAAAAAAATAATATCCCGAAATTAGATTCAACTTATTGAACAACCAGTCACCAAAGCAAGTGAAATTCTAACTAAATAAGAAATAAAATATTAAATATTTAACAAATTTATAAATATTTTTAATATTACTTATATACACATATATAATATTTTTAATACATATTACTTTTAAAATTCTAAAAAATTTTAATTCATAATTAAATATTTACTTATAAAAATAACACACCGTAAAAGCTTATAAGTACCTCATCAGATTTTAATAGTTGTGTGAAGTATATTATAAGAAATTGCAAAAAATTTTCAACTGATTTTTTTATAATTTAAAGTAATGTAAAAAAAAACTCAAATTGTTTCTAAACTAATACAAAATTTTTTATAAGCTTTTGAAATATGGAATTTGTTTTAGAATATATACCTTATAATTTGTAATTTGTAATTGAAAATTATTATGTGGGAAGTTAAGGATAGCAATAAGTCTAATTTCTATCCAGTTGCATAATCCATAAATTGCGCACGTAAGCAAGAAATACTATATCTTATCTTAATTGGGCAGTCTTTGCTCCCCAAAGCAGCCCAAAAATCTTTACTCGTCAACAAAAATAAATTATTCAACGTTAATTTGTGACAGACCTAGAATGTGGCATATAAACTTATAAAGGTTGGATTATTCGATCTAATATACGAATAATATAAAGTCATCGGAGTAAGTGTACAATTGACACCTTTGGTTTCGGTGCGTTTTCTTAATTTCCTTCATGCAAATCAAAGCACCCAAAATTTATTCATATTTTTAATATATTTTAACTTAATTTCACAATTTAGCTCATAGTTAGTTAAATAATACGATTTTTTTCTTTGTTACCGACTGTTGCATTTATATGTACATATATGTACATATAGTAAGTGAGGTACTGTTATCACATCAAATTTTAGTTTCCGTAATTTTTACAGAAAAGTTAGTTTTCTTAGCTTTTACCACAAAGTCTGTCTGTCTGTCAGTCTGCAGAACCAAATTGGAAGAACTGATTTAAAAAGATTGGTATATAAATTTGGAAACAATCCGTCACTTACCTCACTAAGTGAATTCGGAATTAATGGTAATATAGGTTAAATTTTTTATTAAATTTCGTAATTTTGTAAACATAACTATAATACAAGTTTAAAATAATAATTATAATTCGATTTAATTGAGTCAAGAATGTTAGGTTAATTTATCAATTTTTCCCCTAAACTAACTTTTGAGGATCTTTGGAGAAGTTTTATATAAAGCGTTTTTTTTTTAAAAATTTTCAATCTATATGCTTTTTATAATTTTTTATGGTACCATGTTTTAACCAAAAAGTTTCTGTTCCTTTTCTTTCTAAATGTGGTATACACTATCAATAATTCCAAAATATGGCATATTTTGGAATAAATGCTGTAAATAGCATCCCAGATGAAAACAAAAAGAATTTCAAATCAAATAAAAAATACAAGCAAAACTTTAGTAGTAACAAAGCTTAAATTTTATTTTAATTTTTTTGTTTTTACATTATTATTATTGTCTTTAGTTTTAACAAATACATAATTACGTAAATAAAAATTACCAAATAAAAATAAAAAGACAATATTTTGTGTAACTGCAAGCACTGACCAAAATTTCGAATATTTACAATTTTCATTCATTACTATCCTTAAGAAATATACAAAACAATATGCAAATTGTAAAATTTGTAAATGTGTAATATGTTTTTTCCACCAAATTGATTTCTTTAAATCTGGTCGAATTGTTGTTAAGAAGAAATAACTATACATACAAACATGGATAAATGTATTTATTATACCAGCCATTAAATACGCACCGCCAGGATAATATTGTGTATGAATATATCCACCAAATGCCATTATTGTATGATGATAAATATGTAAAACCGATGCTTGACGATAATTTTTCTTTAATATTATAAAAATTGTATCAAGAAGATCTGAAACTTTTAACATAAAATATATATAATTGTAAACTACAGTTCTATTATCCAATTCATTATCTTTTAAATTTGCCATAGGACATTCAGCAAAAGTTTTATCAAATTCGGTTAAGTCCCAATACAGTTTTATATACTATATAAATGTATAAATAAAATTATGTATTAATTAATATATGAAATTTTTATTATATTAAATTATCTTACATAAATTGTACACCATGCATTTGCTATAACTTGTATTGCATTGTAATATTTCATTACAGTTGATAAATTATATGGCTTTCTTGATTCCATAAATTTGGGTCCAATTTTTTGAACAAATAATAAATATACTATTATAAGAAGAATTATTTTATATATTGAACCCATAAGTGGATAATGTGAAATTCGATCATCTAACCAAAGAATTTAATTATTTAATTTTAATTTTTTATTAAAATATACAAATTTCATTAAAACTTTATAATAATTTACCATATACTTCATCAAGAAAATCACTTAATTGCTGATAATATAACATTTTTGAAAATTTAAATTTTGAAAATTAATTTTTTGAAAAAAAGTAAAAAACAAAATAAAAATTCTTAAGGAAAATATACAAAAATTATTAGTGCAGTGCTTTGCTGATGTTGCAGTTAATCGTGTTATGACAAGAACTGAAAAATATTCTTAAAAAATCATTAGTTTTATATAAATAAAGGAAATTTAAATAAAATTAACTTAAAGAAATTACATATACTATGTTTGAAATGTTAGTTTGTAAATAAATATATTAAATAATAATTATTATATTAAATTATTTTATATTGACAGTCTTTTAAAATATTTACATTTCGATTTAAATTTATTTTAAATTTTAATTAAATATATTTTTTAGTTCTATGAAATATATTTGATTAAATATATTGCTCAATTTATTAATGCTCATCTAGTTCGTTCCAGTCAGTTTTATTTTGGACAATATACATAATCTTCTTGCTCCACATATCCAATTTTAATTCCCTTAACTTTTGAATCTATTTCTGTTTTATTTCTAATAACAGTGTCTATTATTTTTTTCCTTATTTATAATGACGTATGTTCCATTATGATGTTAAAACTTCATGTATATGCTAAAATAGCATATATGTATAATGTTAAACTTGCAAATAAACTTTGTCTAATTTTTGTTTATTTTTAAGTCAGTTTATTTGCTTCGTTAAATTATACAAATTTTTGTATTTTATGTTTTTGTGATCAAAGTGTTATCGTCCGCTAATCTTAAATAGCTTAGTTATAGAAGTTTATACAGCTTTAAATAAGTATTAGAAGTAATAAAATTTTAAATACAAAAACTATGGTTAACTTATTTTTTACACATAAATTTTTTGTTAAGAAATTACCCCAAGCGTTAAAAAAAAATCTCTGTAAATATTATTTTAAAAGAAGTGTATCATGGCTCTAGTACAAATTGAGTAAAATATAGCTAAAAAAAATATATACAAATATGTATATTAAGTAGACAAGAGAATTTTATTGGTACAGGGAATTTTTTGCTATATTAATAACTGCCTAGTAAATATATATTTATAATTTATATAAATATATTTGTTAGACTTAGCAAAAAATTAAATATTTATTTAATACAAATGAGGATACAAAGTGCATTAACTTGCATCTGTGACCAAATTAAATGATTGATATTCATGTCATTGCATCACAATTAAAATATATTTCGTTTTAACTCTAATGATTTTTTAGGCAAGTTTTAAATAATAACTCTATATACTATTTTGTCTATTCACTACACAACCTCACTAAATCAATTATTTTATATTTAAAAGATTCCTCAAACCGGGCTGTTAGTTGGAGTATTTCCATAACATACCATGAAATTAAACTTTGCCAATAATTCGGTTTGGTACCGCTGAAAAAAACGCTCCAGTTTGGAGGACATTTATAGCTTAAAATAAAACTAAATATTTACTTCGAATTCTGTACTTTGGATTTGGATATATTTTAATTCAATAACTTTGAATATAGTGACATCTTAATTAAAAAAAGACCTTTAGTTATAGTTATTATTTGTTAAAAAATCATAAATACCAATTTTTATGTTATATTATTTCAAATTAAAGATATTTTACAAACTTCTTAAAAGTTCTGGCAACAAACTCTTTTATAGTTTAACAACTAAAACTTTTCATTCTTACTTAAAACTCCACAATTCGATTATAACAAACAAAGTAATTAAAGTTTATAAGATTAGCTTTTTTATAGTTAATTATTTAAATAGTGAAGATATTGTTGAATACGAGCATCACTAAAAAAGTTTTGCAGCAAACGGTTAAGAATTTATAGCTAAAGTTCTACAACAATATCTTCATTCAATCTGGCTTTCCAAACTTCAAAAGCATGACACCGATCATTTTTTGTTACCATGATTAAAAAATGCCATTATTATAGAAACCTGTTCTGATGACAAGAAAAAACCACCATGGTTCTTTTTGAACTCAGAAAATAGTCAAAAGCAGCATATAGCTAAATCAAACGGATGAATGTTCACTTCATTTAACATTTTCTATCTTATCTTATCTTAAGACAAAATTAACGTTTTCTGTGTGTTATGAAATATTATACTACTCTAACATTAAATCTTGTACATGCAAATCACAAATAACTGCTGGAAGACATTTTCTTATGAACAAATTAGGCGTCACTGAATTCTGTCCTTGCAACTTAATTGCCTTAGCCAAGCACGTATTTATATTCTTTAAATTGTTGCGGAAAATATATCGACAGACCACTCCATTATAACAAAAGATGCCTCAATTATCGCTTTTAGGGTAAAATTTATTGTTCGATGACTTACAGTAAACGGTCGTATTATTATCTCATTGCACCTAATATTTTAATAGATTAAACCGTTAAACAAATTATTATATTAGTAAAAAAAATTCTCCTTATAAGTTTTGTACTTTTTAAATAAATAGTAAGAGGTAAATGTTTAGTAATATATCAACAATATTTTAGTTACTTACGTCTTGTGAATATGTTATTAAAATCTTTTTATGACACTTTTATTATACATATGTTATTATGACACTTAAAAAAATACATTATATTTATAATTGTTATAACTTATTTTAACATTCAAATTTTAAAATAAATTTAACTTGTTATAACTTTTTTAGATTCAGTCAAACATTATTGAATGTTGCTGATTAACTAAAATCGAAACTAAAAAAAAAAGATAAATTAAATTAATATTCACTGACCTTATACCTTTACAATGTCATTGTAATCTTAATCATATAAATAATAATATGTCCTTGTAATCATAATTTCTGTTACAAGTATACTTTACGTTAGATTTTGATTAACTTATTTATTTATTAAGTAGTTCAAAATTAGTTTAATATTTAGATAAATAAGATAAGTTGTTATAAATTTACTATGTCAATAGGCCAATATCCATATCGTTTTTTCAACAAGCTATGTAAAGCTGTTGCAGTCGCTGTCACATATTCCAAAACAGACACAATTCTTATTTTTTACATTGACCGCAGAGAATCACACTAACAAAACAAATATTCAAATAAGAGAAAAAAGTATCAAAATTATGTTACTTTGTGTTATTTTGAATTAGTTTTGAATATTTCGGTTCATATAATTTATGCACCAAAAGTGCATATAATTTATCGGTTGATTTTTTTTCTTTTTATATTTGTTATCTTTGAAGTCACAAATTTAATATTTTATATTACAATTGACTGTGGTCAATTTATTAGATAATACTAGTATATTATAATAATATTATAATACATAATACTATTGTATTATTACATAGTATTATTACGTAATACTGTAGTCAATTTATTACATAATATAGTACATATATGGCCCCATAATGAAATACTATATATAGTATTTAAAAATTACAAAATAAAACAAAGTTATATTAAAAGCCAATAAGTTCAAGAATATTTATGCTGGAATTATTAAAGTGGGTAAAGGTAACACATGGCATGAATGTGCCTATTCCTCAGAATATCTTCAGAATATACTTATACTTTTAATAAAAAATCTTGGGCAACGGATATGCAATATGATGTAAACAATAAGTTTCGGATAAGGAAATTGCACAAAAAAAAATACTTAAATTATAGGTGAGAAAATATTTCATTAAAAAAAAATACAAACAAAAGTATGTAATAACATCATTTAAATTGTCTTTCAATTAATTTGTTTTTACAATTTTATTATTGCCTTTAGTTTTAACAAATACATAATTACGTAAATAAAAATTACCAAATAAACATGAAAGGACAATATTTTGTGTAACTGCAAACACTGACCAAAATTTCGAATATTTACAATTTTCATTCATTACTATCCTTAAGAAATATACAACTAAATATGTAAATTGTAAAATTTGTAAATGTGTAATATGTTTCTTCCACCAAATTGATTTCTTTAAATCTGGTCGAATTGTTGTTAAAAAGAAATAACTATACATACAAACATGGATAAATGTATTTACTATACCAGCCATTAAATAAGCACCACCAGGATAATATTGTGTATGGATATATGAACAAAATGCCATCATTGTATGATGATAAATATGTAAAACAGATGCTTGACGATAATTTTTCTTTAATATTATAAAAATAGTATCACAAAGATCTGAAACTTTTAATATATAATATATATAATGTAAAAATGTAATTCTCTTATCCAAATCAGTATTTTTTAAATTTGCCATAGGACATTCAGCAGAAGTTTTATTAATTGCAGTTAATTCCAAATAGTATTTTGTCATCTGAATGTATATGGAAAAATTATATTAAATAAATATTTGAGATTTATATTATAGGTTTTCAAAATTTTCTTACATAAATTGTACACCATGCATTTGCTATAACTTGCATTGCATTGTAATATTTCATTACAGTTGATAAATTATATGGCTTTCTTGATTCCATAAATTTTGGTCCAATTTTTTTAACAACCAATAAATATAAAATTAAAATAGCACTTATTTTATATACTGAACCCATAAGTGGATAATGTTCAATTCGAGCATCTATATTACCAAACAATTTAATTTTAATTTTCATTAAAATATATAAATTAATTTCATTAAATCTTTCTAAATTTACCATATACTTCATTTATAAAATCCCGAAATGGTTGATAAAGTAATAACATTTTGAAAATATTAAAATTTTTGAAAATAACGAATGAAAAAAATGAAAATTATTAAAATATGCGAAATTTTTAGTGCAGTGCTTTGCTGATGTTGCAGTTAAGCCTGTTAGAACAAGAACTAAAGCATATTCTTATAAATTCAATAGTTTTATATAACAATTGAAATTTAAACAAACTAACTTTAGAAAACTATTGTACTTTCGAAATGATAGTGTATAAATAAATATTAAATAATCATTTTCATTAAATTATTGTTATTATTAAAAGCTATTTGCTGACAACAAATGTCTTACTGAGTCTGAGATCTTCCAAAACAATTATTAGCTTTGCTATTTAAACTCTCATAATTTATAGTGCGGAATTCATATAAAATTAGTAGGGCCAAAATACAATAGAATATTAGAACCTTTTCCGATAATCTCGTTTTCTTCAATTTGAATATCATGTTAAATGAAGTATAATGTTTATTTTATTGTCCAGCATTTCTTGTGAACAAAGTTATACCGTCCGCAAACGCAAACCTTAAATTCGTGTTATAGATAAACGCTATTTGCTGTCAACAAATGTCTCACTACATCTGAGATCTTCCAAAACAATTATTAGGTTTTGTAATTTCAAATTTATTCATACAGTGGTTTTTCAAATCTCTAGCGGAAAATGTTTAGGGGGAATGAATTGCATTGCCTCATAATGTTCCATTGCATTGCCTGATAATAAAGGCTTTCCTTTCAAACTAAATATACACTAATCTAGAATATCTAGTGTACCAATGAAACATTTTCAGAATCTTTCTTACATTGTGCAGAATCTGGAACATTTATAGTACAAGACGAAAAATCAAATCCTTCTAAATCGACGTTAGTGTAAATACTAGGAATACCTATAATTGGTAATAACAAATAACTCACCCTGGTTTACCTTGTGTCGTAAGCAAATAACCCTCCGTTAAAAATGAATCCCTGTAAATATTATTCAGCAGAAATGTATCAAGCGAAATAAAGAACATAAATTCAGATACATATATCAAATAAACAATATAATTTTATTGATACAGGTAATTTGCAGTTATTGTGAATAACATCACTTTCTGCTCTATAAGTACCTAGTAAATAGATTTGTAATTTACTCAAATACACATATTAGATTTAGTACAAATCTAAATATGTTTTAAATATTAAAGCTTTGTAGAATACAGGTAGTTATGATTCATAAAGGAATTGTTAGAATGACTTTTATGTTGAAGTGTTTAAATCTATTCAATCATCTCCTGTTAGTCAAAATAATAAGTAGCTAAGAATTATGTAAGCAAATATTTGGCTTGACGTGTGCATATGTCATTATGCTAAGCTTAGTAAGGAATCGCCGTGAAATGAAATTTTCTACCCTCGTCAAAGATATCGTTGTGAAAAGGTTGTGAATAAGTGTTACGGAGAAAAAAATATTAAGTACACTCATCCCTCGCTTTACGGAAACTCTTTTTACGGAATTTCGCTATAACGGAATTGAAAAATTAATTCTTGGTTTCTGTTTACGGAAAGAAAATTGATTTACGGAAAATATTAAGCTCACCTAGTAGGCCTTGCATTTTACAATATTTCAGATTTTTTTTTTTTTGGATTTCCAGAATGATAACTAAACAAACAACGACCGATTTACGGAAAATAAAAAATTTGCACACACATTTGTACATATAGTTTCAAACATTTTAAAAAAACTCGATTTACGGAATTTCGATTTACGGACAACTTTTCTGGAACGGAATGTTTCCGTAAAGCGAGGGATGAGTGTATTGAAAAAGTATAAAAAAGCAAAGTTTTTAAAACGTATTTAAAACGCATATTAACAAACTTTTTAAAACCAAACAACCAAACAAAACAAACGAATTTCATAATTCCGCCGCGAAATAATGTTTTGAAAATTACAAAATAAGGCGAAGTTAATTACTAATATTTAAAGTTTAATAAAAATTGATAATCTGGTTAAAAGTTACACAAAAAACGAAACTGATTAGTTTTCTTCCAAAATTATATAGTTTTAATAAAAAATGTTGAGAACAGAATATGTTTAATAAGTTCCTGGATATGCAATAGCACTGAAAATAAAAAAAAATATCTAGAATTATAGGTGAAAAGAAAAAATAATTGTTTAAAAAAAAAATACAAACATAATTTAGTTAAAAGAAAACAAATTTTGAATTTTATTTTAATTTAATTCTTTTTTTTTACATTATTATCTTTAGTTTTAACAAATACATAATTACGTAAGTAGAAATTACCAAATAAAAATAAAAAGACAATATTTTGTGTAACTGCAAGCACTGACCAAAATTTCGAATATTTACAATTTTCATTCATTACTATCCTTAAGAAATATACAAATAAATATGTAAATTGTAAAATTTGTAAATGTGTAATATGTTTCTTCCACCAAATTGATTTCTTTAAATCTGGTCGAATTGTTGTTAAAAAGAAATAACTATACATACAAACATGAATAAATGTATTTACTATACCACCCATTAAATACGCACCGCCAGGATAATATTGTGTATGAATATATGAACAAAATGCCATTATTGTATGATGATAAATATGTAAAACAGATGCTTGACGATAATTTTTCTTTAATATTATAAAAATAGTATCAAGAAGATCTGAAACTTTTAACATAAAATATATATAATTGTAAAGTGCAGATCTATTATCCAATTCATTATCTTTTAAATTTGCCATAGGACATTCAGCAAAAGTTTTATCAAATTCAGTTAAGTCCCAATACAGTTTTATATACTATATAAATGTATAAATAAAATTATGTATTAATTAAAATATGAAATTTTTATTATATTAAATTTTCTTACATAAATTGTACACCATGCATTTGCAATAACTTGTATTGCATTGTAATATTTCATTACAGTTGATAAATTATATGGCTTCCTTGATTCCATAAATTTGGGTCCAATTTTTTTAACAAACAATAAATATAAAATTAAAATAGCACTTATTTTATATACTGAACCCATAAGTGGATAATGTTCAATTCGAGCATCTATGTTACCAAACAATTTAATTTTAATTTTCATTAAAATATATAAATTAATTTCATTAAATCTTTCTAAATTTACCATATACTTCATTTATAAAATCCCGAAATGGTTGATAAAGTAATAACATTTTGGAAATAAGAAATGAAAAAAATAAAAATTATTAAACTATATATAAATTCTGATGTTGCAGTTGTTGCGTTTCTGATGTTGTAGTTAACCTGTTATAATAAGAACTAAAAGATATTCTTATAAATTTATTAGTTTTATATAACAATTGAAATTTAAACAAACTAAACAAACTAAATCTGTTGAAAATTAAACAAACAAAACTATTGTATGTACTTTAGAAATGATAGTTTATAAGTAAATATTAATAATCTTTTTCATTAATTTATTGTTATTATTAAAAGTCTTACTGACATTTGTTGTTAGCAAATAGCTTTTAAAGTGTAACAATCTAATAAACAATTATTAGGTTGTTACAATTTAAACTTTCTTATTTACCAGAAATTCATGGTATAATGGAATGTTATGAGAACTTTTTCCGATAATTTCATTTTCTTGAATTTGAATATCACAATTATATATAATCTTTATTTTTTTTATTGTAAAGCATTTCTTGTGAGCAGAGTTATACCGCGCCACAAATCGTAAATTGTTAAATTTTGTGCTATTATTGTAGTTTTTCCAATCTATATCGAAAAGGTTTAGAAAAAGTGGATTGGATTGTTTCACAAGGATTTCCTTTCAAAATAATACACAGTAATCTAGAAAATTTAGTGTGCGAAAAGAATCTTCCTTACATTGTCCACAATGTAAGGAAGAAAATAGTAACATTTGTACAAGACGAAAAAAGTATAAATCTTTGGTTATTGCAAATTCTTCTAAATTGATGTCAGTGTAAGTACTATAATAACTATATTTGATAAGAACCAATGTCTAACTTTGCGGTTAACTTGTTTCTTAGCGATCTCTTTAAATTTCGATATTTTACCGATTTCTCGGCCAATTTTGAATATTTTTCGAAAAGGTCTTCGGAAATGCGCTAGAAATTAAATTCCCTACACGGAAATACCAAATAAGTATGGATTGCTATCAGTTTTAAGGATTTTCAATTTTTTGCTACAAATTCTGATGTTAATTAGATTTAATACAAAACATCAGAATTTGTAGGAAAAAATTGAAAACCCTTAAAACTGAAAGCAATCCCCACATATTTGGTATTTCCGTGTAGGGAATTTAATTTCTAGCGCATTTCCGAAGACCTTTTCGAAAAATATTCAAAATTGGCCGAGAAATCGGGAAAATATCGAAATTTAAAGAGATTCAATACAAAACATCAGAATTTGTGTCAAAAAAATGAAAACCCTTAAAACTGAAAGCAATCCCCACATATTTGGTATTTCCGTGTAGGGAATTTAATTTCTAGCGCATTTCCAAAGACCTTTTCGAAAAATATTCAAAATTGGCCGAGAAATCGGGAAAATATCGAAATTTAAAGAAATTCAATACAAAACATCAGAATTTGTGTCAAAAAAATGAAAACCCTTTAAACTGAAAGCAATCCCCACATATTTGGTATTTCCGTGTAGGGAATTTAATTTCTAGCGCATTTCCGAAGACCTTTTCGAAAAATATTCAAAATTGGCCGAGAAATCGGGAAAATATCGAAATTTAAAGAAATTCAATACAAAACATCAGAATTTGTAGCAAAAAAATGAACACCCTTAAAACTGAAAGCAATCCCCACATATTTGGTATTTCCGTGTAGGGAATTTAATTTCTAGCGCATTTCCGAAGACCTTTTCGAAAAATATTCAAAATTGGCCGAGAAATCGGGAAAATATCGAAATTTAAAGAAATTCAATACAAAACATCAGAATTTGTAGCAAAAAAATGAACACCCTTAAAACTGAAAGCAATCCCCACATATTTGGTATTTCCGTGTAGGGAATTTAATTTCTAGCGCATTTCCGAAGACCTTTTGGAAAAATATTCAAAATTGGCCGAGAACTCGGGAAAATATCGAAATTTAAAGAAATTCAATACAAAACATCAGAATTTGTAGCAAAAAAATGAAAACCCTTAAAACTGAAAGCAATCCCCACATATTTGGTATTTCCGTGTAGGGAATTTAATTTCTAGCGCATTTCCGAAGACCTTTTCGAAAAATATTCAAAATTGGCCGAGAAATCGGGAAAATATCGAAATTTAAAGAGATTCAATACAAAACATCAGAATTTGTGTCAAAAAAATGAAAACCCTTAAAACAGAAAGCAATCCCCACATATTTGGTATTTCCGTGTAGGGAATTTAATTTCTAGCGCATTTCCAAAGACCTTTTCGAAAAATATTCAAAATTGGCCGAGAAATCGGGAAAATATCGAAATTTAAAGAAATTCAATACAAAACATCAGAATTTGTGTCAAAAAAATGAAAACCATTTAAACTGAAAGCAATCCCCACATATTTGGTATTTCCGTGTAGGGAATTTAATTTCTAGCGCATTTCCGAAGACCTTTTCGAAAAATATTCAAAATTGGCCGAGAAATCGGGAAAATATCGAAATTTAAAGAAATTCAATACAAAACATCAGAATTTGTAGCAAAAAAATGAACACCCTTAAAACTGAAAGCAATCCCCACATATTTGGTATTTCCGTGTAGGGAATTTAATTTCTAGCGCATTTCCGAAGACATTTTGGAAAAATATTCAAAATTGGCCGAGAACTCGGGAAAATATCGAAATTTAAAGAAATTCAATACAAAACATCAGAATTTGTAGCAAAAAAATGAAAACCCTTAAAACTGAAAGCAATCCCCACATATTTGGTATTTCCGTGTAGGGAATTTAATTTCTAGCGCATTTCCGAAGACCTTTTCGAAAAATATTCAAAATTGGCCGAGAAATCGGGAAAGTATCGAAATTTAAAGAGATTCAATACAAAACATCAGAATTTGTAGCAAAAAAATGAAAACCCTTAAAACTGAAAGCAATCCCCACATATTTGGTATTTCCGTGTAGGGAATTTAATTTCTATCGCATTTCCGAAGACCTTTTCGAAAAATATTCAAAATTGGCCGAGAAATAGGGAAAATATCGAAATTTAAAGAGATTCAATACAAAACATCAGAATTTGTAGCAAAAAAAATGAAAACCCTTAAAACTGAAAGCAATCCCCACATATTTGGTATTTCCGTGTAGGGAATTTAATTTCTAGCGCATTTCCGAAGACCTTTTCGAAAAATATTCAAAATTGGCCGAGAAATCGGGAAAATATCGAAATTTAAAGAGATTCAATACAAAACATCAGAATTTGTAGCAAAAAAATGAAAACCCTTAAAATTGAAAGCAATCCCCAAATATTTGGTATTTCCGTGTAGGGAATTTAATTTTTAGCGCATTTCCGAAGACCTTTTCGAAAAATATTCAAAATTGGCCGAGAAATCGGTAAAATATCGAAATTTAAAGAGATTCAATACAAAACATCAGAATTTGTAGCAAAAAAATGAAAACCCTTAAAACTGAAAGCAATCCCCACATATTTGGTATTTCCGTGTAGGGAATTTAATTTCTAGCGCATTTCCGAAGACCTTTTCGAAAAATATTCAAAATTGGCCGAGAAATCGGGCAAATATCGAAATTTAAAAAGATTCAATACAAAACATCAGAATTTGTGTCAAAAAAATGAAAACCCTTAAAACTGAAAGCAATCCCGACATATTTGGTATTTCCGTGTAGGGAATTTAATTTGTAGCGCATTTCCGAAGACCTTTTCGAAAAATATTCAAAATTGGCCGAGAAATCGGGAAAATATCGAAATTTAAAGAGATTCAATACAAAACATCAGAATTTGTAGCAAAAAAATGAAAACCCTTAAAACTAAAAGCAATCCCCAAATATTTGGTATTTCCGTGTAGGGAATTTAATTTCTAGCGCATTTCCGAAGACCTTTTGGAAAAATATTCAAAATTGGCCGAGAAATCGGGAAAATATCGAAATTTAAAGAAATTCAATACAAAACATCAGAATTTGTAGCAAAAAAAATGAAAACCCTTAAAACTGAAAGCAATCCCCACATATTTGGTATTTCCGTGTAGGGAATTTAATTTCTAGCTCATTTCCGAAGACCTTTTCGAAAAATATTCAAAATTGGCCGAGAAATCGGGAAAATATCGAAATTTAAAGAGATTCAATACAAAACATCAGAATTTGTAGCAAAAAAATGAAAACCCTTAAAACTGAAAGCAATCCCCACATATTTGGTATTTCCGTGTAAGGAATTTAATTTCTAGCGCATTTCCGAAGACCTTTTCGAAAAATATTCAAAATTGGCCGAGAAATCGGGAAAATATCGAAATTTAAAGAGATTCAATACAAAACATCAGAATTTGTAGCAAAAAAAATGAAAACCCTTAAAACTGAAAGCAATCCCCACATATTTGGTATTTCCGTGTAGGGAATTTAATTTCTAGCGCATTTCCGAAGACCTTTTCGAAAAATATTCAAAATTGGCCGAGAAATCGGGAAAATATCGAAATTTAAAGAGATTCAATACAAAACATCAGAATTGTGGCAAAAAAATGAAAACCCTTAAAACTGAAAGCAATCCCCAAATATTTGGTATTTCCGTGTAGGGAATTTAATTTTTAGCGCATTTCCGAAGACCTTTTCGGAAAATATTCAAAATTGGCCGAGAAATCGGTAAAATATCGAAATTTAAAGAGATTCAATACAAAACATCAGAATTTGTAGCAAAAAAATGAAAACCCTTAAAACTGAAAGCAATCCCCACATATTTGATGTTTCCGTGTAGGGAATTTAATTTCTAGCGCATTTCCGAAGACCTTTTCGAAAAATATTCAAAATTGGCCGAAGAAATCGGGAAAATATCGAAATTTAAAGAGATTCAATACAAAACATCAGAATTTGTAGCAAAAAAATGAAAACCCTTAAAACTGAAAGCAATCCCCAAATATTTGGTATTTCTGTGAAGGGAATTTAATTTCTAGCGCATTTCCGAAGACCTTTTCGAAAAATATTCAAAATTGGCCGAGAAATCGGGAAAATATCGAAATTTAAAGAAATTCAATACAAAACATCAGAATTTGTAGCAAAAAAATGAAAACCCTTAAAACTGAAAGCAATCCCCACATATTTGGTATTTCCGTGTAGGGAATTTAATTTCTAGCGCATTTCCGAAGACCTTTTCGAAAAATATTCAAAATTGGCCGAGAAATCGGGAAAATATCGAAATTTAAAGAAATTCAATACAAAACATCAGAATTTGTAGCAAAAAAATTAAAACCCTTAAAACTGAAAGCAATACCCACATATTTGGTATTTCCGTGTAGGGAATTTAATTTCTAGCGCATTTCCGAAGACCTTTTCGAAAAATATTCAAAATTGGCCGAGAAATCGGGAAAATATCGAAATTTAAAGAGATTCAATACAAAACATCAGAATTTGTGTCAAAAAAATGAAAACCCTTAAAACTGAAAGCAATCCCCACATATTTGGTATTTCCATGTAGGGAATTTAATTTCTAGCGCATTTCCGAAGACCTTTTCGAAAAATATTCAAAATTGGCCGAGAAATCGGGAAAATATCGAAATTTAAAGAGATTCAATACAAAACATCAGAATTTGTAGCAAAAAAATGAAAACCCTTAAAACTGAAAGCAATCCCCACATATTTGGTATTTCCGTGTAGGGAATTTAATTTCTAGCGCATTTCCGAAGACCTTTTCGAAAAATATTCAAAATTGGCCGAGAAATCGGGAAAATATCGAAATTTAAATAAATTCAATACAAAACATCAGAATTTGTATCAAAAAAATGAAAACCCTTAAAACTGCAAGCAATCCCCACATATTTGGTATTTCCGTGTAGGGAATTTAATTTGTAGCGCATTTCCGAAGACCTTTTCGAAAAATATTCAAAATTGGCCGAGAAATCGGGAAAATATCGAAATTTAAAGAGATTCAATACAAAATATCAGAATTTGTGTCAAAAAAATGAAAACCCTTGAAACTGAAAGCAATCCCCACATATTTGGTATTTCCGTGTAGGGAATTTAATTTCTAGCGCATTTCCGAAGACCTTTTCGAAAAATATTCAAAATTGGCCGAGAAATCGGGAAAATATCGAAATTTAAAGAGATTCAATACAATATACAAAACATCAGAATTTGTGTCAAAAAAATGAAAACCCTTAAAAATGAAAGCAATCCCCACATATTTGGTATTTCCGTGTAGGGAATTTAATTTTTAGCGCATTTCCGAAGACCTTTTCGAAAAATATTCAAAATTGGCCGAGAAATCGGGAAAATATCGAAATTTAAAGAGATTCAATACAAAACATCAGAATTTGTGTCAAAAAAATGAAAACCCTTAAAACTGAAAGCAATCCCCACATATTTGGTATTTCCGTGTAGGGAATTTAATTTCTAGCGGATTTCCGAAGACCTTTTCGAAAAATATTCAAAATTGGCCGAGAAATCGGGAAAATATCGAAATTTAAAGAGATTCAATACAAAACATCAGAATTTGTAACAAAAAAATGAAAACCCTTAAAACTGAAAGCAATCCCCAAATATTTGGTATTTCCGTGTAGGGAATTTAATTTTTAGCGCATTTCCGAAGACCTTTTCGAAAAATATACAAAATTGGCCGAGAAATCGGGAAAATATAGAAATTTAAAGAAATTCAATACAAAACATCAGAATTTGTAGCAAAAAAATGAAAACCCTTAAAGCTGAAAGCAATCCTCACATATTTGGTATTTCCGTGTAGGGAATTTAATTTCTAGCGCATTTCCGAAGACCTTTTCGAAAAATATTCAAAATTGGCCGAGAAATCGGGAAAATATCGAAATTTAAAGAAATTCAATACAAAACATCAGAATTTGTAGCAAAAAAATGAAAACCCTTAAAACTGAAAGCAATCCCCACATATTTGGTATTTCCGTGTAGGGAATTTAATTTCTAGCGCATTTCCGAAGACCTTTTCGAAAAATATTAAAAATTGGCCGAGAAATCGGGAAAATATCGAATTATTTAAAGAGATTCAATACAAAACATCAGAATTTGTGTCAAAAAAATGAAAACCCTTAAAACTGAAAGCAATCCCCACATATTTGGTATTTCCGTGTAGAGAATTTAATTTGTAGCGCATTTCCGAAGACCTTTTCGAAAAATATTCAAAATTGGCCCAGAAATCGGGAATATATGGAAATTTAAAGAAATTCAATACAAACATCAGAATTTGTAGCAAAAAAATTAAAACCCTTAAAACTGAAAGCAATCCCCACATATTTGGTATTTCCGTGTAGGGAATTTAATTTCTAGCGCATTTCCGAAGACCTTTTCGAAAAATATTCAAAATTGGCCGAGAAATCGGGAAAATATCGAAATTTAAAGAAATTCAATACAAAACATCAGAATTTGTAGCAAAAAAATGAAAACCCTTAAAACTGAAAGCAATCCCCACATATTTGGTATTTCCGTGTAGGGAATTTAATTTCTAGCGCATTTCCGAAGACCTTTTCGAAAAATATTCAAAATTGGCCGAGAAATCGGGAAAATATCGAAATTTAAAGAGATTCAATACAAAACATCAGAATTTGTGTCAAAAAAATGAAAACCCTTAAAACTGAAAGCAATCCCCACATATTTGGTATTTCCGTGTAGAGAATTTAATTTCTAGCGCATTTCCGAAGACCTTTTCGAAAAATATTCAAAATTGGCCCAGAAATCGGGAAAATATGGAAATTTAAAGAAATTCAATACAAACATCAGAATTTGTAGCAAAAAAATTAAAACCCTTAAAACTGAAAGCAATCCCCACATATTTGGTATTTCCGTGTAGGGAATTTAATTTCTAGCGCATTTCCGAAGACCTTTTCGAAAAATATTCAAAATTGGCCGAGAAATCGGGAAAATATCGAAATTTAAAGAAATTCAATACAAAACATCAGAATTTGTAGCAAAAAAATGAAAACCCTTAAAACTGAAAGCAATCCCCACATATTTGGTATTTCCGTGTAGGGAATTTAATTTCTAGCGCATTTCCGAAGATCTTTTCGAAAAATATTCAAAATTGGCCGAGAAATCGGGAAAATATCGAAATTTAAAGAGATTCAATACAAAACATCAGAATTTGTAGCAAAAAAATGAAAACCATTAAAACTGGAAGCAATCCCCACATATTTGGTATTTCCGTGTAGGGAATTTAATTTCTAGCGCATTTCCGAAGACCTTTTCGAAAAATATTCAAAATTGGCCCAGAAATCGGGAAAATATGGAAATTTAAAGAAATTCAATACAAACATCAGAATTTGTAGCAAAAAAATTAAAACCCTTAAAACTGAAAGCAATCCCCACATATTTGGTATTTCCGTGTAGGGAATTTAATTTCTAGCGCATTTCCGAAGACCTTTTCGAAAAATATTCAAAATTGGCCGAGAAATCGGGAAAATATCGAAATTTAAAGAAATTCAATACAAAACATCAGAATTTGTAGCAAAAAAATGAAAACCCTTAAAACTGAAAGCAATCCCCACATATTTGGTATTTCCGTGTAGGGAATTTAATTTCTAGCGCATTTCCGAAGACCTTTTCGAAAAATATTCAAAATTGGCCGAGAAATCGGGAAAATATCGAAATTTAAAGAGATTCAATACAAAACATCAGAATTTGTGTCAAAAAAATGAAAACCCTTAAAACTGAAAGCAATCCCCACATATTTGGTATTTCCGTGTAGAGAATTTAATTTCTAGCGCATTTCCGAAGACCTTTTCGAAAAATATTCAAAATTGGCCCAGAAATCGGGAAAATATGGAAATTTAAAGAAATTCAATACAAACATCAGAATTTGTAGCAAAAAAATTAAAACCCTTAAAACTGAAAGCAATCCCCACATATTTGGTATTTCCGTGTAGGGAATTTAATTTCTAGCGCATTTCCGAAGACCTTTTCGAAAAATATTCAAAATTGGCCGAGAAATCGGGAAAATATCGAAATTTAAAGAAATTCAATACAAAACATCAGAATTTGTAGCAAAAAAATGAAAACCCTTAAAACTGAAAGCAATCCCCACATATTTGGTATTTCCGTGTAGGGAATTTAATTTCTAGCGCATTTCCGAAGATCTTTTCGAAAAATATTCAAAATTGGCCGAGAAATCGGGAAAATATCGAAATTTAAAGAGATTCAATACAAAACATCAGAATTTGTAGCAAAAAAATGAAAACCATTAAAACTGGAAGCAATCCCCACATATTTGGTATTTCCGTGTAGGGAATTTAATTTCTAGCGCATTTCCGAAGACCTTTTCGAAAAATATTCAAAATTGGCCGAGAAATCGGGAAAATATCGAAATTTAAAGAGATTCAATACAAAACATCAGAATTTGTAGCAAAAAAATGAAAACCCTTAAAACTGAAAGCAATCTCCACATATTTGGTATTTCCGTGTAGGGAATTTAATTTCTAGCGCATTTCCGAAGACCTTTTCGAAAAATATTCAAAATTGGCCGAGAAATCGGGAAAATATCGAAATTTAAAGAGATTCAATACAAAACATCAGAATTTGTAGCAAAAAAATGAAAACCCTTAAAACAAAACTGAAAGCAATCTCCACATATTTGGTATTTCCGTGTAGGGAATTTAATTTCTAGCGCATTTCCGAAGACCTTTTCGAAAAATATTCAAAATTGGCCGAGAAATCGGGAAAATATCGAAATTTAAAGAGATTCAATACAAAACATCAGAATTTGTGAGAAAAAAATGAAAACCCTTAAAACTGAAAGTAGAGTTTCTGTCTCAAGAATTCTCTCCCGGGAATTCTCGAGAAAACTAATTTATTTGTTTTTCGCTTTTCCGGAGATTTTTTTAAAATATATTTCGGGTTTCTCGTGAAATATTATTTTTCTCGAGAAAAAAAAAATATTTTATGTTCAAAAATCAAAATTTAAGCAGAATCGTGTACTTTCCAAAGAAATAAGTATTTATGAAGCAACTGGCAATATAACCGAAAATTAAAAAAAATTAAAGGAAGCAATAATGACTATAAAACCTACTTCAACAGAAAATGAGAGAAACTTTTCAGTTTCAAATAACTTTGCATCCAAACTAAGAGGACGTATGACAGATAAACATTTAAATTGTCTTTGTTTTTTGAAAAATTATTTTCAAAAACATGAAAACTAATAATCTGTTTTATTGAAATTATTAGTCCCTTTATTGTATTAGTTGGGACCAGTAGGTGGTATGGTTATTATTGCTTCCTTTATTTTTCATTTTTATTTTTTTCATTAAATTGTATTTGTAAAACATAAAAAATATATGGGTATACATATATGTATGAATATTTTTTATTTAATTATTTCTAATGAATTATTTAATGTATAATTTTTGTTTTCAATAAAAGCAATACCAAAATACCATTTATTTGTTCAAATTTGTCTTATTTCGTGTAGTTTTTATATAGAATTTTTATTCGAGAAATCCCGAGAATTCTCGGGAATTTTAAAAATCATCCCGATTCTCGAGAAATATATTTTTATCAAAAATGAGAATTCCCGAATCCCGAACATTAAAAAAAGTCGGGAAACCAGAAACTCTAACTGAAAGCAATCCCCACATATTTGGTATTTCCGTGTAGGGAATTTAATTTCTAGCGCAAATATTCCCCAAACCATCACTTTTTTTTGAGTAATTCTATAAGCCACCATGTAAATAAAGTTGCGAATCATTCGCATCGCTGTGACTGCAAAAAAAACGCACCAGTTTGTGGGATGCATTACACTTTATTAGCTTCTTAAAATAAAACGAAATATTTGCAAGTTGAACTCTGTACCTTTATCTATTATTAATTCAATAACTTTGGATCTAGTCTAGTGACATCTGAAATAGCAATACAAAAAACTTGATTAATTTTATTTGAAAAAATCATAAATACGATTGATTTCGATTGAAAACGATAGACTTCATTAAAGAGCTGGGATTGGTCGATTTTCTATATAAGGATAACATTAAGTCATCGATATTAAATAACGGCTCTCGTAGCATCCCGGTTCACGAATATTTTTTCATTCGCCTATTTAAATCAAACTTTGACAAATCAAACTATATTTTAATTGTGACAATTTAGCTGGTATTTCGTTCAATAATTCTATTTTGATGTCATACAATCATTTTTACAGCCCTTTTTATGATCTCAAAATAATTCAATTTATATTTCAATCTTAAATTCGAACGTATAAAATATTAAATATCTTGGTGTCCATATTTCATAATTCAGACATATTGAATTGTTAAAGAGCATATAAACTTTCTTTGCCAAAAAGTAACTTATTGAACTAAATACGACAAGTTTTAAAAAGCTTTTTAGGATGCAGGTTGTTATGATATATAAAGGAATTGTTAGTATGACTACAATGTTTTAATGCTTTCAATCATCATCTGTTACTTAAAATTATAAGTAGATTAGAAGTACGTAAGCAAATAATTGGCTTGGTTGGACAAGTATTAATTTTGTATATTCAGGATAATGTATGGTGGATCCTTAAAATGGTTAAATTTTAAACAACTAATAAAACTGATTCTCAGGATATCTTCCGAAATTTTAAATTAGTTTTAATTAAAAACCAGTCCAAATATGGAATGTTTCTGCAGTATAGTATACCAGCAATATGATTAAAACAATAATTTGTCCTAGCAATATGATTTAAACAATAAATTTCTAGAAAGGCAATAGCAACCAAAATAGGAAAAATTGCTAGAATTATAGGCGAAAAGAATATCCATATTTAAAAATAAAAAATACAAATAAAATTTACTTATAAGATAACAAAATTTAAATTTTATTTTAATTTATTATTACTGTATATAGTTTTAACAAATATATAATTACGTAAATAGAAATTACCAAATAAACATAAAAAAACAATATTTTGTGTAACTGCAAGCACTGACCAAAATTTCGAATATTTACAATTTTCATTCATTGCTATCCTTAAGAAATATACAAAGCAATATGCAAATTGTAAGATTTGTAAATGTGTAATATGTTTTTTCCACCAAATTGATTTCTTTAAATCTGGTCGAATTGTTGTTAAGAAGAAATAACTATACATACAAACATGAATAAATGTATTTATTATACCAGCAATTCCATATGCACCACCAGGATAATATTGCGTATGAATATATCCACCAAATGCCATTAATGTATGATGATAAATATGTAAAACAGATGCTTGACGATAATTTTTTTTTAATATTATAAAAATTGTATCAAGAAGATCTAAAACTTTTAACATATAATATAGATAATTCAATAATGTTGCTCTTCTATCTAATTCAGTATTTTTTAAATTTGGCATAGGACACTCAAACAAAGTTTTATCAATTGCAGCTAATTCTAAATAAGTTTTTGTGAACTATATGTAAAATTATATTAATTAATATTTGAAATTTCTCTAATGGGTATATATATCAAAATATATAAAACTTTCTTACATATATTGTACACAAAGCATTCGCTACAACTTGTATTGCATTATAATATTGCATTATATTTGTTAAATTATATGGTTTTCTTGATTCCATATAGTTTGGTCCAATTTTTTTAACAAACAATAAATATAAAATTAAAATAGCACTTATTTTATATATTGAACCCATAAGTGGATAATGTTCAATTCGAGCATTTATATTAATAATTAATTTTAATTTAATTTTAATTTTCATTAAAACATATTTAATTTTAATTTTCAACAATTTAATTTTAATTTTCATTAAAACATATAAATTTATTTCAATAAATCTTTATATATTTACCATATACTTCATTTATAAAATCACGAAAAGGTTGATAAAGTAATAACATTATGTAAATTAAAATTTTGAAAATTAGAAATAAAAAAAATGAAAATTATTAAAATATATATAAATTCTTAGTACAGTGCGTTTCTGATGTTGCAGTTAAGCCAGTTATAACAAGATCTAAAAGATATTCTTAAAAAATCAGTAGTTTTATATCATAATTTAATTTTAAATTAAATTAACTTTAAAGACTATTATTAACTATTAATACTTATGAAATGATAGTGTATATCTAAGTAAATATTAAATTATAATTATTAATTATTAATAATAATAATCATTAGTAATTATTAATAATCATTATTAAATTATTTTTATTATTGAAAGCTATTAAAATCCTTTTGAAATATTTACATTTAAATACTTTTTCCATTTAAATTTATTCATTAAACCTATTGCTATTCCATTAAAAATTTTTATTTATTTAATTCATATATATTTAGATTTATGTTAAAAGCCTTTTCTATTTATTTCCACTCAGTTTTATTATCGTCAATATTGCTCCATTAATTTGATATAATTGATATATCTTTAACATTACTTTCCGATTCTTTTTGTTGAATGCAGTTGTACGGTCTATTTGTCTTTATATCTATCCCGAAAATAAATAACTCCCCGTGAAATTTACCCTACGGACCATAACCCACCATATAAAATAACGCTCCATTGCTCTTCATCATACTGGAATGTTTTGTATATTTTTTAACTGGTAGTGTAAGTTGTTAGTGTCAGGGAGAAATGAATGCTAATAGTCAAGGCCAATGTATCACTAATAAATCCGTTATCTTGTTGCAATTTAAAGATCTAAAATGCAATAAAATGCTATCAGACCCTTTTTCGATAATAACAATTTTTCTATTTGAATATGATGTTAAAATTGCAAATAATTTTTGTTTTTTTTATAGTCAAGAATTTTTTGTAGATTATTGCTGAGCAAAGTTATATTCTCCGCAAATTTTAAAATATTAAGTTTCTTGTATTTGATATTTATACAGTTGTTCTTCCAATGTGCATCAAAAAGGTTAATTTGCCTTTCAAAATAAAATTAATTTGTCTCACAATTCTATAAAAGCTTGTCTTTCAAAATAAATACACATTAAATACTCTAGAAAGAATATATAGTGTACGATGGGATAATCCTGGTTCAAACATTTGGACTGTGATTAAAAATCACAGAAATAACCATTTTGGAAATTTAAAATCTTCCTTAAAATGTGCAGAATCTTAAGAAACAGGATTAATACTGAAAGAAGTCGAAAAGCATACAATCGTTGGTTACTCTAAATCCTTTTAAATCGATGTCAATGTATGCTTACAGAGAGCAATAAATCACTCTGTTATTAGCTTGTTAATGTGCGATACAATTGTTGTAAGCAAATGAATCCAACCGGTCAAAATGAATCGCTGTAAATATTATTAAGAAGGAAGTCTACCCATGTGGTATATTTTTTATATTTATCGAAACCGTAACTGTACCGTAACATTCTCATGGATTTGGTTTTTTTTTTTATATTTTTCATTGTGCGCTGATCTTTCCAGTTCGTCTAACTTGGCTTGCATGTTGGAAATCTTGTGCGATAGTAGACAAATAGAGGAGAGGCTTCATGTTATTCCTCTTCTCTTTGAACAGACGTCGTTCAGCATGTCATTCCGCACGATTGTGAATAGTTGGTGAGGATAGAGGGCAACCTTGTTTTACTGCAGCGTTGGTATGCAATGAATCACTGATGTTTCCGTTGTGAAGAATCGAGAGTTCTGCATTAACGTACATATATAAATTAAAAGTTAATAAGTTCACGGTGATGTGTGCTTGAATCCTTAAAGTGGTTAAAAATTATCTATCAGTATCTCCTCCGAAATTTTAATACATTATGCTGATAGAAGGATATTATTTTTAACTTTTCGTGGCAATATGAACAATAAGTTTTCGGTAAGACCATACCACCAAAAATAAAAAACAATATCTCAAATAATAGGTGAACAGAATGAAATTCTAAAATATAAAATACAAACAAAAATTTAGTAGTAACAAAACTTAAATTTAATTTTAATTTTTTTGTTTTACATTGTTATTATTGTCTTTAGTTTTAACAAATACATAATTACGTAAATAAAAATTACCAAATAAAAATAAAAAGACAATATTTTGTGTAACTGCAAGCACTGACCAAAATTTCGAATATTTACAATTTTCATTCATTGCTATCCTTAAGAAATATACAAAGCAATATGCAAATTGTAAGATTTGTAAATGTGTAATATGTTTTTTCCACCAAATTGATTTCTTTAAATCTGGTTGAATTGTTGTTAAGAAGAAATAACTATACATACAAACATGGATAAATGTATTTATTATACCAGCCATTAAATACGCACCGCCAGGATAATATTGTGTATGAATATATCCACCAAAAGCCATTATTGTATGATGATAAATATGTAAAACCGATGCTTGACGATAATTTTTCTTTAATATTATAAAAATTGTATCAAGAAGATCTGAAACTTTTAACATAAAATATATATAATTGTAAACTACAGTTCTATTATCCAATTCATTATCTTTTAAATTTGCCATAGGACATTCAGCAAAAGTTTTATCAAATTCGGTTAAGTCCCAATACAGTTTTATATACTATATAAATGTATAAATAAAATTATGTATTAATTAATATATGAAATTTTTATTATATTAAATTATCTTACATAAATTGTACACCATGCATTTGCTATAACTTGTATTGCATTGTAATATTTCATTACAGTTGATAAATTATATGGCTTTCTTGATTCCATAAATTTGGGTCCAATTTTTTGAACAAATAATAAATATACTATTATAAGAAGAATTATTTTATATATTGAACCCATAAGTGGATAATGTGAAATTCGGGCATCTATATTACCAAACAATTTAATTTTAATTTTCATTAAAATATATAAATTAATTTCATTAAATCTTTATAAATTTACCATATACTTCATTTATAAAATTACGAAATGGTGGATAAAGTAATAACATTTTGAAAATTTAAATTTTGAGAATAAATTTTTGTAATAAAAACAAGTAAAAAAATGAAAATTATTAAAATATACGAATTTCTTAGTGCCGTACTTTTCTGATGTTGTCTGTTATAACAAAAACAAAAAAATATTCTTTAAAAATCCTTAGTTTTATATCATAGTGAATTTTAAATTAAATGAACTAAGACTATTAATAACTCTGAATAAAATACTTATGAAATGATAGTGTATATCTAAGTAAATAATAATAATCATCATTATTAATTATTAACTATTTTTTTTACTGAAAGCTATTAAAATCCTTTTGAAATATTTACATTTCGATTTAAATTTATTGATTAAATCTATTGCTAAATTTATTATAGTATAAAATTTTACTTATTTAATTCATATATGTATTTAGATTTAGGTTAAAAGCCTTCTCTATTTCCTTCTACTCAGTTTATTTGTTGACCTATTCATGTTTTACGCTACTCTTCTTATTCCAATTCGAATCCTGTTTGTTGTTCATACGGTCTTTAATTTTCTTTTCTATGCCGACAACCAGTTTAACATGCTTGATTTTTTAATTATAACTTCATTTATAGTACCGAACGTTCCATTGCTCTTCATCTTACTGGGAGTAAGTAGTGTACTAATTTGTTAGTGGCAGGGTGAAATGCTAAAAGTCGAGGTGTTTTTCTAACTAATATAGCCATTTGCTTGTTGCATGTTAATCTTTGTTCAATACTTGATCTTTCTTCGCTACCATATCTAACTTAGATATGGTTCGGAATCTATACAAAATTAGGAGTTCCAAAATCTTATTAAACTCTTTCTCGATAATAACAATTTTTCTATTTCAATATCATGTTAAAATTGTACGAATGGAACAGTTTTGTAAAATCCAAGTTCACACATTTGAGCTATGATGTATTGTATCACAATTACAGAAATATCTGTTCTGGAGGATCAAAATCTTACTTAAAGATTGCAGAATCTTAAGAAACAGTACTAACACTTAAACAATTCCAAAAGCAGACAATCACTGATCAAAATAAAAAACTTTAAGATATGTTATTATAAATTTATTATTTTAACATTCAACATTGTATGTGTTATACATACATATACAAAACTTGGATTAGGAAGACAATATTTAATTAGAACATTAATGCATTACTGTACGACGACGACTACCTTTAACTCTTTAAACTATTTCTTATAAACGAATCAATAAATTTTGCTTTTGCTGTTTCAGCAAATTGTCGAATTGAAACAAGTTTCACCATATTTTCATAATACGTTTGCTATTCAATAATTGATAATAGTTGAATTATAAACGTATGGTGAAACTAAAGTAAAATGATCTTGGTTAATAACACTTATGTAAAGTATTTGGTATTAATTTTATTGATACAGGGAATTTGCAGCTATTGTGAATATGTCTATAAGTGGCTAGTAAATAGATTTATAATTTAGTTAAATATATTTATTAGATTTAGTAAAGAATGAAATATTAATTGCATTATACGAGTATGTGCGGAAAATTTAATGCAATGTTTACGTCTGACGTCTCCTCTCATTACTTAATTGCAATACAACTACAATAACTTTTGTTAAAATTGGTAATAAACATTTTGTTATTTGAAGCAATTTCAACAAATTTTATGTTCAAAAAAAAAGTTTAAAATAAAACGATATATTTATTTTATTTTGAACTCTGTACTTTAGTTATTATATTTATAAATTTAATAACTTTAAATCTAGTCACATTTCAAATAACAAGAAAAAAAAAAATATTAATATAATTTTTATGTATAGGGTTTCAAGTAATAAATTCAATTTTTACAAACTTATAACAATTATATATATGTCCATTTTTAGATATCTATAATATATCCTGAAAATTAAATTGTGTATGCATATTTGGCAACAAAGTACTTTACACCTATAAACTACCAAAATACAAAATATTTTAATTACATATTACCTTTTATTATATAGCGACAAAGACAATAATAAACGCAATAGAAAATTTACCAATTCGGGGTTTTTCTAGTTGTTTATTTAAATAGTTACCCTGGTAAGGGTATTTCATAAAATGATTTTAATAATCATACTATCTACAATCTAAATGTGATCATAATTATATATAAATTGAAAAAAAATATACTCTATATAATATGTACAATACTTAAATTTTCACTATCAATATATTCAACTGTGACAATAAATTAGCTGTGACGACCAAAAAGTATAATTACGTCAATAGAAACTAAATTTTGATTTGTGATAGGTGAAACTCATGGATTACTTAACAGAATTCTAACCCTATTTTGCAGAAGACAGCATTTATTTATCAAAATAGTCATTTAATGTAGTAACTAAAGTATTATTGTACTCATAAATTTAACTTTTCTCTAAGTGGCAACTGCTGCTAAAGAAATTTAAATCTAAACTTTTGTTTATGTTAAATGGTTTTTAATTTAAATTTTTTCCTTTTCTTTCAAATGAATTAATAAATAAATAACTCATTTCCCACTGTTTTTCATTTGACTAAAATATTCTACTAAATTTAAATATATTTTCTATAATTTATTTGAAAATTATACTTTTTCAAATAAATCGGAAAATTTAATCAGATTTTGTAGTAAAAGATTGTTAAATTTTAAATAATTTATAAATTAAATGGTTTTTTTTAGAATACCCCGGTATATCATATTTTTTTTTTATATTAAATTGGAGAAGGTGGCATTGCATGACTTGATTCAAATAATTCTTCTTTTTTTTTATTATTATTTAAGTATATTATTATTCTACTGTAAAAAAATAATATTATTCAATAATGAGGAAAATTTTCAATTGGTTGCTGACGGTTCATAATTACATATTTTTATTGCAAAAAAAAAAATAAGAATAATTCTTGTATTAAAATACTAAAAAAATAAATTTATTCTAAATTTAGTCTTACGGAAGTTTTTCATATTATAAATAAATATATTAGATATACACAAAAAAAAATTATTATTTCAATTTAAAAAATAATTTTAGTATCTAAATAACATCATTCGGTATAACAGCTGTTCATAAATCATTTCAACATTATATACAAATTTTTTAATTTTTTTTTTTGTTTTTTTGTTTTTAGTGAAAACTTTACCTCAATTTTGTAATTTAAATTGGTATTTCAATTTTAAGAAACTCAAAAACTTAAAATTAATTATAAAACAAAAATCTATTTTTTGCGAAACATAAAAAGATATAATTAAAATAAGTGAAGAAAATTTTTTTAAATGAATTTTTAATAATATTCAGTTTATAAAATATTTTTTTTTTTGTGGTTATAAGGAAAATAATATCAATTAAAATTTACTTAATAATGAAATCAGTATTTCATAATTTTTATGATTATATGGATAAGGAAAATGGTAAGAAAAATTTGGATTAAATAAATATTATAATATTAAAAAGAAATTTTTATGCTATGCCATCTTCTTCAATAAAATTTTGAGTACAAAAAATATATCATGATATTTATATTGATTTTTCAATGTTATACTGAATATTTTATTGTGGCAGGTTGTATAATTTTTATATACACCTCCAGATATAATGAAAATTTCCCAGCTGATGGTTTTTTTTTTTAATAATTATTAAAGCTTTTCTATATTAGAATCAGAAAATATATCAGATGATTTCATGACATCATTAATAATTGTAGAGTCAATAATTTTCCATAGTTAAAATGTTGTTATTCAAAATATTTTATGAAATTTTCATTGAAAAATTAATATAATTGAATTTATACATTAAATGTTCAGATTGAATTCTAAATATTCCAGGAAATAATATTAAAAGTTTTAGTAGTTCTATGTAGTGTTTTTTTTTGTTGAAATTTAATTACTCCATTAAATAATAAATAATATCTTTACATTTTTTGTAATTTTCAGATGATCGTTTGTTAAATTATCCTTTAATGGGATATAATGGATTAAAAATAATCACTATATCAATATGTTATCTAATATTTGTTAAAATATTGGGACCAAAATTTATGGAATCACGCAAACCATATGAACTAAAACGTTCAATGCAAATTTATAATGCACTTCAAGTTATCCTTAATCTCAGTTTAACAATTTATGTAAGCCAAAAATTGTATTTTATATATAAAAATAATTGTAAATTATCATAAAAATTCTATTTTTATATATTTTTAGATTATTTACTATCTAATAACTGATAAAAGTTCTGATCTAATTTGTGCAATGCCTGATTATTCACGAACTGTACGTGGTTATACTGAAGCACATATTTGTTATTTTTATTATTTACTTAAAATATTAGATTTAATGGATACAATATTTATAACATTACGTAAACGTTATCGTCAAGCGTCCATTTTACATGTTTACCATCATATGATTATGTGTACTGCTGCACAAGTATTAACACAGCATTATCCTGGTGGTTCATATATAATACCATTTATGTTAAATTGTTTTGTACATGTTATTATGTATTCATATTATTTATTAACATCAATACGTCCAGAATTAAAAGATTCATTATGGTGGAAAAAACATATTACTCATATACAAATGATACAATTTTTAAATAATTTATTATATTTTATTCGAATAGCATTCAATGATAATTGTAAGTATTCAAAATTTTGGACATGGTTTGGTTTTAGCCAAAATTTTATATTTTTTATATTATTTGCTAACTTTTATATCAAAAATTATATATTTAAGAAAAAAGAAAAAATAAATTTAAATTAAATTAAATTTATTTTTTTTATTTTTCGAAAATGAATTCTGTTTAAATGAAAGTTTAAAGCTAAAATTTTAAAAAACTTTTTTTTTTTTGGGTATAAATATAAAAGAACACAAGTTTAATATGAAAAACAAGTGGAATATTTTATTAGGTTCTAATATTTCTATTTTTTTTTATGAATTTTGAAAATTTATAAATGTTATTCAATAAAAAATATGTTCCTATTATCAAAAAATCACGCATCAAATTAAAAGAAACTAAATTTTGTTTCAAAAACAGAATTACACTGTCATTAATTAATTGTTATTAATAAAATTTACATTCATTTTTAATTAAATAGTCTAAATATGATTTGTTTTAAGAAATTTAAATATTACATAAATTTCTTTATTTTTTTTTTGTAATGATCTCCACAAGCAATAACAGAATATTTCATATCATTTTCCTACAAAATCTTTTTCCAAGAAGTTAATAAGATATTTTCCTTATAAACTGGAAGAGATATTAATTAAAGTGCTGAAAAGATGATCAATATAATGTTTGTTAATCTATAGTACTTTTTCCAACGAAACCTTTCAAATTTTTATATTAACTAAAATAAAAATGATTATATAAATTTGTAAAATTTTTATTCTGTTTTGTGATAGTTTCAAGTGATATATTCTCGTTACTGCCTTGAGAAATTCATATCCTGTTACGCCTAATATACACAATTATTTAAATTATTATAATATTTTAAACAAAAATCAAGCAGTATTTTAACAATTGATATTTTATACATAATTTATCAGTATTTTTGTGTTGTAAGTTTTCAATAATTTTATAATATTAAATAAACAATAAAAATTTGCATTAAAAGATAATTACACATTTTTAATTGAAGAATTTAGAGGATTAAGGTGTTAACTGACATTTTCATTTTGAGTCAATCACTTACAAAGATTGCACATTGCTAGAAATTTGTGTAGTTTGCTATAAGATACTTTACATCTAGATATTTCATAATATTTTCTTTCTAAAGTAAGAAACAGTGCAACTAAAAACACATATTTTTCAATAATTTGAATTTGCCTTTTACACCTTTATATTTGCGACAATATCTTAAATGTCACATAATATCTTTACCCACTAAAGTTCTTTAATTATCAATTATATTATATATTACTATAAAATTTTAGTATTGCAGAAAGTAGTACAAAAAAATGCAACGATAAGAATTATTCAATTATATTAGTAATTTTTAAATAATTATTTCTGATATTTCAATTATATATTGTATAATCAATTTAATAGTAAACTTGCAATATAAAATAAATTTTAGTTAATTAACTAAAAATTAGTATAAGATATTTAATATATTTATTGTATGTAATAAACATTTTAGAAATTATATGTTATTATAAAAAAATTATTGAAATAAAAATAATATTTTACTTAATAAAAATAAATAAACAAAATTTATGAATTTTAAACAAATATTTTATTTTAATTTTATTTATGTAGTTATAATTTTTTTTATTTTTGCACAAAAATAGAATACTATTTTAAACTTAACTTTAAATATAAAATTTTCCAACATTACGAAAATAATTAAATTACAAAAATTTGAAAAAGTCGTCCATAAAAGTCAATAAACATATAAAAAAATAAAATTTGTATACATATATATATATATAAAAAAACAAAAAAGGATTATTGGAATGAAATAAAATTTAAGCAAATTAATTAATTTTAATTTTTGTCCAGTCTACTCCTCCTCATCCACATCTAACAAACAATAAAAATTAAGATATTCTGTTAATCTTAAAACATATTACAAAACAAAATTTAAATTTTTGTTTCATATCCCATATCTGTTAAAATTTCTTTAATCTGAATCAGATGAAATATTAGTACAATTATTTGTTTGGCAATTTTTTTTTCCATTTGAAAATCTTTGTGTTGAATGACCACGATATGATACAGAATTTTTATCAGTTTCTAAAATTTTTATTTGAAATAAAAGTTCGGGACGTTTTAAATTTACGCGTAAATTATCCCATATATAAATTGCCAGATTTTCAGTTGTACTTGGCTATAAAAAATATTTAAAATTAAAAATTAATTGTATTTAAATATAAAATATTAAAAAAATAGAATCTATTGTCGCATGATTATTAATCTAATAAGGAAGTATTCAAAGATGTTAAATAATTATAATTAATAGATTATGTTTTAGATGAAGTCGCTTATAATCTAAAAAATAATTTAAAATAATTTCCCGAAAAATAATTACATTTCGTTTTTTTCTAGACTCGGACAATCGTAATATGATCATAAATATTTTTTCAGCTATGTAAATTGAAAAAAAAAATATAATACAATTAAATTAATGTTGAATAGTCCATCTGTGGCAACAAATTAGATTTCACGGAAGAAGAAATTTAATTATCAAAGTGATAATTACGTGGTTTGAAATTTTTATCTGAAATTTTATAAAATTTAACAAAGCTTAGAAAGTATAGAGTCACGAATCAATTTACAGAATATTATTTTAACTGCGTTTTGATATTCTTTTGTATTCGTGAAATTTATCGCGATGGACCGTTTGACATAATTTTTTCTATTCATTATTTTTGGGGGGAATTTAAAATGAAAAGTTATCTTCTAAAAATATATTCTAATTGATGTTAATCATGAAAATTAATGGTAACACGTAAAAATTAGTTTTTTGTCGATAACTGTCAACAGCAATAAATTTAGATTCAACTCGATTTTAATTTTAATAAACTTACTGTATTTTTAAAGAATGATACATCTTTATCCAAGTTTTTATGATCTAAATTTTTAAATATTACCAAATTTATTGCATCTTTTAGTTCAGTTAAATTCATAACCATACCAGTTCTAGCATCAACTGGTCCACGTACTGTTACTTCAACTGAAATTTTATAAAAAAAAAAGTTATTTTTAACAGTTTCTTATCTTGTGTAAAAAATTATTAATAATGAATGCAGAAATTCGTAGATTTTAACAAAATTAGTTTTATGCTGCGATTTATTTGGAATATTTTATGCTTTATTAAATTTCGAATTTTAATATTTACATATTTACAGAAATTTTACCTACTTTCTGAGAAATTATTGTAATACTTAATTATTATTAATATAAAAAATTCAATTACAATTTTATGAAAATCAATGATCCAGAAATAAAAAATGTTCAAGGTAAACAAGTTTTTCTAAGTAAAATTTTTTCCTAGAAATAAATAAAAATTCTTACCTGTATAATTATGACCATGTCCATTTGGATTATTGCATATACCATAAATTTCGCGATTTTCTTCGTCATTTAATTGTAAACTAAAATAATTAAATTTAATAAATACCTAATAATATATAAAATTTATAAACCTATGAAGGCGATGACAAGCACTGAAAATTTCTTTTCGTGTCAAAAGTGCAACTGGTAGAGACATTTTTTATTTTTCTATTTTTTTTTTTTTAGAATTATTTTTGGACGATGTTATCAGTACGAATATGCTCTTTCAATTAAACTTAAATTATTTTATTTAACACTGATTTTGATAATTCTTGAATGTCTTTTTAATAATTAAACAAACAAAAAAATTAATTTCGCGAGATAAGATTAACAGAAAATAACGTGAACGAACATAGAATAACCTTGTGGGTAGAACTTTTTTTTTAATTGTAAATATCAAGAATTTCCTGGATGACGTTTATGGAAGCAAAAATTTATTGACACCAGTGGACTAGTTCAAAATGTTGACCCCAGAGTGTAACTAAATCGATTGAAAGTAAAATATTTTAATGAATTTTTTCAGTTAATTCGTATTCATTTTTAAAGTTTTACTTAGTGCATAAGTAATTATTACATAAAAATAGTGATTTTTTAAGATATAAGTTTATATAATAAAAAGTTCATATTGTTTTAAATTTGTTCCGGAAAGATTGTGATCATCTTTGTCTAAAATTTCAAAATATATCGCAACACTCATAGTACTACAGTACAGCGACAACAGCAATGTATATCTCAACAATCACCCCTAATACTATAAGCCCCAGCAGTTGGGAATCTGCGGAAGTAATATAGTTGAGTTACAAACCTAAATATTTTCCACACTAGATGGTTTATTTTTATTAAATCTAGGTTTGTAACAACAATATTAGTTCCGGAGTTACTACTGATAGCGCTGATAAACAACTGCTCAAATTTAAAAAGATTATTACCTATTTGTACATATTATAGAAAAAAATATTATATAATTAAAAATTTTCAATTACAAAATTCGTTTTATTAAAAAACAAGTAGTTTTTGAAATTTTCACCTTTTTTCATACTTTCTGTATGAATAAAACGTTACTTCACCTTTTTTCATACATTCATACTGAAAGTATGAACAAAGGGGAAGTAAAGTTTTCTAGCGCTGGTTAAAATACAAAAGATTATTAGGGTTTGTTAGAGTGATATAATATTGACCAGAATTGTTTTGAGCAGATTGCGCGAGCGTTCACAATTTTGAGAAAATTCCGTCAAAGTTTTTAATGTTTATCAAATTGTCGGTGGTTTACCTTACGAATTAAGTAATCGGTGTTGTGTTAGTATGACAATATATATATGTTTATTTGATTAATTTAATATAAAACTTAAATTTTGATATAATCGTTTCAAAACATATAAAATATTCTTATATAAACTTTTTAAAAATAACATTTTAAATGGTTTTAAGATATAATAAAAAAATCTAATTATGCGATCATGAGGCAATGTAATTATAAATTAAGTTAATTCTATTAATAAATTTGTTTCGGAAAAGTTGAGGTAGGTAGACAAAAATACATCTATAGTTTTTAGAAAAATTATTAATTAAACAAACCGGACTAAAATGAAATAAAAACACTTTTATAACTGAAATATTTTAAAAATAAATTTGAAATAATTGTGAAAATTAAAAAGGATATGAATCTAAAATATAAAATGATTTTATTTAAGAAATTTTGTTTTATATATTTTATTTTATTAAAACCTCAAACTTTTTCTAAAATATTTTCATAAATTTTCTAAAAAATATTGCGTCACATATTGTAATATACATATAATTATTCAGTTAATCTATATAAAGGATATACATATACATATAAAATATAAAGTTTCTTAATTTTAAATGTAAATCCAAAACCAAACCATATGGTTTTAGTAGATTTTAAATAATTATAATCAGTAAAATTTTAACCATATGATATTTTTCGAATTAAAGTGATAATTTTCGAAAAGTTAATTTTTTTAATCTACCATCAAAATATGAAATAATTTTCCACAATCCTTTGGGAATAAATTATATACAACCAAAAAAAAATAACCTACTTTTCTTACCTTTTTCAAAATATGTATCTGATAAATGAATTATATTTTATAATATGATAATATGTTACTACCGTATTTTCTCTTCTATGTAGTATACGTTTTTTTTTCGTGATGTGACGGAAATTAAGCAGTTTACAAAAAAAAATTATTATTAAAAATAGAATCTAAAAACTTATAATAATTTCTATCCTCCATATGGTAAGTTATTGAAAATTTTGTGTTTTGTGTTGAAAGTTTATTAATTAAATATAAAATTTTTGTATCGCATGTAACACATTTTTGTGGCTATACAAAATTGGTTGTGGTTTTTTGAGCAGATTGGTGGTTGGTTTTTTTATTTTTTTAATTTTTACTATGTTACTTTATTTTTGGGCTGTTTTTTTTTATTATTTTTGAATTTATTCACCATCAGTCAGAAAACTTTTGATAAATTATTTTCAAAATAGAATATATGTGTGGAAAAAAAATTAGTTTTAATGATGAAAATAATGAAAATTTCTGTATATTTGCGAAATTTTTAATGTATAAAATTTCTTATTTAAATTCAAATTCATAATTAGTTATTAATTTATTTTCGAATTTCATATAATCTAAACAAACTCCTAGTTTTAATACCAAACAGAATTTTATTAATATCTGGGAAATCGTATGATTAAGAAAGTTTATTTTTTGTATTATGAAAAATTTTTTGGTTTTTAATTAAATCATCTATTATTGAAAATTCTTTACGTCAAGGACACTTATATTTATCAAGGACACTAAGATTTGTGTTAATAAGTTTACTTAAGGAATATATATTTAGTAAATTTAGTTGGAAATTAAAATTATTTATCGAATTTTACAGGAAACTCAAAATACTTGTTATTCAGTATTTTGTATAGTAATAAATTGATTATATTTGAGAATTTTGTCGTATATGATGGCGGTTAATTCTAAATTTTACGGTGTTGTAAGAAAATCTCTGGAAACTAGAATACCGACAATACAGTAGGTGAATATGTCCTCTGATTTTTTTGTTGGATTTGTTATAGAAGTAAGAAAACCGGACCAAAACATAGTATTTTATATTCAAAATATTATCTCTTAATACATTCTCTCGAGAAGGTATCTAAATTTAAAATTTATAATAGTAATTTTAAATTTTCAATTAGATCTAAATTAATATATTTGAAGACGTATTTATTAGACTTGGACATCAATAATTAATATAAAATTACAAAATCTTTATTTTACAATTTCTATGTAATTCAATTTTTGAAAATATGTAAGCAACTGACTGTTTCATATAACAAATTTAGTGGAAAGTTAATTATTATAATTTTGAAAAATTATAAAATATATCTATAAAATTATTAAGTTAGTATTATATTTTTTTTTTACAATTTTTATCAATAATAACAATTCTTTAGCGTACTTTAAAAATATGTGTAAAATGTTACAGTGATTCACAATAAATGAATTTAAATTTTACATGTACCATTATTAGAGTAAACCATTATATGGCTTCACACTACTTTCATTTTCCAAATTTGTTATATTTACCTAGTAAATATAAATATATTCTAAGTCCTTAGTATGCATACCAGATCAAACTGATATTATTAAGGCACTATTTGATTGAAAGCAATTATTAACAATTAAGAAAGATTTTTAATATTTTAATAATTCCAATAATTTTAATTAAAAAAATATAAATAAAGTATTTAAATTTTTATTATCATTTTTATTTTCAAACGAAATATCCTTTTTCCTAGTTTGTCAAGGTAAATAATGATAGAATTACTAAATTAGTATTTTCAGTTCAACACAAAAAGTGTAAATAATATTTAAACAATAACTTTTTACTACTCTAATCTAATAATATAATTTTATTTTACTTATTTACATTTAGCATTTAATTTCCTTAAGTTTCGGAAACTAAGTTCGAAAAATATTTTTATTCTATATCATATTTGTTTCAGAATATATTTTTGTTGGTTTTTAAGTCTATATATTATTTTCTATATAATTTATAAACATATCAAAGGTTAAATGTTATTAGTTACCATAAGTTCAAAAGTTATATTTTTTTCATATATATGTACAATTTTTTTTTCTATTTTCCTAACACCTACACACATACGTATCCAATATTAAATTTACAAATATATAATAATTTTTTGTTTGGTGTAGAAATTGCATAAAACTTGTGTTTTTTTTTTTACACCCAAAGGATATTTGTAGTCCCCGGAAGTACCATAAACAAACTGAGTTGTTGCTGTTGAAAAAATTTATAGTATGTATATAAAACAAGAAAAATAAGGAAACAAAATGAATAGGAAGAGATTCTTCTAAAAAAATAATGGTACACTGGCACACCTTCAATATACCATAGATTTTTAAACTTCTATTCATATATATGTATATATGAAAAAAAAATATTTATCAGCAATGTGGCAAATAACAAAGTTGCACAAGTATTTTTGTTGTGAAATTTAATTTAATAAACAAAACCATTTTTTTTTTTTTAGCCGGCTTGCGAAAAAAAAATTCATATTTAAATAAATAAAAGTTCACCTATAGAGTTTTCCAATTTTCAAAAAATAGCATAAAATATATTATATATTATATATAGAAAAGAATTATGAAAGTTAGTACATATAATTTTGTAGTGGAATGAGTATATTTTCTAAATCTAGAAGTTTTACAGTATACTCTTTTAAAATGATTTTATTTTAAAAATTTATTATATTTTATAGTATTTTTCATTTTCGTATTTCCATATAAGAACCTAAGACATATTAGGTTAGGTGGGTGAAAATGATTAAAAAAAGGAAAGGTATAAATAGTGAGTATAATGAGGATAATAGTAGAATTTGTTCACATATTGAAACTGAATAATGTAATAATATATTTAAGGAAAATATGTATACCAAATATTAAAAATAATTATAGTAAAAAATTTCATATTTAGAGGTGTAAATGTTTTATACAAATTACTCTTAAGTTTATTATTGTAGCTTCCATAAATTTGATTTATTATAGGATACTATATGGAGTATACTAATATCATTTTTTTCATATTAAAATTTCCTAAATATTTAGCTAAAGATTTATTTAAAAAATAAATTTATTACAGAGTGGTAATTTTCATAAATTGCTTATAAGTATGAAATATATTATATTTAGTAAAAAATATTTACAATATTAAACCAAAATGCAATCCCACATTGAATTACATTTCATAAAACTATTTGTTATATGTTTTATGAAATGTAATTCAATGTGTGATTACATTTTAGTTTAATATTGTAAATACATTTCATTAAATTTTGACGATTAATAGTTTTATATAATTATTTTATGTTGACAACGGATAAATGAAACTTTCTTAATTGAAAAGGTATTGACAGGAATGGAAAAACTTTTTCGGTCGAAGTGCCAATTATACTTATTTTTGTTCAATAAAAATTCATAAGATATTCTTCAAACTATTCAGATTTCCGATAACATAACTATTTTAAAAAAAATCTATTTACTAACTAAATTAACTATTATTATTTTAGTATTAAGTGTAGTATTTTAATATTGAGTACCATACTATTTTAAATATGAAATTTGAAATATCTACGCTAGAAACGAGTAAAATAGACTCGAAAAGTTTATAAAAATAAATTCGCAGAAAACTTATTTAAATTCGCAGAAAACTTTTATTTTTTTCTGAATTCAGTTTAAATATGTTAACAATTAAATTAAAATTCTGTCATTTCTAATAGATGCCAGGGAAATTTGAATGAGTACCAATTTTAATGCGAGTACGGTAGGTTCACCGTCAGTGATATATAATGTATTTTTAACGATATTGTATTTCAGTATTTCTATCTATACGAGTTGATAAAAATAACTAACTACTTATTCCAAACCAATTAGACTGTAACATAAAAGTTATTTAAAATTTCCGTCAATAATTTTAAAAAAAAACCAACTAAGCTCTGTCTACACAAAAATAAAAATTTAAATTTCTAATATAATATTTATATAAGTAATATTAATTTTATATCCTATTAAAGATGATTTGATAAAACGTTTTGATATCAATAAAATTGTCCTTGATGATGATATTGATTTATATTAATAATTTATAAAATATATTCTCGAATGTATAGAAAAAAAACTCAATGATTAATTCATCAACAATAACAAAAATACTCCTTTAAAACATTATACTCAATTTCTTACGAATCCATAATAACTAACTGTTGATGGAGTTAAACCAACCAAAACTGATAATAAAGGATCTTATCTATTATTTATTGCAATAATATTGGAAAACAAATATATATATCTGTATAAAATTCAAGGAAAATTATTGTTCAAAAGTACACTTCAAAATTTTTTTGTCCACACAAAAAAATATAGATATGCAAAATGAAATTTTCTTTTGGTATAATTTTGATGGATAATCAGACATAAATAAAAATCAAATTATATTAAAAAAAAAAGGACATTTATATTTTTTTTTTGTAGAATTTTCTTTCATATATTATGGAAAATGGTATTTTTTTTTTTTGTTTATTATGAAAATAATGATAAGTTCATAGATGACATTGACATAAATATTTATAATTGAATACAGAAGTGAATAAATATCACAAAATAAATTACTGAAAGTGATCTCTTTCTGTTCAAATATAAATTAAAGTGTATATATACTTTTCAATATAATTCTAAAGGAAAAATCTCAAGTGATTCAGTATCGTATAAAATATGACTTCAATACAAAATTTATATTATATATTTTATAAATGAATATTGCTTGATGATGTGCTAATAATATTATATTTCCTTTTTTTAAAGGTATTACTTATTTCACTAAGGTTTTGAAAAATTTCAATTTTTTTTTTTTGGGAAAGAATCAAATGACATAATTTATGATTGAGAGCGTATGATTTTTTTTTTTTTTTTTTGATTGCTCATTTTGATTCTGACATAAAAACACATAATTTGACAAAAAATACACTTAACGATATTAAATTTTACAAGGCAAGAAAAAAAAAAAGGTTATGTCAATTTCATTTTGATTGAAAGCCTAATATTTTTTATGGTTTGTAAAAAGGACTTTTAAGTTTTTTTATAATAAAAAAAAACAACATTGTTGAATGGTAAAATGAAAGTTTTAAAAAAACGAGATATGATATTTTAGAAAAATAAAATCAATTTAAAAAAGAAAATTTTAAAGAAAATTGAATATCGATTTAAATCAAATAGATTATTTTAATTGCATTTTCGACATAAATATTATAAAAATGTTATTTTAAAAAGAAATATAATATAATTATTATGTTTCTTTTGTGAACAAATTATAAGAAACATCCTATTTTTGATCATGAAAATTAATATTTTTCTGAAAATTTCTGACCCGATATTTAATACATTTATGCAAAATTTTAAGTAAATTTTTTTTTGTAAAAATTAAAATTTATATTAAATTTTTTATGCTGAGTATACATTTTTAATTATATAAAAAATCTTGGTATTTTTTAATTTTACATTATTTCTGGTACTCTATCAGCTACAAAATTGATGAGTACTATTAGATATTAGAAATATACGCGGATAATATATAATAGACTCTACTCTATTTTACAATTTTTTTTGGTATAGAAAACAGTTTTCCTAGCCAGAACGTATACGAATGAACAGATTGTAGCAACTAGGACTTGTAGTTCGGAATCTGGTTAATTTTTTTTAACTAGATTACTAGTTGCCTAAATAAATGCTAATAAATTACAGATTCTAGGTTACGAAAATATTGTTGACGTTATATCTTTAACTGAAATTCTGGTTACAAAATTATAAATCAAGATCTAGTTAAATTATTAACACATATTAGACAAGTCACTAGTCACAAGTTACAAGAAATACAACTAGAATCTAGTTAATCTTCATAATTTTTAAATTTTGACTATTTTCGATATACAGCAACTTTTCGATTATTTATTAATTCTAACTAAGGTTAATAATTACTTAAATTAAATCTTTTTTAAATTTTACGAAATCTAGCCAATAAATTTCTAGAGACTAGGTAAGTTTAATTAGAAGTAACTGAGACTATTCTGCTGAAATTAAGATGATTATATCAGTTTTAAAAGCATTTCAAAGAAACATAAGCTCACACATTGCATGTAAAAATTCAATCTAGTCCCACAATTCTTAAACAATTCTTTCGTACATCCAGAATATGGAATCAATTTTCGGAGAATTTTGTCTGTGTAACATTTCAAACAAATGACTATTCTTTATCCTAACGCAATATCGCTTTAAATTAATTATTTTTCTTTCTAATTCTGAAATAGTTTTAAGCTATTCATTTTATGTTAAGCTCAAAAACATGTATACATATTCTAATTAATTGAATATATAAATTAAAATTAAATGCTATTAAAATTAAGATAAATATATTCAATTTAAATTTTAAATGTTATATAATAAATTTAAAAATAAATAAACTACCATATAATATTTTATGTTTTTAATCTAATCTGCATTTCCTTAAAAACTTTTCATTCCAAATTCATTTTAGCATATTTTTTTTTTAAATTAAAATTTAAAATTCTTAAATAAGTTTCGTCAGTTGGTCAATTAATTTTTATTGAATAAAAAAATTAATTAAAAAATATGTAAATTTATAATAAATTTTTGATATAATTTATCGAAAAAAGAATTTTAAATTAATTATTTGTAGATTTTTAACAAACCCCTTACTTTAATAAATTTATAAATATTTACGTAAATATTATTATGTTTCTTGCAATTCCCACAAAAGCAGTTAAATGAAAATCCTTAAAAGCCATTATATATTTTATGTATGAAAATCCTATTTTTATATTATACCGCGCCAAATTCAATTCTGAGAAAAAATTTATTTGATCCTGGAAAATATATATTCTTACTTTTTTTTGAAAAAAAAATAAATATATATAATGTATATATAAATATTTATTACCACATATACAAAAGAAAAATCTTAATTTATTAAAGAATTATACATGACGTATATAATTAGTAGCAGCGAGAGGAAAAAAAAAACTCCTATTACACTAACATTAATTTCATGAAAATGGCTTCAACAAAAAATAAAAAATGTCATGATAATTTAAAAAGTAAAATTAAAGCACTGTGTAGTAATTTTGTATTAATGAGGTTTTTTTGGGGGGTCTGATAAATGTAATACCTAATACACATATATCTAAAATTGATGTTGGAGGCTAAATAACAATTAATTAATCTACGATGCAGAAACTCTTGGTTTAAAAATTATTATTGATTCTAATGCCAAAACGGATCTATGACTACCAATAAGGGTTTCGAAAAATTCTATTGCAATTTGGTCCAATTAATTTAATATGTATCCCGAAATTAGTGAGACATGTGTTGTTAGCAAATGGCGTCGATTGTAAGCATTTTTCTCAGTCTTAAATTACATTTTATTGTAATTTTATTACTGATTCACATTTAAACCTAAGTAAACTTACTCAAAATTCGATGCCTAAGTTAAGACTGGAATCAAAATTTTAATTGATTGTTTTGGGTACCTACTGATAATGAACTACATCATTGTACAGTAACGCCACTTAATCTTGAAATACCTTCTACATCTATTTGATTATAAATTTTTGCAAGCTTTTCTTCTCTAACAACAATTTATGTCTACATATTATTGCGCTAAATACTTGTCTAGTCAGAAGAAATGTGCAAAGTAAGACGACAAAGCTTTTCCGTCTTACTTTTAAATAACTTTCAGTAGTAAATTAAAGTAAATTTGTTCTATTTTAAAAAAAAGAATCCTTAACAAAATATCTATACGTATAATAAAAAAATAATTTCCTTTATGAGTTTACATTTTTTTTTTGCTATAGTTATTTTATTATCAACTTGAATTTCTTATACTTCCGGAATTTCACTTTATTATTACTATGAACAGGAAAAATATAGAATAGAATCCTTTTTTTTTTGTATATAATTCTTTTCCTTGTAGAGAACTTATTATATACAGTTATGATCTTCTTTTAAGAAAATATAAATATAAAAAATTTCAAATTTACCTTAGCTAAATTTAAGATTTAAAAACATTGAATTTCTTAGAGAGGAATTTAAGGTAATAGGACTTATGGAATAAAGATAAGACTAACGTTTATTTTTCAAAAGGATATTTATGAAAAAGCTTAGTATAAATTTTTTTTATAAAAAAATAAACTTTTGATGCTCTTTTTTTTCTGGTATTTAAAAAAATATCCTTTAAAATTTTATTTTAAAAATTAATATTTTAATAGAAAAAAATTAGAATCGTTATTAGTTTTTAAATGAAAAATAACAATTTTCCATATAAATTTTGATGTTCATAAATTTGAAAAATTTCTTTGTAGTAAAATAGTGATTTGTTAAAGAAGATATTTTTTTGAAATTTATTAAAAGTTCTTGATCAATTTTATACAAAGTTAAGGAAATTTTCTGTTAATAAAAATAATTATTTATATAATGTAACAGAATATTATTTTAATGTTTATAAAATATGTAATAATATTTCTTACGTAAGTTTCAATGAGTGCTATCCCTATCGTGGTTCCAATTTGTTTAGTATATTTAGAGAACTTGTAAGGAATAATTAATGTAAAACTCTTACTAACTGGTAAGTAGATTAGAACTTCAAAATTTGTACTTGTAAATTCAATAAACTTGTAATTTTTGATCGGCTAATTTAATGATTTTTTCTACTGATAAATTGCCGCAATATTTTAATATCAACAAATGAAAGTTGAACATATTAAATTTTTGCACAGATTTATTATTATAAGAGTTTTTGACCAAAATGAACAATTGGATTAAAAATATTGGTAATTTATCTTCTATAATATTTCAATTCTTCCTAACCAATTGCTTTAAAATTTGCTTAATAAAAAATTATGAAAATCATATTTATATTAAAATTATTGTATTTCCTTTATTATACATGGAAAACCCTCAAATAAAAATTGTATATCCTTCATACAGTTAAAAATAAGAAAGCAAAAATTGTTATTATCCCAAAAGAAAAATCATGCAGAGATTGTTTTTTTTTTATTTGTTATCTCGTAAGGACAAGAATCTCGATTATAAGCACCAGCAAGAAGTTAAAAATACAATTTTTTGGCACTCGTTGAAATAACAAATAAAAATCTGATTATTTATATATTTAGATATATATATACAATTGTTATAGACGAAAAAAATTTCCATATTCAGTGCCAGCAGCAATAAAATTATTATTGTTTAATACAAATTGAAAGTAGCGGCGTGATGGAAGTCTATTGGAGCTTTGCTTTAGGTTATCTTCCATAGCTAAACAATTTTTGAACGGTTACCCGTAAAATGTTTCTGTAATAGTTTAATGTAATTTGAACCCAATAATTTTATGTGGATTTCGAATCATCAGTTTCTGGTGATGAAGAAACTTATTATTTATTATTACCATTTATTGTTACCAAATGATCGCAGTTTTAAAATTACATTTTACTTTATTTTTATTATTGGTACTCATTTAAAACTGAGAAAACTTAGACCAACATCGACTATTTAAGATTAAGCAAAATTCAAATCTGCAGACACTATGATACCGTAGTAATTAAATTATCTTTCAGTTACTTTTACGTAGATTTATTTATATATAACCTATTTTTTGAGCCCAATAAATTAATTTGAACCCAATAAAGTAGTTAAGTCAAATTCGAAAAAATCTGATTAAAGTTTTTTACCGCTTTTTACTGAATTTGAAGACCTTCTTATTGGGAAGCAAGTATTCTATCCACTGCACTGTACTTAGATATTTTTAGCTAACATACAAACTTAGTACGTGCAAATCGCAACAGAATACTTAGAGTCAACAGAAAATTATACGTCAATTCTCAAAAATTGTATTGTTGCGCTACTGATATGAAATAATCTACAAAATATTATAAGCATACGAAAAAAGAGGATATTCCTTGAACACAAAAAAAAATAAAAACGAAGAAAATTCTAAGAATATTTTTTCTTTGTTATAATCTTAATGGTTTTTTATATATTTTTTTATTTTTGTTAAGGGTCCTCCTTGGGGCCAGGAAGTAGACATATGAAATAAAATACAATAAATTATAAAATCACATAAGTGAATTATACCTTAAAAATTGAATATATATATTTTTTTTTATTATTTGTTATCCTTAGAATGGAAGTTGACTATATATTATTTATATATCCTGTCTATTTGTTTACCTTTTATGAAATATTAAATTTTATTAGTTCATTTTTAGATTTCAAGATAAATTAAAAGAAAACTTAGATAGGAAAATATATTATTCTATTTTATTTACTTCTTGTCGGTGCCAGATAAAAGCTTTTTTTCATTTTACGTAAATTAATTTGGAAATTTTGTAGAGAAGATACATATACATAAAATTTAAATGGTAATTTAAATTTTATGAATTGTAAAAATATTTTATTTACATAAGAAGAATTTTTAATTAAATTGAAATTTAATTACAAATGATTGTTTAAATTAATAATTAAATATGGAAAGATATGGAGACTAATTTAAATTTTTGTTTATCTGTAGTAGATAGACTATACACTATTTTATCTTTGGTGTAGAAAACTTTATTAAAATTAAATAATAAATCGATATAATTTTTTGGTAGATATTTCCAAAAGTTTATTAAAAATTTTCATCGATTGATTCTAAATTTTGTTACAAAATTGAGAAAATTAGAAAAATATCTTTATGTTGAACACATTTTAACTAGCTCATCCTGCTAGTCCTAATAATGAAGTACTCTTTAAATTTCGATCGGTGAATAATAATAGTATGGTAATACTCTTATTATAATCAGATCGAAATTTAGTAAAATGGATACAACAGGAAGAGATAATAGAAGTAGTACGGTTGTAATTATTACAGATAAAACAAATAATGGTATTTGATGAATAGTGACACCAGGAGATCGTATATAAATTAAGGTAGAAGTCAAATTAGTTATTCCTAAAAGTGGAGAAATTTATGAATAAGGAAATTAGAAAAGTGCCTCTCTGACGAATTCCTGACACATACATTCTTCTCCAAATTCCATTTTATATCATATACAGCTTAATAGCATTAAACTATGCTAAAAGGAAGAGTATTCAAAATTTTATATTATTAATTCGAGGCATTACTATATCAGGGTCTCCTTATAAAAAAAAATTTTTCGGATTTTCCACGAATAATAAGCATTAATTATTATAAAGAAAATCTGCAGAAAAACATGATTTCAATTAATTAAAAAATAAAAAATTTCAAAAACATTTTTTTATGTAAATAAAAATATTGAAAATTTTCTAAAATCATGATTAATTTGTCTTGCTTAGAATTATCCTATTTAATTAATTAATTAAATTACTTTATTTATTATACTAACCAATAATACTAAATAAATCATTAAAACAACATACACAACTGAATTCAAAATTAGGTTATAATATTGTTTAAATTTCAAATTAGGAAATCCTCAACTCAAATTCTAAATTCTGATTTTCTAAGAAAATATCTAAATATTTATATGAATTAGACACTGATTAACCTTCAATTTAAATGCTTAATTATTTATTAAATAGATTTAAGTATAATCTGTTATTTTCTGTTTTTTTTTTGTTATCCTTTTTTTGATATAATACTTTTAAATATTTAATTTATTTTCTTTGGAAATTCGTAGAACATTAAAACAAAAACTAAAACATATATAAATTTAAATTGAATTTATTTTTCTCCATTCTTTAAGTAAGAATAAAAAAAAAATTACGTTTTGTTAACATACTACATTTTCATTTTTATTTTCTTTTCGTCCTTTTAAATTAATAAAAAATGAATTCAATATAGCTAAGAAGGTTTACAGGTTTTCCTAAAGACTAATTTTTTTTTAACGATAATAGGAATAAAAAAAACTAAACTATATAAATTTTCTATTTGTTATACCGTATTATTTTTTGGAAATTCAACTGAAAATCATATACTTAAAAAAAGGACAGTGAAATCTAGATTTAATATAATTAGATTTAGTGTAATGTAATTTATAAACTGGTAATGGGTTATAGGTCAAAATCAGTCCGAATAAGAAATATGAGTATTGATTTGATATTAAATTTTGAAACTAATAATGGTTGATAGGTTAAAATTAATTCGACAAATAGTTAAGACTAATTAAAATAAATAAGACTAACTGATAGAATTCCTTGTGGTATTTACACTATAAAAACTGTTTTTACGTGCGCTGCATTAAAAGAAGTGGGTTTAGTCATTAATTTGATTTCAAAAACGAAGGTTAGCCAAGCGTAATTCAAATATTCAGAGAACATTGTTGACGATATTTTTATTAGATCGAGAAATCGGAACCTTGACATTGAAGCCAAGTGCTATATCTATTATTTCCTGTACATTAATTATTCTGAATTATCATTTCATAAATACTGAGATTTTAGATTTTATCAGAAGTTAAAATTACATGCATAATAATAGATTTTTGAAATATTCGTGTATATTTTCGAAAATTTCAGCTGGATTCGGGAAATTTCGTAGCCGCTTTCGTAACTGCTTGTCTACAGGATTGCTGAAAATAATTTATTCTTATCTAGTAAACGTTACTATGAAAATTTTATATATACTTTCTCGCAACAAAGTTTTAAATTTTTAGAAAATATTTTTGAATTTTAATTTTCTATTAATTAGCTAATTTTCTATTAATCAGCTCATTAATTCAGAAATTTATTCAGTGAGAAATAAATTTCCAATTTGAGGAATTACGGATTAATTGTGCCATGCAACATTTACCCCTGACTACTGGAATAAGAGTAATTATCTTTTCTTTTAATATTATTTCTCTAATCCGTCTCTGTTTATATAGTTTGCGTCCATAATGATAAACTACTACATATTTTATACAATTAGATACAAATAATAGAAAATTTACTGTACAAATATTTGAGAGTCTGAAAAAAACTTCCAAAAAAAAAAAAAACAAGAAAAACTATTTCATGATATATGGGTTAGAATAATTTTCTACAATATATAATATATATATAAAGAAAAATCTCATTATTTTTCTTAGTTTTAAGGATTTATAGATTTGACCTTTTTTATTGTGCAATTTATACATGTATTTGTTTATCTGTAAAAGGATGAGAATAATAATAAAAAAAAAACCAAAAAAAAATAATACATTTAATTTTATTTTGTAAAAATCTAAAAAAATTTCAAATAAAATATCTAAAGCTCAGAAAAAGGTAATTTAGTAGGTCACATGTGAAATTAATATTACATTTTCTTTTTTTTTTTTTTTTGTACCTTAAAATTCCTTTAAAAGTAGGTAAAATAGAGTAAAATAAAAATAAAAAGCTTTACTAAGGATATGCTGGTAAATAATAATAACATTCTTTTAGGGATAAATAAAAAAGGACCATTTTGCACCAATGAATTTTAATATAAATTTAATTTAAATTTAGCTATTTTTACTAAAGGGAAGTAAAATATTATAATAAAATAATGAGTCAGTGTTAGACAGGATGAAACTGTTTGTTGGTTTTTTCTTTTTTGTTTTTTTTTTTTGCATAAAAATTAGATTTAATTTTTATCCTTATTTGATTTTCTTCCCCCAATCAACTAAAGAAAAACAATATCCAAATTTTGTATATACATATATACATAATTATTTTTTTATTGGTGTTTTTTTTTCTAGATATTTTCCTTATCCTCTCTGTTAAAACCTTTTTTATGTTACTTGGGTTAATATTATTTTTCTTTTACAGAGTTTTCAAAAAAAAAATAAAATAAAGTAAATAAAATATTTTTATATTTATTATTCGCATTAAAAACTCGTCAATAATACATCAACATGTGATGTCGTTTCCTAAAGGAAATACATATACAAAAAAAAATTATTGTCTTGTTATAAGTAACTTTATAAAGTGCTTGTATATAGGCGCTGCTACTGCTGATATATACCTAAACACAGGATGTTAAAATATTTCGAGACATATATTTGGGTTTGAAATCACTTAATCGAAAATCATTACTGTTTTAAGTTGTCATATGTTTGTTTTTTTTAAGGACTATGTTATGTCATCGCCTTTTAAATCATTTTTTTTATGAAAGTGAGAAATTTAATTATGTTGTCGACAGAATATTATTACGTATTTAAGATCCAGAAATTATCATTTAGTCCTTTTTCACTTGAGTTCTTTCAATATTCTTAGATATGTAACAGATATAAAATCTTTAGAAAAGTATGTTACGGCTATCAATTAGTGAATTTTTCAGTTACTTCAGTACTATTGATAATCATATTTCAATTTTGTGCTATAGACCCTACGTAATTCTGTTGTAATCTGCAGTTGATGGCCCAGCAGTTATCCTGTAATAGTACCATCTCCGTAATGAAGTTTAGATTGACAGGCTTGATTCTATCTACCTCCTTTATGTTGTGTAGAAACTCCCACTCCAACTTATATAATCTTTTTTGTCTCACCGAGGGGCAGTGACAAAAATGATTACTTTTTGTCTCACCGACCGACAGTGGCAAAAAGATGCCACTGTCGGCCGGTGAGACAAAAATCGTCGCGACTCAATACTGGGATATCGTAAATCAGCATGTATCCTTAAAAGAATATTCACTGTCAAGAAACATCTTATTTTATTTTGACTTGGATGGCACCAGAATAGTTTGGATGGCACCTGAACAGAAATGAATTCCCTACAAAAAATACTAGTCTCAGTTATACTACAGAAATGAATTTCCCTACAAAAATATTTGAAATCAATAAATTCTTCATTTTTTAAAGGTATTGCAAGTAAAAATGTCTCTAAAAGTATTTAAAAAGTCATTCTCAATATGATTAATTTAAACTTTTATATTCTTAGCTTTCATATTTTCTTTTATCCAGGAAATTAACTTCATAACATTTTCCATTCTGAACTACAAAAAAAAAAAAAAAATTACACAACCAGCAGACAATTTTTACTACTAATCTAGATTATAGCAAAAAAAAAAACGATATAGTATAATAATTTATCTAGAGTCACCGTCGCCAATGTTAATACAAATAACTAAAATGATTACATTTTATATTTTAAAAAAAAAAATAATAAACTAGATAAACCGATTTAACTATTTAAACCCTTCTTATGTTTAAAAAAACATACACCAACAAATATTTTTTTTTTTGATGAAGAAATATTCTTGGAAAGAAAATTGGAAAGAAAATGTATATGAAATTTCCATTTACTTTATTTGATTTTTCTTATTGGACCGTAAAGACGATGAAAATAATACTTGCTAGATGAAAGAAAAGTGTGTATATTTCTAAATATTATTTTATTTTATTAACTATATAAATACTATAAAAAATGTGATTCTTAAACTTTTATATAAATTAGGAAAATATAAAAATGTCTGATACAATTTTATATTAACGGAGACAAGATCTTAGTTTTCTGGGTTTTTGCTGTTATTTTGATGACTAAGTTGTCTATTTTTAGAAATATTTATAATTAAATAGTTTTTCGTAAATAAATGGGATCATCTGGAAATTACAATTTTTTAATAAATCATACGGAAATTATAATTCCGAAATTACAATTTATTATTTATTAATGTATTAAGATAATTGCATATTAAGTATTTTTTCTGAATTCATTTTCTGAATCTAATCAATATTTAATGTAGCACGACGTAATGTTTAGTGACGAAAAGAAGGATATTGGAATTTATTTTCATTTTCCATTAATTATTTCAGAAAATTAAGTTAAAATGTGTCAATTCGAATAAACTTTCCGCTTGAAATTTGTAGGATTCGATTGAAATTTTCGATTCTAGTATTGCAGTGCCTTGCTGGCTGAATACTTTTTCTTTCTATTCTAGTAAAGGAATATATAGTTTTATCGCCTTATATATAGTTTTATCGTTATATAGAGTTGTTTCACAACAAAGTAACTGGCTGAAAAGTATTCAAAGTATTTTACAAATTTCTTTACCTTCAATAAAAATCATCAGATTAATTCAGAAAATCAGCGCAAAACAAGTAAACTTCGAGTTGTATACTGAATAAGCGTAATAGTATAAATAAAACTGTATAAAAATCGTATAAAAACTCAAATTTAAATTATTTATTGAAACCAGACCCACTTAAAATATCATCTTCTTTACATATAATTTTCGAAAAACCCCTACCAAATGGAAATAATAATGATTATTTTTTTCAATTAATATAATTGCAACCGAAGACGTCACCTACTCTTCCAATTTAACCTCATTTAATTTTTTTTTCGTCCTTTTTATTTTCAATTTCTTAATTCAGTTTTTATTTTTTTTTTTGTTCGTACAATTATTTTTGATGTATAATTTCAACTATTATTCACATTCAATTAAATCTGGTCTAGTTTTTCCATTACATTTCACCTCAATTAAAAATGTCTTAAGTTGTTGTGTGACAAAAGATATTTTTTTTCCATTTCCTTTATCTTAAGAATTTAACTCATACTTACACCTTGGAGTATGTTCATTTATATTATAATTTGTGGTAAAATGTACTTTCTTTTATATTTTCTTTCGAAATTGTCGGAAATTGTATTATTTAAGTTTCTTAAATAGTTTTTAAATGTTGGGTGAAAAGGTGAGAGAATGATGTACTGTGTTTTATATAAGATTAAATAGAGTTTAATGGGTTAATGAAAATAGAATATTTTTTATTTTTCATATGGAAAATTGTAATTAATGAGGAAATTTATTTTATATTTGATTAAATCAACATAATTTCAGCACTTTAATTAAAAGTGATAAATGCTTTTCAGGAATAGTAAAATTATGTCTGAATTTTTTTGGAGCTAATATGATAAATAGAATGAAATTTTGGAAAAAATTGAATTACAATTTTTAAAGAATTTCTTTAATTCTTTTTCAATTTATTCGATTTTTTTTAAGAAGTAATATCATCGTACAAATCCACCTTTGATAATATCAAAAATTAAAAAAAAAATCAATAAATTTGATAAAATAAACTTTAACATTCTTTGAATCTTTCTGAAAGGTAAAATTGACAATTTGAAAAGGTAAAATTGACACTATTCAGATAATATTCCTAGTCGTTGAATTATTTGTCATGCTGTGATATATAGAATAAAATTTTAGTAATTTTTCAGTGTGAGAAGATTCAAATTTGTATATTTTTAATATAAAATTAAAAAAAAACTCAATATTTTATATTTGAATCACATCTAAAGTAATTTACAATCTGATTTTCATTTTTATTTACGATTTGCATTTCGCAAAAAAAAAATATATATAAAAAAAATACTGTCAGCCGTTAGACCTTTTCTAAAACAATAATTTTTTCCGCACAGACCTAATTCCAAAGATTTATTTACACCATTTTTTATCTATAAACATTTTTCAATTTTAATACAAAAAACAAAAGAACATATACTTAATGGATATAGAAAAATAAGGGTATGTTAGTTGGTCGTAGAAATATGAAAAAAAATCAAATTTTCTTCCAGGAGAATTTTCTAAATTAGTATTAACTTTTAAACGTGTTAGTAGATATATAAAAGAGCTACGAGGATATTCGACTGGAACATAGTTTTGGGGTTATATAGTCAGGACTAAAATTTGTTTTCGGTTATGTATTTGTCACAGAACTTATTATTGCCAGCAAAATATCAACAATTTCCCGCAAAAACGTATTAAGCGACTTTATTAAAATTTTACAGGAAAATCAAAAAACTTATTTTTCAGTTTTTCTTGTATTACGGATAGTATTAAATTGATTTTTTTTCTGAATTTTGTACCATACATAAATAGATTGTTTTTTGAGCACGATGGGACTTAACGATTCTTATCAAGTCGCTGGGAATAGAATATTGATAACAGTTCTTTTTGTAGTTGTGACAGAATCATATGAAAACTGGGCCACATCCATGGCATTTCAAACAAACTATTAGTGTATTATAAAAGTAGTTTGTATCTGAGCATTGTGGCTTAACATATTTTGCAGAGTTTCAAAGATTATTGTTGAAATAGTTAATTAAATCTATTAAATGGTAGTTGAAGATTTAGAATTCAAATATTAAATGGTAACTCAGTATTTAGGACTATAATCGACTTTTTCGGAATTTAGCTTTTTTCTGAAAAATTCTAAAGTATTGTCTGACAATACTTTAGGTAATTTTTATTGCCCACATCTATTTCAATTATACAACGTTATTGCAGCTAAAATGCTCTATCAATGCTATGGTAGTAATATTCGGATATATGTTTGTCTAAGAAGTTACTTCTGACAAGACAAATTGAATTATTAAATACTAATTTTACCAAATATTCTGAAAATAGGTAATGTAATTTTTTTCTGTTAAATATTTCGAATTTAGTAAAAATAAGGATACCAGAAGACAAAAAAAAAATATATATACATATATATTTACAAAAAAATATACAATAACATGAAATATATATATACATATCTACATAAATAAACAGAAGCTTGAAAATCGCTAAATAAAAGGATATTTTATACCATTATTTTTGGCTTTATTCTATTACTTTACTTTTTTATTTATTATTCTTATATATATATAAAAAAAATTCCAACAACAAAATAGGCAAAAAAATAAAGGACTTTAATACACAAACACAACAATAACAAATATAAAAGTAATTTCATTTTGGTTTGTTTCTATTCATTTTGCAATAATATAAAAAAAAAAAAAATGTTGAAACAAAAGTGAAATATTTCCAAAGTAATAAATTTAAAATTTTATGATCCTCACACAATATTATATTACCAAAAAAAAAAGGAAGAAAAATTCTTTTACTTTATATGTCACAGTCATAAACAGGTCCATCATCAGCAAAATAATCTTAAAATATTCAATAAAAATGTTAAAATTAAGACAATAATTTAAATTTTTGAAATATTTGTATTTAAATTTTAAGGATATAATCACGATTAGAATTTAGGATTTTTTTTTGTTGTTTTTGTCTACGACATAAATTTAAGAGAACATGTTTTTTTTTTGGAATTTGTGTTTCTGTTGGGGCATCTTTCTAATATTTTAAATTTAGTCTATTGGGAAAATACAATTTCCTGTCTGGAGTTTTTATATATAATTTATAAATATATCGCTAGAAAGTAAATAAATTATCAGTTAGAAATAAAGTTAAGTAAATTTAGTAGTTAGTTAAATAGGGTAAACTAGAGAATATGAAGATTGGAATTTTGTTCCCCGGAGGGGAAGACTATTTTAATGCATTGTTTAAGAAAAAGTTTCAAAAAACATTCAATTCATATCGTGGAGTTTGGATACATAGGTCACATATGTTTTTGACAATAATATTGGAATGGCTAGTCTTATACTTATCCGCCAGTAGCAAATACCGGGTACTAGTTAAGAAAGTTCATCCAGCACAATTTGTTAAACTGATAATCTAGATTGCGGGTTTTGCTGGCATTAGATGAAGCTGTCAGCATTATTATTTGCGATCAGCTACAGAAACCCGCAGGAAGAGTGTAGCGTATTTGTAATATTAAGTAATTATTTCAAACATTATATTAACAATCGCTAATAAAAAACCGGTGACTACGTAATTGCATTTGATTCGACTTCAAAGCATCAATGTTCGTTCAAGTTTACTCAGCTTTAAATAAGTTCATTTAAAAGTATAGTTACAAATAAAAGGTTTTAACTTGTTGCAAACGAAAAAGTTTCTGTCACTAGGAAGAATTCCGTACTAGAGGTCTTATGTCCAAATGGAAGAGAAAACAATTGCCAGTCCCATTACAAACAGTTATTTTCTGATGATCATTTCAATGATTAAAAACAAAATTGATTACTTAAATAAATCTTTAGAATCCTTATAAATAATTTATACTTCTACACCTTTTTATTTTTGATCATTTGTCATATAATATCATTATGATTTTTTTATTATCTCCATTTTCAGTTCATACTGAATTTTTCATCAGACTTTATATCATCTTCAAAAACACTGAAAATTTTCACTTGTCGATTTTGGTTAATTTAATATTTTTTGAATATCTGAATACTTTTAATGCACAATTCAAAGCAGTCAGGCGAAAATTTTACCCTCAATCTCCAGATACCAAAATCTAAATCAGTATGAGATAAAAAAAAATATCCGTTTATTTTGATTAAGATGTAATTCCGGACATTTTCTATATTTTATTTTTTTTCGGTTTTTTATTCAAAACATATGAATTGAAAATTGAATTATTGTATAATGAGTAGCATAAAAAATATCCCCCTTTTTTTGTTGAATATAAAAACTGACTCCTCAAAAAAAAAAATTTTCTTATTTCGCGATTCATACGAATCCATTTTTAAAATTCAATGTAAATTCAATATTACAACTTTTTTTTTGTACAAATAAAAAAAATTTTTTTTTATTGGAAAATTGTGCAAAAAAACAGAGAATTACCAATGAAAATGAATAAAAGGAAACTTGTAAATGATTGAGTTTTGGCTATTCCAATAATTTTATTAAAAAAAGAATTCAGAACAGGTTCTTTTTTTTTTGTTCAATATGGATTTTATGTTTTCCCTTGATGGTAATATGATGAATGGTGCAATTTCAATTTTATCCTTAAGGTGGTTTTGTAGGGTTTTTTTTTCTCTGTATAATTTTTATGTAAAGTTCAAAAGGGAAATTGGAAAAAAAAAAATTTTCCGAAGACTTCAAATTAAGGAGTTCGTTGGAAATATGAAGGAAAATATTCGGACGGAAAGTTCAAGTTGAAATATAGTCGAAGTTAAAATTGGTTCAAGATTCAAGTAACAATGTTTCTGGAATAAATTAATTCTTAAATATTACGAGGTCTATGGGTTTGAAATTATTTTCAACAAACATTTTTTACAAATATTTTGAGAATCATGTGTGGTTTAGTGTTGTATATTTTTAACTGAACTACAAATGTGAAATATATAAACATGTAAAAATACCATTAATACTATATTTTTCCGAAATTTAATTAAAAATTATATTTCTGTATATTGTACCTCAATTGATATTACAGGAACCGGTGGTTACATAGTAGTAGTGCACTATTTTATGTTACATTATTTACTCAGCTTTAAATAAAATATCCCTAAAGAAATTTGAAGAAATATGACTTGGATAAAATTAAACGTCTTAACTGCGTCCAGACGAAAATTATCTTCTTATTCCATTTTACTGTAAAGTCATTTATCTTTCACAATTCACATAAAAATTAGTGAGCTCTAATTATAGTAGATTATTGGCAAATAATTTATCAATTCAGCGTTAAATCTTACATTGACTGCTTTATAATTAATTAAAATAACTAATTCAATATTATTTTAACTGAATTTATCTATGTTTTTTTTTAAACAAATCATTTTAAAAACCAAAATGTGCTAAAAAAAAAATAATTTGTCGAAATAAATTTATATATAAAATTTTTTTTTTGAAATAAAAGGGAAATTGAGGTAAAATTAAAATGTAACATTTTTCTTATTCGATTTTCTAACATGAAATTTAAAAGTTATTTGATATATTTTCGAATTTTCCAAATTTTTTTTTTATATATTTTTCCAATATAAATTTTATTCTGATTTTGTAGTAAATTATTTAATTTGAATATAAATTACTTTTTTTTTTTGAGTAATTGAATTCGAAAATATAAAAGGACAATTTAATAATTTTCTGTGAGAAAGAAACTTACATAAAAAAAGAGTGAAAAAAAATTAGGTTATATTAAAAATTATTTTGTACATTAGCAGAAAGTCTACAGAAAATAAAAATAAAATAAAATAAAGAGATTTAATCAATATCCAATTAAAAAATATCCTTTTGGCATTAAAATTAATTTAAAATATTTTTATTTAAATATTATATACATATATGTAAAATACTGAATTTAAAGTGAGATTTCAAAAACACAAATCTACAAATTAAATTTTATTAAAGTTGTAATTAATTTTTTTTATATATAAATTAATTTCCTAAATATTCTATTTTAAGATTTTTAGGATTTCTAGTCCAACAGATAAGGGTTTAAAGTTTAAATGTTCATTAAAAACACACAAAAATTTTACAATAAATTTATTTAAATAACTTAAAAGTTTTGGTATACAACGACTAAATTTGAATTAAACACTACTTTAAACAACACCAAAAAAGAAAAAATGAAAGAAAATTCCTTTATCAAGTCAAAGCAAAAAAAGAAAAAAAAAAACAACAAAACATAGAATTTCCTTTGTTATAAAAACAACTTTAACTAAGATTTATATCTTGCGTGTTGTCCTTTTTTTGTTTTGCATTTCTCCTGTCTACCCTAAAAAATATATACAAGGCCAATAAATCTTTCATAAAGTCTTTGCTAACATAAACTACACCCAGTTTAAATGAAATATTTATATCAAATGCACAAAAGATAAGGCACCTATCATCTCTCTATGCCACGACAGAATAAAATTGTCTGATTATTTGTGTGTATGTATGTAGTATAGAACAAAAAAAAAACTAAAATTTCTATTAAAAGAAAGTATTAACATAACCACCCATATTTAGGGTCAACTATGCGTAGCGAAATATTATTTTAATAGAATTTTGTTTATGTTCTTTGAACAAACTTTACTATAGTATTTTAGTCTAATAAAAAAAAAAATCTACCAATAACAACAACAACAACCACAAAAAAAGGATATATGACAATGTTTATTTTGTTTAGCTTTTATGTCCTCTCAATTGTTTATACAAATTTGTTACAGGACATTTATGTCAAGCTTATAATATTATAATATAGGGCAGAGTTGTATAAATCGTACCACTTGTCAGTATTTCCTGTATCTTTATATAGAAATATTTAATAAAAGAATTATATTTTGTAATAAATTTAAAAATTGATGTCTTTACTACGTATACATTTTTTTTTTTTACTGGAAGGAAGAAGTATTGCTTTAGCAAAAGCCGAAAAAAGAAAAATAAATCGTACAATTTAGGAAATTATATCGAATCATTAGAAAACTAAAAGTTTTGACAATTTGACTTAATTGTACCGAGACAATCCAGTAAAATCCAGTCAAAGGCCCATGAACTTTTCTGTAAATTTCTAAAAAAAACCCGGCTTAGCTACCTTTCGGCATTGGGATAAAATTAATGACAAAAATTTCCTATCCAAAAACTTTCCCTAAACTAAAACAAATTACCTTAACAAATTTGGGTAGTTCGTATATACAAATTACCTTAACAAATTTGGGTAGTTCGTATACTGTCTGGCGCACATAAAAAGTAAAATGACAGTAATAAAATACAAGTATTCCCATTTAACTTTTAACATCGATATCACTTATTTATAGCATTTTTGCTATAAATAAGCGATAACCGAAGACGGTTTAGAAAGTGGTACGATGTCGCCAACTTTCCCCTATATAGGAAAATATTTTTTGTTGTCATGAACTGTGCGTGTATTTTTTTGGTAATACAGTGTAAGATTATAAAAGAATTTAACCAAAAAACATAAAAAGGACCTATTTCAAAATTAAACCTGAATAAGAGAATTTTTTTTTTTTTTAATTTTTCTTTAGTCCTCCAGAGTTAAGTAAACTTTGTGAACCAAAAACTAGGTCTCTTTCTGAATAATTTTCAATATTATATTATAGTATATATATAAGTAAAATTTGGGTAAAAGGATATTGGTTATCAATTTCATGTAATCCATTAAATTAATTTTAAAATATTTCTGTTTTTTTTTTTTTTTGTGTGTGTTGTTTTGTGGGCTGACGTGATAAAATAAATAAATTTATGGGTGCGTGTTACTTCATAAATATTATAATATTTGTAAAATATTTATCTAATTTAGTATTTACTTTTCAAGGATTTTTATTTTATATCTATGTAAATCAATATTTAAATAATTTTTTTTTTTCTGGTTTTGTAATGTAATAAATAAAATATTTTTGTAAATTAAATAATTCGAAAATATAATAATAAAAAAAAAAGGAAATTCAAATTGCAATTGATTTGTGAAAAAAAAAAAAAAATGTATATACACTAAAATAAATATTTGAAATATTTCATTTGAATTTTTGTTGAAATTGATCTTATAAATCATTTTATGTATCTCTGAATTATTTTGCTTCTTTTTTTTTTTTGTTAGGCTATCAATTATTCTAGTAGAATAGACAGGAAAAAAAAAAAAGGAAAAAATATGAAAATTTCAGGAAGAATATAGAAGCTATCAATTATTCAAATAAATCTCTGTATTTGCACCATTTTTATATCAATCGGCAAAAAAATAAATAAAATTCTCATAAATTTTATGAATAAATATTTTTACCATATTTTTTTTTTCATTTGGTTGATAAAAATAATATTTTTTTTTATTTAACACCATTTTTAAGGAAATTATTTATAAATAATATTATATTGATATAGAAAAATGTATAGTTTATTAAAAAGTTAAAAGGAATATTTTTTTTGAAATTTATGTATTTATAAGGATATATAGGATTGAATGAATATTGTTTATCATGTACACAAATGAATATCTCTAAACTGATGATGTGGTTTTATAAAATGTCAGTTTTTTTTTATAGTAAATTTAAGCTGGAATTCATAAATCAAAGTTAGCTGTGATATTGTCTTAAACATTTTATTTCAATCATAAATAATTCTTAAATAAGTAAAAGAGATGATTTTAAGTTTAGTATTACGTATACTTAAGGCAGCATTATTTCAAAAGATTGTTACATTTTTTATGAAATTTATAAAATAAAATTTCTGAGTTAAATGTATAATTAAACTAAACTTTATAAATTCGAGCATTAAAGTACATTCATATTTATACTTTGATAAATGAAAAATATTCTTAGAATTATAAGCTAAATAAATATAATTGAATTATAGAAATTTTGAAAATATACTTTAAAAACTAATTGAAATTTAAACCTTTAAGATTTCAATGTTTTGTGTCATTTGAGTGTTTTTATATTGAAGTTTTAATAAATAAAATTTCAAATAATAATAAACTTTCAAATATGATATAATAGAAAATAATATAATAGATGTTAACATAAATTTAGGATTATGAAACTATAGTTGATGAAAATGAATACATATTTCATATGAAAAATGAAATATTCTAGGTATACTTGCAGACTATATGAATACCCTATTTTTTGGTATAATATTACATTAATATTGTGTAGTGTAATTGGACATTAGTAACACAATTATGAAAAAACTAATTTTCCATATTAATTAACTTTAAATGAATAATTTTATTATTTAAATAATACTGAGAAAAATACTAGAACTTTAATAACTTTAAACAATAATTTTTGGAATTTTCGTGGAACTATGTAATTTTTATAAAAATTTTCATTAGATCTTTGTAGTTTTTATGTTTTCGTTAATGTGTAATTTAATAAATTGTGATATATTTAAATTTTCTATTAGAGTATTTATTTTGCTGAGTATTTAATATTTACATCTCCAGTATTCTATAAAAATAATTTGTATTCTGTCATTCTGTATGTATTAATGATGACTCATGTCCGACCATTGCCATTTACAAAAAAACTCTTAACTTTTTTAATTTACACCCGCTGTCAACAAGGTAATCAGAAATTGATAATTCAGATTCTTCTTGGTGTTCCATACATTGCTGTATTGAAAAGAGTGTCCATAATTGCAAGATGATCTAATACAACATGATTCTGTTAATAATTTACACATATTTTCTCCTCTTCCAGTAACTTTTGGGAAAATAATATTAAATAATTTAATTTTATTAGTTGTTTTCCCCTTGTTCACTCTATTGTGGAGCATAGGGCTCCAAGCACCGAGTTATCTGCACTTGACGTGATAAACATTTTTGTATTGCAATTTTATTAGTAGGACTTAGTAAAGGATTAAGATTAAGACAATATTATTGGAATAACATAAGGAATTTTTTTGTATAAATCACTCCAATACTGAGATAAAATTACTAACTGCAATCAAAGTAACTTTCAAATTATCCTTTTACTCATTTTAAAATCCCCTTGCTAATGTTTTTTTATTACCAAACTTCGACTAATATAAAAAAAAATGCAAATTAACTTGGTTTACACTCCATAAAAATAATACTATATCCCCAAAAGGATATAATTTTTTCTTATATAATATTCTAATAATGAAAGAGATCGGGTGTCAGGGATTAAATGAAGGCATATGGTAACACATGTACAATAATATTAAAAAACGAGGAAAATTATCATTATTTTTATGAAATTTTTAAAAAAATCGCGTATTGATTCAAAGAAAAACATTAATATTTTTTATGATTTCATATCATAGTTCCCTCGTTTGTAATTCATTGTACATCCGTGCCTCATTGTGATAAAAAAAGAACATTTTTCGATTTATTTACTTTGATCACACCCCAAAATTTATTGTGACTTTATTATTATTTTTTTTTGTTGGGAAATGTTTCAGTCATTATTAGCTCAGCATGCGAAAAGATAACATAAAACAACTATGTATGTCAGTCAGTGAGTTGTTAATATATAAATTCTTTTGTAATTTTTTTTAATAGGGGTAGTAGAATTGATTTTAAAGCCAATATTATTTTTATTTTTACTTATCTAACCCTCAGAAAATTGGATAATTACAGGAAATATTTGTATTTATTAAATGAAAACCCTTAAAATTTTTACCAAATTTTCAATAGATTTTAAAAAATAGATATGAAAATTTTTGAAATCTTTTGAAATGAAATTTTCATTGTACTTATATTAAAAGGAAAACTTAATGTTTTAGTTACTTGTTTCACAATTAAGTGATTTAAACGATTTTCCTTTAGTTCGTCATTAATTTCCTTCGTAAATCTAAATACCTCTTAAGAAGCTAAAAGTCTTTGATAATTTTATAGAACTATTTTTAATGATCCTTCAAAAGAAACACCAATTCGTTACAGAAGATTCCACACAATTTCCCGTTCATAAACCAATCTCTCCAAGGAAAAAATAAATAAATGAGCATATGGTCATACAAACTGAAAAAGTGTCAAACCACCACTCTTTACCAATATCTAATGCATACACATAATACATTTTTTTTTTTCTTCAACAATTACCCATAAAACTAAATGATTAATTCCGGAGACATTTTTACTGCATATTACTAAAATTTTCTATATGATGGTCACTGGGGGAGTTTTTATCTTAAATTATCTATTGGCCCTTTTAAAAACCTTTGATTTCATATTCTTAATTTCAGTTCAGCGCATCAATTTACACAAAGTTACTAAAAAAAAAAAAAAGTAGTGTGTCATAAGTAAGTGTACTTCTATAACATTTATGTTTGTTTCTTTGTAGGGGTTGAATGTTGGGGTGGAAACTAAATATAATAGTAAAAACCGATATATGTATAATTTAAAAGGTTAAAGAGGTGGGGTAATATATATTGTTATCCGTACAAATTTATTTCTTTTTTTTGCAAAAGGAGGGGTGAATTTGATTGTGGTTGCAGGTCATAAGGGAATTTATACAATAATTTTAGATTTAGTTTTTATTTAGAAAATTGTCCTTTCGTCTTAGATTACAAATGAAAATTTGTCTCGGTTGTTTGGATTTAATGGAGTTTTCCTTATCGGTTGGTTAAGTTTATTGCTCTTCTAGATCTAGACCAAAAAAAAAAAAGTTAGAAAAATATTATCATCTTTCGTTTAACTTTAATGGTTTTGACAGAAGGAAGTATTTTTCTTTTTTTTTGATTGTTGTCGACAGTTTAGGGTTGTTTGTATATAAGTAACTATGATAGTGTGATTTATATAATTCAGAATAATTTATTACAAATAAATTTTAATTTTTTTTTTCTATATTATAATGTAGAAATGAAAGATGAATAACCTATAAATTTACGATAGTAAACATAATAAGTAATATCAGTTTTATGTTAGTATAATACAAATTATTCATATAATAATATTAATTTGTTTTCTACTAAACGATAACAATTTGTATTATAAATTATTATATATATACTTACTATATGTATTATATAAATTATTACAATATTTCATGAAAATATTATTAACCTAATTTTATATTCGAAGCAAAACAAATTATAATTATTCATGGAATTTCTCTTATTTAAAATATTTTCTATATTTTTGTACAAATATTTATATATATAGGGGGCAAGTCACCGAAATTGTATCACTTCTAAAATCGTACTATTGCTTGTATTCGGCAACTAAATAATATTATTGATATTAATTAATGGAAGATCAATTTGTATTTACTAATTGTCAAGTGTTTCAAATATTAGTTTTATTTACGGACTAACCTTTTATGGATTTTAAATTAAGTAAAACTAATTTTTGATATTTTTATGTTCATGACGGTGAATTTTTGAAATATCATTTATATAATTTTTTCTCGAAATCACGTTTAATAATACTTTTGATATATTATGGTAGTTTTTGCAGTTGTTAATATCAATAAATACATTTACAAAAATTATGGAATATGTTAATATGCAATATGTTAATAATTCTTTAATGGTACATTTATTAAAATTCACAATTAAAGAATTATTAACATATTGCACCCCAAATTCAACCTTTTGCAATACAAATTCATATTTTTGAAATTCATATTCACAATTTTGCAAATCAAATTAAACCTTTTGGAAATCAAATTCAACGAATAGTAAATACAGTTTTGAAAAAATTATTTTTTTAAATAATATTAATTATAAAAAGTATAAACAAAAGAAAGAAAATTTGATGTTAACAAATTCAAAATTAATAATTATTTTTACGATAGAAAATTTGAAGAAGCGTGGTTACTTTGGATAGTGTCAGCCTCCGCCAGACGCAAGATGTGTGTGATCTAATTGGACAGACCAAATTATAAATTTTATTTGTCACATGCTGAATTTCTAAATTAATCAATTAATTTTTCTTGACAGTAAATAAATTTTCTTGGCAGTAAAACATATTTTAATGAAAATACTTTATATTTATATGACATTTTTTATATAAAAATACTCTGAATACTTTTCAGGCAGTTTATTTGTTGCGGAAAAAATATGAGGAAAAATTTGTTCAGCAACAAATTTATTCCAGATACAGGAATATAAATCGATGCGGGGAGTTTCGGGCGAAGCGTCTATTGGAATCGTTACCAATGTTTATTGAAATACTATATAAGTAACATTTAAATAAATTGTCAAAATATTAAGTATTTGTAAGTAGAAAACCATAAAAATATTAATATAGTACTATACGTTTTACTAAGTATTTGTACGGTTAAATACCTGAATACATAAATAAGGTACGATTTAGGCCGCTATCCCCTATACATATATAAAAAAAATGTTATAATACTAAAAATAAAACTCATTTACAGCAAAAAAAACAATCTTACAAAACTATATAATAATTTTATCATTAATAATTATACATACATAAATAAATCAATTCTTATATAACATGCCATCATCAAGCTTGTAAATTTATATCAAAATTAATTCAGAAAATTCAATTTCAATGTTTTTTTTTTGCCCGCACACAAAAAATAATCAAGTTTGGAAAGACTTGTGCCTGGTACTACAAAAAAAAAAACATCAACACTTATTTAAATGCTATACCTAAAGAAAGTCAAAATAAGTTTTTTGCTTGTTATAAACCACTCAGCATCTACTTAAAAAAAAAAAAAAAATAAATAAAAAATAAGGACTAAGTATAATAAGTAAAATATATTGCATTCAAATTTTAGTTAAACTGAAAATTCTATTGTAAAGTTGGAAAAAAGTAAACTTCTTCCTAAGAAAGTATATTTTCATGTTTTCAGTATACCTTCTTGACAGAGTTTAATACAAGTTAGTTTGGTTTTTTTTGAGACCAGTAATTGTTCCCCTTATAGTTATTGAAAATAAATTTGACTTTTATATGGGATATTATTTATTTAATAATAGGGGATCCTGTGCGGTTTAGACAAGTGTGATAAACTAATTTAATAAATTTGTTGAGGGCAAAATATTGTCATATTATTACATATTAATATTTTCAGTAATAGTTACTTAAATGATTGATATTGGAAAATATTGAATAATTTTCTGAAAATTGAATTTATTATTTTGCTTTTACGTTTAAAATTGAAATTTTTGTGAGTTATGATTTATAAATGTCACTAAAATTGTTGAAATTGTTTTCCAAAACGTTGAATTTCAACTGACTCGAATCTACGAAATTTACAAAGAAGAATTTGCAGAACCAAATTTAAATTTATCTCTACTTTGTATTCGGCAACTAATAAATGTCAATTATAAATAATTTAAATAAACATTCCGCTCGAAATTTTCCGCAATCGGCTTAATATTTTATCTTCCAGTAAGCTACTCCCGCAATTTTTTCCTATCTAGTAAACGTTATTGCGGACATTACATATTATATTTTTCCCACAACAAAGCAACTGCCAACATTTTCGTGTTTTCATATAAATTTATATTTTTAAAAATATTTTTGAATTTAAATCTTGAATTTATTTACTATCAAGAAAAATCAGCTGATTAATTTAGGAATTCAGCCAGTGAAAAATAAATTTCCAGTTTGGTGAATTACGTATTTATACTACCGTGAAACGTCTCACCGGACTACTCAAATAAGTATGATTATAAGAATTTTAATTAATAACTTTTCACTATATTCATTATTCTACTCTCTTTATTTTGCCTAATTTCAATTAAATTTGACTTAAATATACTTTTATAAATCTGAAACTGACCCTTAATTAAAAATAAACATTGTTATAAAAATTTGGAAAAATCTTTTTAAATTTTCCACCTTACAAAAATATCCTATAATAAATTCTAACAATTTCTTTTTTTTTTTTCGAAAATAAACAATTCTTGTTCTAATTTTAATACTTTGTCATTTTATATGTTCTGAAACAAGGACTTGAATAACATGAAATTGTAATAAACGAACGGACAAATTACTTTTTTTTTTAAATATAAAGATTAACTTTTATTGCTTCCACAAAAACCATTTTTTTTTGTGTCATATGTGAAGTCTATAAATCCTTCTAATACATTAATGAATGCCAAAAAGAAAATATAATACCAAATCCACTAGAAATCCTTTTTTTCATATTTCAAAAAAAATAAAATAATAATAATAATAAAATTGAAAGGATACCACATATATTCCTTGCAGTTTTTCTAAAACGACAACTAATATAAAAATAAAAAGGAATATGTGAAAACTTTAGAATTTTTCATATTATCTGGGCAAAAAAAATAAAGTGGATACCTAAGTTTTGTGACAATATGATTTTCTGGGTCATTGGCATTATTTCATTTTTGTAATTTGAACACTTCACTTTTTAGAATTTAACAATCCTTTTTTTTTTTGTATTTTATATATATGTATATGTTAGATAGTGATAATATTTATATGTCATGTAAAACAAGAAGAATACATATATACTTTTTTTTTTAACATTTTATTGTAATTCCATGATTTTCAATGGCCCCACAAACTAAGATTTTATCAGACAGATATACAAATTTATTTTAGTCAAGGATATTTTTTTTACTAGGAAAAATTTTTCTTCTATTTTATTGTGTCAGTGAAAAGGATTTTAATCATCCTTGAAAGATAGAGAAGTCAAATTAAAAAGTTAAACTAGAAAATTTATTAGTTTTTATGTTGAATGTAAATTTTCTTTTTTTCATATTCTTAAAAATTAAGTGAATTTTTCAAGTTTTCTATCATATTTACACAGAATTTGAAATTTAGGATACATAGGATTGGAAGTTTTTTTAGTGGTTTTCATAAATTCAAGTTATTGAAGTAATTTTTCACTGATGAATAATAGTGAGTTAATCAGATTTGAGTCTTGAAGAATATGCCATTACGTCAATATGATCATTCGATCCGAATACTGAAATAGACATTGAATTTCACTAACCTATTGAAGCATAAAAAAGAAATTTGTTAATAAACTTTTAAAATTAAACAGAAATAGCTTGCGAAATTAGAACTTTTCCTATGAATGCCAAATGAACCGTCCATTTCATGATAGTTTTTCTTTTTCTAACAAAAAAACAAAAAAATTAAAAATAAATTACGAATTATCTATATTTTAATTTTCATTTCCCAACTAAATATTTTAAGCTAAGTATTTATCGTTTTTAACCATAAAATACAAGTCTTTTCCACGGGAAATATTATTTTTATTTTAATACCCTATGATGATTTTGATACCATAATCTTATGAATCGACCACACTTTGTACATTCAAATACCATTTGAATTGTTTTGTTATTTTCAACTATAAAACCAAGAAAATCCTTAAACAAATAATCATAAAAAATAATAATTTTTCTTTAGATGGTTTAATATTCAATTTGACAAAAAAAGAAAATTTATGTTTTACAAAAAAAAAAAATAGAAATTGAAAGAAAATTATTAATTGGTTTTTATTTGCTTTTGTTTTTAATGAAAATTTTCCAAAATCATATTTTAATCTTTACTTCTATATACACAAAATATAAATACATTGTCGAAAATATTTTCCTGGAGTCATAAAGTCTATAACTGAAATAATTTTTTCTCTAAAAAAAAAAGAAAAGAAAGATAGATACACACACAAGAAGTGTTGAGATAAATTTATGTAATTTGTCATGTAAGTATAATTTTTTTTTTTTATTTTTTTGTAAAGAGAAAATGGAAAATTTGTTATATTTAAAATCTTTTTATGATTTATTTTATGTTCAAAAATAAGTCAGACAAAATTAAAATAGTGTGGTTGTTTTTTTTTTCATTTCGGTATAATATTTATTTAAAATTACCATTTTAGATTAGTAGTGTAAAAGAGTACACAAAAACCATTAATAAAGTGTCATTTACTAAGAGTTGACTAATGAAATAATTAAATTGTTCAAATATTTTTATTTCATATAATGAAGATTTTTAATAAATTTATTATGAAAATTATCAATTCACTTTGGAAATATAAAAATATGTGAAAAGGTATTATTACTCAGACAATGTGCATTTTTCAAAGGTACATCATAAGATAGCGCAAAGTTAAAAAAAAAACAAATATCTGTCTCAGATATTTAGAAAGATAGTTATGATGAAGGCATATTTATTATATTTATGAAAGACAAATATGCTTTTATTTATCTGAAGCAGATAAATGAAAGCATATTTGGCTTTGACTTAGGAGACTAGCAGTTAAAAATTAGTAATTTTTTAAAGTGTCTTATTCAGGTAACATTGAGAAATAAGTGGAAATTAAAGAGAAAATGGAAAAAAGATATTATGCTACGTTTAAAGATATTTTAAAGAAATACTCAAAGTGTTGCTAATAGTTACGAATTTCTCAAAAGAATTGGCAAATTTAGCATGAAATTACAGTTTTTTCATATACAGAAGTTTATGAAATTCATGTACACTAGATTATGCAATCAAAAGCTATTTTTTGAATTGGTTCAAGTTTCAACAAGAATTTTTTAGGAAAATCTCAGGAAACTATCTAACAAATACTAAATTTCAGGAAACTAAATTTTCAATAAGAGAATACTCGATTTCGAATTAAACTAAATGGGTCTCTTAACAGGCTTCGTTACAGCTTACTGTCAGCTCAGATAACATGTTAACAAGCTAGAGTGATCACACTGAGGATATTACATTATGGTTACTTTAGACCCAATCCTGCAAATTATCAAATCTAATCAAATCTAGTAATGATTTCCATACTTTTACATTATCCTTCTCTCTCTCTCTTTTGGCGCGACAGCTCGTGACGAGCCTGGGTCTCCCTTAAAGGGTCTCTGTAACATTTTATTGGAATTTGGACCTACTAATTTTCTATGGATTCCGAACCATAAATTTCTTTATAGTGAAGAAACTTTCTAATTGCAACAAGCTAATGGCTTTTATTAGTGAGACATTTGTTGTTAGCAAATGGTCTCTGCCGTTAGCATTTTTCCCAGTCTTAAATTACATTTTTATTATAATTTTATTACTGGTACTCATTTAAAGCTGAGTAAACTTAGACCAACATCAATGTCTCGGACGGACGTCGAACCCAGTACCTAATGCACCACAGCTTAGCACACTACCACTTAAGCCACCGTCGGTCTTATCCTTCTCTACCGCTAACCTAACATCTCTTTTATAACTAAATTTTTCACTACAAAGAAGCATTCCTTCAAAATAACTCTTGAACATAATTTTCCGATGAAAATACATATAAATCGTAATTTAAATTGTGTAAAAGAACATAAATAATATAAAGTCAAGCAGTAAAATATATATTTAAAATAATTTCTCGCCACGAACAAAAATTTCTTTCAAAAAATATACTTTATTAAACAAACCCCTATCCTAGATTAAATCAAATAATACATTGTTTTATTTTGTGTTACCCAATCATTTAATTAGAAGATTATAGTGTCAAGAAAATATATATTTTCCAAAATAAAAAACAAGAACATTTCCATCTAAAAACAAAAATACTTATAAAATTAATTTGTATATCATTTTTGACATATATATACACATTAAATTTTCATATATGTACAATTGTAAAAAAATAAACATTAACGTATCCTCCTATTTTTCCATTGAAATTTCCTTTTAAAAGATATTACCAAAAAAAAAAAAAAAAACCAGGATTAAAAGATTATGTTAAATATATATTAATAATAATGAACGCATTATAATATAAATGTTTATATATTTATTTATATATTTATTTAATTTTTTTTTTTATCCATCGTGTTTATTTATTCAACATATGATGAGTAATTATAACTGTTAAATATGTAAAAAAAAAAAAAAAAAAACATATATACAGAATCCCCTTAAATAAATGCTCTGATGCATTCACATCAACAAATAAAATAAATTACAAATAATAAATTATGATAAATAATGTTGTTTTTTTTCTTCTTATTTTTCATATTTTACATAAATATGTACATATATATATAAAACATATAACATAGATCAAAAACAATGTTTTAGGAGTTTGTTGTCATCTTTAATGTCTGACATTAGATTATAAATATGTATAAATAATATTAGTTTCCAAAGTTAGATTTTAATTGTAACGTAGATAATTTTATGTAAATTTGATTAGACGAGTTTGTTTTTTTCTGATTGCATAATTACATTAGTGAGTTTTATAAGAAAGTGGTATCTGAAAAAAATATGTATTGCTTTCTGAATACTATGAAATGTCCCAATAACATAAACTGAACAGAATTTTAAAGCTCTAGTTTTCTTTGTGCTTATAAAATGAAACGTATTGAAATGAATATGATTCCGAGAATTCATGATATTTTACTTCTATAAATTTGAATGTAAAGTTAAAAATTGTGCAATTAAAGAATTGCTAGTGTGAAAGACTTATCGGCAATTGCTGATATATTTCTGGGGAGCCTCAAAAAGTCTTTATAGAGAGGCGGAGAAATGGTGAGATTTCTGTTTTGTTTTTTTTGGGATAATTTATTTTTTGGCGAATAGCATGAATATGAATCCATTGAAAGATCTCAACCTAAATATTGCAATTATTTAATTGCACAGTTTTTAACTATTTTAAAAGGTAGAAATTTGGTATTATTGAATTATTTTTGTGATTTCATTATTATTTTATTTACTTATATCTAAATCTCAGTAATTTGCTCAACCGATTACAGATTCTTACTTCAGTTTTATTAGATATTTCTAAGAAAAATCATATATACAATTCTCTGAAATAGATTTATTCGGATTCTGTCATACGTTAATAAAAAAATATATTATTACATTCCTCATCCATAAATCTTATAAATTAAAATAAATTCCAATAAATTTCAATACAATAATTTAGTTGTTTTTCTATATTTTCTAAATATCAGAAGATTTAAGACAAAGTAAAAAGGAAAGAAAATGAGAGAAAAACGTTTATTAATATTTTTTTTCATATCAGAAAAATAGACTTGATCCTAAATGTCAAATAAACAAAATATGATATCATCGCAATAAATTTTTTTGGTGTTTTTTTTCTTCGTTAAATGCTAATAATGATGATGAATTATTTTAACATAAAATATTGTATATTATTTAAAAGGAATCATATACCAAAACAAAATATAAAATTTTACTTCAAAATCTTTTTTTTTCCTTTTTATTTAAATAAAAAAAAAAAATCTAATCCGGAATTTCCTTTTCGCGGAAACTCGTATTTTATTATAACGCAGAAAAAAATAAATATTAATTCACAGATGTAATTTTCTTGAAATAATAAGAATGAGATTATTACAAAAAGTAAATAAATGAAATTTGAAATTTGGGAATTTGTTGGAAGGCTATTTGTAGATAATTAATGTTGGAAGGGGTTAATATCATTGGCAAAACGAAGTTTATGCTTGACCAGAGATCAGTTCGGTTAAAAAATAAAAGATAAATCAACAGGACCAAATTACTCAAGGATAAATGATTTAGGTCAACATATGCTATCCATTAATCAGTGGTTATGATCGTTTGTGATTCTAGAATGAGATAGAATCGAACAACGGCTTTTAAGGATACCTTTACAATTGACTTATGAATACGTCAGCGACCTACGTCAGTAATGCGTTTAATAATTGTTACGTATGTAATACGGTTGGTTAAATAAAATCTAAGCTTATGTTACTATTATTATTTAGATGGACAGGAGGTCAGCAATTAGACCTAATTCTTTCAGCAATTCGAGTTATTGTGATTTTTGTGGATTAAGTCGAAACAATTATAATTATAACACTTTTCATAATTGGTCTTTTTGAAGTTCCCCTTAATTTTTCAGGAATTTTCTTTTACAGGACTTTTATTGTAGTTAATCTCACCAGTACATAACAAATACTCAACAATGCATTGAAGACAATTAACACGGCAGGTTTGTAATTTTACTATTTTATGCCGTCCGAAAAATTTGGGTTTAGAAAATGTTTGTGACGAACATATTTTTGCTCTATTTAACTTATTTAGCATATTTTAATTCACCTTAAAAAAACTTATAGGCAAAAATAACAGATCATCAAACCTTGTGCTACTTGGTGGTATCAACAACAACAACAAAAAAGGTGTGTATTTATTACTTAAACAAACAGAAAATAATTTAAATCCTTTTGTAATCTTTTCTAAAGTAATTTCTTTTATTTTTACCGTCAGGAGACTTTGTCTTTTGAAACGGATTTTTGGTGGTAGTTCAATGTTTTTGTTTTAACAAATACATTGGCCTCAAAAAAATAATACTATATATATGTAATATAAATTTTTATATAAATTTAACATAAATTTCAAATTTTCCATAATAATTTTTCTGTTGTTGTTGTTATTATTTTCTTCCTGTGATAGAGAAGAGAATTAAAATGGTACGTCTTTATTTTGAAGGTTTTTCTTTTTTTTTTCTTGTACTTTCTTTTACCTTGACATTAAAGTGTACGTAATTCTAAAAGGAAATACGTCATTTTTTTTTTTGGTGGTTTAACAAATTTTTTTATTTTAGTGTGTGTTGATCCTGTTAAGGTGTGTTGAAAACAAGTCAAGAATAAAATTAAATGTTGATATACCAAAAAAAAAAAATGAAAACGAAAAAAGTTTCAAAAAGAAGCTTTGTGATTTAAGATTTTCTGACAAAATATAGAAAAAAAAAACCAAAATTTTTTTTTTTGAATAAATTAAATTACTTTTATGGCACTGGCTTTAATATTGTTCAGTCAAAAACAAAAAAAATATTATGTACTTGGGAATTGTAACCTGGGAAATATTTTTGGGTTTTTGCAATTTGTTTATAAAACTTTCTAAAAGTCTAAGGTTAATCTAGTCTTAGTCATATATTCATTTATTATAACTTTTATTATTTATGTTAACAAGTTTTGTTAAAAAAATTTTTGAATAAAAGTTTGGTAAGGTCAGATTAAAATATTTTTTTAAAAAAATATAATTTGTTCACATTTTTCATAGTCTTGAATTGTTAAAAAATTAATGTAATAATAAGATACTTAAATTATTTATGATTCACCACAACAATTTTGAGATTAGCGTAAGTTTTTTTTGGTATAACAACTAGGAATAATCATAAAAAGTGATTGTTCTTCTTTTTTAATGGCGGAACTGACTAAAGTGACCCTAGGCCTCCCATTAAGAGTTTCGAAATATTCTATTAATTTAGTAACATCAAGAGCCAATTAAATAAAATTTTAATTGTAAAAAATCTACTGTATCCATCCTTTATTAGTTTATTTGTCAAATTCGAGCGATAAAACTGGCTTCGTCCGGTTTTCTAGAAGAGCTGACAGCGAATTGTGTTAAATAAAACATGACTTTAGACTTTGCTAATGCATACATAAGTGTACAATGAAACTGCACCTATTAATTTTCAAACATATTATTCCTGTTTTTGTTTTAGTATTTGTAAAACTGAAGGAAAATAATCAGCACTATAAATAAAATTAAATAACACCTGGGCAGAAAACTGGACCAGTTCTTTTAAGACAACTCAACTTTCATCTAGGTCCAGTTTCTGTTAAAATTTTGATATAAAGAGGAGAAATTCGCCTAGTCCAGTGCAGTTTTTGGTCAATTGAAAATGAAATTTATATTAAATTGCATTTTCAAGTCATATTTTGCACTGTTATAATTCAAATAACAGTCAAGTCATATTTTGACTGTTATTTGAATTATACTGAATTAAATTAGATTACAAAACAAAACTGTTGTTCTAGAAAGTATCACGGCCAGTAATTGACCTGTTGGAGGCTTAGTGCGCCTAATTAGTTATAACTCATCAGCAAACTTTAGATTTTAGCAAGTGTCCTTGCCAAAAATCTTTGAATTTTTAAAATTATATTATTAGTATATAATTATTCGTATATAATTATTCTAGTCTGTATTCATTTCAGTTAGTATATAATTATTCTAGTCTGTATTCATTTCAATACATTCTGTATTCATTTAATAAATTATCTATATGACCTTTAACACATTAGAAATGATTTTTCTTGTTATAATGAATATTAAAAATTTAAAATATGTTAATATCTCATAGAAAAAACTTCTGAACAGCTATTTTTATATAATTACAATAAAATTATTTTAGTCAAGTTCAAGCTGGTCAAACAATTTTATTTTTTTTAACAAGAATGTACAAAAGTCAGGAAAACTTAATAATAGAAAGTCACGATTTTGAACTATGTAAGTGTAATAATTTCCATAGGATAACATTTACTTAAAAAAAACATTATACAATAAAGTTGAACACAATCTATATTCAAAAAGGACAATAAACGTTTTTTTTTTGTTATAAATATAATTGGCTAGAATATTTTAATAATGTATGAAAAATATTATACAAGGATGAAAAATTTGGTTTGTTTGGTCAAAAATTTCTATACAAAAGAATAATTATGTAAAATTTTGTGGTGTAAATTTGTGAATATTACATAAGGACTTAATATGAATTTATAAATTGATTTAGTTAGTTATTTTTAAACCAAAAAAAAAAGAAATTAGTTAACTGTATGAAAAAGCAAAATTATAAAATAATATATCAGAAAAATTGTAATTTTTTACAAAGTTTTACAAGACGTTTTATGTCGTTATCTTACAGATATACCCAGAAGATTTAAAGGGTAGCTACGAAATCTTGCAGAATAAAATCTCGTACGTACAGTAACTGCTTTTAAAAAAAATATTTTTAGTTAAATCTCGTAATTTAAAGTGTCATAATAAAATTTCTCAATTTTTTGAAATTTTAGAAATCTTTTTTTGTTGAAATTTTCAAATACAAGATTACGTACCCTACCCAAGATTTAACATTTCAAAAAATATTAAAAATTTAATTCCAAAATCCAAGAAAAATATTTTACTTAAAGCAACTATTTTCAGATTTTCCTGTATATCTTATTTTTGTATAATGCCCATTGTCCGACTAATACCATTATAATTAATCAAATACAGTTTGTCCACTGCTTTTGATTTAACCACCCACATATTCCCAATTAAATTCTCATATAAATTTTCATTTAATTGAAACTTCCTGGAAATATTTATTTGAAATTTTCTAGTTTTCTTCGTTTTTTTTAATCACATTAACTCCGGTGCAATATCATTAATACTAATTTATATTCTGTAGTTCATTTTCAGTAAAAATTTCTTATCGATAAATCTTTAGGGGAAATTTTTTTATTCAATTCTAATAATATATCAAATCACCATTAAAAATGCAATATGTGCAATTTATTTAATTAACAAAATATACTTGCAATATTTTTATATCACATTAACCAGCCAGCAGATTTTTTAATTGAATGTGATTTTTTTTCTAGTTGTCACCCTAGATTTAAGAATTAGATTTGAGAAATTAGTTTAAGAATATTAAAGATTTTTTAGTAAAAATTTGGTTCTTAATAAACATGACTGGTGAATATTTTTGAATAATTTATTTGTTATGTTTAATTGAATTTAAATATTTAATGGGAAACCAGAGTATTTAATACATTTTGGTAATTTAATATGTGGTCAGTCAGCAAATTCCCTTGTCTCTTCAAATTTTATTCATTACTAGTTCGTTCAATGAATTTAATGATATGTGAGAAAAATATTTCCAGAGTTTTAACCAAGATTTTGCAGTAGATTACGATAAAATATACAATATTAATTAATATATACTCTGAAATATTGTCTCCAAAAAATGATATTTATTAAAATTATTATTGTTAAACATTTAAGTTGTATTTCAGTTTCATTACTATTTTGACAATGGTACGGTCAGGAATTCGGTAGTTAAGCAGTTTGCGCTGTTTGCGCGGTAAAAAATTTAGTCTAATTACCAAAGAAACGCAAGCAATTTGCCGAACTAAAATTTAGAAAACACACATAGTATTTGCAATTATCGGAGTCACTGATAAAGTTATTCATAATTGTAATTTTATTATTTATTTAAAGTAAGATTATTTAATAATAATAATGATTTAAAAATGAAAAGAAAATTCATGAAGAAAACTCTTCTCTTTAACTTTTCAAAAGATTTTTCCTCACGTATTACTCAACCATATTTAATTTTTATGATAGAAATTCTTGACAAAAATATACAAGTTCTTCAATCATTTATTTCAAATCCTTGGAAAAATAAAAATTCTGTTTGTTAACAATAATAGGGAATTTGGGTTTTCTTTTGTTTGGGAAATTCTTTAACAATGTTCAAAAAAAATATATTTTTTAGTCCTTGTTATAAATAGAATAAGAATGAAATATTTTCCTTTTTTTTATGACAAAGTTTACCAGACTGAACAATTATATAATTATTTTTTTAAAGTCGGATCTTTTATTGTTAAGTAGAATTGTATGGTTAGTGCTTTATACGTTAACATTACTTAATATTTTAGTCATTTACCAAATAAGAATATATACGTTTTATAGGTCATGTTTTGTCTGTATCCTTTTTAACAAAAAAAAAAATGAAAGAATTTAAAATAATAAATCCGTTTAAATATCAATATAAAGATTTCAAGGAAAATTCTTCAAATTGCAAATATTTTTTATTAGTTTTAAGACTACAGTTTTTAATATTCTATAAAGGACTTATATCGGATTAGCTATTATTTATGTATTCATCCGGGATTTAACAAAAAAAAAATCTTTTTAAACAATATAAAGGATAAGTCAGTGAGTCAGTCTGGCGGTAATTATTTATGATGGCGGTATAAATTAAAATAAAATTTAATTGGAAATATTATTTTCGTATTTTGGTAATGATAAGTGAAAACTAACCAAATAATTTTTTTGGTTATAAATTTTTTAATGATTTTATTTAATAAACTTGGCTTTTTTTGGTGAATATTATGATTGTGTTAAGTCAAAAATGATAAACAAGTTCAGGGTGACCAAATAAACAAGTTCAGTAAAATAAATAAATATAAATTGTCAGTTCGAATCTTTACACTAAAATTTAGTTCAAACAAATCCTTAGGTTGTTTGGCTATCTGTACGTATTTATAGATGTTTTTGCTTGCGTAACCGACTCCTCATTAGAAAGGTTAAATAATTTTCTACATAATAGTTGTTCAGAAAGTTTAAAAATTTTCATCTCGGAGGCGTTATTTTGTTCAAAACTGTTTTATCTAAAGAGTTGCATCGATGCTTGGCTAATTTTATTCAGCTTTAAATGAGTACCAGTAATGAGATTTACTGGTGACAATACAAAGCTCATGGTTGAGGCGATTTTTTGACAACTTATGTTATTATGTAAACGGTCTCACTAATACAGCCATTTAGAAACAAAAAATAGAGTTTAGAAAATAAAGAGTGAAAAAAAATGCTATCTAGCCGTTCTGAGGGCTCTAAAATATAGTGAGATGGATAAAATAAAATATTCAGGATGATTAGTGGAGAATATAAATGCAAGTAGATGGACATGAAATAAAATTGTATTATACTGTAGTTTGTTACTCAAAATAATTTGGTAACCTTTTTTTTTTTATATAGTAAATAATGGGACAGAAATAAGCATAACGGAAAAAAAACATATTTTTTTTTTGTCAATCCTCGCGAATTGTTTAATGAACAAATATTATCCGTTTTTTTTTTTTTTGTAATTAGTGTCAAAGCCAGATACCGTGATAAATTTACTCTGAATGACGATAAGGATAATGATAATATTATGTAAAACTATACGAATATCCTTTTTTAAATATATAGTTAATATTGTACAGGGATTTATATAATTTGAAAATTTTACTACTATTAAATTAACAAAAAAATAGAGTTTTTTTGTCCGTTTTTTATTTTTCAATAATAAATACAAAAAACCAGAACAGAACGCCATAAGGATAATAAAATATTTTGTAGGAAGTTTTTTTTGTTGTTGTTGATGATGATGTTTGTCAATCAACATTTTTCAATCTCGTTTTTATTTTTATTTTTTTGGTTCTTTTTTTTTTTAATATAATTAATTTATCTGGTAAGAATACTAATAAAAATCTAGGCCAGAATTATTTAATTTATAAATGTGTAGTAGTATAGAGTGGTTGGAAATATTGAAATTAAAATATTAAATATTCATATAATTTTTTTTTTTTTTGTTTTTTCACCAGAGATAATAAATTTAATGAACGTTTTATGAAAATATTGTGTTTTTTTTTGTTGTAACAAAATGATTGGAAGCTAGGATATAATTTATTTGGTTTAATGAAAAAATTTTGATATTTGTTTGGTGGGGATGGAATTAAAATTCTTGTCGAAAGGATAATTTAAAAGCTTGACAATATGTTTTATTTAACGGATTGATAATGATTTTAAATTATATCTCACAAAACTATATTTGAATCTGAAAAGAAATCAGATTTAAATTCCTACAGTATTTTTTACAGACCACTGCTACCTTGGTTTGGTTGGTACAGGATTTCTTACAACCTCTGCTACCTTAATTATAATCTAAACAAATTCGATATATGAATTGCTGTGAACTGTAGAATTTCTGGTGATGAAGACAAGAGGTCATACTCAGCGAATGCAGATGACTAGTTCGAGATTTCTAGAGGTTACCGAAAGAGAATCTGATACATTTTCTTTAAGAACATTTTTTTTAAGGTTCTTTAGAAAATTAGAGTATCTAATAACAGTGGTTAATGACTCAATCTCAACTTATCTAACTAATGTTACAGAAAATGTTCTTAAATTTACTTAATTCTTTTAAAATATTACAGAAAATCTATAATATTTTGAAAAGCGTTATGTAATTTTCCAAAAATTTGAGAAATATTTTCTTTGTTTTTATTTAAATTTGCATAAAAATTCCATAATTTGAATAACTAACTATTCTCAATTAATATTTAATTAACTATAACAAATTATTGTCCTGATTTATATTCATTATTACCTGCAAAAAATATTTTTAAAAAAAAACTGATTATTTCTTTAAAAAAATTTTCCTGCTGATTTTTCTTTTTTTTTTGTGTGCATTAATGATTTTCAAATCAGTGAAAAGGAAAAACTTTCTTCATTTTGTTATATGTAATAGAAAATCTCTGTTACTAATTACTTTGTAATTTTTTGAAAGAAGTTTTTGGTACTCAATATACACTATATAGTTTTTTTTTAAAGATATTTCTGTAAGAAACTAGAATAATAATTCTTTAAAGTTAAATATAAAAATATAGATAGAACATATTTATTCAAAAGATTGAAAAAAAAATAATCGAAAAATTATGCAAAAAATTAAAATAAAATATAAATTAAGAATTATTTTTCCATTTTTAAAGTTTTATGGTATTTTTTAAGTTTCCGAAATATTCTCTAAAAGTGTAGAGAGAAAGTTTGAAAAGAATATATTTGAGAAAAATTATGTAAAATATTCGGTGTATCTTATAGCCTGTAAGATTATTTAGTAATTTTGTAAAAGGAATATTGACTAAAATTTTGTTACGTTACGAATTTTATTTAAAAATAGAAATAGAAATTTTATATATATTTTTTAAAATTAATCAGAAATTAAAGTTTGCTTTGTGATTTTATATTTCCTGGCCCAACATAATCGTTGCATTTAAATTTAATTTGTGTAGTTTAGATCTTAATTTGTTTAGTTGTACCTGAACTTCTAGATTTGAAACATAATAAATTCTATTGCCAAAGACCCATTTCTTCTAAATTCTTGAAAAATTATAGTAATTAAACAGATGTGTACCAGTTTCGGCTTTCTAGCTTAATTGAGAACATACCACGAATACTAGTTGAAATTGTCCAACAAAAAATAGTAGTTCATTAAGAAGATTATTTCATTGTTTTCCAGAAATCTTAAAACGAATAATATTAGAAATCTAAATTTGTACAAAATTAGTTAAATATATTTTGTACAATTTTCTGTTGTTCCGGAATTTTGATAATTAACAATATTCTTCTTATTACTAAATTTGTGGCATATTTGTTTATATTTATGCTAATAAATTAATCAAGAGTAAAAGAAAGTCATGTCCTGAATTGATTTTTCTATTGGTCTACCCATAAATTTCTACAATGAAAATATAATAAAATTCGATAATCCTGTCATCCAATTTCTGAAAAGGTAGGAAATCTGTTAATTGATATTTGATTATTATTGAAATTAGAACACTTTAGTTTCAGAAGAATAAATATACAATTACTAAAACCAATTATGTAATAATAGATTAGATTAAAATGGAAGCTCAATTAACACCTAGTGCAGTATCCTATTATCTTAGAGATCCCCGAGGAAATTAAGTATAAAAAACCAAAAATTGCCGTACAAATTAAAAAAAAACTTACAAATTGTATAAAGAAGATATGATAATTTGATAAGTAATATTATTTTCAGATGATTTATTAATTAGACGTAGAGTATCCTTAATTAAATAATTGATATTTATTAGGAATTTCTGTAAATACATTCCTTACGTTATAGTGTAACTTAGTAAATATTATTGTACATAGAATTCCTATTAGTAAATTTAAAAATACAGACGAGGAGATTCCCAAGCAAATGTGATCTATTTAAAGTAGTAAAAGGATCAAAAATTATAATTAAATTCATCTCATACCATTTTTAACTAAAAAAAAATATAGTAAAAAACTTCAAATATTCCGCAAAAGTAAATTATTCCTTGATTTTCTATTTTAGATAGTCCTTATAAATTACACCGAAAATGAATTCAAGCATATACAAGGACCTACAGAAATAACCCTTATTTTCGTTTTTATAATCAAACCTATTTCAATTATGTTGCATAAATTAAATATCCAAAATTAAACAAATAAATAAAGGATTTACTGTGCGTAAAAAAAAAATATTTAAAAAATAAATTTAAAATTCAGTCTCAATTGGCTTCTTATTACTTGAAAAAAAAAAATTTCTCCATATAATATTACATATATTCTACTAGTCTTATTAGTCCTTATTAAGCAGACGATAATAATGAGATCTTATCATTTTATGCAATAACATTTTTTGAAAAAAAAAACAAAAATGGTGTAGAGTTGTAAAAGGATAACAAAATTTTTTTTTAACTCACCAAATTTAATTCGAACATTTATATTAACTTTCTGTGTGCAAAAAAAAAAACCTCTTAAATTTTGAAGGATTCTTCAACACTCAATAACACTTTGACTATGCATATTCATAGAAAGTGGTTAAGGAGGTTAGAAAAAAAAAACAATTTTTGTGTAAGGTAGAGAGAATATAAAATTTATTGTTATAATGATGTGAAGAATGCAAGGATCAACTTTATCAAGTTAATAAAAAATAAATAAATTCTAAAATTATTGTATTTGTTAAAATCATTATTATATTTAAAGTGGAATTGTGTCTAGTCTTATGTGTACTTTTTAGGTTAAGGATAATTATTTATTTTAAAATAAATTTTGAAATTTATTTTGTTTGTGGAAGATTGAAAAAAATATTGATAAAAGATTTTCAAAACATTCAATGTTTTAAATTCCAATATTTCAATGAAAAAAAGGACAGAAGAGGACAAAGTATGTATTGTAATTAAATTTAAACTTTGGAGTTAATTATACTCAATTTTTTGAAATTGAATATCCAATTATTTTTAAATAATGGCGAGAGTATGCATAAAATTTGATTGTTCTCGTTGAGGCAACTCATTTGAAGGTAGTATTTAAGGAATAGTTTAAATTATGTAAAAATTTATGTCCGAAAAAACTGAATTATCGAGTTAATTTTCGAACGTTAAATGATTTTGTCAAATAAATTCTTTTCAGGCGAAATTTTGAGGCAACTGTCACATTGTAATGCAAAAAATACAATTTAAAGATTTACTTCACAATTTGAGAGATAACTTGAAACCTGAATTTTATGCATCCATCCTTTTTATTTGAAATTGGTATAAGAATAAGGAAAAATTTTTAAAGAAAATTTGTAGGTGCTTTAAATGAATAATGTTGAATTTGATTAGTAAAATTTATAATTGAAATACTAAAAATTTTAGCATTATTATTTATTTTAAATTTGACTAATGGCTAAATTTAGATTAGGACATACATACATTGTAAATTTTATAGCAATTTCAACAATTTTGGTTGAATTACAATTGAAGTTGTAATTAACGACGACTATTTTTTATTTCAAATTTCATATTTATTTAACTTTTTTTAATTTATCTTTTTCGAGTATTTACTTTTTGAAATATCTGCTTTTTTGCATCTAAATTATAAATTTTTATATAACTTTCGGCGATGAGGGAAAAATAATCTTAAATTGAATAATTTTGATTGCACTGTATCAGATTTTCTAAATATCATTTTACAATTATTGAATTATTTTCAATTTGTTAACGGATATTTATTATTTATTAAATGGATATTTATGTACATTTTTTTTACCTATAATATAATTTACAAAATATCCAAAAAAAAATATCCTTTTAATTTTTCGTTTCTACATAAAACTCTTATACTTATTCTAATACTGAGGATATTTCCCCTTAGAAAGGATATTATATTTTATACATTAAGAAGGTTATTCTCTCGTTGCTTTTTATTTCCAAACTTAGATCTTAGTTGAAATTGAAATTCCTATAAAATATCCCAAGAGTTCGAAAATATCCCAAAATTTTTAATAAAAGGCAGGGATATATTACATTAAAAAGGAAATCATGTGTTCCTTGTTTGGTAAAAAAAAATAAACATAAAAAAGAGAATAAAATAAATTCTGGGAAATTTTTTTTAGTATTCTTACATAATAATCGTATCTCGGATGAACTATGTACAATTAAATTCTGTTTTTTTAAAGAAAATTACCATTAATTGGAAATTAATTATCCATAATTGTCACTTAAATTATTTGTGATAATTATGTAAAATTAAATTATTTCTAATAATAAATCATTATTCAAAATCAATGAAATATTAAAGTATACGGTGTCCTTTTTCTCTTAACTCTTTATTTCATTTGTATGTAATAGAGAGAATATTTTTTTTCATATTTTATTACGGTTTGCCTTTAGTAAAAAAAAATCCTTATAAATTGCCTGAAATTTATTACTTTTTTTTCTTTCTTGATAATTTTATAAAATAAATAAATATAAATTTTATGAAATTATTTTATAGCAGTAATAAATTTAGTTTTTTTAAAAAAATTTAAATCTAGTTTTAATAAACTTAACTTATTAACTAAAAAATTGTTTTGATAAAGGTCCTTATTTGAAATTTATAAAATAATATTTATACATTTTTGTTAAAAGAAATTCAATTTTGTAAATATTGAAAATTTGAAAATTTTCTTCAAGGTCAATTACTTTTGGTATTATAACTTTCAGAAAGTTTTTCCTCCTTTCTTTATGTTTTTTTTTTTTGGTTTTCTAAGCCTGACCACGTGTTGTATTTACACGTGCAAAGAATTTTTAAGAAGTTTTGAAAAATTTTGTTGGTGTTTATTTTTTTTTTAAAAACTTTGTTATCAATACTGATTATAAATACTAAGTCTACGAGTTCAGTTAATACAGTATTTTTTTTGGGAAAAAGTTGGAAATTTGAATTTATTTTTTTGGCTAAATGTTTGATATTTAATATTGCTTACATGTAATATCAAAAACTTAAGACTGTTTAATTTGTTAAATCAAATTTATTATGAAAACTGATCGAAGATATAAAAAAAGTTATTGAAAATGATTTGAGAAGGAGAAGTTGAGAAGGAAAAGTGAATATAAAAGTAATTCGTTTCGGAAATAAAGAAGCCAGAACGTGAATGAGTCCGACAGAATGACACGATCTAGGTAAAAATATATGGATAATGACGTTTTAGAAGACTTATCGGAACGTCCTGATGTATATTTATGGGGAATCCAACTTTTCATAACAAGAACCTGCGTCGAAATATTATAGTTTTGATCATAATTTTCGAACGTTAAATGATTTTGTCAAATAAATTCTTTTCAGGCGACATTTTCAGGCAACTGTCAAATTGAAGGGAACGGAGCGACCACAAGAGCAACCGCTGGTAACTTTTCAAACTAACCTAATTGCTTAATAATGTAATATTTTGTAATAATGAGATCAGTTGGTAGATCTATTTCTAAGAATTGCTATAAAGTGCTAGGCATAGAATTAGTAAGTGCTGTAAAGATTCTTTGTGCCCTGGTTATGTTTCTGCAATTGCAATGATACCGATTTACTTCTCACATTGAATGTAGTTACAATAAAATGTTAAGGAGACCCTTTAAGGGGGTCCCAAACTCGTCACGAGCTGTAGCGCCAAAGAAAAGAAGAAGATTGCATGTATAACAGGTTGAATACCGATTGATTTCTTATCTTCTGTTCCGCACATATTCTTTGTAAGAACGCTGATTATATGAAAATCTTATTGGAGCATCTACATTGTGTTTTTCATGTCCATAATTATGAATATTAATTAGATTTATCTCACGATTACCAATTATGTATTGCCATAAAACATGAAAACATTTCATTAGCCTTACTAACATTTCATTATTCTTAATTATCCTATATACTATAATACGGTTGTTAAATTAATAAAATTATTTATAAATTAATGTTGTTTTCTACAAAATAATAAATATTTCGTATTTATTTAAATTAACCATAATTTTATTTAAAACATAATAATATATGTATAAAAAAAATTTTCCTCTTTTGGGAATTATTAAATAATTTCATGTTTCAGATATTCTAGCACATTTTAAAATATCAAAATTTGGTTGTTTTTATTTTAAAAACAAGAACTTTTAACAATAATATTATTTTGAAATTCTTAAAATAAATTCAGTTTAAAAATTAAACTATATTTGATTATAAATAACAAAAAAAAAAAAAATCTCTGGATAAGAAAAATTTGTGTTCTTTTATTTGATTATATCTGTGAGCTTTGAAATGTATATACATTTAAAAATATGCAATAAAGTTTTTAACATAAATATAATATTTTTTACAATTTAATATTATGATAATTTTTTTGAATATTATACTGAAAATATTATTGGAATTTTATAAGTTTTTATGATTTTTCAGATATTTAATATTATGTATTATGTTTTATATTTTAATCGGACAATATTCCAAAATTAATCGATTTATTTTGTGGATTTTCTTTTTATTTTTTGGCTTTTATACCATTTCATAAAAGTTATAAATTTAAAGAAATATTATCAGTTTTGGAATTGGTATCCATAAAAATGGATAACAGAGACTATTAAAGTTTATAATCCAATAAAAATAATGAAAAATGAAATGAAATAAAGACTAAAAAATATTGTTGAAAGATAAATAAATATTTGGTTTTTTTTTTATTATTATTACATAAAGTATGTATAAAAATTTTTAAGGACATTTTTAATCATAAGATTTTTTTTTTTTAATGAATATTTAATAAAATATATACTTTTTAATATATTGTGTATTACAGAAAAATATACAAATTGTTTAAAAATATTATTGAATTTGTATTAAATGGAGTTTATTATTATTTCGATATTTCATATTAAAATCAGCCTCCGAGGGGTTAGTAACTTTTTAAAAAAGTAGAGTAATTGTAAGAATTATATTGGCACTTACATCCGCAAGTGCCGATATAATTCTGCTATATTTGCGTAAAATTTCTGTATACGTATTCAAAGCATTTTTTTAATGTCCTTTCAATTCTTGAAAAACTGAATTCTTTAAAAGGAAATTAATGATGTGTCGTATTCATTGTAGAGATGAGTCGATTGTAATTCAGCCTCGGGTTAGATTTAATGTTTTTAATAAATAATAAAAATATTGATTATTTGTATATTTGAATATTTCAGTTGTTTATTCATATTAAATTTCGATATTTTTAAGTTATTGAAGAGTATTGCTTTTTCAATAATCTTCTATTTAATTAGTTGTTTTAAACATAATTAAACGTGTTTTAAATTAAATCTTATTTAAAGCAAAGTTTAAAGCAAAGTGTAGTGTTTTGGAAAATTCGAAGATTGTCTGTTTAATAGTCAAAATCAGAGCTTATTTCAAAATGTTAAAAAATAGTTATCATTTTTTCGCAGACATAATTGAAAATATTAAATTAATATATTTGTAAATTTCTTTCTTGTTATTCTGATATTTCTGATTAATTTAATATAATTTTTATTCAACTCCAATAGTGATACAGCTCGTGCAGAACAAAATCATTCTTTTAAGCGTTTCATAACATTTAAATTGCAATTTGAAACTAATATACTAATTTTATAACAATTCCGAATCATAAATTTCTTTATAGTGAAGAAACTTTAATTGCTTTTATTGTCAGCAAATGCCCTCGACTGTTCGAATTATTCTAAGTCATAAAATTATATTTTATTGTAGTTTTATTACTAGTACTGATGTTTAATTAAAAATATACTTAAAAATACTGAATAATAAATATTTAACTATTTTAAATTCGAATCGATTTACTAAAGATTTTCGATATTTTTAGCAATAATTCTTTTTTTTTATTAGTAAAATATGGATTTTTTTTAAGGAAATTTATAAGCTTTATAGAAAATTAAGAATATTTGTGGTATTTGAAATATTTGAAATTTCAATTTATAAATTCAATTATTAATTTATAAAAGTATACTACACAAAGAACTCATAATATAATATTATATATATCTACGTATATGTATAAAAAAATTATTATACATATCCTTAAAGTACTTACCCTAAATCACAAAAAAAAAATGTCTCTTCAAATAAACTAAAGATATACTTGGGGTTATTTTATTTTTCTTACATTTATATCTATCGTTTGCCTCGTAAAAGTTTAGTTCATATTATCTCTCATATTTTTACCTCATGTACAAAACTTTTCCATTTAAATTTTTTTTTTCCTTTTTTTTTTAAGGATATATATGATGTAAATGCAAATATATTAAAAAAAAAAATTGGTAAACCACATCATTCACAAGTAAAATCAAAATATTAACTTTGGTTAAATAATTTCCCAAAAAAAAAAGAATAAATAAAAAAAAAATAAGATAAGAAAAGCTGGTAAAGAAAACGTACTGAGGATCGTTTTCTCAATGTGTTTATTACATAAAAAAAAAATTTACAAAAATTCAATATTTACGTATAAATTATGTATGTAGGCATTGGGAATTTAAAAAAAAATTTTTTTTTTCTGTTTGTATATGTAATTTACCTAAGAACGAAAGGATGAATATCCTTCAAGTTATCTTTTTTTAGTATATTTTATATTTTTATTTTTTTTTGTCTTCACAAAAAAAAATAAAAAATAAATTTAAAAGTTTAAAAATATCAGTATTGTAGGCACTGCATATTTTTATCATAAATCCTAAGGGAAATATTTTTTATGGAAGGAAAAACAGAAAAAAAATGAAGAAAAATCAAGTTATATCCTAAAATTAGAAATTCTTTTTAGATTATTTTACTGTGCATAAAACAATAATCTTTGTGGTTATCAAGGTGAAAGTTTTATTTTGAAAGTTTATTTATATTTTTTTTTTTTTGTAAAACATGGAAAATTTTCTGTTCTACGAAAAATTTCCATGTTTTACAAAAAAAAAACTTAAAATACTGTTGATATAAATTCATTTACATCTGTCTGTCTATTCGTTAAGTTAATAAATCCACGCTAATGTGGGTAACGAGACATAAAGGAACCGAACGAAACATCCTTCTAAGACATAGCTCAGATAATACATTTACCCAACTTATATTTTTCGGTGGTATTTCTAGCCGCACAAGCGACTTACTCTAGGAAAGGAAAACTTTTGGCCCACTTCAAAAATATTTATACGTAAATTATAACTGGCTTTCTTCAACAAGCTAGATCAAGCACCACTTTGTAGAATTTATGATGAACATAATATGACATAGAAGGTCTGTCAATCAGACAAGCAGTTGCACTACAGGCTCTTTGAGAACGAGTTCCTAAAAACAAGAGTAATTTCAGCCAACCATCATAAGAGAATTCGCTAGTTTATTAATAACCTAAGCAAAGTTTATGGCTCCACAATATGTCAATTTTGGCCGCATTGGCTTTTGCAGCCAAAATTGACATATTGTGAAGTTATCTGACATAAATCTATTCTAATCTAGTCTTTAAAGATTAAAATAATGAATATTGTAAAGATAAAATAGGCAAGTTTAGTCCTAAAAAGTCCATAATTATGAAACTACTGAGTAGTAGTTATGCTCTTTGACAGTTTTTGTAAATAGAGAACTTTTATCTTTTATGTAGTAGAAATTTGACGTCTCAAAGAGAATTTTTATTAAGGAAAAATATTCAACTTTTAATACGACTGTGATTAAAGTCAATTTAAAAAGGAATTTTGTAATTTTTTTTTTTTGTGAAAAGGAAATATAACATTTATTCCTGGATTGTCCTAGTTTGTTTTTTGAGGTTTTAACAAAACTTTTCTATATTTTTTTATTTTTCGTGTCTTTTCTAGAAAATAGATAACAAAAATATTGAATAAGTTATGTATAGGATATTTTCGTTAAACCTAACATTATTTTAAATCAAACATATACGCAAAAACAAGAACCAAAATAAATGAAAAATATATTTATTTTATGTGACATTTTTTGTTATGACGTATAAAAAGTTAATACTTTTATTTATGTACATGTAGAGTAGAGATTTTTTTGTTAGATAACACAAGTGTCCTAAGGATAATATAGATATATTTTTTTATTTTGGATTCAAAATGTTTTGTTTTGTGTTTTTCTGTGGTTTTATTCTAAGTTGTTTTTCTAGGATTATTAAATATACATTTTTTTTCCGTAGATTAATTTAAATTTAACACAAAAAAAAAAAAAAACAAATTGAAGGAAAAATATTGGTAAAAAAGTTTAAATATTTTTGGTTATTTAAATATTAAAAAAAAAACTTTTCAAATGGATATAAAAATATTTAAAATAATTTTTTATTTCGGATTATGTATTTAAAAGTCAATTAGTAATAATTTTAATCTCAAATATTTATTTTTACATGGGTTAAACACATTGAATGTCCTTATTCAGTAATGAAATTTAAAATACCCTTAAACAGTTTTTCCTTATTTTCAAATTTACTCAGAAATTTCAGATTAATTTGATTGAAGTGAGGTTTATAAAATATAGTTTACCAAAAATAGATAAGTTTACATTGGAAAATTTAAGTTTATTGATTTGTTTATAAAATACAAACTATTCTTGAGCCGTTTATTTTAAGTTACGTTTTGTATAAACAACTCACTTATTTTGAGTTACGTCTTCGAATACTAATAATACTGATTAAAATACAATTTGATTGTTAAATTCAACAATTTCCACGTTAATTCGATGTTTTCCAAATTAAATTCAATAATTTTCAAAGTAAATTTAAAGTATTTTTCAAGCCAATTGGTGGTACCGACTCGTCATTTTAAGAACTCTTTATTTTTACTTGAAATGATATATGTGAGAGCTCAGTTTTTTTAATATTTACAAAAAAAAATAGTAACCTTAATAAAAAGGTTTTTTTTCGACAAAATTATTTTGCTGAATTATTTTCAACTTGTATCTTTAATATTTTTTCATTATTCGACTATGGTTTCGGGGAACGGAACAACTTTGTAAGTCAAGCATACCTCATGTATTTTACTTTATTTCGTTTATTTTTAAATAACAATTATCAGAAAAATAATTTAGATAATAAATAAACTATACCAATTAAAATAAACTTTAATAAAAATTTATTTTAGTTACATTTTTCAATAAATTTCTTACAAAATCACAACCAACAAAAAAAGCCATTTCAATTTTCTATAATATATCCTTTCTCTTATATTAACCTTGGTTTCAATTAATTGCTTTTACATTAACACAAAAACTAATATTAAAATACAAATAAATAAATAAATAAATTAAAAAAAAAAACAAATTCCTGAACCATAACAACACACCTGTTAATTTTCTCTTTATACCAATAAACAAAAACATTACAATTTTATACATATTGTGCCTAAAAGCATAAAGCTGTTATGTTATACAACCTTTTCTGTTGTAGTGTAAATAGTAAGGATTCATATTAATACCAACCTTTAAAATATAACCAATTTGCATTATTCTCATAAAAAAAAAAAAATTGACCCTATAACAAAAAATGATACCAGCTAGAAAATCCTTCTATACATAATATCTGAAAAGAAAAAAAATATTATTTTTAGATCCAAGGAATTTCTCCACTCTCTGGTTTGATCCTTTTTTTTTATTTTGTTATTTAGGTAGGTCGATTGTTGTTGAAATTTCATCCAAAATACAAGGCAGAAAAAAAAAACAAATTTAACGTTTTGAAGACAACATAATATATACTTATAAGTAAAAAATCTCGGATAGGGTAAAACCCTGAAAACATTTTTCACCCTTGACCATTCGTAATTAATTTCAGGGTAAATTATAGTTGTAACCAGAACAAATATAAAAAGTGAATTATAATATGGGGTAAAAAAATTTTTTGTTTTCGTTGTAGGTAATAAAATGTTGACCGTGATGAAAATCACAGCAAATTAAATGAATTTTTTTTTTTTGTTGCCTTTCTCTATCCTGAAATAAATGGCTTCTAAACAAAATAAAAATAAAATAAAAACCAGAGGTCTTAATAGTAACACGGACAATAACAAAAATAAAATAAAAAAGAAAAGTTAAATTATTTGAAATTTATGAAATAACCAAGATTCAGGTGTACGAATTAATTTAGGCATCAATTAAAAATGTATTAAAATTGAATTTTTTTTTTCTACGTTGGTGGAATTTAATTTTTTTTAGGATTGAATTAAAATTTATTGGTAAAACAAAAAAAAAAAAGGTATCCATTTTAATGAAATGGGTATAATTTTTATTTAAATTGGAATAATATTAAATGTTAAGAGTGTCAGTTATTTACCTGAGACACGACTTACATTTAAGCAGCAATTAAAAATTTCGACATTAATCTTTGGATTTTTTTTTTTATAATATCTACAATCTTACATTCCAAATTAAATGAATCTTCCAAACTACTAAATAAACTGATAAGAGGTCAGTTTCGTCGCCGATCACTGTGGACTCCAAGCGCCTATTGTAAAATACGCTAACAGAGTATAACCTATTCACAATACCCATACTCTCCATAAAGAGAAATTATAAAGCTAGGTTCGACCTTAGCTCAATTGGATTCATGAACATCTCTATAGTCACACAGAATATGTTCAGAAGATTCTTCTTCGTCCTCACATATTTTACATAATTTTTTTGAGCTGGTTTTATACAAGTCTTTTTCATATTACAATGTCTCGTAAGTAGTTCTGTCAGCGTTTGTCAATTCATATCAAGGAATTCCCGTTGAATACAAGCGTTTTTCTTTGAACGGAATCCCAATGTGATTTGAATGGATTCACAGAGTGAATTCAGCCATTTATTATTTTCACAAATACTAAGTATTTTTAATAGGTTTTTGGCTAAAGAATCCTCTGCAACATTGAACCATTTAATTGTAAGGATATTTTTAGTTGTAGATTTAATATAGTTTATTACACATCTAAAAATTGTTCAAAATTATAAATTAAATTTTAACTTATGAAAAAATACTAATATTGCTGTATTGAAATTAAAATCCTTACTTACATTTTTCTCTTTTTCTACTAAGCAATAATATATTTTCTAAACTTTATTAAAATGTCCTCCGTAAAACTTAATTCACAATATATATTGCAATCTGCAACAAATACAAAAAAAAAAATTCAAAAACAAAATAAATAAAAAACTAGTTAGTCAGATATAATCCGGCATTTTATCAGATAGCATAACCATCCGGAAAATATTATCCTTTGGTTAAATAAAAATTGTAATAAAAAATAACAATAATAAAAATTAGAAAAAAAAAAAAATTGCTTAGCTATCATCTCTGAACACAAATTCCTTTTTTTTTTTTTCAGAAAAAAAATCATAATGTTTAATCCATTGAACAAAAATCTTTAAATTTTTATCCTTTCCATTTGAAAAGCAGTCATAACAATTTAGAATTGTGTAGCATAACAACAGCAACAGCAACAAAAAAAAAAAATAACAAGAGATTTTAAAGTAAAAAAAAATACTTCTCTACATAATTTTTATTTTAGTCACAGATAACACCAGGCAGGAAGCGCATCATTGCAACTATTGTAAATTCTATGAATATCATCAAGGATCAGTGATTTCTTTTTATATACATATCCATATATATAGTTATTTGTAAACTCATGTCATAAAATCATTAAATTGAAGGAAAATAGTCTTTACCTTTACTGTGTAGATTATTCATATATGCATATTATATTGTCAATATAGGTACAAAAAAAAAATGTTGAATAAGGATAACATGAAGTATTTAATATAAAAAGTTGATTTTTTTTCTAGTTTTTTTTTTTTTTGCTTAGGAATTTCTTTTAGATGAATCCTGTTGAGTCAGCAGAATTATACATAGAAAAAAATTATAATAAAATTGCGAAAAGTTCAAATAATTTTTTTTTTTGTTATCCCATTTACAAGAAGGTGAATGGAGGAAAAAGATTACCATGAGTATATATGTATATATAGGTAAATAGAGTAGATTATTATTTTTGTGATCAACTCAAAAAGGATATCCTTTTTAATGTTTGATGATGAGAAATTTTAAAGTCTATTATTCAGAAAATTTTATAGAATTTTAGGTGATATAATAAAAGGTTTATATCAAAAACTATTTATAGAATTTAATATTGATGAGTGAGTCCTTTGGTTATTTAAAGGATTTAGTTTATTTTAACTCAGATTTATTAGAGAAAAAAAAATTTAATTTTTTATGATTTTGTATTACTTAATTGAATAATTGATTAAAGTTGAACTGTAAGTTAGAAAGTTGGTCAATTTTATTTGAAGTATACAATAAGACATCAAGAAAAACATTATTTAGTTGCAAAGGATTTAAATGTGTTTAATTATAATTTTACCAAATCACATTATTCAGCTTTCAAATTTATTACATAATAGTAATTTTTCGTAAAAAGTCCTAATTTTAAATATATTGTCTGGATTTAAATTGCAAGAAGTATAATTACACCGTGTATGTCGCGCTCTCATAAATATTTTCTTGAATTTCGAAATCCTTATTCTTCACAAAATTCGTTCCGAATGAGAATACTAAATATAAAATTAAATTGTGGAAATTAAATATTTTAAATTATGAAAATTAAATATTTTAAAATTCTTTTCAATTAATTGTTTTCTTCAATCATTATTTAACCATCTTAATCTATGGATTATTCCTCCATGTTTGGCTCGAATGACAGCTAAAAAACAAGATCATTTGTTCTCGATCATAAATTCGATAATATGCAATATAATATAATATTTCTTCACATTAAAATGATTGGAAATTAATTGAAATTCCCAGATAGTATTTTGTTATTACAAAAATATTTGAGAATAATAAGCTTTATAACATAATTTTATGATAGATGGCAACAATTAAAAATTCCAATTGACAGAATCATATAAAGATTAAAAATATTTAATTAAATTTAGTAATTGTAATAGTTTTGTAACTTTTAATTTCCATAATATTACAATACATATAAAATAAATGTCTATCCATTATCATAATTATTATCCATTAACAAAATCCCCATAACTTTATAATCCTTTTATGTTCCACAAAATTTTACCATGGTTTTTTTAAAAAAATTAAATTTTTTTTTTGGTATTAACCACAAAAGTTTTTTGTCATGGTTTTTATTTTGTGTATTTTTGGGATATTTTGAATTTTCATTAATTATTTAATAAAAAAAATTTGTGTATTATTATTTAATATTTGAAAATATAAATTTTTAATTTTAATATTAAAGATAAAAAAAACCAAAATTTTGTGACCATTAAAAAACCAAATTACAATTAAAAGACCATATTTTTCTATTAATTCAAATTGGATCAGAGTTATTAACTCTGATAATAAATGTAATGTAATAATTATATTTATAGTAGTTCTACGTTTTTCTGAATATTTAACACAAGTTTGTAAAATTTACAAACTTATGGACAATTTACAAATAAAGGACAATTTATTAACTTTATTTCAATGATTTTTAGATTTATGTACAACTCGACAACATACAAATTCCAATAAAATCGACTTTGCATCGATATTATAGGTAATTTAGTTTATTCATTTGTATTTTTTATTTCTCAATGTTTTCTGAAGAAACGTATTTATTCTTTAGCAAACATTAAGAAATTCATTTGGGTTTGAATTTACTCAAATAACCAAATTTAGATCTTGTTTATTGAAATAGTAATTTTTCATTTAATCCAAATTTTTTATTATAATATTTATATCAGTTTGACCATATAGATAAAAATAACATATCTTCATTCGATATTTTAATAAATATTCAATTTAATAATAAACATTTATAACATTGTAATTCAAAAATTTAATTGTAAAAATCAATCTATCAGATAGTTTTTTATAATTTCAGATAAAAAATACAAATTTTTATCTGAAATTATGGAAAATTCCAATTCTTGCTGATTTAACAGAAATAATCCAATAATAAAAAGTGTACTGAGTTTTTTATAATTTGACATTTTATATAAAAATTTTGCAATTTCAACAATAACTGTTATTCACATATGGTATACATATGTACTTTACCTATATCTAGTATAGAAAAAATTAGATTTTTTTGTTTTGGTAAACTATCTGATAGATTGATTTTTTTACAATTAAATTTTATGAATTTATTCTTATTTTAACATAACATCATCAAAAAGAACTACAAATGAAATATTTCGTAATATATTTTGAAACCTGAAACAAAAACAACAATAAAAATATGAAAATTTGTTCGCCAGGATATTTAAAAATTTCAAATTGATTTGAATTTTTTTGTTATGATATTTTTTTTTAGATAGTTTATGTATTTTTAATCCCAAAGTATAATTTTTTTTTTCATGAAAAAATGTATCAGAAATTAAGGATTATTATTTTCAATTCGAAAAGTGAATTTCAAAAAAATATATATAATATTTTTGATATTTGTCTTAATAGATTTTATGCTTTCTATATAATTTAACCCGTATAGTCTAGAATGATCGAAAGAATACAAAATGTAAAAGGAATTTCTTTCACACCAATTATATATATATATATATCTATATATATGTCCTGTAGGAATAGCTAATTGAAGGATCTGCAAAAAGCAACTCCAAATAGAACAAATTCAAATTACATAATGATTAAAAAAAAACTATACCTAAATGATATGTTGAAAATAATCTGTATCCTGGTAAAAAAAACCAAAAACAAAATCATCGACTAGACACTAGAGAATTTTTTAGATTTTAGAACTTTTTTTTTTGACAGATTATTTTCTAAAATTAAAATCCATCTTTTTCATCGTCTTTTTTATTTTTATTTTAATATCCCAAAGCAATAAATTTTTAAAACGTTGGAAAATTATATCACCAGCTTAGTTCGATTAGGTCGTATTAGATTTTTGTACGTAAATTCGTTGCAATGGTTTTTGAATTTTCTGCGTTTCATTGTTATTTTTCGTTTTTTATGTGTTGGACATATTGTTAAAATAGGATGCTTCATAAAAAGTAAAAAGAAAATAAACTTTAAAATTACGTTAAAAAGTAAACATTAAAATCGTGTACAGGTACGGTAAGAATTATTATGGTATAACTTTGAATTTCATGATATTTACAGAAATTGTGATAAATATACATAATTAATAAAATTTATTCTTCTGTATCTCAAAAGCACATCTAATTTTATTCAGTCAGTTTCAGCTGTTTATTTGGCGACGAAACTCAAATCATGTGGAGACGAATAGCAAAAGAAGTTAGTAATTTTTAAATAACGTTAGTCGAAAAACATAATTCAACTGTATAATAAATTTTAATAATTATATAATGAAAAAAGAAAAAATTCAAATACTACAATGAAGAACTCATGCGACGTAAAATATTTCACATATATTAAATTTTCCCCACAAGAAACGAAAAAAAATTACCTAATTTAATTTATTTGAGGCCCAATTTTAACGAAAATAAAAAAAAAGGAGGAAAAATTAAATTTTTTCTGATAAGCTAGAAAATTTGATATTTTTTTTTTTTAGCAATATATTTAAAAAAAATGTTCACTCACACAACAAAAAAGAAATGTTCCAATTACAATTTCCTCGTCAAGGGAAATATTTTATGTTAAGGTGTTAGTGTAACATATTTCTTTTTATTTTTTTTTTTGGTTTTTATATTTGTGATAGAAAAACGTTTTATCCTTTTATACAATTTCAATAATAATAATAAAAAAAAATCGTGGTTTTTGTCTATAGGGAAATCGAAAAAAAAATATGAGATCATATATTAAATTTTTATTTCCATGTGTGTGTGGGGGGTTGAAAAAAATTTATTTTCATATATTAAAGAAAAAAAAAATTATTGGTAAATTTCTCTTGACAGTCGTTCATCTTGTTTTTTTTTTGTCATATATCGTGATATAATAATTTTCCGTGTTTTTTTTTTTTTGGCACAAATTGTGGTGAAATCTGTTAGCACGAATAGCAATTTCAGAAAAGCTCACACAACAGTGTAATTTTTTCATTTTTCCTTTTTCCTTTTTTTTTTTTCAAGTAATTTTTCCCCCAAATTGGCTTTTTTTGTAAAAAAAACATATCTCAATGTATTTTTTTTCCTGATAAGTTAGAGTTAATAAATGGGATTGGGTAAATATTATAAAAGTTGTAGTGGCACTGACATTGCAAAAATATAAACATATTCACCAATTGGTTTGTGTTTTTTTTTTCCTGTTTTGTTAATTATTCCGATTCCACTGAAATATATATGTCATGCTAGTAAATCGAAATATATGATTTTACGTTGTTAGTGTCATGATTGTAAGTTGAATATATGTCCTTTTACGTTGTTAGAATATCAATATTGTGATTTAAGTTCAAATGAAAATTGAATATAGGTATAATCCTTTTTTTTGAAATTTTTGGATTATATTTAGGACTGCCAACAATTTTTCATAACAGAAAAACCCAGACAAGTCTTTTGCTAATTCAAAATAATTGAGTATTTTTGAACTTAATTTAAATATAAAATTTAGTTATTCTATTGGACAATTATTGTTCCTTCACTTTCTTTACTATCCAATCTCTGCAAATTAATTACAATTAATCCGAAAATATTTATTTATATCAGGAAGAAGTTTTTTTTAAAATTTAATTTCATTTGAACTGTAATCAAGAACAGGGATACGTTTTGGGAAATTTAAAGCAAAGTACGATATTTTCGTGAATATTATTTTTAGAAAGAAATATATTTTCAATAAAATAATAGGATAAGTTGTATGTTTCAGTAATCGCCAGTATTACAATATTAGATAATTGAAAATTAAATTCTACTAAATTATTGAAAAAAAGCAAAACTAGATTTTTAATTTAAAATTACAAAAAAATATATAAAGTTTTTGTTTAAAACATTATTGGTCATTGAATTAAATTATTTTATACAAAGTTTTACTATAATAAGATAAATATATATAATTTTTATGATAATATAATTATAGTAGAAAATTTATGGTACTGGGAATCAACCACAAAAAATATGAAAATGAATATAATTAAGTAAATTTCAAAATTTTCATTTATATTACTGAAAGTTAAATTTTTTATGTAAATATTTACTAAAAGTAAATTTTTATTTTAAAGTTATTCTGATTTACATTATTGTACTTTATAACTTTTGAATTATTGTTGCTTTAAAAACGACAAAAATTATAGTTTAAAACAAATTGTTATATGTAATATCTTATATGTAATATGTATTATAACTAATTTTACAAAATAAAATATTATAAATCATTTTCATGAGCATATTTAGTTGGCTAATTAAAATGGATCGAATAGTTTGCTAAAAGCTCAAGTTCAATTTAAGTTTATTCTTATATATTTAGTTATGGATTTAGAAAGATAAATGTTTATACTTTTGGTGAAATATGGTGTCTAAATTATTACAGCAAATATTAAAAACAAGAATTTTTAGTAGATTTAATGTTTTAGAAAAATGAAAGATTAAGAAACATTAACCAATAATTTTTGTGTTCATTTATTAGCAGATTTTTCATTACTTACTGATATCTCCATGAATATTTCATAGAGAAATATTTCCTCGTACAAGATCCAACAACCTAACCTTCTAATAAACTTACTAAAAGATTACAAATAAAACAACAGACAGACACTTGAGAAAAATATACTAAACATATTTTATTCTTATAAAAAAAAAAAATATATCTTTAAAATTTAATATTATTTTGCCACAATTAAGCTTTTTAATTGTTAAAATTAAACTTTTGAATAACTTTTTTTGTTTACAGAAAAACCAATTAAATAAAACAAAATAAATTTCAAATGAAACCTTTTTCCGATTTGAAAAATAAAATTTCGTAAACAAAAATATATTAATAAAATATATTTATCTAATTTATATTTTAATTAATTGAAAAAGATTACATAAATTTGTAATATTTCATAACTATTTATATAATAAAAAAAACATTACCCTAATTAAAAAAAATAAAAAACGAGTAAAATGAAATTACTAATAAATTTCCCACTCATGGTTACACTACACTTAAGATAAAAAATAATAATATTAATTACCACAAAAAAAACATAATTTTTTTGCATAATTAATATTATCACATTACATAAATATTTTTTTTTTTATGTTATCAAAATCTTTATAAATAATATTTCCTTTTTTTATATATATCTGTGAGGATACAAATATACGTATTTTCAAATTATAAAATAAAAAAGTCTTTTATTTAAACTCATAATAATTTTCATTTTATTTGAATTCTTATGTTCTAGTTTTCTTTTAATATAAAATAGAAAATTATTTTACAAATGTTTTTGAATACATAACTATACATATGTTTAAAAAGTAAAATATATTAAAAAATTTTTTTTGTAAATTCATTTATGTTGAAAATTGTCATTTAACATAAAAATTTATTACAATAGTTAATTCAATAGGTACACAAAATTTATAAGAATATATACACATTTTATCATTAAAATGTTATAAGTAATAAAATTTATAACCACAAAATTTTAATATTTATCATCATAATATTAATGTGGTCCTTTTAACATAACTATATATAAATATAATTTTAAAAATTTATATTACCTAATAATCACTTTTGTTTGGATAAAACATATATCCTAAATTAATTTTCATGTATATTTTTGATAAAGGGGATAGTTGTTGAAATCTTACCATTTCATAAATCATTTAATAACTAAATAAAATTACAGATAACATTAAAAGTTAATTGGCCACACTTGTATTTAAAATTTATGGTCATTTTAAGTTTTAATTTTTTCAGACGAAATATCTTAATGTTTGGACTTAAAGTTAACTACATAATTCGTTTTTTATGCCTAATAACGACTGATATATTAAATTATTAATTTAAATATTTATTTCATTAAAATGCTTTGTAATTAAATATTTATTGTATTTAATCTTAAGTTGAGACTATTTGCATAAATTGAATTGCTGTGTGTTACCAAATATATTGTACTGGTATAATTAAGGAAAATTGTTAAAAGTCACTTTTCTAAATTATACCATTTGTAAAAAAAAATAATTTTGTAACTATAAATTATAAACTTTTCATTCAATATATCTGCACAAAAATCTTACTGAAAATTAGTACAATTTAGGCAACTCTCTCCTATTTTGAAAAATGTATAATAGAAATATAAAGGAAATATTAAAGGATATATAAAAATTGATTTTACATTTTTGTTTTTATAAACCACAAAAATATTAGTGTTAATTGATTCTCCATTTGTGACTTATACACCCAAAGTTTTCTATAGTACATAAACATTAAGTGAAAAAAGCTTTTAATTACTATTTTCGTATGATGTATGAGTTTCTAAAATCTTTTCCAAAAATTTTAACTCTGGTTTTTCTCTTTTTAAACATAATTGTAGGATAAAAAAAAATTCACTTCACATATTAATTATATTACCTTTTTCTACAATATCAGGTTAAAAGAAAAAAAGTAAACCAAAAGCAATATAAGTTCATAGAGAAAATTACCATGGTAAAATGGATATCTAATGTTACCATAGTAAAATAGATATTTGTGAAGATTTATTTAGATTTATATCATAAGATAATAGTAATTTTTAAAATAGAGTTATACTGAACCTGTGGTCTATAAAGTTAGTTAATACATTATTAGATATCAGAATTATAGAGAACTGTCAAAATAAATGTAAAGAACAGGCAAATTTAATTACCAAATTTAATTACCAAAGAGCCAAAGATGTTTCTTTGATTTCTATAATACAATAAAGTAAGTTCAAGTTGTCGATAATTGAATAGGATACGTGAAAGTTAAATTAATTTTAAATGAATGAGCCTATTACAAATTTAATTTCGCTGTATTCATCAAATTTTGGAAATGGGCGTCTCTATACAATTGAGACGTCCATTTCCAAATGGTAGTTTGATCCTCTTCAACAAAATTTCTAGTTAATAATGGCAAATTAAATCTTCTAAATGGTGATGGCAAATGGTAGTCTTTGTTATATAAAATTCTTTTGCAAGTTTTCTTCATCAATTTTTAAAGACCATATGATTTTTTTTTTATTGATAGCTAGATTTTCAATTATACACTACAAAATCTTCTAAACCGTACTTCAGATGATATTTTAAATAAAAATAATTATAAATAGCTCTTAAAGCTTTTCATTAATTTCCAAGAAAACTATATTGATAAATATACCTATTTGCTCTCTATGATCAATTCTCTTCCTATTTTACTATATCATTTCAAAATCCGTACATTAAGTAAAATATTTTTTCCTTTTTTTTTTTTGAAAGCTGCCAAACAGACCATATCCATCTCAGAGTATTATAAATATAAATTTCCATAAAAATAATAGAAAAAATAAATAAATAAACAGAAAACCATATACTTAACTAACGTGGTTTTTTTTTTCTATATGATAAAATTTTTTCACCCATCAGGTATAAAATTATTTGCTTAATTTTTTTTCTTTTCAAGTTTTTTGCGGATTTTTTCCAGTATAGTATATTCAAATTTAATTATCAATTGAGAATACCTTCTGCATCAGCCATTATTCTATAGTACTCACTATAATGCTTTTATTTTTAGTTGCTAAGGTATATTAAAATATAGGATAATATATTTAAAATACACAGAATTCTCATCTGTATCTACTATCATCCAAACCGATAATATGAAAAGAAAAATGTATTTAGAAATCAGGAAAGAATTCTGTTGTGTTTTTTTTGTTCAAACCTTTTATAACATTGATATCTTGCCCACAAGGATATTGTAATAAAAAAAAAAGAGCCAATCTACAAGAGAAAAAGTGTTTAATGTAGAAAATATTGTGGCAAGAATTCTAAGCAGTATAACTAATGTTCAGTAGTTTTATATTTATGGGCTATTTTCAGTGTCTATTGAGTTAAAGTATAATATATTGGCGTCTGTTTCCTTCCAACGAGGAATCTTTCAAAAATTGTAATTGTAAACATTTTAAGTAATTCAATTTTCTGAAGATTTAGATTATATTTTTCATTGGAGCTTAGGTATTTGCACAAACTTTAATATTTTCATCTCATTTCATTGATTTTCCAAATTACCATTAATATTTATTATGCTATACTAAAATCATAAAGGATGTATTTCGCTGACAATTTTTAAATTGTGATAATAATTGTATGTTATCCTTTAAATTTATTACCTTTAAATTCTTATTTCAGAATTTCTATCCCTTTAATTAATCTTAATAATTTAATATTAACTGATAAACTTAGACAGACAGATAAAAATAGATTAAAATGTACATTTTATTTTTAAAAACACATTTAAATACAAATGGATTTATTTATTTGCACTGATTTTAATTCACATATATATAATACTGAAACTATTCTGAGAAATATTTTTATATATGTATATTACTAAGGATTTACATTTTGATTTATGCATATGAATAAAATACTGAATATTCTAGCATGAGATTAAATTTAATAATATGTACTATTTTTTTTATTTAGATTTTTTTTTTGTTTATGTAAAAAGGATTTTATGCGGTAATGTAAAATGTTAGTAATTTATTTAGTCAATTATAAATTAGAAGAATTTTACTTGTGTATTTTAAGTATAATTATCGACATTATTATAATTTTACTTCAAATATTATACTCCCAAGGATTGGCAGTATAATATTTGAAGTATAATTCTCGACATTATAATAATTCTCTTCAAGGATTAATAATTCGAATAAAATCTTGTAATTCCAAATTAATTAATTTGATTTATAAGATTGAAAATATACTGAATGTTGATTTAGCTGGTTATTTCATATAGTCTTTTTGACCATTTCATTTCTAAAGGACAAACAGTCTTATTACATATTTGGTTTCTGAATATTTTTGTCAATTTTTATGAATAAAATTAAAAAAGGACACTGGAAATTTGAAAAATATTTTACTAATAGATATCATTTCAATGATTTCCAAGATTTGGGATATATTGAAATCAAATTAATTTATCTAAGGATAATTTTTGGATCGAAATAGGCATAAATTTTGGTCTTTATAGGCTAAAATCCATTAGAGAAAATTAGGATTTGGCTAAACGCTAAACTATTCTAATAAATATTAGTGTGCAAATTTAATTACATTCTGAATAGTTAATAAAAAATTTCAATAAAAAAAACCAAATTCACTGATGTCTGATACTGACTTCTGTTTCTTGGAATATTTTTAATAATCAAAGAATATAGGGCACCGTTTGTCCAAAATAAACTTAATGACTATATTTTCCAATAAAAAGTTACTTCAGAAAATTGAATTACTTAAAATATTAGAAAAAAAATTTTTTTTATAGACTTTTAAGTAAATTTCTTTCTAGTAAAACTTAGATGTAGTTTTTTTATGTTCTAAAACAAATCTTATTTATTTTTTATATTACTTTTTACAGAAGAGTATACTTGATCTTTATATGTCAGACAGGTAATTTTAAATCTTTTATTTATTTAATATTAGTAATTTTATTTTATTATGTATACATTTTACTAAACAAGAATATAAGTTTAATATAATTTTATTTAGTTGAAAAAGTATATAAAAAAGTTTTACAAATATCTAAGAAATTTTTAAAATAAATATTATTACATTCCACAAAAAAAAAAAAAATATCAAAACCTTCAATATTTTAATGTACTTACATAACTTAAGATGATAAAAAGGACTATTGTAAATATAATAGAATCAACGGAAAAAGATTTAAAAAATAAAAAATTACTTTAAAGATTCCAAGTTTTTCATGGTACCAAAATAAAGACTTCAGTCACGGTGACCTTTTTATTTCTAATTTTTAATTTTTATGTAGAAACATGATCTATTTTTCTTCTTTTTTTTTGAAATTTTAATCCTTTACGCTTTTAATTACAAACCATATAAAATATTTTGTCATAATAATAAAATGTCATAGTAAATTTTATATAAAAATAATTCTCATAATTTATTCTTCAAAAACGTAACAAAATGTTTGTCCATGTTTTTATTCTTTTTTTTGCAGGTGCCTTTTTTTTTTTTTTATTTTTTGTACAAATACATTAACATTATGAAATAACCTTTTACTTGTATATTCCAATTTCATATAAAATATCCTTCAAAATGAAATAAAAAAAAAAACAAGCAAGCAAACAAACAAACAAAACATATGTGTAAAAACTGGTGGTAATATAAAATTTTCATTAACCAAAAAGCTTTTTACATTAGTAAAATGTTATTTTATAACTTTAGAGAGCATCAGGTATAAAACATCATAAAATTATTTTAATAGAAATCTTCTCTTTATAATAACATAAACATATAGATACATATATGTATATATACATAAAAACACAATGAATAAAAAAAGAATATATCCCCTTTTTTTTTGTTATTGTTGTTTGTTGTAATGATGGCGAACGATTACAACATAAAAGAAGATAAAAATAAAAATATAAACTTTTAATCTAACAAGCAGCAAACTATATGATAGTATAAAAATAAACTTGACAAAAATAATATATTATAATAAATCATACAAGTTATTTGACCCTTGACAGAATTATAATCCTTAATATTCCCCCTCAAAGGAATATTTATTTTTATATTTTATATGTAGGAACAAAATGTTTTGTGTGGTTATTTATGAAATTTTAAATATTCTTAAATCTACAATATAATGATTTGTTCATTTCTTTTTGTATGAAACAATAAAAAGGATATAAAAAATAAGGATATACATATTTAATAGAAAATTTCTTTAACTTCAATTATATTTTTTTTTTATTCAATTTTGATTTTTTTTGTCTGTTGAAATATCTGAAAAATAAGATTTCCTATTTGTCTTGTTTGTAAAAAAAGCAAAATAATATTTTTTTCAGTAAATTACCGTCAGTCTGTCTGTCTAGTCTGCCTGTTTTCTATTTAGATTTTTCCTGTCTTCTTTACACAAAAAAAAAATCAGTAATTTACTAAACATCAGCATGTCTGTCTCAGTATTTAATACAGAAAGATCTTCGCCAGGCGATATTATTTAATGATCGTTAAGTATTTGATAATTAACCCTTAATGACTAACGATCTTTCTGAAAAGTAATTGATTTTTTATTTGAAATTTGTATCAATTGCTTTTGTATTGATTTCCAATTTTTTTACAAATTTGCAACTAGTTAATACTACTCGCGCTGATGGGTCATTTTTCCATACTAATTATGTCTTGACAAGTATAATTAATGCTCTAATTGTAGGTATAATGATTATTACAGACTTTCATTTGTCGAGATATCAAATACGTACAATTAATTATTGTTTGTTAGTAAATCTTATCGCTTAGCACCCACTGTGGTCTATGCGAGGCTTTGCCGCCACTTAAACCTTAAACCTAAGTCTAATGAAATGTTGAAAACTCAGATATGGTAAAATGTTTGAACTAGAAAGACATGAAAAAGACTTTAAAGTTGTGCGCTAGACAGCGTATCGTTAAACGTTATAAATATCCTTTTTTAACGAAAGACTACAGTAAATATTGTAAATTTTTGTTAAAGAAAGAAAACGCGTATTGGAAATTGATTTTTCACATTTAATTACATTAAAAGTGGATAATAAAATCAGCTCATCTGTACAAAACTACAACACAAGTAGTTCTGCTGAGTTGGAATTTTTCTTCTGGTATTGTTATAAAAATTGAATAAAAGAACAGTTAAATGGGAAAAAAGGACATGCAAATATATATATGTAGCTATAGATATATACAGTATAAATTTTTTATGACAATATAAATACAATTGATGACGATTTTGTAAGCATAAATAAACAAAAAAATACTCGAATGCCACATGTTGCGCTTTGGAAATATAGTATGCCACATGCATTAACGCTATATGTATAGAAAAATATTCCAGATTTGTTAGAAAATTATATTCGAAAAATAATATTTAATATTAATTAAATTTTTAATTAAAAATTATACTGAAAAGGATCATAGAAAAATCTATTTTTATTAATTTTAATATGAAAATATCTTTTTTATTATTTTTTCAGATATTGAAGTAAATTACTTAAATTTCTGATGAGTCTTTTAATTATGATATTTTTATTACTGACAAGAAATATATAAATTAACTATTATATAAAATATGTAAATTTCCAATAAAAGTTATACTATAGCGTAGAAAGTAGGTCATTTACTATGTAAATTTTAATTCTTGCCAAATATTTGTAATGCTTTCAAAAACTTTACTCAGTAATATTTTAAATGAAACAATATTAAGGACATTTAGTCTTGGCCAAAATATATATTATTTTTTTAGTGTTAAAATCAACATCATTTTTACTTTATTATAAATGCAGTAACCGTGTGGACGAATAATAAATTTATATATGAATTATTATTAAATTTTATTTTTACAATTATACAAACAGAATCTCGTTAAATCGTTTACTTTATATAAAATAAAATTTCCATTATTTATTTTTATCCTACGTAAAACGATAAAATGATCATAGATTTCGAAAGTTATAAAATAAAATAAATATTACGCTGACATGGATCAAAAATTAAGTTCATAAATATTTTATGAAATGATTACAAAATTGCAGTAAGAAAAAATTATGATTTTTTTTATACTTTAAGGTTAATAAATAAAATTGCAGTAAATTTTACTTTTTTTATTTAACAGAAAAACTATAAATAAAAAATTTACGTCTTACACGTAACACATACAGTCAGATTTATAAAAGTCAAATTTACATTATGCCGTAACCTTTTAGTTAAAGTTTAGTTAAGCTTTAGTTGAATTTATATAGTAAAGTTTTAGTTAAACTATTTACTAAATCTCAATTTATTATAAAATAATTTACTTTCTTGAGGAACCTTAATTTTCTTGGCCATATATTAACCCCTTCCACAAACACCAAAACACGAATATTCATTGAAAATTCTACGCTTCTCTACGAAGAGTTTTATTATGGCTTCTTTGTTTTCATCATCACCACAGCCACGGTGACATAGGTATAAATTTCTTCAACGCTGCCTTAGGTATGGTCTGTCTTATTCATAATGTTCCGGCAAGCTATCCCAGCGATGCACGAAATTAATTCCGTCCTTTACATAATCTGGGCAGCTGTGGGGTTTTATATATCATTATTTCATAAATTAGGGATAAACTAAATTAGAAAAAAATTACAATTATTGTATGGAATATTTATATCATTCGTAATGAATGATACAATTTGTTCAAAGTAGTTTTTTTCCAAGTTTACGCCATAACCTCTAGTTACCTGTAGTTAGAGTTTCTTAACATTTTGGTATTGCATTGTTTATATGAATTCAGAACCACAACTTTCTTTACAGAGAAGGATTTTTTTTTTGTTCATTGCAACAAGTCAATAGTTTTTCTTCGTGATTCATTGTGGTTTGCAGATGGCCTGAACCGTTAGCATTTTTCCCTAATCTTAAAATTAAAGTAAATCACATCCGGTCTCCTTCAAAATAATTTAAATTCTGAGAAAATATTAGATAAATTTCTGACTTTTACAAAATATGGTTTACTGATATCAGTAGCTCCAACTATCAATGCTTTTCAATTTATTATGACTTGAATTGAAATTCAGTTAGCAAATAATTTCTAATATTCATTATGAGCTTTACTAAATTTTTTAAATCATTAAATTTAATTTTATACACAAGGACTTAATAATTTCAAGAATAAAAATATCCTTTTATGACAATATATATTATTTTGATTATACAGGATATCCGTTTAACTTAAATCCAATATTCTATTTATACCATTAATTGGAAAATATATACTGGTATAGATAGTAAAGCTTATGCACGGAAAATATAGAAATTTTATCCATTTAAAAATTTCTATTCCGTTTTGTCCATTCATTATAAGATTCATGTATAACAAAACCTCTTACATACCAAGCTTCTTGTAAAATTATCAACGTATAATATGAATAGTTATATTTATTAGATAAAATAGGATTTATTCTATGCACACTCAACATAAGCATAAATATATTAATAAAAAGAATATCCTTTTAAAATCACGTTATTCCAAGAAAGATTTTACAAAATTGTAAAACGATGATTTTTTTAATAAAATCTTTATAGAGAAATGTTTTGCTTGTATAATAGTGAAGATATTTTTCTATGTGACTTAATTAAATTATTATATTGATCATTTCACAGGAACTTTACTATTTACCAGGAAATTTTTAGTATTTACCAGGAAAAACCAGAACTTTTCAAGAAATTTAATTTGAAAATTATTCAAAATTTTAATTAAATTTTTTTTATTTATACAAAACATATTCAAAATTTAATTTAATTATATTTTAAAATTTGTTAATCGTAGTCCTGTTCAACCGATTTATAATTAATATTTCATATTAAAATAATTTTTTACGAAATATAATTCAATTTTTGTTCTCTTAAAGAATTGCTTTGTTTTGAAGAACAAGGATTCTTTAGTTTCAAGAAGTTAAAACTAAAATTATATATAATTTTTTTTATAGAATTTATATAAGTTTCCTGCCAACATCTTTAATAGATATTTTAATTTAGTGATGAAAAATGGCTTACAAAATTCCGAAATTTTTTTTTTGAACAGAAAAAAATACACCATGTAATAATCCTTTTCCTTCTTTTTTAAGGACAGACTTTTTTGACACAATGAATGATGATAGAAAAAAAAGGTAGTTAAGTCACGTACGTAATTGAAAAAAAAAATGTTATAATATATATCCTATCATGTAGAAATATATTAATGTAGTGGTTCGATTTTTGAACGTATAAACTGAATATTTATTAATGTCAGAAATACAAATTTTTTTTTATGTATGATAGAATGTGTGACAGTTGTAAAAAAAATTGTTATTTAAATCGGTAGTTTGATGGTTTTTTTTTTTTTTTTTTTAAATACAATTTAGGTTACAATCCGATCTAGAATTTTTATCCTTTTTTGAGTGATATTAATAATATTCATAGAAACTTTTATTGGTAGTAGAAAGAGAACCAAATTGTTTAAATTTAAACATCAAAGAAAATTTATAGAATACCAAAATTATGAATTTAATTTTGAAAAATTTTTAATTTAAATAATTAATATTTTATTCAAAGTGTGGAAAATATATTAGGTTTGTTGTTTCAAAGAAAATTTAACCGTGATAAAATTTAAGACAAAGTTTTACTTTGTTAGAAAACATTGTTTTTAACTTTCATTTATATTGAACTTAGGGATGTTAAATTCAATGTGTTAAGGAAATATTTGGTTTTCCGCTCTCAATATTTACATGAAGTTCAAGTAAAATTTTTTATACATATACTAAAAAACTACTAAATTATGATAATTATTAATAAATTCCTTAAACTATTACAAAATTTAATTTAAACCTTTTCGTCCTGAATCATAATTTTAAAATATTGTATAATATGATTTTTTATTCCAAAAGAAAAATGCTATTTATTTTTTAAATTAAACTTTAATTGTGGCACACAAATTTCAATACTTGACAGACTCTGAATTCTAAAAATTTGTTTATAATAACTCTAAAGTAATCAATATTAAAATAAATTTTTAGTAAATTATCTATCCACATTGGACGTATACAATGAAAATAAATTATTATTCTACTCAAAATTATAAATATTCATAACAATTTTAAACATTTTATGTTGCGATACCATTTCCCACGTTTAATTACTTTATATTTGGCCCTATCTGTTTGTATATATGGTATATAATGAAATTTTAGGAAACCTAAACGAATATTAGTATAAAGTGAAATTTACAAAATTCTGAAAAATTTTTGTGGTTGTCCTGGTTGGTTAAATTACATTTTCACGATATTTTATGGATATTTTCTATTTTGATAAACAATAATAATCAAATTAATTCTGAGAATTTTTCTTCATTTTCAAGGATTAATTGAAAAAAAAAAATTTTTGTATTTTAAATAATAAATAAAAGTTAAATATTAAAGTTTTTTTTTTCGAAATTAATTTTAAATTAAACTTTTTTGAGAAGAATTTACATATTCAAATTGATTATAATTTTCAAAATATAATTTAAAAATTAATTAGATAATTAATTGCGAGACGTTATTATCGTTTAATATAAATCTAATCAAAATAAAACTGTGGGAAAATTAATCATTTATAAACTTGTTCGAATATAATTAAATATAAAAGAAAATAATTATAATAATTCATTAAAATTAAAATTAGATAAATTGGAATTTGATTTGCAAAAGACGAAATTGAATATCAAAAGGACTGGCTGTTTTTAGTCATATTGGTCCTTTTTAAAACGGTTTTAATCAACTTTAATATCTATCTGAATATTATATAATCAACCATTTTATATTTTATATATTGATAGATAAAACATAAAATGGTTGATTAAAATTACTTCAGCCATTTTTGGAATATTGTAATACCGGAATTTCGAAATGTTCTTAAAGAAATACTAGAATCTCTAGGAGCAAAAGCGATATTTTTATGTTCTCCGAACAATCGTTCTAGAAATTGACAATTGACTCAAGTCAGTTTCTTGCATTCGCATAAGATGTGCTGAGAGTTTTACCAGTAAGCGATCTGTTGCCCTTGTTTAATTTATAATAAAGGCAGCACTGGTCTGTAAGAAAACTTGTAAGGTTTCAAAACTAATTTTTTTTGAAATACAAATAAAGTATTTTTTTGTTCTATATTCACACTTTCGTATCAAGAAACGAGAATTCTCGTTTTTAAAAAATAAGGGAAATGAGTATTATCGTAGTTTTGATACTAATACGTGAAATTATTTTTCTATCAGTAAAATACTTCCATTTATAGAAAAGTTTTAGCAAAAATTGCCTGATGCGAAAATGCTAAAAAAAATTATACTATTTTACTATCAAAATTACTCACGTATTTTAATGAAGTAATAATTCAATATAAATGATAAACTACTGAAATTATTTTATCTGAAATACTATATTTAAAAATATTAAAAATTTTCCATTACACTCAGAACAACTAAATTTAAATAAATATTTCTACCCAAAAAAATTTTCACATTACTAAAGTTTCAAGTACTTAATATTGAAAATGGTACAAACATTACAAAGAATTTATATTAAATTTTTTATCATTAAAGATATATATTTTTTTTTTTGAAGTAAGTATATATGATACTTTTACGGAGCAACTACAATTTTTCAACATTTTCTAAATAAACAACAAAAAAAAATTCCTTATAAGCTTATATGAACTATAAAAGAAAAGCCACCCAAATATCATTTTTCATTGTTACCATTTTACCAAAAAAAAAAAAAAAACATATAATCGTAAATTTATGATATTTTTTTTGTATTTAAATAATATTGCCGCCAAAATATTCAAAAAAAAAAAAAAAACAAGAAAAAGTCAAAAATAATGTCTTTATATGTGAATTCCTTATCTGTTTTATACTTCAGTATACCAATCTAAAAAGGACATTAAAGGATTCATATAGAAAAAAAAAACAATTCGTTATTTTTTTTTTAAAACTTGTTTCAAGTATATTATTAAAAGAAGTGAATTTTTCCTTTTTTTCTTATTGTCCTTGAAAGGAAAAGGAGCCTATTTATTTATTTTTTCTAAAAAAAGAAAAACAGGGATGGGAAAACTTTATTATATTCTCATATGGGTTCATTTATTTTTATAGTTTTTCTCATTTCTTTATAATATAATCTGTTTTTTTTTTTTCCTTTGCTGTTTTTTTGTGTTATTGGTTTGATCATGGTATAAAATTTTGAAGTAGCGACGACAAGACATAAAGTCAAGAAAAAAAAGAAGAAAATTACGTATCTATATATATATATGTAGTTGATTTTTGGCATAAAACAGCTCATCTTTATATTTGTGTTATGCTAATGGGATATAACAGTTTAAAAGGATGTTGGCGTCGCAATTTTTTTTTTTTTTGAAGATAATCTTGATTCGTAACAAACGAAAATATTGTTTGTGTTTTTTTCTTATGCTTTTTCATGGACCATTAAACGATATGGAAGGAAAAATATTCGGGGTTTTTTTTTTGGTGAATTGAAAAAGAAAGAAAAGTCATAAGATGGAAAATTAAAATTATATTTTTATTATGTTTAATAAAATTTTCATATTCTGGTAATTATTTGTTTTATTATCGTAGTAAGTAAAGAGAATTATTGTAAGGTGGGTAAGAATATTTTTCCAAATTTATGTCTTAGCATATGTATAAATCAATGTAAATAAAATATTGATGAAAAATTTCAGTATAACTTCAGGTGAATTTATAAATTGAACTATGTACATAATTATGATAATTGATTACTTTTCTTAGGGAGCATTGAACTAAAAATTTTTAAATTATATATTTATCATTATTGAGAATCTATTATAATATTTATTATAACTATTAAATTTTACTATTATAATTCATATTAATATTTCATATTCATTCGTTCATATTTTCTTAGAATAAATTTATTTTAAAATTATATCATATTTGTTACATTATTTCAATTATATTTGGTAACATAAAATTAATAACTATTCTTTACTGAAAATTACTAATTTACATTATAGTACCTAGTATATGTTTCCATATTTATTGATATATTTAGGTATATTTTCACTATGAAAATTCGTTTGAAAATTTAAAGCTATATTCTGTTATACACAACATTTAAAGACAATGATTATATTTGAAGTTATCATATTTGAAAAAAAAAAATATTAGCTTAACAATGATTTGTATTCGAATGTATTTCAGTTGAAAATATTTTGTATATAGATTTCCTTATTCAGTTTTGATGAAATTATGAATTTATTAATAAATACGATAGTACATATATTCATGATGTTAAATGGAAATGTTTGAAAAGGAAAATTAAAACAAAGGTACTAGTTTATCAGTAAATAATCTGATTGTAGGTATATTATGGAATTCTTTATACTGTAACTGATTTATGTAAATTGACAGCAGTTTGTCGAAATTATTTGTATTTTGTTATTTGTATCTGAAATAGTCTTACTAATCAAGTTTTACATATTAACAGAAACTTGTAAATTTATAAATTCTTTAACATAAATTTTTTAATGTGCCTCAGAAATATTCATTTCAAAATTTTGACACATTTAATTAAAAATTGTTAGTTACTATTTCATATCCAAAAGTTAATTAATATTTTTTAAACGATCCTTTTACCGACATTTAGAAAAATTTTTAAATAGTACTGAAATTTTAGATTATATGCTCTTATAATTAGTTATTAGACAATTATATTATAAATAAAATTTAATTCTTTATTAAAATTTAATAGGTTAAAGACATAATGTTTTCACGTTTTTTAGCGAGAACTCCTTTATAATATTTTAATTAATTTTTATGTCGGATTTTAGTTATGTTGGCTCTTGGCTGTATTAAAATAATTAGATATTTCATCATTGAAATTGAAATACAAAAACATATTTTTCCTAAGAACATGAATATTGCATACATATACGAATTATACTAGATATATAAGTATTATACTTTAGATTAGATATGGATTTTGAAACTTAAGTATGTAATTTGATACAAACTAATCGTTAATATCCTATATTCAAATGTGCTTAACAGTCATTTACAAATACAAAATTTATAGTAGAAAGACATTATTTTAAAGGTTTTGGCCAATTAATAAAATTATTCATTAAATTGTTTGTCTTTACGGAATAATTTTAATAATTAGACCAGTATAATAATTATATGTCTTTTAATTTTCATTATCAAAGTAAAAATATATCCTTTATAAAAATTATGAATATTAATTTTCTTCTTCAAGTCCTTTGTAAAATTTTTAAATACATTTTCAAATAATTTACAAACAAAATGAACTTTACATAAAGAAAAAAAATGAATCTTTACACAATTTTTTTTTTTTTTTAAATGAAAATTACTACTTATAAGTACCAACATTTATATTACTGTCCTTCCTGGTGAAATGTCCTTTTTTCTAAATTACATAAATACACATTTTGTTATGCATTATTTAATTTTTTTTTTCATTCTATTTCGTTTATCTCATTTTCCACAGAAAAACAGTAAGGATACGATACTGTAGTAAAAAAAAATCCTAAATTTTTACTTCATAGCTTTCGTAAATATGCTTTATCAATGTCATGCATAATTTATTTTTACATTATTTTTTTTTTATCCTCTATACATTCAAAAAATTATAATATCCTTTTCGTTGTTGTTGTTATATATTCGTTTAGCTTTATACTTACACATAAATTTAATACAACTCTTAAGTCCATTTCATCAGTTTATCATTTTTAAGGACATTTGTTTTTTTTTCGAAAACATTGTAAAATTGTATGATTTTTTTTTTCCTGTGTCACATATATTCCTTTCTGTTTTGTTTTTGGTGTAAATAATATAACCAATTGTCTCTACGCACACAAATTACCCAAAAAATTTTATGTATATATACATATATAAACATAAAGTTTAGTCGATTTTTTTTTTTTTTGTCAATTATAGTTGAAGTTAAATTAAGCTTAATGAGAAGAAAGTCATTAATCTCACTGAGAAAATTTATTACAATCTAAAAAAAAAATTCAAATCCTTGATATTTTGCCCTTTAAATTAACAAAAAAAAAAAACCGGAAAATTTAGGTATTGGGTATGAGGTAGATACAAAATGATTTTGATACAGTATTTAATTCATTATTTTATGCTTCGTTTTTCTTGTGTTTTTTTTTTTTTTTTGGGTTGATTTTATTTTTCTATACAAACATAATAGATATTTATGTGCTCACTTGAATGTAAACATTAAATGTCCTTATATCCTTCTTCTGTGTTTATCTTAAGCTGACTTGAATGTTGGTTTTATGTGTATGTACCACTCTAATTTTGTTCATTTTTTTTTTTTAAATTATTCGTATTTATAATGAAAGCTGGTGTGCAGTTTTTTTTTTGTCATGTTCTTCTCATTTTTAGTGAACAAACAAATTCGCCGAAAAGCAACATAAGAAATAACAACAAAAATGATAGAAAATGTGAATAAATAATTTTTTTTTTTGGTTTTCTGAGTAACACAAGCCAACAGAAAAAGAAGACAAAAAGAAAAAGATGAAAAAAAATTAAAGAATATTAAGAAAGAAAGCATTGCGATGTTAAATGGATAAACGTGTTTACAGTTGACACTAAGGAGATAACAACAAAGCGTCAATAGACACTTAAGACTCTGCTTTCTAAAGAACCAATTTATTTATTTTTTAAAGAATAATAAAAAAAAAAAGAAATGGTGAAGGACTTTTCGTAATTTTGAAAATAATGTATAAAACTATAATTAAAAAAAAAAAAGAAATCTGTGGATAAAAATATGATTAGATACTAAACTATAGCAAATATTTCATGAAAATGGATTTGATTTTCAATCTTTAATCGTACATCTGGGAATCCTTATTCAAAAACTGCATAATAACTAGAAACAAAGTTATATATAGATATAATTTAAAATTATTAGTTACCATTACCAAATGGTCCTTTAAGAGTATTAAAAGATAAAGGAATTATATTCGATTGACTAAACCATTAGTTTACCTTTAGGTGATTAGAAAACTGTAGATCTAAATATATCTATCTACAAAATAATTTAATTCTTTAATGAACTTCTAGCAGAAAGGAGGTAGTAGCCTACCTCCTGTGATGTAATCTTTTAATTTAGGAGTTGCATTAATAATCTAGGAGTTGCATTAAATATGTTGGATGTTGGAGCAAATTACTCAAAGGTGAAACGTTGCCTTAAAAATATGCTATCCATTTAAAAAAAAACCAACCAACAACTTGGAATTATATTTTTCTTAAGTCACTCTTCTGAGAAATAGGAATCAAATAATGTTTACAAATAGCTGGTTTTGAAATTTAATAAAGGGAGTAAAATTGAACCTTACTGAACCTTATTGTGGCATTTTTTTTCTAATAAATTTATTGATTAATCGATTTTTCATTAGTTTCGTTTTCATAACTAACCAACTAATATTATTTTTCATTGACCAATAAAGTGGACTGCTGTCGTTCAAATTTCAACTGTTCTGCCAATTTTTTGGTAGAAATTGAACCCAAAATCGAATCATCGAAAAAAATTAAACTGGAGTAGTTTTACCGCAAAACATCATTAATTTAAAATAATTCAATGACAGCAATTTCCAGCAAACTGTCATGGAGTAAGTTTTTTCAGTCTAATTCTTTATTATGATATCTTGATTCGAGTGAATTTTTATTTATTATGTGTATTTTTAAATAAATTTAAGTAATATTTCAAAATTAAGTAAACGTAAAATTTCAAAATATGTATAATTATTTATGCATATACGTCAATCTAAAGTAAATGTCAAGCAGTCAAGCTAAAATAAATACAGAAAAACCTTGACATTAAATGAATAATATATTTAAAAACCAAAAAAAAACATTTTTTTTTACATACATATATTAAATATTATTTAAAATTCTCTTATAATTATAATAAAAAAAGTTATGCCCCTGGATTCTTGGTTTTGTTATTTTAACTTACAATCCAATTTAACAGGTCTATTTCTCAAAAAATAGAAGAAGCAAGAATTAAATATTCAAATTACTCTTGTAACGTTATCAGTATTCTTTTATACAAAAATAATAATAATAATAAATAATCTAAAAAAACCACTCATTCCCCACAAGGATAACAGCAATAATAATTTTATTTTTGAAATAATATTTAAAATTATTCCAATACATATACATATATATATATATATATAATATTATACGATGATAAACTCAAAAATTATGCTATGTCATTAAGAAAACTTTGTCATAAAATCAAATTCAAATTTTTAAGTTTACCCAACAAATTATACATAACCATTAATATTAAAATATTTTCTAAATATAAACTTTAAAAATTATATAGAAAATAAGAACATACCACACAACACACACATACATACATTCTTTTCTAATTAATTTTATTTTAGCAACGTGTTGAACAAAAATCAATATTTTAATTTGAATTTCACATCTACATATGAACACCTTTACCTATACATTTTAAATACGTCATTAGTAAAGTAAAAAAAAAGGACCTTCTAAAATAATACTGCTTAGTAGTTTCTTAACTACGGGCATATTTTGATTGTCGTGAGAAAAATAATATTACACGCTTCTTAATCTTATAAAACGCACTCTATCATCAATACGTATGATTTAAAAAAAAAAAAATCAGCATAAAAATCAGAAGGCGCAATTTCATTTTTACCCTATTCAGGTTTAGGAACGGAGAAGATATAGGATTTGAAGGACAACTGGTCATTTACGAGATTAATGCGACATTTGGCGACAATCCAGAATCTAGATAGTGTAGATATTCGTAAAAAAGCTCCTTCCTTTTATTGTACGACAAGGTTTAATTTTGGGTATAGTATTAATGAGTTTAAGCGGATGAAAGACTATTTCGTATACCAAGATTTTTTTTAAAAATTTAATCATCTCAAGCTTGCTACAAAATATGTAAAACTTTCTAACAATAGTTTATCCATAATTTTTACTATATTTCTTAACAGTTCAAAAATACATCATAGTTTTATGATTTTACGACAGACAAACAGGCCGACAAAAAAAAATTCTTCAAAGTAAAATATTATTGTTATTATGTATATATAAAGTATATACTATTATGTTTAAAAATCCTTTTTGAATTGCAAATTTTTAATGATATGACACGTAAAATTTTTTTTGTCGTTACTATATTTGTTGCTTTTTGTTTAAAAAAAAAAAGGGAATCCTTTCCACCAAATTTTCTTTTACTATATATTATTTTTGTACAAATCCTTCAGTTTTTTCCTATTTATCAAGATAAAATACGTGTTGAAATATTTATTTAAAACAAAAATTGGAAAAAGCAAAAATGATGAAAAATATTGAAATATTTAAGGTAATAGTTACAAAAAAAATATAACAATTTTACATGAAAAATTAAATGAAATTTGTTTTAAGTTTGTGGTAAAATAGGATTGTTTAAGGATATTTAATGAAAATCGGTGTAACTAAAAAATAATGATTTTTTTTTTGTCTCTTCGTAATTCTCAGGAAATTATAAAGGAAATTTCAGTTATTAGGAAAATGTATATGTTTGTAAAAGAATACATATTACTATACTGAGATATATTATTTTTCATCATTGTTCCTTAATTGATATACTAAACAATTAAGGATTTTTTTATGGAATTTTTCTATTGAAATTTTCAATTGTTAATACTAACTCCTTAAGAAGTTCTTGATATGAAAATAATAAATATAAATTTGAATAAATAACATATAATCAAATTGTAGATCAAAGAATACCATCATTGAGATCAAATTCCAATTTGGATCAAATTTGAAATGTCTTCCTTTTTTTTTTTTTTTGTGGGTAGAATTGCCATACGAAAATATTTATTGATTTTTTTTTTGAATTTAAATTCTACGAAATTTTTTTGTAAATTTTTAGACAGTATTTTTTTAAAGTTCTACTCAGATCAATTTTCTACTCAGGTAAACAGCGTAAATAAATAAGAAATTAATAGGGTAGATAAAAGACTCAAACAAGTTACTTCTGTAGTAGAAATAATACCAAGGAAATTTAATACAAAATTAAAGTTTTTGGTGTTATTTTTTTTTGTTTTAGCAAAAGGAAATGTTGAAGTACGTTTATAGGGAAATGAAAAAGCAAGAAATATTTTTAAGTCAAAAATAATTACGAGTAATCATTTATATTCTCAGTATTACTCATCCTGATTTTAAATTTTATTGTTTTAAGAATAAAATTAAAGTTCTAATCCATTTTATCTTTAGCTTGTTTTGAATTAACGTATCCCTATAAATCCTCAAATACCAAGATCCTCAATAACACCTTTCAAAACCAGAATAAAGGTTTATATCTTCATTTCAATAAACATTTTGATGAAATAATTTGTTTTTTTTTTTTTTTTAATTTCAAAATTTTTTGCTCTTTTATTATATCCTTAATTTTATGTTTCACAATATCCTTAAGAAAAACTTGGAATAATTATTCTTACTTGAATGCGTTACTTAACAAAATATTATACATGTATTAAAAAAAAAAACACCAAAATAACTTCAAAGAATTTTTTTTTTTCGAAAATTGAAAATATGCGAACAGAATTCCTAAAATCTTCTTCAATAACCAACAGGAAATTTAATTTCAAGTCATCACACTTGAAAATTATTTCCAAAAAAAAAAAATCGTTTCTTCAATGATTTTCCTTTTTTTTTTTTATCCTTGGCCAACAATCAAAATTTATGGTATGTACTATAGTAATAAAATTTAAATACATATACATGTATATATAAATTTTAAAAGGAAATATTTTCATGAATAAATAAGAAAGTAAGGGCGCGATGGTATCCTTTTGAAATAGGACGACAGTTTTAAATTTAACTACATAATATATTTAGAAAAAAAAACTCATATTTTAATATGGACTAAAGCAATAGCAAAGGAAATAAATGTATTTTTTTTTAAAAATATATTTTTCTTACTCAAAAAAGGACACCAACCAGAATATGTATACCGAATAATTTTTTTTTTTTATTAAAATATTTTCGAATATAAATTTGAAAGAAAAATTAATTTTATTTTCAATAAAAAAAAAAAAAATTGGAAAATGAAAAACTTATTTACTACATATTATAATTTACTGAAATTTTTCATTGCTAATATATTTGTAGTTTTGTGATTGTAATGGTAAGTAAGTAGTAGAGTATATTGTTAAAATGAAGAAAGAAATTGATTTATGGCTATAAACTTGAATAGAATTTTCATTATTAAGTATATATATAAAATTTTATATCATAAGGATTATTTTTGGTACACAGAAAACTTATATTTTTTTCGGTGTTTTTTTTGCGTGTAAATATTTTTTTTTTTTTTTAAATTTATGTTTTTAAAAGGACATTTATTATGGTATTTTTTCAATTTTTTTTTTTTGTGTATAGTTGTTGGTGAAGGATATGTTAAGTAATATTGTTAATTTATATATATAAATGTAAAAATGGAAACTACTTGAGAATTTTAATGAGTTTTTTTTTCTTATTGATAAAATCAAGAAAATGAGATTTGTTGAAATTATAATGAAAGTCAATTTTTCTTTATACGTTTTTCGTAATTGAATATATAAGTAAGTATATATTGATTTCGAAATAATGATATACCAGATTTTCATTAACAAAAGAAGGAAAAAAAACGAAAACTTTTGTTATGTAAAAATTTTTTATGAAAATTTAAAAAAAAAGAAGACATTTTTCAAATTTTTTGTAATGTAATATCATTAAAAAGTTATGCTAATGTAAAATGTTAGTCAAAAGTTTGGTGTTAATTTATTACTTATTGAATTTAAAATTTTTTTTTTTTTAGATATTTAAATTGGTAAAATTTTTTTACAGATATTGTCGAGTATTTTCGATAATACAAATTGAAGTTGTTTTTTTCGTCTGTCCGTAAAGTTGTTCAAATTATTTCACACAGTAAAAGAATGAATATACAGAAAAAATGGTAGAAATACGTACTGAACAAACACCCTTTTAACAAGAAATATGGAAACTATTCTCCAGAATTGATATATACTAACATTTGAATAGAAATACTTATTACAATTTAAATTTCTTTGTAAATAAATTTTAAAACTGATATTAGGTCGCCCGTTTCAAACCTAATAAAAAGTGGAAAAAATATAATAAAATATGCTGTGACTACAGGATGTAAAATATATTCCAATGTAATGTCTAATTGAAGATAGTAAATAATAATCAAATATGACAACTTAAAATGGTAATGAAGAGCGTGAAAGAAAAGGAAATTTCTACAATTACTAAATTTTGGGTTTCATAATATTAAAACTTCATAATTTATAATTTTTCAAAAAAAAAAATTAAATTTCTTTCTAATAAATCAAAATGTCACACTTCAAAATTTGAAGCACTTTTTTTTAGTTTAATTTAGTTCATTGTAAATGTAATATTACACTAAATTGTTATTATAATAAATTTATTTAATATGCAATACTATATTTAAATTTCACTTTAAAAACTAATTTAAATTTGAAACAATTTTGAAATATCGTATTATATTTTCTATAATATGGGGTTATATTATTAAAAGTTAATCGACCTACAAAACTAATAATAGCTTAGTACAATAAATACTTATATATTACATAAATGTGATCGACTGTATTTTCAATACATATAATTATATTGAAGAAAAAAAATATTGTTCAACTTATTCCCAATGCAAAAAATTTTATGCACTTATACAACTTCAAAAATATAATAATAATAATAACCCTTTTATCCTACTTGATCCCTTTTAACCATAAAATTGAGAAAATAATTGATCATTGAATTAGAAAAGCACTTTTGGACTTCACTGTAATAGGATAACTTGATTTATAAATTATAATTATATTTATAAGAATATTCACAAGTAATATTTTATTGTATTTTAATGATTTGCAAAAAAATATATATAGGAGTAATATACATAATACGATTATAATTTTATTCAACACTTTTTTTTATCATATATTAAGTTAAGGTGATTTTACGAAAAAGTATTGAAAAACAATTAGTCATTAAGAATCGATATTTTGAATAAGATTTTCATAAGAAAAGTTATACATTTTTTTTTAAGAAAATGAATATAAATAGAAAATCATTTTAATGAAATATTTCTAAACGATTTTATATAATTTCAATAATTAATCTAAATAATTATGATATTTATCACTAATTAATAACTAATTATAATATATTATTTGATTTTGGTTGAAATAAAAAAAAAAAAATTTAGTTATATTTAAGGAACATATGCCATACCATAATTTACAATAATCTCACATTATGTACAGGCATGTTAAAATTAATTATATAAGCCATGAACTTTGAAAATAAATCATTTAAATTGCGTATGAAATCATATTAATTCTATACCAATATTATGGTAAGTTTTTTTCGAAGATTTGAAAAAAAAATTTATAAAGAAAATTGAGATACGTAAAAATATTTATATTTAATTATTTAAACATTCAAAAAAAAAATTATGTATTTTTGGAAAACAAGATTTTTTCTAGGAAAATTTAATAATCTGATAAATTTATTTGAAAACTGTTTTATTTAAAGTTTTATGCATAAGAGTATAATTATTTATTTTAATTAGGTAAAAATTAGTTAGAAATTCCAAATTATTAGATTTTCGTCAAAACAGACAAGAGAATTATATATCAAATTTAATTCATGTTAATATTTTGTATTTCCAAATGTCCAGGTAAAATCTAGAATATTTAATTTATAAATCCTTCCTTTCATAATTTTATAAAAAAAAAAAAAAATCTACAGTACATTAAATTTTACCATTTTATATCTTTATGTAAAAAATTTTCATTATAAAATTTAAAAAAAGATTATAAAGTTTTAAAAGTTTATACATAATTTTACATATACGAATATAGTATACTACATAGTTAGTTGGAACATTTATCAAAAACAAAGTCAATATAGTTTAATATTATTTTATTCAATCCGCACATATTTTTTAATAGACAAAAACATAATTTATGTACAAGCTAGTTAATAAATTCATAAAAAGGATTTCAAATGACAATATTGTTTTTTATTTTTTATGAAAAACTAAATTATTTTCATAACAACAAATAAAAACTTTTACAAATGATTTTGGAATAAATATGTTTTTAGATTTTATTATGATAAAAATTTTAATTTGGTTAATTTCAACATTAAAAACGATAGAGTAACGATCAAGTTTTTATTTGTTTAATTTATAACTCTTCAGAGTATTCAGTACAAAAAAAAAATATATCATAAGAACATAATAGATATAATCCACAAAAAGGATGACAAAAATTACAAATGTTTATTTTAGTTTAATAAATTACTAGAAATGAAATGAATTTTTTTTGTTTTGGATTAAGAGTTACTGCAAAAATTAGTTTTTAATAGAAATAGAAATTTATGAAATTATGAAAATAAATTATTTAACAAAAGAATGTGTTTTTATGAGATTTTATTTTAAGACTTTATAATAGCATTTAATAAATTTGACAAATTAAAAGTTTATGAAAGCAGAATATTATATTTATTGCCAATAATTGAATAAAATTTCAAATTAAAAACTTTAAATTGGCTATTTAGAAATAAAAATAATTTACTGAGATTTATTCATAAAATTGTCAAATTTATCTCACCACATTCTCGACAGAGTTTAAATTTCAGTATAAATTATTTCTGTGTTTTCCAGTGTATGTTAAATCATTATCTTCGGCTTAAACTTAAGTTTAAATTAAATGGTAGGCTTGGCAGATGGTAAGCATGCCAAATGTATAAAAGGTTTATATAATATTTTGAAATAAAAATATTTGTAGGTAGGTCCAGGCCGGCCTCAGTTATTTGTAAGGGTGCGAATAAATATAAGCATGATATTATTTTTCAATACAATTTTCCTTTATTTCAGTACACTTTGAATGTACAAATGATGAACGCTACCTAAATTTTACCAAGAAATGGATCAGGCGCGTTTTGAAATATAAAGTCTAACAAATTTAAGGACGTCAAAGCAATTGTTACTACATCAACTAAATTATTTTCAATCACAATAACATTATTTTCTATTTTTAATTCACTTTAATATACATTCCCCAGTTTAAGTAAACTGAGTGAGAAAAATTTAGAACTGTGAAACAGGATGAATTAAAATTGAAAATTTAAACTACTAACTTAAGTTTAAACTCTCACTGGCCCTAATCAATTAACTAATTGATTATAAAGTTCATTTGAAATATTCACTCAACAGAAAATCAGCACAGAAATTCAGCGCAATACTAGTTAAACTTAACTTTATTGAATTACGATTTTGTTCTGTTGTGATAATGGATTTAGCATAAATATCTATATAATTTCTATAATTATGGTTATTTGTTATAATTTGTAATTTTTCTAAATCAGAACTTTTTAATTACCTATTTAACAAAGACTCAACTCTTATTAATTAAAATCAAACAGAATTTTCTCTAATAAATAATATTTTTCCAAAAACATTTAGTTAAAGATTTTGAAAAATCTGGAAAAAAAACCAACAGGAACTAATATAAAACTTAATCTTTTCACTAAAAGAAAATTAAATCCTTTCATATTCATTTAAAAGAAAAAAAAAAGAAATTATAAATTCATTTTCAAATTCGAAGATTTTCAAATCAATTTCAAGATAATATCCTTTTTTTTTGTACAATCGCAACCGACATTATCATTAAATTTCAATTAAATCTTTTATATTATTGAAAATTTTTAATATTTTTCACCTTAGTTCATTTACATATTTTTAAACTAATTGTGATTATTGAAATTTTTTCAATTAAATAAAAAATAAAATAAAATTAGACTATCAATTTTTTAATTAACCAATATTATTTTCTACGTTTTTCTTCCAATTTTATGTAAAGTTTTCTTTTATTTTTTACGTGGTCTCTGCTTTATCGTAATTAAAAAGGAAATTATGATTAAATCAATAAAGTTTTTTTTTTATATATACTTAAGGACATGGCAAATAATGATAAAAAAAATTGAAAATTATTATTATTCTTGAGTTGTCGAACAAAGAATAATCATACAAAAAAAAAAACTAAATTTCTGCTCATCCAATTGAAAGTTTTTCAATTGCAAGTGACAGTGATTCTAATGAAACCAATTATTCTGAGTAAAAAAAAATGTGTATATGTACATATATATCAAAAAAGGAAATTAAAGAAAACTATGAATAAAAAAAAAAATGAAAATTATCCCAGGATTTAAAGTTAAATTGAAAACTACTTTTAAAGTTTATAGATTTAGATAAAGAAAATTGAATATTTATTATGGAAACCTTATTTACATAGTAAAATATATAAATTTAGTTAAAAAAAATTTGATTAAAACTTTATATGGAATGGCGTAAACAGAAGTTTCTGTCAATTTATACAAATTTGATTACAATTCAATAATAAATTATACCATTTTTAGGTTAAATTCAACGTCTTTGAAACCAAATTTAGTTTTTTCATGTCAAATTCGTCATTTTCTAAGTTAATGTAAATTCAATTGAACAATGGAGAAGTTAACTTTAAAAATAACGTATTTGGTGTGAAAAATCTTGAATTTTTAATGTGACAAGCTTTGAATTTAAAATTAAATTGGAAGTATTTACATAATTTTGTACTTGTTTACAATATATATATATGTAACTACCGAATATTAAAAGTAGTTGTATGGATATATTATAGAATGGTCGTAGACATGAAATATGTCGCTGAAGCAACTGCACTTTAAACTTAATCGATAGGGTACTATAATAAACCGAATGTCTTCAGTGACGGTCCTCCCTAATTAGAACTTATAGCTTAGAAGTTAGACTGGATCTCTTGTTTTACGAAAATTATGCATATTAAAAATGGAATATATTTTAAAGTAATATTTATGATAATTTTAAAATTAAAGTCAATTTTATTTCTACATTAACTATTTGAGAGTTAATTTCCAACAGCACGAAATTAATGACATTTTACGAAATGTTTTAATTGAACAAATAATCAACTGTTATTAGACTAAAATTACAATACATTAATATTGAAACTATTACGATATTATGTTGCTATATGTTAGCTACAACATATTTTTTAAATTACATTTATTTTTATTTATTAGCTTGATTTCGTATACCAGGAATTATATTAACTTTGTACAAAATTTCAGTACAAAAAAATAAAAAAAATTCAAAGATAAAAAAATCTTGACAAGGACAACCATAAATATTTACTCTGCACTTGAGAATTTATAAAAATTTATATCTTAAAATTTATTTTAATTAAAATCATATAGAAAAAAAAAAATCATTCGTTCAGAGTAAGTTGATTTAACAGATCAATTTATTTTCACTGCAGCAAAAAAAAATAAATAAATAAAATTTCCCAATAAATAAATTTTCTTCTGTTTATATTTCTCCTTCTTTAGGGAAATTTCTCTCCTCAATTTAATAATTTTCGTATAACGTATAATAATTTCTCTGTTATACACAATTTTATATTTTACTTTGATAACATTTTATTTATATACTTTTCACAAAACAATTTTTTTGTAATATTAAAGTATCTATATACATATTTATGCTTGCATAGAATTGGAAAAATTAATTTTTAAATTTAGTTTAGTTTGTTGAAATCGTTCGGTGCGTTTAAACGTAAATAATTTTTCAGCTCCTTTATTAAAAAAGAAAATTTATCTTAGGAAAAATAAAAAAAGGAAAAACTCTAAACAATATTTTTTTTAAATTTTTAATACTTTGTCAATAAAAATTTTGTAAAAAAATTTTGTAAAAACAAATTGATTTTATTTTGGTTATGTTTAAGGAAATTTTTTATGTATTTAAATGTGACATTTAAGGAAAAAATTTCATTACCATTTTGGTTTATTTTTTAATTTTTTTTGGTTTTTGGTAAGGGAATATAGTTATTACAGTCCTGTGTAATAATATAACAAAATATATAGAAACTCATTAAGGATATAAACATGAAAAGTGTTTTTGTAAAAGTGATATAAAAAATAAATATATACTTGAATAAATTTATGAATTTTTGTGTAGAAATTGTAAAAAAAAAAAAAATTTTATAAAATGGAAAATATTGTAAGTGAAACAGGATTTTGTGTAATTTAAGTTTTGTGAATGTATTTTTGAGTTTTTAAATTACAGAATTTAGAAATTTATTATTTATTTAAAATAATTTAAATTTAATATTGAATGGAAATTTTTGGAACTGAAAGAAATCAAAATATTGAAAAGTTTATTTATCCAATTAAAGTAATAAACATTGTAAAGTTTTAGTTTTATGACATACTAAATATAATTTATTATTGGATCCATAAATATTGAGATATAAATTACATATATATATATTTTATATGCAATGAAAATAAAATTTGTTTATTAAAAACCTCAAAATATATTTATGTTTAACATAAACTATGAAATTAATGATTGTACTAAACATATTTCTTATTTATTTTGACTACATAAAAAACAAAACTTTATTACAAATAAAAAAATAAAAATTTTTATGTAACCAAAATAATAAAATAATTTCAATTACAAATAAAAATTTTTTATATATTTTATTTATTTTTCATTAAATTATGTTATTTTTCTTGTCACTTTGTTAGTTTACTATGCTAATAAGATTTCAAACTTTTATAGTTATAATAAATATGGTTATTTGAACTTAATTTGGGTATTTAAAATGATTTTCATTTGTCATTTAGTTTTTTTATGTTGATATAATAATTTAAAATAATATTTTTTGCCAAAATAGATGAAATTTATTTCATGAAAAATATTATATTTAATTAAATTTTAGGGTTTTAGTAAAATTATATGTTATTTAAATAATTGCCAAATTTTTTATTTGCAGTTTAAAATTTGGAAATTATTTTAGAAAAACTTTAAATTAATTAGTCGGAGTTAAATTATATTTGTTAAATAGATTAATATTAAAATATTCTTGATTTAACTTGAGAATAGTTAAATTTGATTTGGTCCTTAAAAAATTGTTACGCATATGAATTTACTTTTTAATTTTTTCTTTAATTGTTCACTTCATTTGGAGTATTAGCCACTTAGTGTAGAATTATAAGTACTTGAAGTGTGTTAACATTTTTTTTTATTAACAATTTGGATTTAATAATTTTATTTGGATTCCGAATCATAGATTGTTTAATGGTGAAGAAATTTTTTTTAACAAAGCATTCAGATGCTATGTAATAAAATTATTATTTCCTGTGATACGTTTAATCCATTTCATCAGCGAATAAATTTATATATAATTTTTAAATTATTTCAATATTTTAGTAATAAGTAAATATAGTAAAAACTCTTAATTTAACATTAAAAATTTTCTTAAAAACTATAAACTTTCTTTTACTTTTGAACCAAAAATACCAAAATATTTTAAAGTAAAACTTTTAAAAAACAAATATTAATACAAAAAAAGGAAGAAAATAAAGTAATAAAATTACCCATAAAAATTTGAATCCTTAAAAAAAAAAATAATGAAAATTATTACTAATAATTATTTAAATAATTAAACTACAAAAAAAAAATTATGTATTTTAATTTTAACTCATAATTTCTATCATTAAATTAATAACCAAGATTTTTTTTTTTTCAAATACAAAAGTTTTCTTTTTTTTTATATAATTTTTATTATCCTGGAAATTTTATAATTTTTCCTAAATATTTTTTTTGTATATATATAAATATTTCAGTTTAAAAAAGCATAAAAACTTTTCAGTACAAAAAGATTTTCCTAATAACAGCCTAACAAAAAAAAGAAAAATAAACATAAAAAATTGAATATTTGTTATAAGAAAATATATTAAAAAAAATTTAATTCATACTAAAAAAAAAAAGGATAATACGTAATACCCTTTTTTCCTAAGAAACGTAAAAAAAAAAAAACAGAAAGAAAATATTTTTAATTCAGTAGACTGTAAAAAAAATTTTTATCAAAGTGAGTATATAGACCGTAAGTGTTGTATGCTTTAAAAGCTTCAAAAAAAAAAATATTTTACTAAACAACAACAGAGTAACAAAAAAAAAAAGGATAATAAAATATTATATAAAAAAAAAAGTTTTTCTTAAATTTCAAAATATAAACAGGAAAAAAAAAACAAATTTATACTTCAGTCTTTTTGTTGTCGGTTTGTAAACAAAAACAAAAAAAAAAAAAAGGATAATACTTAATAAGGATAATGGAGGTAAAATAAAAATAAGGTTTGTAAATTTATATCTAAATTTTGAAACTTTTTTTCTTTTTTGAGGAAATTATAAATTGTTGGATATATTTTTTGAGTAAATATTGTTTTTTAATATAAATATTGAAAGAAAATATAAATAAGTATATGATTAACATAAAGAGATTTTAATATGCTTGTAACAAAAATATCTGTTGAATTTAATATATGTATGTATCTAGGCAACTGAAAATTGATTTATTTTTATTAATTCAGAAAGTTTTTTATTTGTGCGGATTTGAAAAAAAAAAAAACATTGTACTAATTGGTACGTAATTTATTTTTTATATTTTCCTCTTGCGTTTCTATATTTTTATGGAACCTATAGCCTTTTTCCAATTAAGTGTGAAAAAGAAAATTTGCTCATTTTGAATATTATAAATTCGGCAATTAACATTTTGAAGTGTGTATAATTACGAGTATACTCGTAGTTATACACACTTGCTAATCTAAAATATTGTTTTTCTTTCAATTTATAATTTCTTGTTAAATAATTATTTTAATCAGAAATTTAGATTATTTCAAAAGCATACAAAATTAAAATCAAATTTTATTCTATAGTTAAGACTTCTATCATGTAGAGTGTAGAGCTTGAATCTAATTATATTATAATCTAGATTAACAAGTTGACTGCCCACTACGAGTATACTCGTAATTATACACACTTCAAAATGCTAATTGCCGAATTTATAATATTCAAAATTAGCAAATTTTCTTTTTCACACTTAATTGGAAAAAGGCTATAGGTTCCATCAAAATATAGAAACAAAAAAGGTATTATACCTATCCCAAGATCACAATATGTACTAACTAAGCTATAAAGAATCTTTAAAGCGTTACACAAATTGGTGTACAAATTCTGTATATTGTGTACCTGACATTCTAATATGTGGGATTCAATTAAAGTAACCAGTAGCTTCCGTTTTACATAACTATTCACTATCTAATTATTTGCTGAAAATGGATATGAAAGTTAAAGCCTCATGTAAATATATCGTACCATCGTTGAGTACACCTATTTCTCAAAAAAATTTAATTTAGTAAGTTCAGTTAATTTATTACGGTAACTAAACAGCGAATACCCTTAATATTTCTCATACTCCACGTCCTAAAATAACGTAGAAATTTAAATAAAGTATAAAGTTTTTCAATCCTATTATTTTCCGTACTCTATTGCAATTTATATTAGCAGATCGAGATCATGTATTGGTGAAACTAAGTAGTTTGATCAATTAATTAGTAATATTTGGAAAGCGGTATTAATTCAAAAAATTCAATATACATATATATTCCTAAATTTGTTATATTTGTGACGTTACGTAGACCCATCATATTTCATTTTACCATAGTCCATCCAATCCTTAATTGCTATTTTTTAGTTAACTTCAATTAATTTGATTGTTGTGAAAAGAAAAGTTTCTAAAACATGTTTCACTTCCTACCTGCTTCTAAATTGATATTTTCAATATTTATTAAATTTTTTATTATAATTTTATTTTTGGAGAATTATTATTGTACTTATTATTTTGAAGAAACTTAAATATTTAATTTCATTTTAATATTTTATAAGGTATTTACTGAAAACAATCTTTGAAAATTTTAATTAGAAAATTTCTTAAATTTTATGAAATATTAATTTTCTTTACAAATCATTTTAATTAAAAAATGTAATTTATAGAATCAAAATATTTTGAAAAATATTGAATAATATATTGAATTAAAAAATTGGTACTCATAAATTTATAAAAGTATTAAAAAAATCAACGTAATTAACAACATTAATCTTTTTAAAAATCTAGTAAAATCTTTAAATTAAATTGTGCTATTTGCTAAAAAACATAATACATAATTTTATTGACAAATATTTTATTTGGTAAATTTTATTAGTTTAGTAAAAAGTTTATTTTGAAAATGTTCTAATAAAAGCTTTAACAAAAAAAAAACGTTTTTCCAAAATACAAAACATTTGTAATTTTCCTTTTTTTTTTTGGTTTTCCCTCCCACAACAAGAAAATTTCCACATTTTTTTTTTTTGTAAACACAGTTTAATATCATCAAAACTTTACACATTTGCCCAAACATTATGACCATCTGTGTTTATCATACATCATCAAGTTTGACAGGACTAAAAACAATATTATAGCAATATTTTTTAAAGGATGTTCCCTATTTTATTTTAAAGAATACCAAAAAAAAAAATTTTTAGATACTAAAAATGGTCGCTATTAATAAATAATCTAAAAGTAAAAAAAAAAAAAATTGTTTTAAAAAAAAAACAAAAGGACTAAACAAAATATATTACAAAGGACTAACAAAATACCCTCACAAATAAAACCAACCAAAATAAAAAAAAAAAATTTCACTTTCTATCAATTGACACGTTGAGTGATGACAAGGCACTTTAATTTTCCAAAAAATTAGGTTGATTTTTATTAACAAAACGAATAAAAAAAAAAGGATAATAAAAAATGATATAAATATAAATTATATATCCTTATAGTTATAAATTATGTTATTTAGGGACAAAAAATAAAGGAATTTTTTTTATTTGCTTATCATTTCAATTTATTATTATTAATTACATTAGCTATTTATATATAATCAGCTCAAAAATATGTATATATAAAAATATAATCGAATTAATTTATGAAGGACATTAAAGGATATCAAAATGAAATGAAGTGAAATATAGGAACGATTTCTTTAAAAAAAAAAAATAACAAGCGAAAGGATATAGTAGGATGTTGAAGAGGAATTGAAATTTGTTATTCTCATAAAATTTAATTATATTTCTTGGCTTGTAGTTAAAAATTATATAAATTTTTTATTTTTGTTATCAAAAAAGGACATCAATGAATTTTGACTTTTTCTATATCACTTTTCAGTTTATTTCTATATATTTTTCTTTTTATGACGATAGAATATTAGAATAAAAAGAGAATATGGAATTTTCATGAATATAGCTTTTTAATTGTATTAATTGAAAGAAGTGGACGGTTGTAAATTCATTTAATATCCTTAACCGAATTGAAAAGGTGAAAGGAGAAATTTATTTTTAATTGATATTGGTTATAAAGATTAATAAAATATTTGATTGTGAATATATTTGTAGTTATTGTTGTTTGTTTGTTTGTAGTAGAATTAATAAAGTTTATTTTTAGATCAAAATTTCATAGAATTTTATATGAAATAGAATATTTTAGGTGATTAAATAAATTGGATCAATAAAGCATTAATTTAATATTAGTTAATTGGTGTAATTTATTATTAATTGGAAGTAGTTAATTGATAGAATTGAATCAATTTTAAGCTTAGATTTATCACTAGGAATAATTTAGAGAAAATAATTTCTTGACCGCATCAGTACTTTTGTAAAAGGAATAACTTTTACCTGAAATTTATTTTTAAACAATGTAATTTTTATTTTTGGCAAAATAATTTATTTTGGAGGAAAATAGTAAATACCTCTTCTGCAAATTAGGCTTAATCATAGCAGAGAGATATTATTTTTAATTTCAAAGTTACTACAATCGTTTTATTATTAGTATACAAATAATTTCTTCTCAACTATTAGCAGTTTTCCTAAAATTCACGCAATACATATATTATCAGGACTCACAATTAAAGCTGAGTAAAAATATGCTCACATTGAAGTTTTTGACGAGAACCAAATTATTTCTCTTAAAAGTGCTTAGAAATTTTTTCTGCAAATGAATTTCAATAACATTTACTGGAAAAGAATATTCGTTTATGGTAAACGAAAATTACATTTACGGCAAATAGAATATTCGTTTGATAATTTAACAAATAATAGACATGTAATATATTCACAATATAGTGGCCTAGGTGTAGCGTACTATGACTGCAATAGGTACTGGGTGCGTTTCATACAAAATTCACATCGGCGACATCCAGGTCGGCTTTAAATGTAAATATCAATAATAAAATTATGGTCAAATATTTTATTTGTGAAGGTCTAGAAAAATGATACTAATAGAAACAGGATTGGGAATGTATAAAAATAAGTTTTGGCATTCATTTCTTATGAATGCCAATCTTCTTTCAATTGAAATTTGGCAGTTTTGTGGCAAATTAAAATTCGACTGTTTAAAAATACGTTTTGGGTAAACAAATTTTTTATCACTGTATCGTTATTCGTTTGGTTAACACGATAATTTTTTTTTGCTAATTTATTATTTTTGTGATTTAATATTATTTTGATTCGCATCCAAGAAATATCTTTATATTTTTCGTCTAGCAATTTTTATTCTTGTAAAATCTGAAACCATATATTTTTCATCCACAGATTAATCTGGTTTCAAATCAAATGAGATTTGATCGATATACAGATTTTTGGAAACTTAATTTTATTATTTATTTATTAGTTAACAAAGATTGAGAAAATTTTCTGTTTACAGGATCTAAAGAAACTTTAATAATCAATACAAAAATTAAACTTTCTTATTATGTTAAAAAAGAATCCTAACTTTTTTTCTCGGAAAATTAACATTTTATATAAATTACACTTGATTATTTTTTATAAAATAATTAAATTTCTTATCTAACAAATCATCAAATCAATATACAAATATACTTGTAAAATAATCATTTTATATATTTTAACCTAAATATTCATTTTTGAATGTTCAAACGATTCAGTTTCAATACAACATAAAAAAAATAGTACTTAAGAGAACATAGTACATGTAATGAAAAAAAAATTATATGAATTTACATTTTTCGAGTAGTATATATGTACATACGTTCATAATCTCATACATAAAAAAACCATATCAAGGATTATTATATACGAGTATATAAATTTTACATAGTTTATGAAAAAGTTATCCTGTATTAAAACTTTTTAAATCAATTTAATCAATAATAATAAATTGTTTTTATTGAAAAGTTTTTAATTATAAAGTTAACTTTTTTTTAACTATGAAAATAACAAGCGAAATGTAAAAAAAAAATATGAAAAGCGAAAGAAAAGTGTTTTGTTTTTTTTTTTACATGAATAGAATATAAATAATAAAAAATATTTTGCCGGAAAATCAATTTTTGTGGTACGATATTTCAATTGGTATACCAAATATAGGACTATTTTTATTTTGTAATAAAATAATTTAAATTTTATTTTTACAAGACAAATTATTTTTTATTCAGGTCAACATTAATTACATAAAAAATTCTTTTGATAACAAAATAAATTATTTTGACTTAAGAAAAGATAATTTTCTAAAAGAATTTCTCATTTTTGGAATGATTTAAATTTAATTTTATTTAAAATGTTTTTCTGTATTTTTTATTATTATTATAATATTTTCTTATTTTCTTTGTATTTTTTTTTTTTGTGGTGAAAATTAATTCATGGGAAATGAGAAAATTTAAACATTTTTCTATACTAATATAAAAAATATTTCACAAACGTAGAAATATTATTGTTTTGTTAGAAAATTTTCGTTGTAGAATTATAAAGATTAATGTTTTTTATTATTTGTGGGAAAATATTAACTTGTAAATAATTTTACAGGCAAGAATTTTATTTTTTTGATTTTCAATTATCCATTTTAGAATAAAGTTAATTGAAAATTCTTTGTGGAAAACTTTTGTAATAAATTAATTTTTAATATATTATTGTTTTCAAATTTGAGTTTACAAGGACGTAATTTACAATACAGGGACGAAATTTACAAATAGTCACAGATAGAAATCTTTGTAGAAGTTTAATTCTTGTTTATTTAGTAAGATATGACTTCACTGGTTGTAGACATGTTCAAGAATTTACTCCTTCTGCATCTAAGAAAAGCACAAAAGAAATCTTAAACTTTCAGATAAATGAAATACGACTTTTAACTGATTTTCTCATGGGACACCCTCGCTTAATCAACTACCTCAGAATATAAAGTTAGGATAACGAATCGGTCCGAAGATGCTTTAGACATTGTTGAAAGCCTATTAAACCAGTGAATAGATGCACTCAAAATTACTGGCCGCGGTTGTATCTGATATTCTATAACCCTTGCTCTTAGTCTAATCTAAGCGAAAATTTAACCAGTTATTAAACCAGTGCATAGAGTGGCTTTAATTTATTAGGACAAGTTCAGAACGTTTTTGACCACAGGACCCTTATATAATAATTTTTCCTACGGAAACCATTTATACTTGTCCTCCTAATATGCTGTAGGATGGTGAAGAGATTAACAAAACTGCAACGTGATGAAATAACAAATACAAAAAATTATTTTCGATTTTGTCAACAATATAAAATAAAACTACCCACACCCATTAATTTTATATTATTTTACCAGGATAACCAAAATATTATTTGGGTATAATAATAAAAAAAGCAAATAAATTGGCATTGACCTAGAAAATATTATGAAGGAAATGACATTATTACACGACAACGTACAAATACCACGTAAACTGAAAAGCTAAAATTTTCTATATTTTCTTTTTTTTTTTGTTTGTAGTTTATTTTTGGTATACAAGCAAAAAAAAAAACATGGTAAATTTTTTTTTCTATAAATAATGTCTTTTCTGGGGGTTTTACGAGTAAACTATATTCATCCAGGCATCATTGTTGTATATAAATACGTAATATAAATACAAAATAGATGACAGTTAGCCACCGGGAAATCATAAAATATTAAATTCTATATGAAGGTATATGTTTATATGCTTTTTATGTATATATGTATAGAAAAGTTTATAATCATGTTCGAAAATTAAGAACATGCTCTATACAACATTACAATAAAAATAATCCATTTTGGGGATATTTACAATGTTTCTAAAATTTCACTGGTATATTTATTTCCTTTTTTTTTTGGGGTATTTTGGTAAATTGTTTTTTTGTTTTTTTTTGTCTTTGAAATGAACTTTCTGGGTGTATGAAAACGAATGTAGTGTACATGACAAATTGATATGATTTTGTGGTTTTGGGTATTTATAAAATGTTGCAAAAAAAAGAAACCAGAAAATATAAAAATATCAAGGAATTAAGGATTTAATAGTTTTAGATAATGTTACTTAATTTAAGTTGATTATGGTTGGAATGGTATTGGAATCTCTTGAGTTCAGAATAATATAGGTTAGCTTTCAATTAGTATTTTTATGGTAATTGTTTTTTTTAATTTTTTTTTTGGGAATTTATAATAAAGTGATTTATAAAGTGTACCATAATCTAAAGTCTATATGGAAGAGTTAATTTGTCAAAAACATAAATTTTCATAAATTATTTTTAAACTTGAACTTAGATTAAGATTAGCATTTTAATTTTATTCGGGAAGTTTTATGCAAATTAAGTGAAATATAATTTATTTTTATACATAATATCTAAAAAGTCTTAAGAAAAGTAGATTGTGTATTAGATGAGACCGGTGGAGGTTTAGTTGTAGTACAGTATATGGACTGAAATTGATTCCTCATTGAGATATCGATGTTTGTATACGTTAACTCAGGTTTAAATGAGTACATGTAATGGCAATTATACTTTCTAGTTATTTGTACAAAAAATACCTGAAAAATGCTGTACTTGAAGACGTACATAAAAATGAAATGTTGTTTCTAATGAAATGTATGCGTAGCTAATGGTAGCGAAGATCCTACTCATGAAGACATTGAGTTAGATATTCAGGAAAAGTTTAAGTTCTTGAAAATTCTATTTGTTACAAAATTGAAATTTTCAATATTTTACTATTTTATATGAATGACATTTTAAGTAAACATTGTTTTAGTTACTTACTGCTATATAACTACTGACATTGTCACACAGTTTCTTCACTTTTCTGTATCCATTTCCAGGTTCTAGTTACAACCAAATAATTGCAATTTCGAAAATTGATGGTGCATTGAATTGAAAACTATATAAGTATAGTATAGTTCTAGTAATTGAATTTTTTGAATCAAAATGTAAAATTTGAAAAAATTCAGTAAACAAAATATGTCAATACATACTTTTTTTTCTATATTTTAAATGAATAGTTCGAAAAAAAAAATAAAATAATAAAAATTCAAATATGATTGGTAAACATTAAAATAAATCCAATTAACTGAAACATACTTTCGTACAGAAAGATTAAAATTTAAATGATAAAATATAAATAAAAAAAAATCTTCCAATATTTTTATGTTTTAACACTTGAAAAATTAAAAGGAATTTCAACATTTTTTGCTATGGTATATTTTCTTCCTCAATCAAAATTTATGTTTTATGTTTATAATGGTATTTTTTAGTCGTCTTTCATAAAAAAAATAAAATAAAACAAGGATATTTGTTTATTTTTTTTTTTCGTGTGCTTTTTATTTTCATGTATAGAATTTCTTATTCATATTTCTTTTTTTTTTTTAACATCAATATATAAATTTTAGATATTGAATTATCCTTCTGTATGTTCAACCATACATGATGATGATGATGATGATGATGAAAATTTAAAAAAATCAAGATTTTTTCTTGATATTTGATATTTTCTTCAAAATAAAGAATATTACACAACAGTGAAAAAAGAAATAAATGAACGCGTATAATATGAGCGCAAAAAAAAAAAAAAGAATTTCAATTTATTTTATTGTTTAACAAACAAGAAAATTCCTTAGATTTATTTCACTGGAAAATTTCAATATGTTCACTAAATTGGAAAATTTATATATATATATATAGGAAAATATAAAAAATTATATTCATAAAATGAAAATAAGTACATAAAAACTTTAGAAAGATTTATTTTAATATAGTTTTTCAATAATAATAAAAGAAGTTTTCATGGCAATAAGGGAAAATATTATATAGTTTAATTTTTTTTTTTTTTGTGGAAATGGAAATTGTATTAATAAAACTCAAGAAGTTGTTTTTTTATTTATTGATGGGTTTTATAGAAAAATTATAAACTAAATTCAAAAAAGTTGTACTATATTTTTTTATTTTGAGCAGAAATATTTAAATTAAATAAATTACGTATACTACTTCTGATAGGTTTTACATTATTATTGCATGAGTATTAAAAAAATAGACCTAAGTAAAATAAAAGTTATTTCATTTTTGTAAAATATTTTATTAATTTAGTAAATTGAAAGGATAAAATAAAAGTTAATAAAATGTTTTTTTCATATAAAGAATTATGTAATAAGATTATGTTAAAATATTTCAATTGAAATCTTAGAATTGAAAAGAAAATTTGTAGAAAATAGTGTATTACACAACTGAAAATTACGTTGTTGGGATTATGTAAAGCTTACATGCATTGCAAGGTATAAGATAACTACAAACAGATATTGAAAAATTTTAATATTCGATTTCTTGTTGCTTTTAATTGAATGCACAGTACTTTTACAGTAACAATATACAGTATTTACTTCAAGATAGTACTAATATAGTATATTTAATAATAATAATTACTTCAGTGATTTTAAAAAAAGGTTTTTTTCCCAATAAATTAGCTTTTAATTAAAAGTATTAAATTATAATCGCATTTTGATATAATATTTCAAAAATTAGTCATAAATATTAGTTATAAAAATGGTACAAGTAAAAAATAAGAGAATTTCTAGAAATTTTTTACTGTATTAAAATGTTACACAACACTGTGGCAAAAAGTTACACAAATTCAAATTGGCGACTATCACAAAATATTAAGAATACATACCTTGTTTTTTATACCAATTACAAATTAATGATGCTTGTAAATAATATATTAAAATATATTTTATTTTATTCATACTATGGTAATTATTTGAAAATATAGTATTTCAGGTATAATTAGTATTTTTTCTTTTCAATTCGGTTTTATTTTTACAAGTATACATACATATATACAATTTTTCAGATATACTAAACTGATTTTTCAAAACACTTTAATATGATTTCAAAAAATACTAAATATTAAAAGGATTAAATTGACCTGAAAATAATACATATATATTTTATTTAAATTTTTTTTAATAATGAACATAACAAATATTCAAAAAAGTAAAATACAAATTAAATAAAGAAATTTATGTAAAACGCTATCCTTTTTTTGTTGATAATAATCCAATTTTATCCGAAACAAATTACACATCAATTACTATAGAATACTAATAATCAAATCAATTTCAACTCATTTTAATATCCATTCAACAAAATTTTAATTTAATTGAAAATAAAAATATTTCCTCTTTTAACAAAGTCAAAAAAAAAATAGCTTAAATAAATTCATTTTTATATTTAATTGAAATTACATAATTTTTTTTTTTTATATTTTCATTATTGCATAAATATTAATTCATTATTACACATTTTAACCACTATAACATAAAAAAAATTAAATAAATAATAAATAAACAACCATAATTTTAAAATTAAATTATCCTTTATTTATATAATTTCAGAAATAATCAATTTTGGACTATAATTTATTTACGTATAATAATGAAAATTGTCATAAAATAATCATCATACAGACAACCAAAAATCGCCGAATTGCAGAAAACTACAAAAAAATAAAGTTTATATTTATATGTTTTTCGTCCTTTCTTCTGATTTTTTTTTTCCATAAATAAATAAATTATAAATATTAAATTTTTAAAAATATATATTTTATTTTATTCACTGACGAAAAAAATATAATCACTATCAGAAAAATTGCATTTATAGCTTATCCTGTTCAAAACAACAATCATAACAAACTCATATATTTGCAAGGATTTATAACCAAACAAAAAAAAAATTAAATAAAATAAAAATCACCAGGATTAAATTATTTCTTGTTAGTAAAAATAACAAATATTTGACCACAAAAAAAAAATCTGAACGCAGTGCATTAAAAAGGATAATATCATTTTTATTTTTTATGGTTCTGGATTTGATTATCCTGTGTGACAACCTGATTTTCTCGTATACCAAATGAATAAAGAGGAAAAAAAAAAACTGAAATTAAATTATTAATAAAAAATAATAATATATTTATATTCAATTTATATAATGGAAGGAAAATTAACCTTCCGGTTATAAAAATCTCAAATTAAATAATTTAAAATTTAAATTATATGTAAATTATTTAAAAAAACAACAGAAAATAAAAATAAAAAAGGAAGAAACTTTTTGCATAAAAGAACATAAAATTAACCAACTAAAAAAAAAAAACAATACCAAAAATGAATATTAATCAAAAGGAAAAGATAATATTTACTAAAAGAAATTTGTCCTTAAAATTTTAGAATTTTTACTGGTTTTTGTGGAAATATTTTTTGAAGGAAAATTTCTTTTATATAAAAAATCAAATGCAAGAAAAATAAATATATTATAAATTATAATATGGATTCAGATGTGATATGTAATAAAATTTTACGAATATTTTTAATTATAATGTGCTGTTTTCCAGAAATAATACTTTCAGGTAAGTCATTTTTTGGAACAAAAAAAAATTTTAAAAGAAATTTTTAATTAATTTATTTTTTTTTGGATTCAGTGGCATCTGCTTCTTGATAATTTCTTTTTTTTTGTACATTTTTGGGGAATCATTAATTGACATAACATTCACAAGTCAATTTACTTAATTTTCAGAAAATTGCTTTTAGGTTAGGTTATAAATAATTAATTATTTTTCAAATATTTTAAAAATTTATTAGAAATATAATTAGAATTAAAGAAGATTTTAAGTACGTTTACATGTTCTGTATTTACTTCAGGGAAGCAAAATATTAGTGAAATAACGAAGAAATATAATTCAAAAGAAAATTGTCTGTTTAGGTAAGAGATTTTACAAATATTCTGTAGTTATAAGATGCCAGTAATCAAGCTTAGCGGAAAAGTATCAAACTTCGGGTGACAGCTTATTAACAAGCTTATCAAAGTTTGCAGTACACTTTTATTAGAAAAATAATTATAATAGAGATCTTTTAATCGGCTTACAAAAATAATTCTGGACATACTAAATTTTTAAATATACATTTAGTCAAATTTAATGAAAATTGTTCAAATTGTTTTACCTTATAGGGCATCAAAGCTGTTCTAGACAGACTGAGTGCAGATAATATTTGAGTTTTTTTTTTTTTTTAATAGACGAGTACAGTCAATTTAATTTTTTTAAATAGACGAGTACAGTCAAAATTAGGAAGGAAAATTATATTCAGATAATCTTGATTGCTTTTATATGCGATATTTATTCGCTATTAGATTTATGTGAATCAAAATTGGGACCTACAATGTACTATTTATTGTACCGAGTGCTAGAATAAAAGTACACAAAAACAATTTTATATAAATTAAAATTAGAAGTCTCTAAAATTATATAATTCTTAATAACTAGTCATTTAATTATTTTTAGAAAAGGAAGTTATTAATTTGTATTTCTTTGAATTTCTGTGAAACACCTACTAACATGTTTGTCTTAAAAATATATTTTCTATACACCTACAAAGTTTTTGATCTTACTTCTATCTTTTTTAAATGTTTTATTATTATTTCAGACGTTGGTAAGCCATCGTCTCAATCTAGTTCACAAAATCAAATTGATTCTACATTTAGTTCAATGTTTATTACCAAGAATAGTACAAGAGTAATGGCACAAAAAGGTGGTGTAGCTATTTTACCATGTGCAGTAAAAATAAATTCGCCAGAAACTGTAAGTAAATTCAATTATCTTGATATTATAAAAATATTGTAAATATATTTAATTTAAATATATAGGTATCTTGGATTAGACGTAGAGATTTTCAATTATTAACTGTTGGACTATCAACACATAGTATTGATGGACGTTTTCTTGTTGAACATGCCAGGCATATGGGACATTGGTCGTTGAGAATAAAATCGGTGCGTGAAGATGATCAAGGAATATATGAGTGCCAATTATCTGTCTATCCAACTCAATCAATATTTATTGAATTGAATATTGTAGGTAAGTGAAAATAATTAATGTATTTTACGAATTTTATTAAATGATGTTTTGTAATTATCCTTATTGTAAATATATAAAATTTTGTTCAATTTAAACAGAAGCTATTGCTGAAATTACTGGTGCTCCAGATTTGCATATTGATGAAGGATCAGCTTTACGATTAGAATGTAAAATTAAGAGTGCCACCGAAAATCCATCATTTGTATTTTGGTAAATAGAATAAAATTATTAAAATTAAAAATATTTTATTAATTTAAATTTGGTTTTTTTTTTTATGTCATCTGATACAGGTATCATAATGAAAAAATGGTTAACTTTGATTCACAAGATGGTTTTTCTGTAATATCGACAAATGATAAATTATCGATTACAAATGAAATTAGTTATCGTCATCATAAAGGTGATAGCCGACATAGAAGTAAAAAAAGAAGTAGACGTAATTCAACAATAGCATCCAATTTAGAATATAATAATTTCACAAATAATTTCATACCACAATCACAAATATTAACAACACCATCAATAAGTTTATTAGCAATTGATAAAGTTCATTTTAATCATGCAGGAAATTATACATGTAAACCATCAAATACTAGACCAGCTAGTATTCATGTTCATGTACTAAGAGGTAAATAATATAAAATTTTATTTTTTAAAATATATTTTGATAGTGTTTTTCTTTTTTTGAGTGGTTTATTTAGTAAAATTTTATGCAATAATATCTTATACACAATAATAGCTATTAAAAAAGACAGTCAGTCTACTTTTCGGAGCAGTTTTTAAAACATTATCTATACTAAAATAGATATTTTCTGTATTTGTTATTGGAAAATAATAGGAGTAGTTAGATTCATTAATTAGATAGTAAATTATGGGTATTTCAAACAATATAAAGGGTAGAGTTGACTAAATTATACCACTTTTTGGTATTCTGGTGTTTTTGTGTAGATAAACTTAATAATTTTGTAATATATTTCAATTTTCATGTATTTAATTACTTAGAAAAATTATTTTTCATTGCAAAATGGAGCAATTTACGAAACTGGTTTCTTAATTGTCGATATATTCAATTTTTAGGTGGTACAAATTCTTTTAATCAATTAAAAGTTTAAAATAATAAATCTTTATAAAATTTTAAATCCAAAATTAGCTAGTCTGTATAAACACTATTTTGGATAATCTGTATAAACACTATTGTCTGACACAAAATAAACTTGGAATGTAAATAAATAAATTCAAGGATTACCTTGTAAATTTTACCAAAAAATTGACATCACTTATTTATAATACTTTTACAATAATCTCCAATCAATACATATCAATAATATATTATTTAATTTCGGAATACAGGAATGGGACAATTTCGGTGATTATCCCCTACTATATTTTCCTCATATTTTATACAAAGATATTTACAACACCATTGTATCTTTATCTAATTACTTGCTATATAAATATTTGCCTTATTAAATACTCTGAGGAAAATATTTAACAATTCCATTCAAATACATATACAATATGTTTATATACTATCTACACAAACTATTAAAATTATTTAGAACATTGTACCAAAACTCAATATTTATTTTAAATACAATTACATATTTGTTTTTTTTTTTCTTGTATTCCTATAAATAAATTTTCCTATTTCTATACAACATATTTTTTTTTTTGTTTAGGAGAAAAGCCAGCAGCAATGCAGCACGCAAATCGAAGTATAATAATTGAAGAGGTTAGTAAATCTAAAGCTACTACAATTCGATGGTTAAATTATAAAGAACAATCAAATATACCACTTCAATTACTATTATATCTAATAAATATGTACTATTCGTGGCAATTAACAATATTAGGTTTAATAATAATGTGGAACAATAAAATCAATAGATGAAGTTTGGGATAGGTTGTGCCAGGATAATAAATTTTACCAAAAAAAAAAGCAAAACAAACAAACAATATTTTGTGAAAATTGTGAAAATATTTTGTTTTGTATTTCAATTTTTTTTTTTTTGGGTTTGTTTTTGGTTTTTCATTAGGTGCTCGTTTGTGTCTTTTTCCACAAAAAAAAAAAAATGAAATAATAATAATAATGAAGAAGAAATAAATATTTTATGTTATGTATATTTTATATTTTGTGAAAATTCACCAAGGAAAAAAAAAAAATTTAATATAAATTTTTCATTTATATATTTTTAATTTTCCAACTTTTGTTGTTTTCTTTTTTTTTTTTTGGAAAAATAATATTTATATTCTAATAATAATAAAATAAATAATGAAAACTAAGAAAACAGAATTAATATTATAATTATATTTGACTATAAATTACAATAATAATTGAATAATAAAAAAAAGAAAAGTTATTTAGGATAGGTAAAAATTAATATTTAAGTTTAATTTGAAAAAGTTAAAAAAAGGAAAAGTTAAAACCAAAAAAAAAAATAAATATATTATGTACCTTTTATGTAAACTAATTTTCTGTACAGTTTTTCTATTAATAATAAATTAAATTGAATTGAAAAAGTATTAATTAACAAAATTGAAAAAATGAAATTTTCTTTGGTTAATTTTTTTTTTTTTTTTGTGTTTGTGTTTGTGAAGATTATAGATTTTCTTTTTTCAGTAGTAATTAAGTGAAAATAGGTAAAAAAAAATACATTTTTGACTGAGGAAAATAGTTTAAAGTCACACTGTGCAAAAGACTATAAAACAATTTTTTTTAAAAATTTAAAATTTTTAATTGTCAATACTATCAGAAACACTCATAAGACAACTGCCTTAATAATACCCGTATGAAATATAAAAAATATTAAGCTTTGTGTGATTGAAACAGCTGTACTTTTGAAAGAGATAGCAAGCAATGGGACTTGAATTGTCAAAAAAACTTATATATAAAAAAAATTCAAAAATTTAAAGCAATTTTTTGACAGATGACAGAAGTGTATTTTTTGCTGTTACAACAGCGACATTCTTTAATTTGAAAAATATCAGCAATTTTTTGACATGTACGATTTTTTGTCGAAAAAATTTAAATTTGAAGTCAGGGTATAATATATCTTCCACGCATACGCTACACTAAATCTAACATCATTTCACATATTTCGTTAAGAATAATTTTGGAATAGATTTACAACATTTAAAACACTCTCAGAGCTAAGTTTGATTTTAGAATTCGAGAAAGATTTTCACACAATTGGCTTAAATAAGATCACATTGCTCTTATTGGACGCCTTCCAAATAAGGAATATGATCCGTTAAATAGTTTAAATATTAGCTTAATGACTACAAGTTCTTTATTAATTGGTGAGTTTAGTCTAGGTTTAGGCTAAACCACTAGGGGATTTTACTGACAACTATTTCGTAGTAAGTTTCACAAACTTTAAATGAACACCATTATTATTTAACGACTAACTGTGAAAAGGACTCTACATAAAAGAACAATTATGAAAAGGAGTTTTTTTAAAAAAATTAAATCTAATTTACAATATAATAAATTTGAAGAAGAAAGTAAGCCTCAGATTAGTATTGTCGAAAAAAAATCAAACTAATTCATTTCAAAATTATTAAAAAATCTAATTTTTGTAATTAAATTAAATTAAAATTTAAATTAAATAACTTTCTATACATCTTAATTGATTTATATTTTTCATACAATTATATTTTTTATTCCTTGTACAGAAAATTTTTTTTTTTTTTGTTAAAATTCACATCTTTTTAATGCAATCAATCAAATCATTATCCATTATTTCTTGAAAAAAAAAACATTATATTAGAACGGATAATATTTAATCAATAATGAATCTAAAAATAATTGTCTTCCATCAGTGGATCAATTCTTGTTATCTTTTACTAAAGGTAATGTTAATGTTATCCTTATCCATAACAAAAAAAAAATCACAAAAAAAAAAACAACATATTTTTTTTCTTCCTTTCAAAAACAGAGAATATTAAATTACACTCTCAAAAAAAAAAAAATTCCCATTCTACTATCACCAAAAAAAAAAAGGAGTCCTATAATAAAGAAAACACTGTCTAAAGAAAATATAGTAAAAACAGACTAAATTTTGCAGAAAATAAAGCCGTTCGGTATACAAAAACAAAAAAAAAGAAAATACAAATTATCCTGTCATATTTTTAGAGTGTTTTATAGAAAATAGCAAAACTAAAATATTATATACGTATATAAAAAAAAAAAAATCGATAAAGGATACAACAAATTCTATTTTCATTAATTTATCAGTTTCTCCTTAATATATACTGTTATATACATATATTCAGCGTAAATAAACTGTGGAGATCCTTGAACAAAAAAAAAATAAAAAAACCAAATGTATTTAATATGAAAATCATCTTTGGTATGCATGACTTGATTCCTTCTTCAAAAGCAAAAGAAAGAAAAAAAATTTATATATTTTAAGGTCCTTTTTTGTTTTTTTTTTGGTAAGGTATTCTAGGCACGGATATATTTACATTTTTTTTTGTTTCTTTTTTCGTGCTCTCTTTGTGGTATAAATACGTTTTTTTGTCTAAATTACTAAAATCATTTTTGTTTTCGTTGTTAGTATTTAACACTGTCTTATAGGCAAATACTTTGTATAGTCACTAATCATATATGTATATATTTAGTCGTACTGAAGTATGTACGTAAATATATATTTATATATGAATGATTATTAGAAAAGAATTAGAAATTAGTTATATTATAGGAAATAAATACAACCTGATATGTGGTGGCAACCAGAAAAAAAAATATATAGTAATAATCTGAAAATAAATATAAAATATTTTTATTTCCAATTTTTTTTTTTTTTTGCTAGGATTATTGAGAAGGATTTTTTTTTTTCTGTATACAATTGTATTTTTAGATATATAAAATTGTTTTTGTAATATCCTTTAATATGATCCTATATCGAAAATACTAAAAGTTTAGATATCGAATTTTTCTAATTTTTTTTTTTGTGATTTAAACTATTATATATTAGTAGAGTGTGGGAGGTTAGAGTGGTATAATAATAAATATAGAACAAGTGAAATTCATAAAAAATAATCAGTAAAGATATATAAAGTTTTATTGGATTTTTTTTTTTTTTTGGTATACGGTATAACAATTTCATATATTAAGCATTATTTTTCAATATACATATATCTTATAAATTATTTGTATAGGTGGCTTATAACAATATAGGGTAAAGTGGATATATATATTAAATTATATCTAGAAAGTTAATTGGTATAGAAAGATATGGTGATTTGAAATAAAATTATATTTCTATTTATATCAAGATATATATATATGTAATAATATTTTGTTTAAATCTGATAATTACAAGTCAAATTATTTCATAATAAATAATAAATTTTCTTAACGAAAATTTAATGTTATTTTAATTTATAGCCATTTAATATTATGATAGTTTCTTTCTTTAATAAATCAATATTGATATTTTGATTAAGGAAACTTTGATAAATATTATCTAAAAAAAAAAACACGCATTTTATAAGTAATTACCAATATTTATGAATAATACATGTATTGTTTTTGGTTAAGTAATCTAAGTGATGATAGATTAATCAAATATATTTTGTAGATATTTAATTTTCAAAATAATAATTAATGTGTGATTAGAAGATAAATATGTTAAGTGACATTTTTGTAAAATAAGAAATTGTTGCAAATCCTAAAATATTTATTTTCTGCTTAACAAACAAAAATATATTTTAAAATTATTAAGATTTATTTTAGTAAATTAATTTATTCGTAAAACTATATTTCGTAAAACTATATAATTGGAAACTTTCGGTAATCTAACGTTCAAAAATGGCAACTAAATGGATCAAATGAAATTTTAAGTATGCAAAAAACAATTAATATCAACTTTCTTCGCCTCTGCTTAAGTTCTCACACACAATCAACCCTAGCTTCATCGTAATGTTTTCACCACAGATATTTCTGTCTCTTGAAGGATAATTTCATTTAATGTTAAGTAACGAAACTAAACTGTTTTATTAATTAGGTAACAATAATCGACTGAATTTGGTGGTAACCATGATATCAAATTTAATATTTGTTACTTGATAGTTACTCTTGTTATTGGTAATCGTAACATTTAGCAAGAAGGTGTCAATATTATTTCGGTAACAAGTAACAAATATTAAATTTGATATTAATCCTTTGATCTATAAAGCGACATTTTTAAAATTTTACAGGAAATTTTTGTCCATAATATTGCATGGATAGATTTACTTTCAAGTACGAAGATTCCAACGGTTTTTTTTTATAAAATTGCGGTAATAGAATATTGATAACATTTGAAAATATCCTATTTGTAGATGTGATAGAATTACATCAATTTCATCTAACGTAAAAGTTTATTACGAAAATTAATTTTTGAAAAGATTGTCGGTTTATAAATTTATGCGGGAATGTATTATATTTCGAAATTCCAATATTTGTCATCATCACCTTACAAAAAAATCTATCAAGTATAAATCCAAAAATTAGTTTTCAGAGTTTTATTTATTTTTTTTTTTATATAAATATTTTTGTTGGTTTATATTTTTCTACAAAAATTTTTTTCTTATTGAATATATTTATTTTTGTGTTTGGATATTGACAAAAGTTTATTTTCTTCCAAAAAAAAAAAAAAACACACATACACACAAAAAGGAAGAAAAATCTAAACACGGAAAATGAAAATCTGCTTCAATTGATTTCATTTCAATATATATATAAACTCATAAATATATACATAAATATATATTAATATTGTAGTCTCATTTTGATCCAAATTGAATCTTGCATGGGTAAGTAAAAGTATATCCTTTGAATTATAAAATAAAACGACAGATTTTTCTTCAATTTTTTTTTTAGCAACATTTTTTTTTTTTACTTTACTTTACTTACATACTTTTTTTTTTTTTTTGTACATATAAGTAATATTGGAATCCATATGGATTTATATAAATGATTTTGAAATGACGAAAAAGGATGCGATTGATATCAAAATGTGTATATAAGTTGTATTATTATTATTATTATTATATTTTTTTTTGTTGGTTGTTGCTTGTTGAATTTCTTATATAAACAACAAAACTTTTTAACTTTTTAGGATTTTTGAGTTGGTTTTTCTTTGTACATAGTTTAGTTTCTGTTGATGGTATGAGAGTTAAGACATTAAAGAGAATATACAACAACAACTACAAAAAAAAAGATAATATCCTGTTGAAAGGGATATTTGAAAAGGGTTCAGTAGATAATTTTTTTTTTTTTCTTTATAAATCTGTTACAGTTAAATCACTGTAAAATTATATTTAGAAGCAATATACCAATTCAATATTAAATTGTGATATGTTGTTGTTTTTCTTTATGAGTATCTGTACTTTTTTTATAATGATAATATCGGAAATAAGTTGTTTTTGTTGTTATTTTAAAGGTAAGAGGGAGCTGGTTTTATTGTAAAATATCATCTACCATTTTAAACAAACAAATTTCAATAGGAAAAAAAAAATTGAAGTTAATCAAATTTTAGTACAGTAGAAGATTTTCTTCAATGAATCAGGATATCAAAGTTATTAAGAATAAAGTATATATTTGTTCATTGGATTGTACTTAAAGAAGGTGATATTAAATATAGATTTTAATATAAAAATAGAAATTTGTTTGATAAATAAATTTCAAGAGTCATTTTCGGGCCAATGTTTTAACTACACTTGAAAATATTCTATAAAAATGGATAATTTCGATTTGAATGAAATAGAAATTTTGAATGATAAAAATTTTTTAAAAGTCTTTTTACAAATTAGTTTTCAAATGAAAATTAATGTTTTTTTAAATTAAATTTAACTTTTTTTCAGATTAAAATGAAATTTTCCAATCAATCTTTATAAACACCTACCCCCAACTAAATAAATTTTATTGCTGCAGAAAAAATAACCCATGCTAGGAACTAGATTGCAGTAAAGTAACTAAAGAATTTTTATTTAAATGTCAAAATTATAAAATTTCATTAAAATTAAATTTTAGCTAAATTAATATTTTATTTTTTAAATGAGAATAAGCTTTTTTTAATTAAATTAAACGTTTTAAACTAATCTTTTCGTAAATACCTAATACTATTCTTAATAAATTACATAAAATAAGTTAGTAAATCTTATTTAAAGCTAACTTTAAATAAGATTTACTAACACACTTAAATTACTAAACAATATATAACAAAGCTCCAAACATTATATAAATAATTATAAAATATATAAAGAGTTTAGTTGGTGAAGATATTATGTGACAATTTTATTTTGAATTAGTCATGTTTCAAATTCTCAGTCTTTTACAAGTATACTTGAAGTTTGTTACATGAACTTAACATCTATATTCCAAAATATATTTTCTTCTGAAGCATAAAACATCATATCTAAAAACATACATGCATTTAAAACTTTCGTATTTGCAACAATAGATTATTTTACACAAATGTCACTTAACACCTTGACACTATACACTGTTCAATTATAAGATACAAAAACAAAATAGAAATCGGAAAAACTTGTGTCGAAATTTATGCCATAAGATAAAACCATGTTAGATGAACAGTTTGTATAGAAATTTTATGCAATAGTAAAATAAGTGAAAAATAAAAATCATGATGAAAATATTGATTTCACATTGGAACTTAATTCATAAAATGAATACAGCAAAAAAAATTGTAATCTTTTTTTTTTGAAAATTATTTAAATATGCAAGAAAAAATTTTAATTTTCAATCTCGGTTTTTCCTGTATTTTTACGGTAAATTTAATTTTGTATCGTAAAAATACTTGAAAAGAAATTGAACTTTATTGCCAGAATTAGTAAATGTAGTATAGTAAATGTAGTATAAAACTTTGTTGCAATTAGTGTGTAAAATTTTATATCTGAATTACAGATCTAACATTAAATTGCATGAAAAAGATTGTTAGTATTTGCTATTAATAACAAAATTTTCCAGTAAATACTTAATTTTTAGTGCATAAAGTAAAGTATTTACTGCTTACTTCTAAGTATTTCCTCAAAAATTTTCAAGTTAGCATTTATAAATTTGCGGAAACAGAAAGTTTACCATAAAAGTAAATGATTATAAAATGCTACATCGATTTACGGAAACAAACGTTGAAAAAATGGCGGAAACATTTTTAGGGTCCAGTATTGAAACCAGAGGTGGTGCTTTAACATCAAAGAAAAATGGAAATTTTACTCTTTGATGTTAAAGAGTGTAAATTCTAATTGCGGATCATTGTTCTCTTCATCAGATAAATTCAAACTACAGACACTATTAAGTTCGCTGTTACTCGTAAACTACGTATTGGGGATTATTATAATTAATAATTATAGGAAACATGTTAAAATGTTTTATCTTACTGATATAAATACACTGGAATCCGTATGTTAAAATTCCAAACAATTATATTTGTTATATTTTTGAACAAATATATTTATGCTGTCAAATGAAAGTATATGATGGTAGTAAGATCTGGAAAATTACTTTCTACTTCAAGTAAATACTTAAATTTCCCAGTAAATACTCTTAAGGAAAAGTTTGTTTTTATTCACACTATTTTAAGCAAATACTTTTAGAACAAACTTTTACTTTGAGTAAATGCTTTTGCAAATACTTTATACTTCTAGCATATACTTCATTTTTATTCACTCGACCCATAATTTTTTTATGTTAAAAAATTTCCATTTTGTAAAATTAATTTCACAAAATTAATTATTATTATTTTTTTGAATGTTTTTAAATTAAAAAATACCAAAATATTATTACTATTTAAATAAAACATATAAAAGGATTTTGTATTTCGTTTTTGAATGGTGGTTTTTTGTTAAAGGATATCAAAATATAATGATTTAATGTATTTTTTTTTAAATTTATATTTTTATTTTTTATAAGTATTAAAATCAATAAGTTCATTGAAATCCTCAATAAATTCCAAAAGTAAACGATGTTGATGACAACTTGTGTTATTTGTTATGATTGTATTATATTTTTTTTAACCAAAAAGGACTATTTTCTTCCATGTTGTTCATTTCATTTAACACATTTATATAAAATTTTAATATACAAATATATATTTTGTGGACTGTTGTTAACAGCAAATTATTTGAATTTATTAATTGATGAGGTTGTTGAAAGTTTTCTCCTTATATTCGTTTGGTTCATCTTTAATGTGCCTACGATATCTAAGTTTGAATTCAATTAACTCAATTGTATAATTTTGAAATTAAGAAATTTACAGAACTTTGTAAATGAAGAAACATTTATTTGAAAAGTAATAATAACGACTAGTCAAATTAAATATTATTTTCATATTTTATAATTTTGACAAACAACTAATATCCCTTTAAAAAAAATTATTTACAGAATAAATGAAATCACGGACATGAATAAATCTTTTAATTTGGTTACACGTTCACTCAAATAAATAAAAAATTGTCTAACAAAATTTGAAATATTTATGGTTCCATAAATTTTTTAAAAATATTCTAGAAGAAAAAAACGATTAAAATTGAAATTTTCTTTTTGACTTTTGAAATATATTATTTAAATTGTAATAGAATGTTAGGAGATCCTTTTAAAGTTGGATACTGAGTTAGTCTGCCAGAAAGAAAAAAGAATTTTTTGTAGAATTGCAGTTCATATTCAATAAGCTTAATAAAATATTATCAGTTTTTATTAAATAATAATTATTAAACTTATCATTTCCTCTATGGGCATCCTTAAAGTTAACTTTCTGGATAATAAACTAACAATTTATTGATATAATTTTTGAATTATTAAAAAACCTTTTATTTGGATTTCCTGTAAAACATTTTAAAAAAGATATTTAAAAAAAAAATCTTTAAAAAACTTTTACTGCAAACCATTTTATTCTTTATTTTGATAAGAGAAAATAAATATTAGTTTTTAATAGTTGACTAACTAATAAAAAATGTTCAAACTTTGTTTATTTATATGAAGAGGAAAAGTTTTTACAATTAATTTGCGGATGCTTAACTGAGTCTGAGTAAACGCATTTTTATTTTATTTTATTTTTTTATAATTTGTAGTGCCGTATATAATTTAACAACTTTTGAGACACAAATGTTTTATAAATTTTATTTTCAATTTTTAAATAGCTAATAATTTAAAAATTTAATATTTAGTAATATTTTTATTGGAATTATATAATTTAATAGAAATTAATCCCACAGTACAGTTAATATCATCATTTCTACAGTAAATAGTTTAGGTTAATTTATTTTTGAATTATCAAAGCTGGTTTTATTATTGATAAAAAAAATCAGGTCAGAAGTCTAAGTGATAACACAGTATACTCAAAAATGTTTTTAAATGATTTTGATTTAACACAATCTAGTCAAATCCTTTTCACAAAATGTCTTCTAAGTAAATATGCTATTTCTTTAAAAGTTATTTCGATGAATTTTTGTGGAACGTATTCATCACTTAAAACAAAATTAGGTCTAGAACTAAACAATATTATATATCTTGGTTGTTACCGTCATTTTTACTACATTTAAAATATTAGCTTCCTCAAAAATTAACAATAATATTGTCTGAGACGTAAAAGGACCTGTTTTTAATCTGAACTTATATTAAATTAAATATTGCATTGATCAATACATTCCCACACCAATTTTTAAGTGAAATTTTCTAAATTTTACACGCAATGCAAAACACTTCCTATTCAGTTTTTTTGCTGTATAATGGATACACTTATAAATGCATTTTTTGTATTTATTTTGAAGCATCATGACGAATAATTCTAAATTCTCAACGGTTCGACAAAAATGTCAGGAATAGAATGATGATAATAAATCAACATGTCCTCCAATTTTTTTTGTAATTCTAATATTAACATGAATACTGGACCAAAACATGACATTTCATTCAAACTCTTAGTTTATTATGAAAATTGAAAATATTTTTTAAAAACACTTATATGTACAATAATTCTTGCGGTAGGGTATCGTTATAAAATAATGTTTAAATGACAACAGCAAGTGCACACGATATCATCCTCTGTTTTAGAAAATGTAGATACAAAATTTCTTTAAATTCAAAATGAAAATTTAACAAATAAATCATAAAATATTATTTAATCAATTTACAATCTAAAATGACACGTCAAATTAAAATATAAAACAATAAATCATTGATAGTAATTTTAGGAATTTCTTTAACAAATACCAAACTAGAATTTCTATCTTATATTTTCATTTCTATCTATATACTTTCTAAAAATTGTGAAAATTTCTAATTAAATATTTCAGGATACTTGACCAATTTTGTCGTAACGTTTCACTTTATAAAAATTATACAACTACACTGTACAGATAAAAAATTAAAAATATACCAATTAGAAATATAAATCCTTCCTTATTTGACAACAAGATTTTTAGGGATTTCAGTTTTCTTAATTTATGATTCTGTTGGAAAAAAAAAACTGCTATTAAAAAAGATATAATTAAAAAATAAACTTAAAGTTTTCTTTTATTTATTTTTCTTTTTTATTTTTAATATTAGTTGACCTGGATTACTAAAAATAATTTTTTTTTAGTATATTTCTTTGCGGAAGTTTTTCTATTATAGGAATTTTTTTTTTTTTTGCAACTGTTGCGATACAATTTGAAACTAATTTATCAAAAATAATAATAACGAAATAAAGTTTATTTTCGATAAGTTTTGAAAAAAAAAAATTATAAAATTTAAATTACTTAATAAAGAAAGTTTATGAAAAGTTTGAAGTTGAAAATTATTAAAGAAAAACTTTAATAATCTTGAAGATATTATCGAGCAGAATTAATGATAATAAAATGAAATTAGTTTGTTTATTTTTTTTTAAAGAAAATCTGTCATTTACATATGTTTGATATTCTAAATTAGTTTCTTTTTTATAGAATCTTGTCATCAAATATTTTAAGTGAAATTAAATGTTGAATACAAGATTAATTCCTGCAGTATATAAAACAGAAGTAATTAAAAGTTGGCCGAATTTTTTTGTGGAGGAAAAAGATATGTTTTTATGGTAAATATTTGCAGCCATTGTAATATAAACTCTTTTTTCTCCACAAACAACTTTTCTTTATAAAGTCAACTTTAAAAAATTATGATTATTTTAATAATTATCATTGTATTTCCATACTTATTTTTTATTAATTTAATTTGTTGAATTTACAAATAAAATTGCTGATAAACATGCTTATTACAGTCCGGTGTGGCATATTACGGCCGAATATATCCGTAATTCAATAAATTAGAAATATATTTCTCACACGCTGAATTTCTGAATTAGCCAGCTGACTAATTCAGCTGACTTTTATTCTGACTGCAACATTGTCTACTAAATTCTTAGTAGTTTTCTAGACAATGTTGTAGACTCTAAAAGAAAAAAAATTTCATAACATTAACAAAATTGACAGCGGTTCAACAAAAGTGACAGCGTTTTAAGAAAATTGATAGCAAAAAGCTGTGTGCAAACTTATATTATAGCATACTGAGTTCTATTTACTCTAAGGATTAATACACACGGTTATTTAAACATGCCAATAGATGGTATCATTTGCTACAGTACTGAATTATCTCTGAAATGTCGAAATTTAATAAATTCAAAAGATTCACTTGCATTACATTAAGAAATAAAATTTTCAACAAATATTTATAATTTAACAACTGTACTTTATTAAGTAATAAAAAGGAATATTTACGGTCCGTCATATTCTTATCAAGTATATTTGTTAACTTATACTTCATTATCATTTACATCATAAATTAGGGAACAAATTTTTAATATCGTTAAGGACTTACTTATTATGAAATTTTGTTGTAAACTACACTTTTTCAAAACTGCAATTACCCTAAATTAATATTTTAAAATAATATTTCTTCATTTTCCCACATTATCCAGGTTAATTATTTATACAAAATATACAATAATTTTCACAAAACTTATTTTCATACTCACTTCTCTCAAAAAACCATATTTCCTTTCTCCATAATTTATTGCCACGAGTATAATGACATTAAATGTCAACAGAGTCACTATATAGGAAGAAAATTATTCTTCCTGTGTTTTAACCATTTTTCATTACATCCTTCCATTTTCCAAAAAAAAAAAACTATATACGGTATACAATACAAAATTTTAAAAAAATGGCCATAAAAATAAAAACTTTTCCAAAACAATATTGCACTATTATATTAACGCCTCATTATTTATGGTAAGATATGCCATCTGGTGGTGGACTTGTTAATAATTCACTTTGGTTTCTAACAAAAAATATATATACTGTATATATATATATTTCGCGACCACAAAAAAAAACAAGTGGCAAAACTTTTTTTTTTATAACAAGCGAATAATACTTTTCACTTTTGAATTTTTTTTCCTTCTGTATATGAAAATTTTCAAGTCATTAAAATGAAAATCAAACTGAAAATTCTTAAATAAGGATAAAGTTTAAGTAAATTCAGTGGTCGTATGCCATTTATTTAACAATCTGGAAGTCATGCACATTTATGGAATGGAGGTAGAATAGTATGTTTTTTTTTTATTTTGGTAAATTGCTTGTAGTTAAAACTGTGATTTTTCACTAAAATAAAGGGAATGAAAAACGGAAACATCGTGTTAAGAAAATGAATTTATCGTAAGTAATATTATATATATATATATTTTGGTTGTTGTTGAAAAACTTTTTACCATTAGCTGTTACTAGATATGAAAATTTTCCAACAAAATTCATGATTCTAGCAAGAAAAAAACAAACGTTGGATAAAAATAATTTTACTATTAAATTAAAAGATTTTAGGAGAGGAAAAGTCGTAAAAAAATTTTCGTTGGTTATAAAATATAGAATTTTCTCATATAAGTTATAGTCTTGAATAAATATAGAAAATTATGTTATTATTAAAATAAGACCACGTTTCATGCATCTGGATTGGTGAATAAAAGAATAATGAAATTTATTATTTTAAACCAATGAAAATTCTTATATTTTTATAAAATTGTTGAATTTTATCCAGGAATTGTATAAATAAATTGTTTAAGTAAATTTCATCATGAATGTTGTACAATTTTAAAATATATATATGTAGCTGCAAGTTTGTAAGTTAGTAAAACTTTCAAGTTCGACAAAATAATTATTTTTTGAGGGGAACAAAGTTGCTTTTTATGTTGTAATTATATTGATTATGATTAGAAATTAATTTATTCCGGAATAAAATCATTATATAGACTTATAAAAATAGAAAACTAAATCAAATAATAAACTAATTAACTATGCTGACAATTTTCCCTCGGTGCAATATACAAAATTTGAGAACTTAGATTTTTCATAAATAATGGCAGAAGGGATAAAGGCGTAAAATGATATTGTTCGTTAAAGACTTTTCGTAAGTCGGTAGGCTGTAAGTATGAAACAGTGATGCATTGACTGGTAGCATGAGCTCAGTGAACAATATAATGAAATCTTTCCTAATTTAAAACCATTTGGGCACAAGATAATCTTTTGCCGTTGGGCACAAGATTATATTTAAAAAATGATTTTTGGAAAAGATTCCAAAAATCATTTTAGAGCCATTACTGGAAACGTTATATGTACAAGATAGTCCATAATGGATCTTTCTCATACTGTCTCTCTATATATATTTCAATTAAAGTTTCAATGAACGATTCAACTTAAAAATATTATTTAACATAGTCAATTACTAAATTGAATACGTACTGAATAAAATAAATGTAATCCAAATTCGTTTTTCTCCCACACGGAACAATGTAATCTAAAAATAATCTTTAAATTCTGAATCTTTAACTCTATGTACATGTATATGTATTTGTGGGCACAAAAAAAAAAAAAATAAACCCACAAGGATTAACTTATTATATAGTAGGTTATCTATCTGCCAGGAAAAGTTTTATTTCTAATATCATATTTTAATCTGATTCAGATATTTTTATTATCCAATCTAAAACCAACTTATGAACTTTTTATTACATTATCTAAATATATTTCATTATTTCCAACTTTTATTTCCATTATCCTTACGTTATTACACAAAAAAAATAAAATCTGAACATGTTACTTATTAATAAAATTTAGATCCTTTTATTATACATATTTATAATTATTTTTCTTCATAATTATAGTAAAATAAATAATATTTATCTACGTAATCTGTCGCATATTTTTATCAATAAACTTTATAATAAGGACGAATAAAATTTATTTTGAAATGTAAGAGTTTTTCATTTTATTTGATTTTCTTATAGCAAGAAAAAGAAAATTTATAAAGAAAATTGTAATGAATAAGAAAGGAAAATATTTTATACTCATTTAATTGACGTAACTTTTATTTTTTTATATTTATTTGAATTTTGTTTATAGACTATCCACTATAATATTAGAAATGTTATTGACACATTAACAAATTGATTGATGAAAACATATTATTTACATTATTTCGTATTTATGCTGACTGACATTTTTTTTTTGTAACAAAATACTTTTGTTGTTAGGATATTAAGAATCAAATTCAGTAGAGAGTATTTGAATTATTAAAAATAAATTTTTTGAAATAGTACAATGACGTTTCAAATAAAAATCTCGTCAGATTGAATTATAGAAGTTCTATGAGCAAACTATTGAAATTATTTAAGTTATTTTATTAAATATATATACAATACAAAAACAACTCATAAAAATTGAGTGGATCCAATAAAACTATATAGAAGATATGATGCAACGATTAAGGAACACAATTTGAATTATATAAAAGCGCTCTAAGAAAATAAAATTGTCCAACCTTCCTTCTATATTTGTCTCTTTCATATGCTCCCCGAATTGTCCAAATATATATCAAATTAAAGAGATTCGTTGAAATTCTGAAATTTTAATTGTAAATATTTTAAAAATAAATAAGCTGCCATTAACATTCGTTGAGTCATAGAAAGAGAACTACTACATAGTTTCGGTTGGACACGATCATAGTTTTTTAAGGAGTTTTATAGGTAGAGGTCATTTAATGTAATACAAAAGCCAAATATTTAATCATACTTAATGAACCTAGCCAACAAGATGGTCCCAATATATGCCCAGGAAATCAGAAATCATCGATAAATGTTTCAGAAACTTTGCCACATCCTAATGAATTGATTCTTGTAATTAATATAAAATTAATTACATAGAAGTTAATAATCAATTCCAGTTATTGACTTAGAGACCAATCAGTAGCTGACCAGTCAAAAAGTGGACATCTTCCAAAAATAAAAAAGAGTATAAATAATTCTTAATCAATATTATAATCGATTCAGTATCAATTTTGTTTCAATTAATGTCTACATTGGTAGTTTTTATACAATATAATTTAAGGGATTACTACAAAACCTAATTTTATGCAATCCTACCAATATGTAATTTAATTTAACTTGTAATAATTTCAAATGAAAAATTTAGGCAAAATTGGCTAAAATTTGCATTATACATATTCATAATAATTTTAAATCAGTAACTAAAATTTTAATAAAAACTATCTAACTTTTTAGCTCAAAACTTTTGTTTATTTATTTTAAAAACTTGAGAAATAATTAATTTAGTATTGTGTTACTAATAAATAATAATAATAAAATGTTTATTAGAATAAAATTATTGAAAAAGTGTTATTTTCTTTTGTGAAAACAATTCTGACAATTTTCTTAATATATCTATATATTAATATTATGTATAAATATTCAAAAAGTTTTCCAATATATCAGTGGTATAGACAATTTCTATATATCTCTTTTTCCAATATAACATATAATACTATAAAATATTTGTACTTTATATAACAGATTTTACGTGTCAGTGCACGTGTTACAAAAAAAAAATGTTATAAACTTTAAAATTCTATCGAAAAAGTTTGTTTTTGAATAAAATTTTTCTTTTTATTTGTCTAGCAAAGAAATAAAACTATCTAACAAATTGTAAATTTTTTTTTTTTTATTATTTTATATTACTTTTGTGTATATTCGTTAGAAAAAAATAATATGTCCTTTTTTTTAATGTTGAAGAAAATATATTTATTCTTTATATCACTTTAATGTAATTTTGATAACAATTTAATGGGTGTTTTTTTGTTCTCAATTTGCTTATTCAATTGAGAAACTAAACCTGCTGAGGAGTCAATCTCTGAAATAGTTATGTAATATCTGTGCCAGAAATTTCTGATAAAAATGAATCTTCATTTTCACAGCATTTATTGCAAGTTTATTGAGAGTACAGGTTTGTCTCCTTGGTGCTGCAGCTTGTTAAGAGTTTAAAGCAAGCTCTTAATCGTTTGACTTAAAGAGTCATAAGCTATTAATCGCGAGATTATTTAGTATAATATATATCAAAGTGGTACTCATTATGCAAGATTCTGACGACACTAAAATCTAACCTAACCCTTGTCTCTTTAAAACAAGTGGTACCCATAGTAAGGAAAATAAGCAATTGTGTTATATTCACGAAAAAAAGCATTTCTAATGTCATTTATATTTTTGTATAAAAGTTGATTATGTTGTCCTGAATTTTATTTTTCTAAAACTTTGTTGTAATTTTATTAAAAATAAAACTTTAAAAAAAAGTTAAAAGTTTTGTTTTTTTTTTGTTTAGGAAAAATTCAAATAAATATACATAAATAAAAAAAATATTTTCCTAAGAATTTTAAGTTAGGGTAATGCAAAAAAAAAAAAAAATGTTAACTTGTATATCTTTTTTGTAAAACTGAAATAAAGCTTTTACGACATTGATGTAATGCATTGTCGTTAATAATGACAAACGTGACAAAATATGCATAATAAAATTTAAAATGAAAAATTATACATGAAAAACTTGGAAATTATATACTTTTGTGGCTTGCATAAGAAATTTACATTTTATGTAACTAAAACGGAAATATTTTTGTAATATAAATAGATTGTTTTTTTTTTTTTTTTTGTATCCTGATGTAACAATTCATATATGAAATTCTTTATATAATTTGAACTGCTAAAAATTTATTATCGGAAGTAGAAATTTTAACATACCTGCTCATCATTAATGCACAAAATAAAGCAAATTTATGTAATTTTATTTAACAATAGATCACAGAGTTGTCGCATTAATTTATAAGAAACATGATGCGGAAGAGAATTACTGTGTAGTAGTTTTATAAATTTGGATTTTTAAGAATGACAACCTTAGGTAATTTCAAAATTAGTTACTATAAGTTGATTTTACGGAGTTTCCTGCTTGATCTTAAAAATTATTATCAATTTTAGAGAACATTTACTATGTGAATTTTAATTTTTCGTTACCCTTTAATTAAGGGAAGAATGTACTAGTCGTGGTACGGTAGGTACTGGGTTCGGTTACCATATATAAGTTTACTCTACTTTAAATGAATACTAGTTGAGGCCATTTCGTGACAAAAAATGTGTCCCTACTAAAGCCATTAGGTTGCTGCAATCTTCACTTCTCAAACCATATAAAATTAATGGATCTATTAGGAGGTGCAATAGAACTTTAGAAAACCCTATAGAAAAATTCAGGCTCTGCATGACCTGTAGCGTCAAAGAAAAAAAATAACATTTGAGTTATATTTTAATAATTTAATATCTAATATTTTCAAAAGGTATATTTTTGACGCGTAATTACTTAAATAAAAATAATTATTCTAAAATACATAAAAAAAAACGTCAAAGCAATTTTTGTATTTTATGAAAATTTATGTTGAAAAACACGCTAATAATTTAAATTTAGTCAAAATAGTCACATTTTTTATGCTTGCCAATTGAAGATGATAATATTAGATTATATTTTGATTAAATTCTAGTTTATAGTATATTTTGTTCGACAGATGCAATGAAGGTATAACCTGAATATGTTTCGGAAGGTAAATGGTCGCCTTTTCAATTTAAAAAAAAAAAAAAATTGCTTCGTTGAAAATATTTTCGTAACTTGCATTACAATAAAAAAAAAGAATATTTCAAAAGAAAATTCTTTCTTTTTTGTGCTGTCTTCACAGATCCATTCATGTAGAAGGTTCATAAGTTCAATTTTTTTTTTTTTGCTAAAGCAATATGTTACAAATTTTTGTTTGAAATGGTGATATAAAAGATTTTAAAGTTTACCAGCACGATTTCACCTTTTTTTTAAATTACACTTTTTTTTTTGGTAAGACAATGATTTAATGCTTAATTTATATACGTGCACAGTAAAAAAATATTCACGTATGCATTTAAACGGGCAAATTATTTAAAAATCGTTTTTATTTTTAAATTAATTGATTTTATATTTATACGAAAATAAATCTCTAAATTGTTATATAATATATGAGTATTTAGATTAGATTATAATTAGGTCATAAATTCTTATAACCATTTGATTAAAACCAACTACAGGAGCTAACTCCTAATTAATTATAAATCAGGAAATTAGGAAGATAAAAAGTTTTAGTACTTACAGAGTTCGCAGTTTATTTACTTATTTACAGTGACAACAAAATATTGTTATTAAATTTCTTGACGATTTCCTTTATTTCTCTTATTCAGTAAAGCTAAAACACAAATTGTCATCCACTGATTAACAAGACTTGCAGCTAATCGACGTGAACAGTTTATTAACTTAAAGGCGACTTATAAATAAGATGTCAATTTTTTTCTATTTTCATACTCAAGTTTAGCAATTTGTACTTGTGGCAACCTCTTTCTTGACCACAAATGCCAAATATTTTCCATATGAGTTACTGTCTTCTTTTATATGAGATCGAGCGATTGTCGCTAGCTTATATAAGAAACCTAAAGTTGGAGATTTAGAGAAAAATCTTATATGATCTTGTGATATGCAATGTTTTAATACCTAAAGAATTGTGGTTTAAATAAGGTAAAATTATGTCAAAAAATTGCCTTGTATAATTTGATTTAAATTTTAAATCTTTCAATATAGTATCACTTACATTTTTAGTATTTTAATAACCATGATTGCTTCTTTCTCTATAAAAACTACCTTCAGGGATCAAAACAATATAACCCAAAAAAAAAAAAAAAGTTTGATCGTCCTTGTAACTTTTCCTTTCACCCAAATTATTCAAATTTTAATTTATTACAACATCAAAATAATATTTAATAACATTTTGCCAATCATTATTCAACTATATTTTTTTTATAGTGTTTTATTTTTCATTTAAAAAATGTATAATAATAAAATTTGAAAAATAAATTTTCCTTAAGGTGTTCAAAAATAACAAGAACAACAACCTGATACCCCGAAATGTAAACTTCCACAATATCAACAACAACTAAAAAGAAATCCTTTTATGTAGATAAAGACACAAAATAAATAAATAAAAAAAAACCAAATTATGAAAAAAAAGGATTATATATTTTTTACTTGACATAACTTTGACAGGCATAAAAAAAAAACAACTTTTATAGCCATAAGGCAATAAAAAGTGCCATTTTATGTCAACCAAACACAAACAAACAAAATAAAAAAATTATTGATTAACAAAAACACTTTTTTTTTGTTGTGAAAATACAATTTAGTCAATGTTCGAATAATTTTATCCTATCAAAATATTTAGTTATTTATCTGATAATCATGATTGTAATAAATTTTACAAATATAATTCAAAAATACAAATTTTTCCTTAAGGTTTTCAAAATATTTTATTAAAATGAAATTATTTTTCTTTTAACAAAACAATAATAATGTAGATTTAAGAATTTTCAGGTCAAAGTCAGTAAACTATATTTTACAACACAAACACAGAGAGAGAGAGAGAGGAAAAAAAAAGGATATTTTATTTATTGAATTGGAAATTTATTTTGTGTAAAAAATACTTCTCTGTAAAAATTGAATACAAAAATTTAATTGTACGAATTAAAGTATATTTGAAAATGGAAAATAGATTATTTCTTTGGTCCTTGAATTTATTTTAGTAAATTTTATATTTCCATCTATAGTTTTTAAATACTTTGAAATGAAAAATTGATTATAAAAGGAAATTTTCGTAAAAAAATTTCATGTTATAATAAATACAAAATTGAGAAAAATAATATTTATTTTTGTAAAGTTCTATAGAATTTTTATTGAAAATATTTATTGTAGGGGATAATTTTCGAACTCGTACCATAATAGTTTTCGAACTCGATGGAACAACGATGGAATTTCTATTGGCTTAATTATTTATAATACTTTTAATTTAACAGGATTGTGTTAAATTAAAAGTATTATAAATAATTGAAGGCAATAGAAAAAGTTCATTGTTCGGACTATACTTGTTTACTATAATTTTGAGTTTTAGATGTGACCAACCTATACGCCTATACCCATTATGCTTATTATAAAGCCCAATATATCTATCTAACTTTGCCAAAACACGATATCTACACAATTACAAATTATCAGCAGATACAATAAATTTTAAGAAAAAGTTATTGTAACTTCTTACCATAATAAAATCCTTGTGAAAAATGCTTAATTATTATGATTAGAACAAGATTTTTTCATTTTCTTGGTATTTCTTACTTTGTACCTAATTTGTAAACCAAAATTTGTTTAGCAGATTCAGTTGTTATATTTTGCCAAAGACAATTACAGTGGAAATAAAAATATCGGTTTTAGAATTTATCAATTTTCCTCTCGTTTATACCAAATAAAAAGTATTCTTGTATTGGAAAATTTGAAGATTAAATCCTTATCATAAGTTATCTCAAAATTTAAAATAATCTACTTTGGAATATGGAAATTTAAATTTCTTACAAAATATAAATATTTTATTAAGTTTTTCTATACAAAAAATATTAGGCCACTACAAAATAGGTACGGTTTAATCAAATCTCCCCTATATACAATTGGTATTACTTAATAGTTACAATAATACACATATTTATGCATTTTAATATAAGTAAATAAATTTAATCAATTTTTTTAGGTGTACAAGTAATTTATTTGATTTATTGCATTTAATATGGTTTCTCATGCAATTTTCTACATTAATTAATTATTTGTTTATTTAAATCTCTTGGGTTTGATTAAATAAACAGATTAAAATTGAATAATATATAATTTATTAATGTCATTTAATTGCTTTTGTGTAACCTTTCCTCCATTTTAGTATTAATGTATTTATTAAATTTAACAAAAACTTAACTTTATTAATTTATTATAACAAAAATTAAAATTATAAAATGAACTTTTTTAAAGAAACTACTTTATTGATGAAATTACTTTATTGATGAATTGATATCAAGAAAATTTATCGTTTATAATTTATCGTTTAGTTAATTTATTAATGTATGGAAATATATGTTACATCTTTTAGTACCAGTAGTTTGTCATGCCATTATAATTTTTAATCTTTTTACATGGTGAACAAAGATAATTAATACTGGTTTTAGTTTTGTATTACTGAAGTTAACAGCAAGGATATGACCTTTATATTTAGTAGAGTTTTATAAAAAATTAGAAAATAATAATGACCTATAATTAAAGCCTTTTTACAACAACACAAATTAGGTGTCAAATAGTAATAAAGTAATATTTATTGTAATTTTTATTGTAATTTCTCTGTTCATTAAAACCTTTCATAAAAATCCTGGAAGCATAAATAGATTTTGTTATTATTAAAGTGTACTAAAGTGATATACATGCATATTATTTTTCAAAACAATAAAAAATAGTAAAAATTATCTTATTTATCTGCTCAATTCTATTTGTGTAGTTTCTACAAATGTCCTATTTTTAACTATGAGCAGCTTAGATTTGTCTTTTTTACTGTGTTCCTTTGACGCAGCAGCAGAATACAGGGCTTCTAAACTTTTACGTTTCTTGCCTTTTATAACAAAAATTCCAATTAATATTCTCCAAAAGTTGTAAGAGATCTCGACTTTTTTTAATTAACTTTTTTTTTACAATGTTATTTAAAATAATTCGTGGTTTTGTCACTGGAGAATTTTAAATTTATTCCACATGAAAAAGTGATAATAAAATAGTTTTTATTTTTTAACTATGAGCAGCTTAGATGGAAGTTGATTACTTTAATTTATCGAATTAGTTTTCTATTATCAATGCAATTTATTTTAAAGTTAATTATATAAATTTAAAACATTCTGTTTACCTAAATTGCCCAAAATTATTTTGTTACAAGACTAATTACAATTTTATTTTTGTTATTATGTGCAATATTTAGAAGATTAAAATCATTATTTACTAGTGTTCAAACTTAAAAACCATTTATAACTTAAATATGGTGGCAAAAATACTTTATAATAAAAATACTACATTTACTAAATAAAAAAAATACAATTTTTAACCATCAAAACACTATATAAGCCTATTATGGTCATAATTTTTATTGCGTGATTTGAAGTAATAAATCTATTTTTTTCTTAAAAAAAATAAACTAATAATAATAATATTCTTAATGGCAATAAAGTAAATACTACAACGTTTATATTATATATTTTTTTAATATTTAATAAAGCATAGGTTAAAATTAGAAATAAAAAACTTAGATAAACAAATATAAATAATAAATAAATTGAATTTGTTTTTATTCCTAAATTGGTATTTAAATAAATTTGACATGGACTACCAAAAAACATCATTTTATGTATTTAAATTTATAAAAATATTTTCCATAAAATTAAATTTGACAAAATATAAATCATATTTGTATTTAAAAATTAAATTAATTTTCTTTCTTTTTTTTTGGAATTTATATTTTTAAGTATAATTCTATTCCTTTTTCTCCAAAAATAACAATTTTTTTACAGAGATAATTTCTAAACGTAAGGAAAAAAAACAAGCAACATTAAAAAAAAATTGTATTTTTCCTTTTCGTATAAACATTTAAGGAATATCTTAAGGATGTTTTTTTTCCATGTTTTCTAGAAAATGGGGTAAAATAAATCTGTGCATTTTCTACGTAAACATAATATTTTTTTCTATATTTAATTGGATAAAAGGTGAAAATATGATGTTAAATAAATTTTTTTTTTTAGTAATTTAATTCATTAAAGAAATTTATTTAAGTCTTTTAAATATTAAACTGGTGGTAATACATTTTTTTTTTAAATTAATTATCAATAAGCATATATAAAAGGGGGAGAAAATTCAGTATGCTACTTTGGACAAAGTGTTTAATAAAATTATAAAAGAAATTTCAAGAAAAAAACATTTAAGTGGCATTAATTATGTGTAAAGAAGATTTTAATTAGCTTGCATATGAAAATTAATAAATGCAAATTTGAAAAAAAGAATGAAAAAAGCTAAAACGATGCAACTTAAATATTTAAATTAAAATCATAAATTTTAATTCTTTTTAATTAGATAAAATTATACCTGCAGTATAATAAAAGTTTTTGTACAAATTTTTCTTATAAATTAATGTAATTAAAAGTATTTTTTTTTAATTTTAATGAAATTACCTTAGAAGTTATGTAAAGAATTTTACACTGTTAATTTGTTTACATATTTTGTGTAGAAACAACAATCTAAATGAATTTAATTTAAATAAATAGTTTATAATTTTCCGTTCAGTTATTGGGTTTACTTACTCCTGGAGGTATTTTCGTACTTTAATAGTTTTGTTAAATAATGTGAGGGTAGAATAGTGGCCTTTTTGGTAACGTTAATATCAGCATAGCATTAGATATTTTATTAATACATTAATCAGGACTAGTAATTAGAATGGATATCACAATATAAAAATAAAACTAAATAGCATAAATTTTCAATATTTTTATTGCTTCTTCCTTAAATTAAACTAATTTAAAATTAAATCTTATTATTTTTCACATATTTAGCATTCTTACCTTTTTTGGCAATTCTCCGACAAAGTAATCTATTTCAAAATTAAATTTTTTGTGCCGATAATTCAAATTTTTAGGTCAATTTAAATTTACCAATAATGACTTCCTTTTTTAGTTAAAAAAATTATTTTAAATTTTATGTACCAAAACATGAATTAAATCTAGATTATTAAAAATACCATTTACAAAAAACAAAAAGAAATTGGGTAAAGAAAAATATCCAAAAATATTTAAACTTCAATAATTTAAACTTTAAACCAAAATAATGGTTAATTAAAAGTTTAAATAACACGAAAAGATTTAAATTCTATATTTTATTTTAATAGTTGCACTTGACTATTATCCACAATTTTATTGTGAAAATAATTTTTTCTTGTTTTTCATTTGGGATTTTGTTGAAAATTGATTTTCAATTTAGAGAACACACCATAAATAATAGATTTGAATAATCCTTTGGAATATTTTTGTTTTAAAAAATTGTTTATTGCAAGAGTTTATTTCACAGTTGTTTTAAATATTTTATGTAGTAAAGCTTGGAAAATAAAAACATAAAAATTATGGAAAGTACTAAGAATAATCAGTTCAAAAAGGATTACTTCTTGAATTAGTTTCTGTTAAATATTTTATATATTCGATTCAGCTTCTTAGTAGAATTATTATAGTACAATATACACCTTTTATAGTACAACTTTTTAGGTTTTAGCAAATTTTATTCGAAAAGAATATTTATATGTTGGGCATCTGTCTGTCCTGTCGTACGTTTATAAAATTATAAAATTTGTATTTAACATAGTAATTGTACATAGAAAATGTTGCCAGATGAATCGTTGCAAAATAATATCAATCTTATCCTAAGTTATCGGTACAAAATATATAATTATAGGTACAAAGTATTCTAATTATTTTAAATGTAAATTAAATGAACGACACTGTTCGAAATTGAGGTATGAACTTTCTTCCAATAATAAAAGAGTTGGGCTACATAAATGTTATTTGGTATAATTTGAGGTACTACTGCTAGAAAGAATATATGCGTATAAAACTACTACACAGTAGTTTAATTATTTCACTCGCAAAACAATTTAAATTTATTACCAAATTTTTCACATTGAAAATATCTAAAACGCATTAAATATTACAGAAATTTTCCTTTTTCTTATTCAAATTTATCTTTTAAAAGCTAATCACTTTTAATCCAATCCTAAATTCCTATAATAAGATATTAAAGTTAAATGAATGACTAAGATAAATTTAAAATTTTTAGACAACATTATATTTTTCTAATAATTTTTTAGGTAATTTACCTAAACATATATTATATAATCATTAAATTAAGATATATGTTAAAATATATTTTCTAATTTTATATTTTAAATAATTTTAATTAAAATCAAATGCTAATAATTACAAATAATTTATATTACTTAAAAAAGACAATCCTCCTTTGTGGTTTCAAATTAAATACAAATTTTCTACAAATTAAAGGCATAAAATTTTCCTTAATTATCCTTTTTGTTTGTCCCCGTTGTGTGTCTTAAACACATGAATTAAAAATAAAAGAAAAAAATAATAATAATGCGAGTGTATAGTTATAGAAATATAGTTGAATTATCTTCTTACATTTTTATTATCCTTAATGGCACACAAACAAACATATGGAAAAAAATTTTTTTCTTAAGTTTTGCTAACCGCACACAAACCTTTTGACAAAATAAACGAATTTTCATCTCAATGATCCAATTAAGATGAAAACACAAAAGATAAATGAATTTTCTGGGATTTCTGTTGTATTTTTTTTTTTTGTATTTCCTCTTTTTACTTGAAGGATTAATCCTTGGTACAAGATGGGTTAAAGAATTTTCAGTAATTTTGCTTTCCACAATTAATATTTGTTTCAAACTTATGGGCTTTTTAAACTGTTTGACTGAAATGTATTACCCAGCATTAGCTTTGCGGTATTTCATTGTAAAATTTTCTGAATAATTAGATATTAGATCTAGATTTTAAGGATTAAATATTATTTTTTGAAATAAAACGCTTTTAAAATTAAGTTCTACTTGTAATTCGGGAAAAATTTACTATTGTAAATAACAATTCCTCCTTAAAAATATATTTTCCTTAAAATTATACTGGTCAGGCAATTGTGAAATTTTCATTAACTTACGCTGATAACAAATGCTGTTAGTTTTCTGCCATTTTATATACTGACTAAAATATATTGTTATAGATATTAGTTTGTTCTGTATTACTTAGGAAAGTTTACGATAAGTTTGACAGACAGACGGAAATATGTTAATAAAATAATTTCTTTTGAAAGTTAAAGTTTTACTACTGTTTAATTCTTGTTGTTGTAGGTATTATCCGGATGGCAAAACAGATATGATGTAGAAATATAGAAATAAGAATAAACGATAGTAAAAGGCATGAACCGTTTTTTTTTTTTAAATTGATAGATAAGGTTAAGACCTATTCTTAACTCGATTAACTTGCCGTAACGTAACACATTATCCGATATTTCTTTGTCATTTTATACTTTTAAAGATATCAAAATTTCATGGCACAGAAAAAAGGAAAATATTCAAATAGTTCTTGGATTTTTTTTATTAAAATAGAATCAATTTTTAATGCGATTTAATGAATTTTTCAGTTAAACTTGAAAATTTGAAAGTTATTATTTAAAATTTCATCATAGATGTGGACTTTTTCAAGTACTGACAGTGAAAATAAAAATGACAAATTAATGAGTAATTTTTACATATTTTGAAATTATGTACTAAAAAATCATGAAAGTTAATTAAAGAGTATTTAATTTTGAAAATGAGAAGGGAAGATTAAGGTCCAGTTTCACAGTGCGAGTTTAAATTCTTGACAGTTAAAATTGTTTCTCAGTGTAAGTTACACTATCCAGTAAAACTGGCCTTAAGTTAAAATTAGAAAAAAAAAATTATTGGTTAAATTAAGATGATATTTTGTATATGTTTTTTTGATGATTAAAATCAACAAAGTTTATGTATTTCCATTACCAATTATACCAGCCACATTCATTTCATTTGTATTCACTGATTGATAACTAACACTTTGTATTATCATTTTTATATTAAAATTTACTAATTTACTAATTTTATTTAAATTTATTTATCGAAAAAAATTTCAATTAAATTTAATGTTAAATTCTATTAAAAATATTATATATTTATTTTAAGTTTTAAAAAGTCCTTAAAAGAGAAAAAAAAAAGTTATGATTAAAAAGAAATTCTTTCCACAAATCTTATCAACAAACAAATTGTTTTCTGTTGATTTTCAATATCTAAAGGAGATAATTTGTTTTTCCTTTTTCTGTTAATATCAATACCAATATTAAAAATTGGTTTTTCTAAAGAATTATCAAAAAAAAAAATATGCTTTTTTTTATCAGGATGTAAAAAATATTTATATTAGAAAATATTTATTTTTCCTTAAGAGAAGCAAAAAAAAAAAAAAAAAAAATTCTTTCTTTAAGCCTTAAAGGCAAGATATAATAATGAGCTTTCAATAATGCAAACAGCTTAAGAGCTAAAACAACATTTAGATAATTTTTCACCAACAAAAAAAAAAAAAAAACATAAAAATTCTTTTAGAACTAACTATGTAGAAAAATTTGCCAAATAAACCAATTTTTGTTTACAGAATCGATTAAAAATTTATTGATTTTCCCAAATAATAAAAGTTTTCATTAAACCGAAAAAAAAAAACAATTTTCTTTTTTAATTATTTTAGTTTGGTTATCAAGTAAAATTTTTTTTTTTTTTTGGTTAGAAAAAAATAATATAAAACTAACAAGAAATTTTCAAATTAAAAAAAAAAAAAAAATTGAATTTTCCTTATCGTGTATGTCCTTTTAAAAGTTTACTTGGTATAGTTATTTCATTGTAATATTCGAAAAAATATAAATATACTACAACTAACTGACTTTTGCTCAACATTTACTTTTGTTTTGTGTTGAGAGACAAAAAAAAATTGGTCTTTTTTGGACATGCAATTTAAAGGATTTCTAATACATAAAAAAAAGGACATTTTTTTTTTATTATTGCTGTAAAGAAATATATAGGAAAAAAATATTTTGCTGTAATTTTATTATGGTCTCTTAAATGAAAAACTTAAAAAGCTTGACCTCAATTTGTAGATAACTAATGTATGTAATATATTTCTTTAGTTTTTATAGTATTGGACTGTGTTTTTTAGAGTTAATTTACAGAAAAAAAAAGGATTTTTAATATGAAAAATAACAAAAAAATAAAATATATTAAATTCTTGAAATATAAAAGAAGGAATTGTAAAAAATATATTTATTTCGAAGATAATTTTTTTGTGAAATGTGGAAATGAATTGAGAAAAATTAAAGTATTGAAAGATTACTAAATTGAAAATATTTAAAATTAATTTGAAAATGGATTTGAAAATTTAAAATGTATAATAAAAATCAATATGTATTTTATGGTGTAGATATAAATCTAAGTTTCTTTTATTATTTATCATTTTTTGGAAATATATAAACAACTCCGTTTAAAAAATCAGTAAGATTGAAATTTTTACATAACCAAAGACAAATGATTTTAATTTGAAATGGATTTGAAAATTATTTTATTGTTGATTAAGTTACTTAACTATAATTCTCTTTCAGGTCAAGTAAATATTTTTGTGAATACAAAACAACACCTCTCATTTCCAGATTGCTTCATGGTGAAAAACCCATGGGTAACATTCTTGGTGAAAAACCCATGGGTAAATCATTTTCTAAATATTTCTCTTTAACGAGAGAATTTTTATTGTTTTTGGTATATTTTGCAGAATTTTCGATCGCAGATATTGAAAATTAGATTTCCTGCCGATTTGTATCAAATTTCTTGGAGTAGATTTCCAAAAAAAAAATCACTGATTTCACTTAAAATTTTGATTGTTAATTTAGGCAAAATATGAATTTACTTTTTTTTTATGTTTTTGATCTTCTTATATAAAATCGTAACCCATAGAAGATACAATATTCTATAAATTTATTAAAATGTCCATTACATATTTCAGATCTTCGCTAGTTTGATGACATGACTAATAGAATTCTTTATTTAAATCATTATTATTTTAATTAACTTAGGTTTAGAATTTGAATTATAGAACTTTTCAAGATTCTTTGAAAGATATTTGACAAAATTAGTTAAAGCCATTACCAATTAAAAACAAAGTTCCATTTTGACTTTTTTTTTAAATTAAGACAGTGATAAATCCTACAACAAAAAACTGAAAAGGTTTCTTTCATTTACATTTCATATTTAAAAGTATACCAATCCCTGAGAGTACATTTGCTTTTGGTTTCATTTAAAATTTAAATAATATGTTTTAGTTTTCCATGTAGTGACCCCTTAAAACGATTTTCTCTTTGTTTCAATTCATTATACAAAATATATGATAAAAATAATAATTTTATTAATTTTTAATAATATTATAAGAAAATGACATTTATAAATAAAAAAATTGTCCAGTCACTCTTATACACCATTTTCGTAAAACAAAACCAGATATTATACACATTTTTTGTAATAAACCACAAAATAATAATTTGTTATACACAGACAAAGTAAAGCAAAAATGTTATCTGTCAGATTATACAACAAATAAAAAAAAAACAGGGAAAAAAAGCTAAAGAATTGCAACATATTATAACGACATAACGAAATTTATCCACTACTGACACTAACATGTCATTATGCCAGTAACATAAGTGAAAATGCTTTTATAAAATAAATATTTTTAAAAAAATATATATAAAAATTTCAAGCATTTTGTCCTCTTTAACCCTCTTACGAAAAGATCAAAAATAGTTCAAAATAATATTTATAAAAGTGAATAGAAATTTGACATTTACGACACTCTGTATATATCGAAAGTATTAAATGCAAAAAGAACCGAAGTTAAATAATGCTGTAAAACATTTGAAAATTGCATGTTGAAAAAAAATTTATATTCATAAAGCTAATCAGCACCTACACAGTCCTCTATATATACGAGAGTAGGTATAGTGCACTGGTATATGTATATCCTTTACGTGCGTTTTAATTTATGTTGTTATTTGTTTTTTTTTTTTTTTTTGTTGAGGTAGGATATGACACGAACATTTTGAATAATTTCCTAGAATGCATAATATACTGATTTAATTTATATATACATATATATATGTATATATATATGTGAAGTGGTGTTTGTGACATTAACAAGTTTGTAAATTATTCGTAATTTAGTTTCCTAAAAAAAAACTTTTTCAATTTCAAATATTATGAGAATTTTTTTCTATTTAGGGAAATTATTAGATGATGTCCTTACTAGCGGTTGTTTTTCTAGGATAACATTATTCTAAAATATATGATATTTTTTTGAAAATTAAAATGTATTTTGGTTACAAAAAAAATTATTGGAAATATATCGTTTAATGGAAAATTAGAAATTAAAAATGTAGTCGTGTTTGCTGAATTGGCATTTTAATTATTAAAATTTTCAATTTTTCCAAATTGGTAAGATGAAATATAGCCGTCAATAAGTTTTCAATAAAATTATAAGTTGCTATTTAACATTTTTAGCCAATGAGACAAGTAGATCGGTGCAATTAATGCAATTTATTGAACTGATTGATGCCTTACTTAAAATTAATTCAAAATTTTTAAAAGTTATTAAATAACATCACATGAATAAAACTAAATTGTCTATTTCAATTTCGTTCATTTTAACACTCTCAGTGCCACAGAAAAAACAGGATTTTTTTAACATGTTATTGTCAGACACAGTGACCTATTTTAAAAAAAAGTCTTTGTCAGACAAATCGACCTGACACAGAGTATGTTAAAAAATGCATTGTCAGACAAAAATCTGAAATTATTAATGTATTTTCAATAAAAACTTGACAGACTGTGGATCTAAGAGAAATTTTCCAAAAATTGTTGTTGTGCGAGCGGCAAAGCACTGTCAGTCAAAAATGACTGACATGGCACTGAGAGTGTTAATTTATTGACATTAAATTGAACATATTTTTGACGTCGAAACTGAAATACTTGCACTTGTACCCTTTTTTAAATTCTACTAACAATTAATAAAAACAATCTATTTTATATGGAATGTAATAAAATTATTGCATGATTTTGATATAAAAAAAAAATTATATTATATTTGAATAAAGTGCATGCACAACAATTTATAGTATTTTTCTGTTAAATTAATTGTTTATATAAGAGATTAACATTATTTTTTTTTTTTCGCATTATGAAAATTATATAGAAAAGGAAATTAAAATAGTTTTTCTATTTTCCCCCTTTCTTTATTTTTGATATAAAAAAAAAAAAACATCCCAACAGGAAACTACAAATAATTCAGTAAATAATATAAAATATTTCATTAAAAATATATGAAAATCTGTTAAAATCAAAATAAAAAAGTATAAATTCAGGATATTCAGGATATTTTTTTTATCCATACATTATATGTAGATGTTATTAATTTTTATATTTGTCAAAATTCAATTTTATTTTATATTTCAAATGTGAATATGCTATTTTTTTCGACATGGAAATTTATAACATTTTCTGTGTGTGTGTTTTTTTTTTCAATTTAAAAAAAACATCCGTGTTTTTATCCTTTTGTCTATAATATCTAAAGGATTTTTTGTTTTGTTTTAATAAAGTTCTTTTTGACTGCATTCGGGTAATATTAAAATGTCACCAGGATAATGTATATTCTATGTATACCAGCATTATTAACTTTTCTTGTTTCAAAAAACGGAAAAGAAAGAAAATTGCGGTCAGTAAATTTATATATTTGAAATATTCTCTTTCATCCTTAACTATTTTAAAATTTGAGTATACAAGATTATTTTTCGTTGGTTTGGTTAGTTGAGAAAATATATTGAGAAATTTTCAGTATCATAATTCTATTTTTAATTAACGAGTAAAGGGTATATTTGGGTTTTCGAGTTTGGATAACAATAATAAATTGATTAAAAGGTTTGATTTTAGACGATAAACGGTGATAAGTCTCTTCTGCAAGACAAATAAAATCTTTCAAAAAAAAAGTGAATACCAAAAATCTTTAATTTGTTGGTAACTAAATAAGAGTTGACATATCTCTGACAATTCTGTTGATACTGAAGCTGCAAATGATTTGAACCAATTTATACTTAACTTATATGCACCACAAATAAATATTTAATTGCCCAATGCTTTGAAAAGGATATTAGTATAAAAAATGTAAAATATTTTGAAATATTTTTTAGCTTAGTCCTTATTTGAGAAAAGTAAAAAGAATTTATTTGGTGAAATAGAAAGGATTGCATTTTAAACTAAATTATAGCCTATATAAACCAGATTCGAGAACTATACAAATGACTCATATTATATAAAACATAGTTTCTTTAATAACATTTTATTTTGCGTAAACCATGACCACCTATATAATTCCCCATTCAATTTAATTTAACTTTGACAATGTAAATAAATTTCAATATTTTATAAATAATATTGATTATTATTTGTTTTCGTGATCCAGATAATTATCCATATTATTTGTTTAGTATTATATTTTATATACCTTGTCTAATAATTGTTTTTGCAAAGAATTTCAATATTATAATTATTGTGGTTATTATATAATTTACCTTTTTTTTGTGTTATACTATGATATTATAATAGATATTAGCTTTCTATTATATAAGTTAGATAAAATATTGCAAACGATTAACCTTTTGAACAAAAATGTTAACAGAAAATTTAATGAAGTATTCATATTTTATGAGGAAATCATGATTAGAAAGGATAATGGAAATAGTTTAATATTATATTATTGGCTGACTACAAAAAAAAAGGTGTAATTTTATGCCAAAATGGAATATCTAATGGAAAATTTAATAATATATTTAATTATAGATAGTTTGTTTTGTAAATTATATTAGGAAATAATAAATTGTATAGAAAGAAAGTTGTTTTAAAAAATTGAATTTGTCACAACGTTTAAACGTAGTTGTATAAATTTTGTTAAAATTCTTACAAGAATTTTATTTATTATTTTTACAAAATTATAGACTTAACTTTCGAATAGAATTTCGTAAATGATTAATTATTATCTAGTTTTGGTCTATTATTATTATTATGTAATACCATAAACTATTTTAGAATTAATCTAGCAAGTGCTGTAACATTAACTTATTTCTAATTTGTTTTTTATTAACATGAAAAACGTGTTGTATTCTGTAAGGCTTCAGTTAACTGAATTAGAAATATTCAGATAGCAAATTTAAGAAATGCTATTCGTAACTTGTCAGAATGAACTTCTTATGAAATTTTCAATTCTTAAGATTAAAATGTTTCTTTTTTTTCTAGGTAGTTGTTCAGTTAAGTAAAACCTACTTTATAAATGGATAAATTAACAAACCAAAAATTTATCCATTTATAAAGTAGTGGTTTATCGTAAAGTTAATTACTGCAGAAATAAAAAAAAAATCGCATTAAAATTTTATCAATTTTTCTTTTATTTATACAAAATAAAAATTTGTCGTGTATTGCTAAATTGAAAATTTAAATATTTACAAATCAGAAGTTACCTTAAAATGTAAAAAAAAAAAATGTAGATATCATGTTTTGAGAAATTTCCACAGAAATAATCATAAGAGTAATTAATACGACAACAATTATCGTAAAAAAAAAAACATGATTTTAAATATTAACAAATTATATAATTTTCTAAAAACCAAAAGCGTTAACTTACTTAAATTATTCGACTTAATTATCCTTAAAGTCATTAACGATTTCTATGTACTTGTTAATTATAAATTCTCTATTGTTATTACAAATATATTTATATAAAAAAATTTCCCTACTTTAAGATTGTATTAATAATATTAACGTAAACTTAATGAATTTGATTCAAAGATATTTACTAAAATAGCAATTATGACCTTGTTCACACACAAAAAAAAAACAATTTCTTAAAAATATAATCAACATAGGTAAATATTGTAAGTTTATCTATATCTATAACATAAAAAGAAAAACATTATATTTAAAATTTTAACCTTGTAAAAAATATAATTCTAAAAATACAAAATATTAATAGTAAAATTAAATTACTGTAAAATACATAAAAACATAATTTTCGTCTCTGATGCTTAAAGATCCTAAAATTTAAAATTAACTGAAATTAATAATTAACCCAATATATTTTATGACTATTTAAAATTTTGACAATTAACCCATTCAATTTAAAGGTTAAATAGATGGCAATTTATATTATTTTTGAGATAAAGAAGAAAAAAAAATAAAATTCTATTAAACTTTAATGTCTCTGTTGGGCCAAAAGGAAATTTTTTATCCGAAAATGGACAGCAAAATAAATAATAAATAAATAAAAAAATCCAAAATTATAAAAAGTATAAAATCACCTAAGGGTAAATTTCAAACTTTTATAATTTGAAATTATGTTTTATTGGTAAAATAAAAATAAAAAAAAAATATATTTTCATTTTTCTCTGGTTTTTCATTTATCCCAGGGTAGGATTTTATGAAATAACGTGTCACAAAATTGATAGTTTTATGAAATTGATTAAAAATGTTATAAGGAAAATAGTATTTAGTGTTAGTATCAGTATATCTGTTCTGCAATGTTAAACGTGGCATAAAATTGTCTTCAAACTTGCGCTTTTAATATTACTGTTTGGCTGCATAATTACTTCCATCTTTCTACATTGATTTACACGTAGTTATAACTAGAAACTAGTTGACAGTAGCAGATCCTGTCTGATTGTAGAACTTAATTAAATTATATAAATTTGATTTATTGTTCCATTAAGTACCTGGATGACGACATAGGAAAATTCTGTTTGCAGTTAAAAACAGTTAATAATATCCTTTTTGAGACGACTTTTCCTGATTATCACTTAATTACTATTCATAAATTTAATGAAATTATATTACGAATTTTTATTTTATATTAATTTAAATTACGTAATATTTGGATAATCAATTCAATACTGAATTTTATATTTTAGCATCAATTGTTCATAATTGTGAAATTGCAATTTGATATTAATATCCACCGGGGAGATTGTCTGGAAAGTTTTATCACGATGTTTTTTTTTTTTATTTTTTATTAAAATTTAAAATGATTTGTATTTTGTCTGGTTTGTTTAAAAATATTATAGAAAAAATACAATTATTTTACAAAATTATACAAGGAAACTAATTGAATTTAATGCTTCTGTAATGTAATTTATCAAAATTTGTAATCAAAGTCAGTTTTAATGAAATCGAAGTCAGTCTGTCATTACATTAAAAAAAATATGTAGAAGTCAAATTAGAAAGAATATTAATTAAATATTGTCAATATTTGTAAATATTGTTTTTGTAACTTTTCATTGTTATTTAACTAAATTATTTGTTAAGAAAAATTACGAAAATTAGAAAAAAATTCATATATTTTCTAAATATTTTTATGTTATTTGAAAGTATATTAATTTATTAATGATAACTTTTGGGCAAAAACCTTTTTATCTTACAAATTCCTTTAAATTGAAGAATTTTTTTACAAATGTCTAATTTATAAAACAATAAAGGTTACGTAATATAAGACACTCTCTATAACTATGTGTTTCTTTATAAAAAGTTAAGGAAAATTTTGATTATTTTTCTGGTTCTACAAAAAAGGTATTGAAACTAACACAGAATTTTTACACGTTGTCAAAACGACTATTGTTTTTTTATTACAAGTCTTTACACAGACTGAATTTAGTTAAAATATTTAGCAAATTTTTTTTAGATATTTTAAATCACTAAAAATAATTGGTAGTTTCCTTTTATGAGTAATTGATTAATTATTTTCCAAAAAACCACGTATACGTTTTTTAATAATTGGTATACGTAGTTTTTTAATAATTTTAATACTAATATTAATTTTATATAATTCAATTTCTTTCTAATTTACGTCATTCCTGTATTTACCTATTCTGACTTACGTCATTTGAATTTGTGTATTTAGCTGCAAAATTTCTAAATTTAGTATACATACTTTAGTTAAACAATAATTAAATTTTTTTTTTATTCATATTGAGAAAATTTTCGCTTAACTGTGTATTTGGGTATGCGGAGGGATAGGTAATTTTATAAGTTGGGAAATTTTAGGATAGAAAAGTTTTGCCATTAATTTTATCCCAATGACGAAAGGTAGCTAAGCCGGGGTTTTTCAAAATTCGCAGAAAATTTCATAAGTCTTTGACTGGATACGAACCTGGGACCTTCCGATTGGAAGGCAGTTGCTTTAACCACTGCACCACTTAGCTGATAATTAATTAATTCAGAGCTAAAGTTCGGAATTATTTTATAGCAATTTATATAAAACTTTAATAGAAAGAAGTCCTTTTTATAGAATTAAATGTTTATGATATATTTTTGAAAAATTTTTGGAATTTTATTTTACTCAATGTTTTTTTCGAAAATATACAATTATTGTTTTAGACTACTTTTATGTAGTAAATATTAAATTTTCATATAACTATATTGATTATCCACTTTTATAATTTTGTCTATTTGGATTGTATCGTACATTCCAGCTAAATTGGCAACCACTTCTTCTTTGAGATAATTGTTGAAAGTTATTGTGAACTGTTCTCATACAGTTATCAGCTGACAAATACCATTGATAACCATTAATACTGGTACCAGATGGAAATCCTTCGTTACAACATACTTGATATGTTGAAACTTTTCCAGGTACCCACCAGTCATCATTACTTGATCTAAGTACATCAGGAACCTTATGCCTTATTCTGTATTAATTAATAATAAATATTATAATTAACTAGATGTTAAAATATAAAAATAATTAAATTTTTTACCCAATGCATCTGCCTTCATTGAAATATTCAGCAACTTCACCACCATAAACCAATGCTACTAGAGCGCACAACTAATATATGAAATATTAATAATTATTAAAAACATTTAAAATATAATAATTTACCACAAATAAAGTCTTCATGATATCAGTCAATTGATTTTTAATTTAAACTAATAAAGTTTTGATAAAAAATTATCTATTTATACACTTTATGATTTTTTGTTAAATTTTAACATTCTTTATGATAGCAGATCTAATAAATATTTGTATAATTTTATTATGTTTTTATTGAAATAGTTATTTAAAAAAATATAAATTTAAAAACAAAATAAATATTTTAAATTGAAATGACGTAAAGATTTGGAAAATATGGGCAAAAACAAAGTGGTGTGTTAATAGTTAGTATTTGCTACTCGTGTTTTGTGTGAAAAATGTAGCTTTAACCTTGAATAATGTTTTTAACAAGAATAATATTTACATTAATATAATTATAAAACGTTTAAGTAACCAACTATTTGAAAAAAATTGTACGAAAAAAAATTATGTATTAAATGGACTACTGTTAATGTTATATAACATTTAGATTGACAGAATTAAATTAATTAAATTTTTTAATATTATTACGATTTTAGGATTGATTTTGTATTAGAATATTTATTAGAATATTACAGATTTTTAATTAGAATATTACAGAAACATTTTCGTGTAAGAAATGTTATAAATTATATTGATTCCGTTTTAAGAATTCCTTCAATTAGCATGAACTTCTAAGTTATATTGAAAAAAAATCTGAAATATACCCTTTTCTTTACTGTGATATTGATGATAATTTCAATGAAGTCAAGACTGATGGTGATGGAGACCTCAACAGAGGATTCTCGAAACAGAAACTCTATGGGCGTGATACAAAAAACTGTGTATATCGGCTCCTGTGGTGGGAAATTTGGTTTTACAGAAACAACTATAGATCGCTTCATATATTTGATTATATTCAAAAGTAATTTTAAAAAATCTGCTAATAAAATGAAATGCCAAGCAGGTGGATCATTCCCTAGTACAATATTGAAATTTGTTACTTTTTATATATGACTTTTATAAATTTGGGCTTCTTCAAATTTTATGCTAACTATTATAGAATTAAGTTTAATTTAAATGTAATTTTTATGTTAACGAAAACGAAGCAAGTTTTCAAGTGCCAAATTATTATTTCAACAGTCCTTGTAGTATGCAAATATTTCTTGTTATGTAATATTTATTAAAAAAAAAGTTATTACAGAATAATTTCTTGTTGTTATTATTTTATTTTGGAACCAAATACAGAATTTTAAGTCTAATATTTTTATTTCCTTTACAAGTCTTAACTTTAAGATATTTGAGTCGTGAACATAAATTTTACTTCAACTTTCTGCAAAAAAAAATACTTTTTTATTTTTTTTATAATATTGACATTCATTGTTTTGCAGTAATTTATATCGTAAATTTAATTTTTTCACTTTCACAGGCAAAAAAAAAATTGTGATCATATAAAAATTTATATAAAAATAAAACAATTTATAAAAACCAAAATCACATTCTTTTTTATTGTTTTCTAAATGTTTCTTTTCTGTTCATCATTTTTCATCCGGAATTGAAAATATTACGTAACAAACAATAAAAAAAATTACATTTTACGCATACAGAATTAAATATTATACATTTAAATTGCCATGAAGATAAAAAATGAATATTAAAAAAAAGTATGCATAGCCAGAAGTACTCAAAACTAGCTTTGTATTAATGGGCTTTTCGGGTGCCAACAGTACAATATAATTCATCCTTGTACCAGAAACATAATGCCGATTATAAAACATGGTGGTTCTTTAATCCCTGTAGTACAAATATTGCAGATCACATATTGTTTAATAAATTTAAATATTTTTTAACTTCGACACCACCTAATGGAGGCATATTATTATATTAGGCCATTTTTATGTGATAGTAAGTGATGTTTCATATTATTTTTGGTGATCATTCCCAGCAAAACATTAGCACGGTTTGGTATTTGGACATTTAGTGGATGATAAATATCAAATTGAATAATTTTTAGTTGATTTGAAGACTTTTCTTAAAGTTTACAGTATGATTCATAATTTCCAGTTACAGTGTAATTCCAAACTTTCTTAATCACGGTGTTTAAGAAATTTCGATATGCATCTACTATTCTGAATATTAATTTGAAAAAGTTTCCAATTAGCAGACGAACAGACGGACACAACCTTGTCCGTCTGAACATGAGGAATATTTTGATTCACTTAAAAAAGCCCCTAAAAAATGGTATGTATATAATTACGTTTATGGGTTTTTTTTGTATATTACATTATTTTTCATTCGTTATTAACTTTAAAAGCTTTTTAATAAAAATGTAACACCCAACGTCAATCTGCATTAAAAATAAAATTATTGTTTGTATTCATTTTTTTTTTTTGGTTGACCAAAAAAATTTAATTGAATTTCAGTCTTAAATTATTTACATAGAATTATATTTTTTAAATTTTATATCTTTTTATCTTTTTAAAGGGAAATTGTTGAAAATTTATTAATTTTGATGAAATTTATTTTTAGAAAATTAATAAAATGAAAATTTATTTATATTAAATGTTAAATTTTCCTTAATAATATTTGAACTTGAAAATTTCTTTAAGTTAAATAAAACAGATGTGAATATTTTATTATATAGAAAAACCATTTTCTTTTCTACAAATTTGATGAATGTAGATTTAAGAACGTGACAAAATTTATTATTTATTAAATTAAAATTAAATATATATTTTTTTTATTCGTAGATTTTCTAAAGTAATATAAAAGAAAACGTTTTTCTTCACAAAAGTATTTATGTTTTTCAGAAAATTCATTTTTATATTTTATTCAAAATTTATGCTATTTTATTGAATATAAGAAAAATAGTAAAAAAAAAATACAATTCATTCTGACAAAATAAATAATACAGAAAATATTGAAAACGAAATATTTCAATTTTGAGTAAATTACCAGCCTTTAACCACAATTCTAAAAGAACGGGTATATGTAAAAAAAAAAATGAAAATAGTCTTGAAATTGTCATCGTAACAGAAAGTTAATATACCAAAAAATATCGAAAACACAAAAAAAAGTAGTATAAAACTGTCATATGAAACCTAAAAAAAGTTTTACGTTAAATTTTCATGTTTTGACTTCATGATCCTTTAATTTGTAAAAACCAAACTCACTGTACTTTTTTGGTTATATGCTTTTGATCATGACTTTTTTTTTTTATTATTTTTGGAAAACTGTATAGAATTGCTGTTTTTTCTCTTGTTTATTAAATTTTATTTGTTTTGCCTGTTTTCCGGCCTATCGTCAAAAAATATAATTTTTGCAGGTAACCGGTAATGAGTCTCTAGACAATATGCTAATGACATCGTTGTCCTTAGTAACGAAACAACATAAAGGTGAATTGTTTTTATTTTTCATTTTTGTTCTTTTTTTTTGTTGGTATGTCCTTTTTTTTTGTTGTTGGTGGAAATTGTTGTATATTTGAAAATGTAATCATATCCTTTTTTAAAAGAAAAATATAATATCTAACAAAAATGTCTAGGGTTTTTTCTTGGTTTCCTGTTTTGTTTTTGGTACAACATTTATTTGTGTTTATTTTTGGTTCATTGTTTTCGAAAGGAGAAAGAAAAAAACGATAAATGTGAAAACGTAAGCATTTTCCTTTTTTTTTTTTGATATGTTTTGTTCGTATATAAAACTTTTTCGATGTTTTTGTATTTAATTTTTGGAAAAAAGAAAGGATACTTTTAATGTACACTGTTATTGATTGAAAGTTCCATATAATATTTTAAATGTAGCTTTGTTAAATATTTCATTATTACTTAGGATCACAATTAAAATTTTCAAATTCTGTGGCTAAATTAGTGTACTTCTTTAAAATAGAACTAAAATAACGGTGTACAACAATAAATATGATTCAGACGAAAAAAACTAGTGAAATAAATATTTTACAGTAGTGTTCGTAAAATTTTAGGCAAATGAATATGTGGTTTTAACCAATCCTTGAACTTTGAACATAGCTATATTCAATTTGCTATCTTCAGTTTGAACTAGATTAGATTAGATTAAGAGCATGGAGTGGGAATTTTTATTATGCTTGGTACTGTATAAATTACCTATTGATGTGTTTCACCAGAGATTCATTTGCCTACAATTTTACCAACACTACTGCAAAATATTTAGTTCACTAGTTTTTAATGACATTAAAGCTTCACAACAAGCTTTTGAATTTTACCAAAGTCTTAAGTGCCCTTTTTAAAACATAATAAAATTGAGTGAGCGGGATATTATATACCCTTCAGTTTGACAGAAAAACACAATAAAATTGAGTGAGCAGAATATTATCCTTCGGTTTGACTGAATGGTCGTAATCTATTTTAAGATTGACTATTCCGAACTGTATTTTTTTTGGCAAGGTAGTTTAAGCGACAGTCTACCGAGAAGGAACTAGTTAAAAGACATACTTGGTTTATTTTAAATTTTAAACTATATGACATGCCTACAGTTAATAATTTTTAGCCTCTACTAAGGGTTAAATTCAGCAACAGAGTTTAGTTGAAGTTTAATTTGATCTTAAATTCCAAACCAAAATATTTTTAAAGATAATTGAATCAATACTAACTGATATTAATCGGTAGATTTTAACTTTTTATCCACTATACCTTTAGTTGTGTATAAAATTCCATCGAATTAATTTAATGCTGAATTTAACTCTAAGCTAATTTGTTTTATTTAATTTCTTAGTAATCTAAATCTCTTAAATATTAAATTCCTCTTCCAGGATATTTTTTTTAAACTGTGTACTCATTATATTTCAAATTCACACTTTACTTACTTAATTAGTCACTAGAATAGAGAATTCATTAAGACAAAACAATAGAGGTGAATTTTATCATTAAAATTATATTTATTTTCCTTCTATTTTTATTTTCCTTTTTTATTTTTTTTATTTTTTTGCGAAAAGAAGGCTTTTCACATTTTCTTTTATATTATTTTTGTGGAATGACCTTTAACCACTGATAAAAATTATAAATGAAGACACGAAACGAAACACTTAAATGACAGTGGTAAATTTTTTTTTTTTTTGGTAGCTTGGTGTTTTTGTTATCCTAAAAAAATATTTATCAAAAAAATTCTTATATTAAGAGGTGATGTGGTAAATTGTTAATGATAAAATTACGTAAAAAGATAAAAAATGTCTAAAAATGTATTAGAAAATTTTCTTTCTTTATTTAATTACTGACCAACAAAGGAAAAAGGATAACTATTTTTATGTAAATTATAAATTAAAATAAATTCATTTAATTTAAGGGTTAAAAATATTATATAATTAATTTTAATTAAAATTTTAAAGGTTTTTTGTTTTTTATATGTAGTTGAATAATTATTATTGATATTATTAAGTTTGTAAGTTCTATATCAATTATATCAGAGCTTAAAATTGGATTAATTTAATTATCCATTTACCAAATTCGTTTAGGTATTAAAATGGTATTTAAGTTATCGACATAATCGATTTATTTTATTATTCGATTGTAATAGGATTTCTTTGTTATTGGTTTTTGGTATAAATAATTTATGGCAAAAAGGATTATAAAATGGTGTTGATACATTAAATGTATATACAGGAAATATTTTGCGCAAAATTAAATTTATATTTATTAAAGTAATTTAACAAATTTCTAGAAAAATTTGTAGTATTTTTCTAAAGCTTTTTATATTCAAGCTTTGTCGTCCATCATGTCGTGTGTCTGGCTATCCGTAATTTTTATTCAACACAATAAAAAAACACAAAATTTTTTGATCGGCTTACTCTTATCCACAATTTACATAAAATTTCATATATTTGTTTTGTAAACAGACAACACTCCATCATGGCTTTATTTATCCTTTCAAAAGCTATTTCTACTATTTTGCTTGTAGATTCATAAAAGATTTCTTAGTCACTTTTCCAATACTTTTATACTCGGATCTCTAATCAATTTATTTGCCATAAGTTGCACTGCACAGATTATATATCTGTGGTCAGAGGCGGATTCTTCAACGACAATGTCAGATTAGATAAACTCGTACCTTCTATCCGATTTACGTTTACGATCTAGTATGTAAAATTTGTAGTTTTTTCACCAAAAGTACACTAGAAACGATCAAATGGTCGCATTGGAAAAGTACAGAAAGTATTTTCCATATTTTTGTAATTTATTCCAAAAAAAAGTTATCTAAAGTGTCAGATTGAAACCAACTTTATTTGAATCGAGAAAATTCTTTTTATGTCCAAAATATTAAATTCCACAACAAAAAAAAATATAAATCCTTCAGGCTTAAGTCTATATTATATAATACATTCAAAAATTAAAATAATCAAAGATTTTTAGCTTAATATTTAAAAATATTAAATCTCTATTTTTATATCCTTTAAAAAAAATGTAACAGATTTTCCACTAAATTTAACAAAATAATATAAAAATATATAAATAATTGAATAAAGTTTATTTTTGAAATAAATTTTTTAAATATCATGGTTAATTTTCTATATTATAGTCAATATTTTAATCGAATTTTATTAAATCTCTTTAAAGATTAAATATTTAATTGAATTATTTTTATTTTAATAACCTCAATATACTATATTATAGAATATCAAATATATTCAAAAATATATTTATAATATAATCAATAAATTTTGATAAATATTTGAATATATACTATATTATTTAAAATAATAAACTTAAATTTCAAAATATAAAATAATTTTATTTTACATATAAAATATATTTGGTTTTTGGTTTCTGTATTTTGCCACTTCAATATTTTTGTGAAATTGTAATAAAAAAGTTTATTAAAAATAAAACTATATATTAAGCTACATTAAACAATCTAAAAAAAAAAACAATTTTTAGATTAATATTACAAATCGTTTGGTACTCATCAGACCGTTTATTTAGTTAGTTAAAATTTTCATCATATTTGTTTATTTCAATTTAGAATTTTTTTTTTAAATATCTATGGTATAAAATTTAAATTAAATGAGTTAATATTTCTAGTATATTTATATTTGAAAGGATTTTATTTTAATTCAATTTTATTTAGTAGCATTGACTGATTAAAATATTAGTCGAATTGGTTCGAATGAAAATATAGGCAATAATCAACTTAGTTAGTTTTATTGTGAAATTTAATAATTCATTTACGTTGCAAAGACAAATTTGCAGATTGGAATAGTTATTTGAAAGCTAGTAATCAGTGTAATACTTTTATGTCAATTATAAAAGGAGTAACACTATTATAATTGACATAAAAGTATTACACTGATAACACTATGATGATTATTTATTAAAGTCCTATAAATGTACATATATTAATTTATGATAATAAATGTATTAAATAATTATAATTTAAATAGAAATTGTTTAGTATGTAATAAAAATAAATGATTTATTTATTTTGAAACGCAGTTTTGTTGTAACCAATTTCAAATTAACCAATCTACAAAAAAATCATAAAGTAGATTGGGAAAAATCAAAATTAAATCGATTAAACGAAATATTTTGAACATTTCATATTAAAAATGTTGTGGAAAATAAGTGAAGAAATTAAATATTCAATAAAAGCTAAATTTATTACGTCAACTAAAATAAGACGAGAATATAATGCTGCTGGCAATTTTCATACAGCTTACAAAATATTTATGAAAATTTACAATTTATGTAAAATTTATTTATTTGCTTCTATTTTATTTTTACCTAAATTTAATTTTTAACTAAACAATGAGTTTATCTGAGTTATGTATTAATTCTTAATAATATTTCAAAGAATTGTTTTTTAATTTAATTTAGTTTAAAAAGTATTTTAATTAGTAAAAAAATTTATGAAACTTTCCAAAAAAAAATCTACCTTTTTTGTTTTATAAAATCCATTAAAACTCCTTTTAACAATTTTTAACTAGAAATATTTAATTTTAGTGTAAAAGCTGTTTTAGCAAATTAAAAGCTCGTTTAGAAGATCAACATATGAAATTTTAAAAACTGATGAACATATGACAAAAGTATTTTACTATTAAAAACAGTAGAAGGTACAGTTTCTCAATCATCAATCTATCTTAATGGTTCTAGTTTATATAAGAGTATTTTAGAAGAAGTTACTGAAATATCCTTTTTATTAAACTCTGATTTCTTAACCAGATGTCATATAAACTCTAAATATAAAAAAATGTAACAAAAACTATTTTTACATCTGTTCTGATTTAATGCAAGCAATTAATCATAAAAAAAACCGAAAGATAAATATTTCAAAATTCTAACTTACATTTTATGTTAACAGAAATATTCACTTTTCATTTACTTTGTGAAATTATATTTGCATTGGCTACACAACAACACATAATAAGTATATGACAGGCAATTAAGGTAATGCAATTGGTGTTAAGTTTTAAAATAATTATTTTAATTAATATATAACGTATATGAATTTTCTGCAGAATATCACCAAGTCAAAAGTATGACAAATACAAGAGTGTAAAAAAAAATTATATTTCATGTTGAAAAACCTTAGCAGATATTTTTTTTAAAAAAATAATTGCACTAAGTGGAATAACGATTAAACCATTAAAGTACGTTTTTCAAAAATGTTCTTCCACACTGAAAACATTATTTTTTTTTTAATTGATTCAACATATTTTTTTTTTTTTATAGTTTTTGTTTTAATTGCTCAATTAAATGTGTTGTTTAAATTAAAATACAAAAAAAGGTTTATTGTTTTTTTTATTAAACATGTTCCAATCAGGAAACACTTTAAGTGAAACTAAATAATTTTTATTGTTTTAAAATAATAAATTCTTTAAATAAAATATGAAAAATTAATATCATTTATTAAATAAAACATAAAATTGTGTATGTATGTACTTATATTGTTTGGTAAAAGGATATTTCATATATAATTGTGTATACAACAAGGATGAGTGCATTTGACTTCAGTAAAAAATTTAAATTCGAAAATCATATACTAAAATGAGTGAAAATATTGAAATTTTATATTTACTCATGGTTGTAATAGTTTGGTACAAAAAAAAAATTGGTAATAATCTGTTCTGTGCAATACTCTTTAAAAAGTTGCTGAAAGACAGTGAATTTTACTTATAATGCCAGTTTAGTTTGCAACTCTCTACAAAAGTGTTCGCAAGATTTAATTTTTAATTCAAATAACAAATTATTAATTATAAAAACTGTTAATTGACAGATGTCAAATATAATACAAAAAAAAATTAAATGCGCTCATCGTAACACAAAAAACTCAATCATAGTGGTAGTGCAATGCTACAATAGATACTGGTTTAGATTCCAAAATCAAACTAACGTTTGCCGCCTCTACGTTGCTCTCAATTTGATCAGCTGTAAGTAAATCAATATAAGTAATAAAAATTACAATAAAATAAAACTGTAATATTGAGGAAATTGTTAACGGTGAAGGCCATTTACTAAAAAAAAATCTATCACTAATAAAACCATTAGCTTGTAGCAATTAAAATTTTCTGCTCTATTTATAAATTTATAATTCGGAGTTCAAACTGCACTAAAGTAAGACCGTTTATAGGGCGCTTCATAGTGCTACACCCAGCGGTATGAAGCCAGGCAACTCAAAAAAAAAGAAATTACGTTGTATATTTTTTTTGTAAAATTTTTGAAGGACACTGACGTGAATTTACAATTATTTGAAGTTTTCGCTGCATTACCAACCAACGTTATATACAATATCCTTAAAAAATCTTGATTACTGTCAGGCGCGGATCTACCTATACGCTAATGAAGCTGCAGCTTCAGGGCCCCGGTATAAAAAGGGCCCCGATCGCTTTCAATTTTATATCTAATTTCAATTCTAAAAAATTAAAAAAATTAAAAAAATTGAAAATAAGAAAAAACAATTTTTTTTTTATTTATTTTCTGTTTGTAATACGACCATTATTCGTTGTGAAATTGTTTTGTATATTTTTTTTTGTCTTGTTTCTCGAGAAGTGAAAAAGTTTAAAAAACGAGATTCTCGACTTCTCGAGATTTTATTTTCAAGTCCCGAGAAGCAAACCTTAAAATATTTGTGTTATTTATAGAACAATCCCCATAGAAAATTCTTTTTTATAGAAAATTCCCCAAAAAATTATAATTTTTGACTTATTTAATAGGTGGCGCCGCGTTAATTTTATACTTTTCGTGGATTTTATAATCTAATAAATGAACCTTTTTCTATGAGACATAAAATATATTAAAAATATTTTATGTTAAAAAGAAAATTGTTAAGAAAATTCTCTGGTTCCATCACTCGATTTATTAAATATCGATACTTTCAAATTATACAATTTAGTACATTTTTCTGTAGTTGCTATCACAGCAGGATCATCTGTTTTCAAAAGGCAAACTAAAAAACGAACACGATTAACTGACAACGCAATCGGTGTATACTTTGTTTTTTAAAATTTTATTTCACAAATAAGAATAAATAGAAAATATAGTATATATTTGTTTTTGTGGTATACATATACTTATATCATATGTATTAACTTTTCTATTTTTGTTATATATTTTTTAGTTTTGTTATGTTTTGATTTGAATATTGAATTTCTAATTTTTATTTTTTTATTTATTTTTTATTTGAATATAAATTATTTTTTATGAAATTTTCTTGATTTTCTTATTTTTTTATAAACTATTTCAGATTTTTTAATTTCTCGGGAAATTTCCCGGGTCCTGAAATTTCTGGAACGAGACTTTCGCCTTCTCGAGAATCATAATATTGCGAAAAACGAGACTCTCGGATTCTCTAGAAATGAAAAAAGTCGAGAAATCCTAATCTCTAAATGGAGCAACGATTGTTTCAGAATCTTAAATAGATATTTAATAAATAGATATTTTATAACAAAGTATTTAATTTTTATTTAAAATTTTGAAGAAATTTTAAGTCACTATTTATTTAAAAATGGATTCACTTTACATCGCAAATCTACATCAATATAGATTCAAAATCGTATCAGAATACAATCATTTTCGCTTCACAGTTAATCCATTTTTGTTTCACATTTAATTCATTTTTGCTTCAAATTTAGTTCATTTTAGAATCAGAATGGTGCTTAGAGGGTGATATTTACTTTATGTCAAAATTCTCGAAAGAAAATAAAAATCGCCTGAAAATTTTCAGGCGATTTTTTATTTTCTTTCGAGAATTTTTTTCTCTTTCTAAACATGAATGAAAAAACAGGATAAAATGTCGAAAGTCAAAATTATCGCACGATAAATATACTGTGTGTAGTGGCTCATACTATTTTTAATTAATCCAAAAAATATTGTAAATTTAAAGTAGTTTGCATCTCAAATTAAAATTGTTCACTATATTCAATAAACCAAAATGTATAATTTTTCAATCAAATTGAAAAAGAATTTATGGAAAATTAATTCTGCTCCTTATGTTATGCAATTTAGGTTAAAAATATATAAGGCGAATTAAAAATATCCTTTTGCAAATATTTATAGCTAAATTAAAATTAAAATAAAACTAAATTTTAAATTTTTGACATAAAAAAAAATATAATATAAAAGTCAAAATTATCGCACGATAAATATACTGTGTGTAGTGGCTCATAAATTTTCTTTGTTAGCTGACAGCTAATTGATTTGACTTTTGCTTTTAAAGGAAAATTGAAAAATTAAGCAGCTGATAAAAAGTGCTAATTATTATTTTAATGTTTATTTTATTTCTTTATTATATACTTTATATAATTCTAATATTTATAATTTATTCTATTTTCTTCTATTTCTATTTGAGTTTGAGGTATGTATATATACTTCTTTCTATTTCTATTTGATTCTATAATAAATTATTAAAATAAATTAGATGTTAATAAATTAGAAAATAATGAAGCAGAAAATCCAGTAATAAGTAATTATAAAAAAGCAACTGAAGCAACAATACATAATACTGAATCAGATTCAGATATATTTACTTTACCTATATTTAAAATTGATTCAAGTCTTGATAATTAAATTGAAATACATATATAATAGTGGAATTGGAATAGAGTTAAAAAGTCATTTAAAAAAATCTGTATATTCTGATATTTTTATTAATAATTTTGTTGATAATCAGAATATTGAACCAACTTCTGAATTATTGTCGTTATTAATTCGATAACTAAACTAGTAGAATGTAGAAATGATACAAATCGTATTACTATTTCATATTACTACTTTCATAGTATTTTTTTTAAATTCTAGAAAAAAATTTTAAAATTTAAAATAATGACTGGAAGAAAATATTTAAGCGGTAGTCAAAAACGTAAGTTACAGGAAAGAAAAAAAGTTGAAGCAGCAAAATGTTCAAAAATTACTTCTTTTTTGAGTACTGAAGCTAGAGAATCCGCATTAATTCCTAAAAATAAAAGTACTTTAAACGAATACAACGGTGCAGCTGAAAAAAATTCCGCATCTGATAAGAATGATGATGATATTACCGACATTATTGCCACAGAAAAGAATTTCGAAAATTTTGAAAACTATAGTGATTTAGCACTTTGGCCAGATTTAGTTTGCAAAAAATTAATTAATCACTGCTTAACAAAAGAAACTTCATTTTTCCAAAACAGTGATCATAATAATTTATATTTAGAATCGGCCAGGATGTACAAAGATCAAAAAAGATATTTTTCTAATAAGTATTTTAAAATGACTTTAAAAAATGGACAAACAGTTATCAGATCATGGTTATGCTATTCTAAAGAGAAAGGTCGCGTGTATTGTTTAGTTTGTAAGATGTTTTCTAATGTTTCTTCTTTGCTGGCAACTTCTGGATTTTGTGACTGGATGAACATTTTGAGAGCATTAGAAAGTCATGATGAAACTGTAGATCATAAAAAAAATATGCTTATTTGGCTTACCAGAAAAAATAACATAAACTTAATCGATAAGAACTTAGAAAGTCAAATCAGAAAGTCCGTTGAATATCATTATAATGTATTAATCAGAGTAGTTGCTATAATTAAATTTTTAAGTGAGAGAGCAATGAGTTTAAGGGGTCACGATGAAACTTGGGGTTCACCGCGTAATGGAAACTTTATGGGACTTATTGAACTAATTGCAGAATTTGATCCTTTTTTACGTGAACATCTTACAAAATGTCAATCTGAAAATAGAAATATTTCATATTTATCCAAAACGGTGTATGAGGAATTAATACAAATAATGGGAAAACGCGTACAAAAAGAAATAGTTACTCAAATTAATAATAGTGACACAAAGTATTTCTCAATTATTATCGACTCAACTCCAGATTTGTCACACGTCGACCAATTAGCTGTAATTGTAAGATATGTTTATAATGGACAGCCATATGAAAGATTTTTAACTTTTATCCCTATTACAAATCATACAGCTCAGTCATTATTTAATACAATAAAATTTTTTTTGGAAGATATTAGTCTTCCGATAAAAAACATTCGTGGCCAGTCTTACGATAACGCAGCAAATATGAGCGGAAAATATACCGGACTACAAGCACGTTTAAAGGAGATTAACAAATATGCTGATTTTGTACCTTGTGCAGCACATTCTCTAAATTTGGTAGGGGTAGAAGCAGTTAGTATAGTAACACCAATTATTGATTATTTTGGGATTTTGCAACGATTATACGTATTTTTTTCTGCATCGCCGCACAGGTGGGACTTTTTGAAGAAATATGGTAAATTACAATTTTCTTTAAAAAGTTTAAGTACTACAAGATGGTCAATGCATCATGAATCAGTTAAAGCATTAAAAAATGGCTACAGTGATATTCTGAAAACTCTTAAATATATTCATGAAGAAAGCGAAGAAAAACTTGATTGTAAAAGAGAAGCAATTATTTTATTTAAAAAATTAATAAAACTTGAAAATGCAATTTTGACATTAATTTGGGAGGAAGTTCTTGAACGTTTTAATAAAGTAAGCAAAAAGTTACAAACCCCCGGCCTAGATGTTTCTGAAGGTTATGACTTAATTTTTACATTAGAATTATTTGTAAAACAATTTCGGGAAAATTCAGAACAAAAAATGACTGAATACGAAGTAACAGCTAAAAATTTGAGTAAAGAAATTATGGAAAATTATAATGATTTAAACAAACGGGTAAGGACAAAAATTTTTTCGAATCGTGAAAGGGGTAATGATGTACTTAATGGCAAGGATAAGTTTCGGATAGAGGTATTCAATGTATTATTCGATTGTTTAACTAACGAATTATCGAAAAGAGGTAGCGTATACAAGCAAATAAATAGCAGATTTAAATTTCTTTTAAATATGGGAAAAAATGATAATTCTGAAATTGACATGGAAAGCATTAAGTTTGTCCTTTCTTTTTACCATAATGATATAGATGCAGGACTAATTAACGAATGTACACAATTTAGAGAATATCTTAAAATTATAAATGAAAAAGAAGATCGAACAAAATGTTCCACTATGCTGAAATTAATATTCGAGAGAAATTTGATAGATGTTTTTCCAAATCTATATACGACATTAAAGATATTTCTAACTCTACCAATAACCAGTTGTGAGGCCGAAAGAGCCTTTTCAAAATTGACATTTATTAAAAATAAATATCGCACCACAATGCTGGAAGAAAGACTTAATTATCTTTCAATTTTGTCAATTGAAAATGACATAACCAAATCAGTGTCTTATGATGAGGCAATAAGAGAATTTGCCAATAAAAAATGCCGGAAACAAAAAATTTAATTAAATTTTTATTGTTTTGTTTATTATTTATATGTTTATTATTATGTTTATTATTTTTATTTTGTTTATTATTATGTTTATTATTTTTATTTTGTTTTGTTTATACTATATATTGTTATTTTTTATTTGGTCACATAAAATGAATTAAAATGAATTTATATTTTTTCCAAATTTTATTTGTATACTTTTCTTTACATTTTACTTATATTTTGGTTTGGTCGATTTTGGGGCCCACAAATATACTTAGCTTCAGGCCCCACAAACGGTTAATCCGCCGCTGATTACTGTATATGTATATGTATGTGCACAGAAATTAAAAACAAATAAATCCCAACAAAATAAAAATTTATATGTGCATTTCAATTTCCTGAATTAAATTGTACATGTGTGAAAATTTTAATTCCTTTTTTTTTTTTTTGAAAAATATATTTTATTTAATTTTCTTTTTTATGTTTTCATATTTGTTTATATATTTTCCTCATAATTTATTCGAATAATCCAAGTGAGTACAAAAAAAATAACTAGCTTGTAAATATTTTTATTTATATAATGTTTTTTTGTGTTTGAGGAAGAAACAATTTTTTATCCTGGTTGTAACTACAATTTAAGAATATAAATTTTTATTTTAACTGGAATTTTTTATGTTTTAAAATTATTAATTAAGTTTTTTTTGTTTTAAATTTTGGTTTTCAATAATTGAGATATAAATAAATAAATTTAAATTTTTGTATGAATTTTAATTTGTATTTTCCTTAAATTGACAATGAATTTATTTATAATTTGGTAGTCAATTTTAAAGCGGCAGCACTTCAAGTTTTAAAATTTTGTAAGACATATGGAAATAAATGAGATTGGTTCAAAGTATATTGGGAATGTACTGTTTGTGACCTAACAAACTAACAATACTTAAAATATCAATAAAATTTCATTAAATATGGTAGCGATTCTCATTCATAGTTTAACAATTATCAGATTTTTTTAAATAAAGACTGTAAAACAGTTAAGACTTTGTTTTACTAATTACATTTTAAACAGTTTTTAAGAAATTCATTTAATAACAAATTGTATAATTAAGAAATTTCTATGTTTCTAGTAAAGCACTTTCAATAATTAATGATTAAAATTTAATCATTAATTTGGAAACACCTATCTTTTAAAATCATCTACAATTTCCAGAAGGAAAAATTAAGATTGTCCTTAAAGATAGGAAAAGAAAAAAATTGTAAAAGTATATATGTGCAAAGATTTTACGAAATTGTCCAAATTAAATTTACTTAAGTTTTTATGGTAATTTTTACTAATGTACAATAAAATTAAATTATATTTCCTATAAAAATATTAAAATATAAAAAAAAAATTTCAAATATTTCAAAGTTGAAAACTAAAAAAAATCAAACTTTATTTTTTAAATAAAAAATATTATTTTTCTTAGCATAATTTTTCTTCTATATTTTCTAAAAGTTTTTCCACTAAAAAAAAACCAAAAGTTTTTGCTTATAAAACAATTAAGATAAGCGACAAAGAAGAAAAAAAAATAAAGTTGACAAGATTTTCTTAAAAAATATATTTTCATCATTTTTGTAGTTTGGTTTCTAATTTTTGTTCTGTGTCAGAGCAAAAGTTTAATTTTTCTTATTTAGAAAGTTTTTTTTTCTGATTTATTTAAGCACATTTCCATAATTATGTTTTTTTTTTTTTTAATTTAAAGTTACGTTAAAAATTGTTAGTTAGTCATGCTTTCAATTTAAAAGCATAAAATAAAAATCAATTTAGTTTTTCCACTACAAACTACATGCATAATTATAAGCTTAATAAGTTTTTGGTAGTTTGATCAAAGTTTATCCACAAAACCACAATATTTTGTTTAGTTATTCTGTATTTTTTTTTTGTACAATATTTAATTAAGCATTGACCTGTAATGTAGTTGAAAAAATTTTAAGATTAGTTTTATTAAATAATAATAACAAAAAAAAGTTATGCTGTTATTGACAAAAATTAAAATTTCTAGTCAACATTGATGATGATGAGATGGTACGTATTAGTGGAAAGTTGGTTTATTGAAAAAAATTATCATCATTAATCTTTAAAATAAATTTTTATATTCTGAGAATTGTCTGCGTAGTATCCGAGTTGTATTAAATATCTGCATTAAATTAATATTAAATGTTCAAATAAAATTAATGAAATTTATAAATATAGTAAAAAAATATTAGTCTACCGATAAGTCAGAGAAAATATAAGGTTATTTTTTGATTGGATTAATCTTGTCTTAGGGCCGAATTAATAAATCACACTTGAATTTAGTTGGACTTAAGTGTATGATTTCGTATTTATAAACAATACTTAAGAGCCACTTAAGTAATGATCATAGCACACTTAAGAGCCTCTTAAATGTCATTGGCAGTATTGTCAGCTTTAAATAATAAAATTTGACACCTGTAAATTGTCAAATTAAATAATTATCAAATAATTATTAATAATTGTCAAATAAAAAAAATTTGTCTAAATTAAATTTTTCAAAAAATATATTTTTTACATGAAATAATTTAATCACTTCTGCTGTCAATTTGTTTTTATTATGACTGATTATTTTTTAGATTAGTGTTATCAACATAAATAGAAAAATCATATTACCAACATTTCAATTTAAAATTATGTCAATACTACCAACAAAACTGAACAAAAATTCTATAATATAAGTGTGCTTTATTAATACGAAAAATAATCGCAAACTTATTCAAGTACGTATTTACTTAAGCACTCACTGAAGTGTGATTTATTAATTCGGCCCTTAATCTAAACTTCAAGTTTCCAAATAAAAATTGTAATTGAAATTTTGGCTAGTACGCCCAAATTTTATGGATTCCGACCTACGTTTCTTTATATTGAAGACTGGTGAAACTTGTAATTACAACAAACTAATGACTTTTGTTCGTCAGTCATTGTTGTTAGCAGATGTGTCAACCTTTAGAATTTTTCCCAATCCTAAATTTGCATTTTTATTTAAAGCTGATTAAACTGAGACCAACATCGATATGTTTGATACCGTGCCAAGTACCTGGTGCACCAAATCCACTAAACAGGTTTTAAAATTTAAATTACTACAAACAAATTTAATTATATTTGTATTAATTGATAATTCTTATTTGTTTTTTATGTCAAAGTTAAACAGCATTTTTATAGTATGAACGGGTGTTCCCGAAACTAGTTTTTATTATCGATTTTGTGTGTAGTCTGGATAGACAATTAATACCGAACCATTTCGTCCATATATTTACTAAACTGCCATAATCTCTTCTGATCACTAATTATAATTTCTTCTGATCACTAATTATAATTATATACCAAACGTATCAACATAATTATAATCACCTAACAAAATTATATGTCGTAAAATATCCCCATTTCATTTTGAAATTTTCATGAAAGTAACATTTGCTTAATAAAAATTTCATATTTATTTATACATAATTTCAACGTGACATATTCCTGTGTAAATTCACCACAAATAAAAATAAATTAATCAGTCATACCACAAAATTTTGTATATTTTTTTTTTTTTGCACTTCAACTCATTTATTGACATCTTGACAACACTTAACTTTCTTATATAAACAACACACATGGAGTGAAATAAATCTGTAATAGATTTTATAATGTGTCTCTCTCTAAGGAAAAATTGTTTCAAAAAAAAAAAAAAATTATGAAATTAAAATGATTTATTATTTATTATTGGAAAAGTGTTTTCTATAAGAAATAAGAAAATTATAAGAAAATAGAAAAACATTACTGTTTATAAAGTATATAAACACAAAAATTATAAAATAAAAATTTAATATTTTATTGAGTTTGTATCAAAAGTTTTTACTTTCATATCCTTGAAAAACATTAAAAATTATCAGTTAAGTTTTGTGTATTTTTATGTATTAAATATAATTGTCAACATGAATTTTTTCAGTCATTTATCATATTTTCATTTATATCTATATATATTTTATATTATTTTTTATTCGTCTTCCTTTTACGAATATAAACTTAAAAACTTTCTAACTTACAATATTTTTGCTTCTTGATATCACAGATTATGGTGACAATAATAGTATTTATCCTGACAGTAACATGTTATTTATGTCAATAGAAAAAAAGAAACACAAAAAAAATTTAAGGATTATATTTTGCAGTAAATATTTGCAATTTTGAAAAAAAAAAAAACTTTATAATATAAAATTGAATATTTGTTTTAACAAGGATTCAGTTTATTTTTGTAATATTCATAATATAGTTCAACCTACTCAGTAAAACAAGAAATTTTTTTTTTTTAAATTCAATTTTTTTAGTAGGTTGAAACTATAAATAATAAGGATTTATTTTAATGTCCCTATATCATATTTATGTGAAGGGGAGACTGGTCTAAAATTGTACCAATATATCAGTGTTTCAATAATTTGGTTTAGGAATACCTAGAAAAAAATTTATAATTTTTTATAACTTCAAAATGATACAATGTAGGAAACTAGTATATAAAAGCTTAATGTAAAATTCAATTCGGTGCAATACAGGAATAATGGTGATACACTGTCACTGTCGTCTAATTAAGGCAACTTGATTCAAGAGTTAATATGTAATTAGTAGGTCTCTTAATAAAATAAAATTTAAAAAAATATGGTCAATTGTAAAATATAAAATTATATCTTTAATTAAGTACGCTTAAGATAGAACCCTTAAGATCGCTCACATAATTATTATAGTACGACACGCACTTAAAACTTAAAATGGCAATAAATAAATACAAGTGTAGCCAATTAAATTTTACATTTATAATTACTATTTGCCATCAGTAAATATGAATAATATTATTTAGTTTCCGAATAAACAATCAATGGTATAATTTCGGTAAGTGTCACCCTATATAATTTTTTTTTTATATTTAACTATATTATTATATTTAGATTGCATGTTGATAAATGGATTTTCCATTATTTAAATTTATTTAATTTTAATCATCACCTTTAATATACATTTTTTTTGTTGCCATATATAGTTTTTTCTGTTTATGTTAGTTGAAAGTGTGAGAAATTATGTAAATGAAATTTAAACATAAATGTACATATATATGTGTATATAAGTTTAAAATGATTACTTTTTTTTTTTGTTAATACAATTTTTATTAGGTCATAGCATGTAATAATTTAAGATATTTATATAGGAAAATGTAACTGAATTGAATTAAACTATAAACATAAAAAAAATAAACTTAATATGGCTTACTAAACAAAATAATGTTTAATAATAGTTTAAAATTACTGCGTTGAAAAGTTGTATTTCTTATCATAATATTTTAATAATAATTATATTGATATAATAATGAATTAGCTAAAAAAATATAATGTAAAATGGTATATGAAATGTAGGTGGGAAAATTTAAACTCAAATATGTACATAAATGTATGATTTATAATATTAACTAAAACTATATATGAGTGGATTGGGTGTGTCATAATATTTTATCATTATTTGGTAATTGAAATATCATTGCTAAAATTAGCTAATGTTTCTCAACAAAAAAAAAACTAATTCTTTTAAAAAAAGTCATTTGTCAGTTGATTAATAATTAACAATGATTAGATTTTTGGATTAAATTTATTCTAGAAACACAAAGTATACCATGAATATATTAGATTTAAGCGATTATGTTCAATTCTATTTTAGTTTCATTAAGTTCAATTAAAGTTCAAACAAAAAACTAGCCCATTTTATTAGTTATTTGCCGAAAAAGAGTCCTTTTTAACTCCACTTATTCTTTTTTGTGATAAAATTTTTAAATTTATCAAATAATTTAATTTGCTAAAAAATTCCTAATTTAAGGAACTCTTTAAGTAAAAATTCATTTTTGTTATTCCTTAATAAATTAATGTGAACAATAAGAAAAATGTTTTGTTACATAAACATATCATCAGCAGACATCTGAACCTAGTATAACCTTGAATATAAATGTATATATTTTTTAAGCTTTTTAATATTTTTATTAGTCTGAAAAACCATCATAAAGACTTTTCACTGTTAAATGGATGAAGTTACAATTAAATTTTGTACAAAATTCAAATAAATAAAACCATTAAAATTATAATATTTTTTTTTCAAGGTTGGTTGTGGAAAAAAGTACAAAATTTATTTTTATGCAATAAAAAATATATTTTTTTTTTTTTTTGGTAATAATTTCATTAAATTTTGTAAATTGTTCTGACAGAATATATCCAATTACTTACTAAGGTATATGTAAATTAATGTTATGGAAAAAAAAAATACCAACTGACAGTCAAAATTATGGATTATGAAATTAATGGCAGTTTTATGTGAATTTTCTTCTTTATTTTTTTTTGTTGAAGGTAAATTTTCTTTTCTATACTTTTTTTATTTAAAATGAGGAATATTTGAAAAGGATATAATATTTATTGGTATTATTTCAGTTTCAGAACGTATTACAACACAGGCAAAAAAAGAAGATTATTTTAACTTTATTTTGTAAAATTATAAAAAGTTTACATTATTTTTCTTAACAATCAGTATACTAAAAGTATTACATATTTTGTTTATGTTGCAAATTTGGACGATTTAAAATGAATGTGTGCTGAGAGTGACCCCATTGGAGATACCTATAACATAAAAGATAGATATACAATTTAATAAGATTCGTGAAAAATTACAGATGTAGTGAAATTTCTTAAAATTGTTCTTTGTTTTCATTATATGAATTGTTTAAAATCAAATTGTGCCGTAATTAAGCTGAAATTAACTTTAAATGGAATTAATTGAGGCACAAATTTCTGATAAATCCATTATTCAATCCGAAATTGGTGAAAATTTTCAACTGCTCAACTTCGAAAACTCCAACACCTCAACCCTTCCACTGTTAAAATTAACCCTTCAGATGTAGTATCATATATTCTCTATTCCACTGATTAAATTTTTATTTTCGTTTTTTGTGTGGAAAAAAGTTATCGTATTTTAAGTAATTTCTTATTTTAGTTAAACTTGTGAGTTGACAGTATTACAAAAATTCGATAATCCATTGCTAAATTCAACAATTTATTTATTTAAAATTTAATGTTGGCATTACGAAAATTGATATGTCATTACAAAAATTAGATTTATTCGAAATAAATAAATTATTTACTAGCAAAACAGCATTAATAATACCATTAAAGTTATGTTTCAAATATCTAAAGATTTCCTTGTTTTTATATATTCTCTTTCTACTTTTTATAGCAATACATATTAATAAGTTTGCAATTATTTTCTGGTTGACATAATATTCAGGACTTTATTATTATTTTTTTTATTCATAATTGTTTGAAATAAAAGTTTATTTTTAGGATAATTATTATAGGATCTTTCAACATTTGTTTTAAGTACTTTTACCATATGGATTATATTAGCCTAAAAAAAAAATCTTTTTTTAAGGTGTGGATATAAAAAGTTAGTATAACAGTTTTTTTTAATTTTTTTTGGTAACTGACAATTTTTTAATACAGCTTTTTGGATAAGTTTAAAAATTTTAAAAGCTAATAATAAGGACGACTATAAATGTGATGATAATTTTTTGTAATTATCCTAGGTTCAGGCCAATGACTATAACAATTAACGTTTAGCTATAAAAATAAAGTTTAATGTTTATCTTTTAATTTGTAAGATAATATTGAAATGGTTTTCTTTTTGTAACTTTAAATATTGTTAATTAGGATCGTTAATTATATGCTCAACTTGAAGAAAATTCGAAATTATTAGTTATTTTAGGAAATATTGTTAGAGTTATAAACATAATTTCGAGCAGTTGGAGTTATTAATAATAATTTTTTGTTGTATTTACAGCTGAAGGTTCTCTGTTTATTAATTAGGAGAGAATTGCCTAAATCGTACCACTTTAAGTAAGGCAGAAGTTTTGTGCACAAATACTGAATATAAGGTTTACATTTTGTAATAAATTTAAATTTTAATGCTTTTTGATCCAAATAAAATAGTTTCCAAATTGTAGAATTAAAGTAATTAGTTTACTAAATTGTCACATTGAAAAAATTAATATATATTAAATTTGTATTAATTGTACCGGTACAATTTAGGACAATTAGATCTAATTTAAGCAACTAGACTCAAGCAAAGATTTAAAAAGGCCTTTTAAAGCTTAAAATATTGTGCTTTGAAAAATATTAAAAAAAATTAAATAAATCTATATTTCATAATACTATTTGAATAATTTTGGAAAGTTATACAATTCGGGCAACTCTCACCTACTTTAGGCATAGTAAAAACTATACAAGACATATGTAAGAATAATTTTAGATGTAAAATAGTAAAATATTTATAAAAAGTCAGAGAAATTTACGTAAATAATGAATACTAATAATAGTTCTTTTCAACTTCATTTTTTTTTGGATTAACTTATTCAGACTTTATGCAATACTATTTAAACCTGTAAACATTTTCTATTTTATATAGAAATTTTATTTTTAGCAATTTATTTAATTATATAAAAATCCTTTCCTTCATGAAAACTAATAAAACTTTTAAAAAAGTTTTCTTTTTGGTTTCATTAGTTTTTTTTATTTATATAAATAAACTTTTCTGTTAACCCAAAGTTTACTTGATTTATTTATATTCCCTGTAGTGTAAATTCATGATTCACAAATAAAAGTTCATCCAGTTTTTTTTTTTTGAAACAATTTTTTGTTTGTTCTTATATTTGATTTGGTTTATTTATTTAAGACTTTAACGGAAAATATTTAGTTTCAAAAGTTTATATACGAAAATATACATAAGTAGACATTATTGAAATAAATAATGCTTCCTAAAAACATTTCAAATTCTTTACCCTGTTTTAATCTTAGAAATAAAGACTATTTTATGATAATATAAACCAAAAAAAAAAAAAAATTATTAAATTTTATGGAATTAAAGAAACCTTACCGATAATTTATCTATGTCAATTATGGCGAAATGTTAAGAAGAACTGTTTTGTCAGCAAGCAGCGAGAGATTATTAAAAACACGACACTAGTTCTACTTTGAGCAGGAATAATGTATGGCCCTTTGTTAACATTAGAATGGGTATCCTATTGGATAAAATTGTCACGAGATTGGGTGTCAGAGAAGTAATACCAATAATTGTAAAATTTGTCAGCACAACGGTGTGAATTTGGAGAAAATCCGGTGGAATGAATTCGTAAAAAGTTGTCTACTTATCATCAAAAATGGTCACATAGAGGCAAAAAGAGGCAGACCGGATTCAGAAAAAGTTTGGTATACGTGGTCTTTTACTTTATAACACTTGCTTAGCAACAAAACTAATCTAATTTCCATTAAATGTATTAAAAAAAATACCTTAAAAATAAATAATTCAAGTAAATTTATTTAAAATTATTTTTGACTAAACTTAAATTATTTGTAAAATATTTTTATGAAATAAAATATAACATTTATGTTTTTTTTTTTACCAATCATTGATATAGGAAATTATTTTCTAAATATTTATATAAGTTAGCATGACTTTTAAACATTAAAAGCTCATCAATAATGCATTTACTTTTATAACTTAATAATCAAACACGAATCTATTCTAATAAAAATAAAAAAATAAAATGTAAAAATGAAAATCGTGATGCAATATTTACGATTGCTCAAGATTATTTATTTTTATATTAAGTTATAAATTTGAATGTTCATGTCATGTTATTGACACACCTTCTACTTCAAAATATTGCAATGCAGAAGAATGTAAAAATCACAAATATAGATAAAATTAGATTTTAAAATTTGATAGTTTTGTTTTAAGGTATATTCGGTTAATAATATTTTATTTAAATTATTATTCTGTTTTAAGTGGGTCAAAAATTTTATAAATTTTATTATTAAACGAAGGATAATGAAAGGATTCTTTTAATAAAATTTATAATTTTAACAATAGTTAAAATTGTGTCAATAAAAGGTATTATCTGCTGTTGCCTGAAGATACCAACATACAATACCACTATTTGGCTAATGATTATCCATTAGTTTTAAAAACAATTTATACCAATGTGTCCCAAATAGGTCTGAAAATTTTTGAGCTACTGCTTCGATTATGTGATTCTGCGCAATTCTTGAAGCCTTTTAAACCTATAATTTTATACCTATCGAGAATTCTTCTTCTGAGACTACAATGTCTAGAGCTACTGTCCTGTATCGGATTAAGTTTTAAACGGTTGAGTCAATTCTACAGTACAAAGTTTATCAGTTTAACTTAATCCTGTAATACAATAAGCGTAACGGCTTCTAGCAGCAAAGAAGTTAGAAAATTTTAAAGTTAAACAATTTTAACTGACGCCACTTGTTCTGAATTTTGTAGCATATATGTAACTATATTTTTATATCTTGATATTATTAACTAGTTTTGATGCATCACTATTTACAGAGTGTAGTATACACTCTTGAAAGAAATATGACATATGTACGAGACTACATATATGTTGTTAGTAAACTGTGTAAATCACAATAAAAAAGTAATTAAAACTAAATTATTAATGTCAACTGTTTTAAAAGTTAAATTTTACAAATTATGAAAACTATTTTAAAATCTAAATCAACCTAAATTCTGCAATGATTATATATTTGGTTTTTTGTTTACACATTTTACAGTTGAAACCTTAAATCTGCCAGATTGTCGTAAATAAGTAAAATAAGTTTTACATAATTTTATGCTATATGTTTTTTTTTTCTAATAATAAAAAAAAAAATCATTATTTAGTTTTGGTGTTCTGGGAATTTTACTTGCAGAATATAAAACAATTTATTTCTTGTCAGAAATGGTTACAACTTAACACAAAAATATGCAAAAGGATATATGAGGAAAAACAAAATAAAGAAACAATAATAATGTAAGAAATATCATCATACTTCTGGGAGTTAAAAATAAATAGCACCGCATGCTATTCACCTGTTTTATCTTTTGACAATGTATTTATTTGTGATTTTTTTTTTTTTTTTTAGATTTTACTAGAAAATCTGGAATTTTATCTATCTAAAAAAAATATATAAATTTCTGTTGCAACTGGCACCATCTCCGCAGGATCGCATACGAATCTAGGTTACTACTAACCAAAAAAAAAAAACCAAGCGAAAGAGAAATGTTCTTCTGCTGATGCTGAATATAAATATTTTTTAAATATTTTTTTTTTTTTACAAAATGTTTACTCTGAACATCAGGATGCTTAGCAGGTGCAGATGATAATATTATTATCCTTAAAAAGTGAGTACACAGGTAACGTGATTCGGATTTGTAAAATGGAAATAAAATATTAAAAAAAAACAAAAAAACGGGGAAAAAAAGAATGATTATAAAGATAAATGCTTTTACAGAACTTAGACAATTTTTAAGCATGTAATCAAATTATTATTTTCATGGCAATGCATACTAAAGGAAATTTTTTGGTTGTGTTGACGTAAATCGAAAGTTTATTTTTTGTTAGGTAATTTCAATTTTTTCTTCCTTTACAAAGTAAAATATTTTAATAGTGTAAATAGGATTTAAAGTTATTCGACTGGGTGATTTAAGTAGAATAGTATAATTTTCGTAGATAAAATTCTCATAGTCGATTAAGCGAACTTTATCTTGCTCAAATTTGTTTTGTAAGTCATAAGTAAGTTTTGTGTAGTAAAATTTGGGTATACAACAAGATCGTTATTGAATTAATCTCAAAATAAAAACTATGGTAAATTCCATTACAAGGACCACAATTTTGATTAGTTGGCTAAATTCATATATTCATTTAGTTTTATTTTCGGTTTACTTTTAAACGTCTCTCAGTTCCTATGTCGCCGTCGCTATATTTCGGTAGATATTTGAAGTTGTCACTCTGATTTGATAGGTAAAATATATATAAAAATTTTCAATCCCTAAAAGTGTAAAACAGAACAAAATTATTTAAATTTACAGAGCAGACGTTCAGAAATAATATCATTTATATCTGGGTTTGTTGGAATGTATTGTGTATTGTGTCTGATTTTAATTGCCAAACAGGATATGTCGGTATCACTGGAAACAGTCAAAATAAAAATTAAAACTTATACGATTACAATGTTGTTATGCTTTGCAATTGTTGTCTGGTAAATATTTTAAATTTACAAGATTTAATTCTAAAAACTTTAAAATGTCACAAATTGAAGACAAAATGATTGAATTTGGAAAGTACATTAAAATAAAATTAAAATTCCCAGAAATTGTGACATTCGGTTCTGAGTTCGCTGCGATGTATTGTATTTGTTATACATTATACTCGACGATAGTCGATAGCGACATATTCTGTTTGGCCCTAAGATTTATAACGTATCTGAGTGACAAAATTTATAGATAAAAAACAACATTAAAACAATTTTTAAAAAATAATTTCAAACTTTGTTGGATGGAAAAGAAAATATTTTCAGGATTTCCAAGAATCAATATTGTGGTGAACAAAAAGGATTAAAATGTTCAAAACAAAAAAGAAATTATTATTATTATAATTTATTATATCCCATAACTCATTAAGCTTTAAGTTCACTAAATCAAGTACCTAGCACATAAAGAAGAAGTTTTTGAATTTTGAACAGAAACTTTAATTTGATATGCAATTAAATTGTTCAAAGTTTTAATTAATATTTTTTTTAAGAAAAAACCAAAAAAAATAACATAAATTTAAAAAAAAAAATTAATTATTTTCTGATGGTAGGAAAATTTGAATAAATTATTTTTCTTTTTTGATAATTGATGCGAAAATTATGCATTTTTTATAATAATTATGCTAAGAAAATAGTAATATTATTATTGTTATTTTACACAGAAATATAATAAAGAAAATTGAGGCATGGTATTTTAATTTTTGTGCGTATCTGTCTACTATACAGAAATTAAATTTTTGCTCAATGTTGAAATTGAAATGAATTTTATTTTTGTTAAGAATACTTAAACTTTTGGTAGTCAAAATGATTTCGATCTGTTAAGGCATTAATGTCTGAAATTATTGTCATATACTTTTTCACTTTCATTTTTCAAGAAAAATATATTACAGAAAATTGATAATAAAAATTCAATTTTTAATTTACTATTTATGTTTCGTAAGTTTCATATTTTAAGATTTTCATGACTTTATTTTTATCCACCACTGATTCAATGCACATTTATATATATATTTTATAAATCTTGATTAAGGATCTTTCCTGAATGTTTAATAAAGTAAAAAATTTGACAATTATAAAGTAAACATAGTAAGTTATGAAGTACAACAAACAAAAATGTTTCAAGTATGCTTCATAAAGCAATTTAGCGCTAGAGAAAAATTTGAATGTAAGTTTTTTACTTTTGGGGAAAATTAGTAATTTTAAGACTTTTGCCAACAGAAGTACACTTTTAAAAACGAGTTAGACGAGTAAAGAGACTGTAATATAAATTAAGATTAATTACCATACTACGGTATCGCGATATAAATTGAATGTCTCTTTTTTGATAGTTTTTCCAACTAGTAACACAATTATTTGGTTGGCATATTATTTAAAATTAATAATTTGAAAATTGAATTATTTTTCATATATAAAATTGATTTGTATATAGAAATCTTTGCTTTGAGTAGCATGCAAAATCTTCTCAAGATCTTAATTGATCGTAAAAATAATTCTACGATCAATTAAAATCTTGCTTGATCGTAAAAATGTTTTTTTGTATACTAATTTCAGGGAAAGTGACAAAACTTACAATTTGTAAGTCAAGATTAGTACAGAAAAACCTAATTTCATATATATTTCATATTGCGTTATGCTCTCTTCAGTCCAAAATAATTTTTGTGATAATGAATTCATTTTTAATAGAGCACAATATTTAAATAATATACAAAATAAATTTATTTAAAAAACTTTAATTAAATTATAGCAAATCACACTTAATACAAAAAAAAATTAAAGTGTTTTAAAAACTAATTAATAATTATTTTATTTAATGCCCATTATATGTCAAAATACTTCTAATTAAAATTACTAAAATTATATTAAATTTATTTAATTATATAAATCCTTTATTTTTATAAATCAATTTTAATTTTAATATTACATGCTCTTGTTATATTTTAATTGTAAATTGATTATTTATTTTAATTCATTTCGCAATGGATTATCGTGATTGCAAAATTACATAATTAATATAATTTAATATAATATACAATTACATTTTTTTTGTAAAATATTTCAATTTAATTATATGTATTAAATATTCATAATATAGAATTATTTTAATGAAAATTTAATTATTAATTATATAAATATATAACAAGGAAATTTAAGGAAAATTTTTCATAACGTGTATTAATCTTAAAATCTATAACATTACAATTACCAAAGAAACTTGTAATTTCCGACAGACTGTTTATTCAAAAATTCAATTTCTGTACTAAAAATGTCCTAAAAACTTTTTTTTTTATTATTTCCATGAAAATTCAATTTATGTGTATATCTAACCTGTATCGTTAATTTCTGATTGTTTCAATCTTCAATTTTTTACTTATATGACATTCTATTATATCTATCTAATAAAACTACCCCCATCGATTATAATTCACCTTTAACGACACTTTTGCCACCTATCCATCTCTCTATAATACCATTTACAGGTGTGCACAGCTTTTTTTTTAAAAAATGAATGTGCACAAAATAAAAAAAAAAAAAGGAAATTGTCTTATATATATAATCATTTATATATCCTTATCTGAAATTCAGGATCACTGACAAAAAAAAAAAAAAAAAAAACTTTCATACCTTGTTTTGCTGACGCACCATACCGTATCACGGCTAATGGGATTCTCAATTCTTATTTTTTTTTTTCCTTATATGCCACACATAACCAATTCTGATTATATACTTGGAAAAACAAAAAAAAAATTCCTACCACCAGAATAAAAACGATCACAAAAACTAAAAACTGATGATGATAGCATAACTAACTATGTATACCTGGGAACAGTCAAAAGCTTATGTACATTTTATATAAATATTTCTACTTATATATAATTGAAATTCAGGCTTTTTTTTTGTTATTTTTATTTTGCTGAAAGATAAATGATACCTGAAGATAATGAAAGTACCCATAATAAAAAAAATTATTATTATTTTTATATACATATATATAGATGTGTGTGTGGTTTATTTGGGTAATGTTTTTTCCTCGCAATGAAAAAAATATTAATTTTTCAGATCGGAAAATAAAAATATATACGTATGTGTATATAAATATGTGAAAAATTTTGTGGTAAATTTGTGTAATTTTTCTTCTGGAGTTTTTTTTTTTTGGAAAATTTAAGGAAAAGTGTGACATTAATTTTATATATATATTTTTTTTTGTGTATGTTTGGAAATTCATGGATTTTATTCGTACGGGTTTTTTATTTTATGAGATTGTTTTCAATTTTGATGACGACACATTTGAATTTTTAGAATAAAAAATTTTTTTGTTATTGGTAAATTTAATTTTGGTGGAAATTTTTAAAGGTTAAATTTAAGGATTGAATGGTTCTTTTTTGTATTTAAATTAAGAATAATTTTCCAACTTGTTGTTGAATGTTTGTTGTTTTATTTTTAAATTACATTTTTCACGACCGACAATGCAAAAGATTAGAGGCGGATGAAATCAGTTTTAAAAAACTGAAAATGAAATAAGTTGCTGAAATATAAGAAATATGAGTTACTGAATGTTACTTAATATAAGTTACTGAATTGCTGAAAACTGAAATAAAGAGATAATATTTATCAAATAATGCTTAACAGTTTTTGAAAAAAAACTTATTTTCTGCAAAAAAAAAAAATTAAGTTCTATAATGTTTTGTCCACACCAAATTCTTCCAATTAAAATTTTAATAAGCTCAGAGGCCTGATATGTACAAAAAACAAATGAATAAAGTTGATGAAATTCGATAATTGATCGAGAGCAAATGTTCATTAGTTTAGGAGTAGAAAGTCTTACACACAAAAGGAGGCTAAAGAATTAGATTAACCTGAAAGTGAGGCTAAGGTATTTAGTCAACTAGATATTTGGGCAATAAGGAGTATTTTAATAGGTTACACTCCCAGAAACGCTATATGAATTGAGTTGGCAAATAAACTATATAATTTAGTATCAATTTAGATCGCAGCATATCATTTGAACAAACTCCCAGAGAGAGAACTGACTTATGGAATTCAAGAAACACCAGCAAATTCAAGATTCAAATCTTTTTAAACACCAGGAAGTAAAAAAGTAGATTTCGAACAATGATATAAGTATAGGGTTCATTCAATAAGCTACAAAATAAATGGATATATGTAGATCCTCCAAAATTGCAACGATTCTGTAAGATACAAATTTAATCTTTTTTATTTGTGTGCTTGTTCAAAATTATTGATCGTTTTGGAGCGAAATCATAGTGTAGAGTAGATATATCTATCTAGTCTATATTTTAGATATATCTAAGTGTAGAATTACATATTAGTTAGAAACATAAAAATACTAAAAAGTTTTTTTAGACAATTAGTCGCTTGCAAATATAGAAAATTTTTAAGGAGCCATCTGAGAATTTATTTTCTGCAGAATATAAATTATTTGTTAAATTTGATTATACAAACCATAAATTTTTGCATAATTTTAATATTTTTAAAGGAAAAAATTAAACTAACTAAATTTGAAACGATAATAAAATTTGTTATCAAATTCATTTATTTGAAATTTAATCGCAACTTTGTTAGTTTTTTTGGCAACTATATTTGGCATTGGCGACTCTCTGTCTCGCATTTATGAATTCTTAAAAAGAAAATGAAAATATTTATTTTCCAAAGCATTTTTCGGTTTTTTATTTATCACTACACTATCACGAAATTTTTATATGAAATTTGTTTACAGTATAGTTGCAACATAAATTCTGCAAAATATAGAAAAAATTATAAATTATAATTTTTAATTAGATTGATTTTACCATGCAACTATTCTAGAATAAATAAAAAATTTAATACTAAATAAAAAACTAACGAGTATTTGTAAATATTCATTTAAAGTTAGTATTTTTAATTTAATTGAAAATTCTGTAACAAAATGTATATAAATAGATTAAACTTCAAAAATATAATTTAAATCAACATCTGTTTAATCAAATTTTTGTAAGCTTCTGCCAGTTATGCAGATATATTTTTTTATAACATTAATTCACTTAAAATTCCATATTTACATTTGAGTAAAATTAAATAAAAAAATTTTTGTTAATAAAATTTTACGGATTTGAATATAAAACTCAAATAATTTTACACATATATTTTTAAAGGAATAATTTTTGTTATGAATTCAAAATATGTAATGAAAAAAAAAAATATTTTAAAATAAATTTACCTATGTATAGCATAAAATTAATATTTTTGCATATTAAAATAATATTTAACCTCATAATAGTAATGTTTAGAGCAGACTTATTAAAGCTATGGGCCCTGGGTGTTATGCAGTTAAGCAGAATAATACAGTTAACATTATTCCGTCATTATTTGCTTTGAATAAAATACTACTACTTGTTATGAAAATATCCATTTTCAGATAACATAAACAAAACTCGAAAGTATTGTAATTTTCATTCACTTTTATAAATTTTAATTAAAAACTATTATTTACTCTAATTAATTACAATATTAAATTAGATCGTAGAACTATGCCAAACCGCGCGATATCTGCATTTTTTTCACATTTTGAGATAAGTTCTGATATCAATTGTTAAACATTTAATTTTCAGTTCACCAATTTTATTTAGTAAACCAGAGAAAAATTGGTAAATTCTGAAACCAATATATTTTTTTGTAATTATGTTTTGGTAAAATTCCACAGTGTTTTCAAAAAAATTGACAGTAATATCTTGTTTTCCCCTTTCATAAAACATTTTACATTCGTGCATTCGTCCTAAGCTTGACGGTATATTTAGTCACATATACCGTCATCCACTTTATCCTGTGTTGATTGAATTCAGAAACGGGATAATATACTGATTGCCTATAAGATGATCCCTGATCTATCTCGAATATAGATAAAATATAAGTCCCTTTTCTTTTTTACCGCTGGTTTCTTAGTGAGAATGCTCTGCTGAAATCAAAGATATTATGCCGCCACTAAACGGAATACTCGTGCAGCCCCGGTTATGCTGCTCAATACTATGTCCAAACTGAAACCTGTCATCGGAACGATAAGAGTTTTTAATACTCCGTATATCTACAATATGGAATTTTTCAAATGAATTATCCTTGTAAATCCTGATTTCGTTCATCTGTAAGCCAACTGTGAACAGAGCACACAGTATTTGACTATGGAAAGGGATGGGTAATTTTTAAGTTGGAAAATTTAAGGATAGGAATTCTTTATGTCATTAATTTTATCCCAATGACGAATGGTAGCTAAGCCGGTTTTTTTTTTTTAAAATTCACAGTAAAGTTAATGCCTGTGACTGGATTTGAACCGGGAACCTTCCGATAGGACAGCAGGTGCACCACTTAGCTGTGTGCAACTGCATTAAATGCAAATATTAGTCATGGGTGGTTAAATACAAATTAAATTTATGATTCGAAACGAAAATGTGGTTTAGTTGGATTTGACATTAGAATTGTTAAAAACGTATAAAAATATTATATTCAAAATGTATTACTTAAATATATGTATTAAGATTAATTAACTCTTATATATATTTCTTAAATAATTTAAAATTTTTCATATTATAATTTTGAAAATTAACATATAAATTTTCTTCCTTTGATTATAATATGAATTTTTAATATTTAAATTTTTCTTTGTAGTTGAAAAAGGAAACAAAAAAAAAATTATCGATATGCTAATCTTTTTAATAATAATTTTTCTTTTCGTATAAACAGCCCTAAAGGATATATAATTATTCCCTATGTTGGGTATATAACCAGCATATTAATATATACATAATATACGGTATACTATAATTAGGACAACACAAAAAAAAGTTTATCTTTTCAGAGAAATAAATACAAAAAAAAACAAAAAAAAAACAGAAAAATCATATATACATTCTTTTGTGCTTCTGCAGAATCCATTATAAAAAGGTTACAATTTTTGTTTCATAAATGTGATGATGAGCACATTTAAGTGACTTTAATAAATATATATACATATACAGATAAAAACAAAACAAGTATAAAATATAAATACAAAAATATGGAAAACTGTATAGCATAACTACTGTTGAGTAGTTTTATATTAATGAGCTTTTTCGAGTGAAAACAGTAAAATACAGCCTTGTCACTATATTGTTTTAATTATACTATCTAATTTTTAAAATATAGAAATAAACGCGATGTAGGAAAATTTTTGTGAACTTGAGAGATTTAATTAAATATAGCAACGGCGTTCTTCTGGAATCTAGTATATATGAGAAAACCTAATTATGTTCCACTAGCAAATTTTAGCAATTATTTACTATGATAGATTGGAAAGTTAAGAGGATTTAATTTTGAATTTTTTAAATTAATTCTTCTTAACCTACCAATATAAAAATTTAGTATAATAATTGAAGACCAAGTGTTCACATTAGTTAAATTACATTTCAAATTCTCAGTTACAAATACGGAATATTTGCTATAAATATTTCACAAATACACCTATCATTTTCAAGTTAATTTCACAATTTTTCAAACCAAATTTGACTTTTTGGAAATTAAATTTCTTTGCTAAATGTCACTTTGACTGATAGATAACGAATTTAATTTAAAAAATGTTGATTTGTAGTCCAAAATGTTAACAAAAAAAAGCATGTATTTAAAAACCTTTGTTCCTAAATCAAGAACCAACTTAAATATAAACATACATATTTTAGTATGCATTTAAAACCTTAATATTTGCAATAATATCTTATTTTAAGAAAAAAATGTTTCTTAACACCCTTCAGCTACTAAGTTATGCAATTAGTCGAAAAAATGACGATTGTACAGACAAACGAAATAGCCAAAAATATACGGAAATTATTTTTTTCATAAAATGCCTTAATATATTCGACAAAAATACAGGGTAAACCAAAATAAATTAATTTAATTTTAAATAATATTAAAATATATTTTGCGAAGCATTACAAATTTTAATGTAAATTGAATACATAATTTAGTATCATTAAAAAATTTTTATAATTAAAACTGACACTTTCATTCCAAATCACACTGTAAATTTAACATTAAAGTATCTGACAGATTTTTTTTTTTTTTTTTGTATCAAGTGATTCTTTATACAAATTAACCTCAATTTAAAGAAGACATTCCACTTTCCTTAAATTCATTGTTATTTAAACTTTTTTTTTAACACAAAAAAAACACACACACAGAGAAAATAATGAAAAAATAAAAACAAATTTATTCAAAAGAAAGCTTGAAATGTAACGCTAATAAATGATACAAAGATATAAAAACAGCTATACGTATTTAGTTACATATTATCTATTATTTTAAAAATGTATATCATAAAACTTTCACCCCCACTTAAAGTCAAGTCCTTTTTGGTTTGTTATATATAATTTTTATGATTTTAAAAAAAATTTATTTTGGTATAAAAAAGTTTGTCGTCCTATTACTTATATTTTTTTTTAACTCTGTTTTGTAATAAGGAATAAAATTGAAATATTTTTTGTTTTCTTTATTTATTTATGTTTTTTTTTTTTCACAAAAAACAAACCTTCTCGACCAAAGAGCATAATTAAGGTCATTTTACAACCTTATTAAGAGAAATTGTTGACAAAGCTCAAAACAACAAAGAAACACAAACACTAAATTCGTACTTAATGAAAAAAAAAAAGTTTTTATGAAATTTACATATATATATATTATGTATAGATTTTTTTTTTGAATAATAATGATATACAAAGGATATGTAAAAACAATTTGTAGAAAAATACATATTATTATGTAAAATGTATATTAAAAATTTACTTTAGATATTTTTACATTATGTAATAATAGTTTGTATATTGTTTTGAAGCATTTTGTACCATGATGGTATTCAGTGACATTTTCATTTTTTTTTTTAGTAAATCACGTTTAAAGTTCTCAGCTATCTACAAGTACCTGTAGTATATTATAATAATTTTTATACCTGTATTTCTTTTCTAAAGCAAAAAACATAACTAAACAGAAAAAAACATACAGATTGTAGAATGCATTTAAAACGTTTATACATATTTGCAATAATATCTTCTTTTACAAATGACAAAAAATAGTTTTATGAAAGGAAGGTGTTGAGTGACATTTTACAAAATATTACAAAAATGTCACTCAGCATATTTATCCCTTGTGCTTTAATTTCTTTAATAATTTGTATAATTGAATAGAGCTTTAATTTATAGTTAAAATAAGATTCTTCTGATTTTTATATTTAATCCTTTAACACAATAAGGAACAAATTAGTAACTGCATAGCCATTTTCACTTGTGTATTAATTTACCCACCTTTACCTTATTGAATTTTAGATTAGTATAATAAGGAATTTGTAATTAGATATAAAAATAAATCTTAATTAAAAATTTTTGGGGCTTATTTACTTGTAAAACAAAAATAAATATACAGATGAATTTTTCATAGACTTTTGTTATGCAATCTTGTAGTTATAAGGAATGGTAAAACCAAGATGTAAATATAATCAAAATCTACGATTTGAGATCTAAAAGAATATTTTAATATAAAAAATTTGTACAGAACCATTGATGCAGATTTATCAGAAAATACATAATTATTTTTTTTTTATACAGGCTTTATTAAACATCAGGCTTTTGTGAATAGAGTATAAGGAAGCTTTCACAAATGTTCCAATAATAAAAAAAAAGTATTTTAGTGATACAGAATTTTGCAGATATTCCATAAAAATAATAATATTGCAATAAGATTTATTAATTGTTAGCACAGTGGTATTTATAAACAAAAGAGTTACTTTTGATTTATGCACGAAAAAGGTAAATTGATTTTGAATGATTAGACAGACGAATGTTATAATAAAAAATTTCAATAAAATAGCAATTAAATCTGTGAATAAACCAAATAGCTTGAATCCGAAATAAGTTAAGAAATACTTATTTGATAAATGATTATGGCTATGTTTTTTTTTCAATATATATTAATTTCATTTGTAACATATCCCCATTATATTATTTTTTATTTAAAATCGTGAAAATTATTGTATAAAATATCGGTTTACTCATTTTCTTATTATTTCCGTACCAAATTGACCTAAAATTCCGTATATATATATCTAATTTAAACAATAATCTATAAAATGAAATTTTCATGTTCAACATTAAGTAAACAATGAACTAAATAATATAATAAATGAAATGCATTTATATACCATATTGGAAAATTTTCGATAACTTCAATTTTCAAGTCCATTTCATATTTTTATAAATATTGTATAATATACAAAATTCTTGAAAATTCAAATAAAATGAAAATTATATTTGATAACAAATATTTGTGGCAAATTAAATAGTACTACATATTATATGTTTTGTCATGTTTGTGTTGATATTGTTTTAAAAAAAAACATTGTCACAACATAAGATTGTGTAAACTTTTATAAGGTTTATCATATAAACAGAAAAAAAATGAATTTTCACAAAATCATTAGTTAGACAATTTAGAAATTTAGTTTTCTTTACTTGACCATGGATAATGGGATATGTAGGATATTTTAAAATTTGGTACTAACATCACCATTCAACTATTAATTCATTTTATCCTGAATAAACTTAGACCAGCATTCATCACTAGTGCGAGAATTGCCCCTAGTACTAATTACACCACAGTATAGTAGCTAAGACTACTACTAAATTGATAATCTAAGCAACTTTTGGCTTCCTGGAAATAATTTACCTAGTTTTAATGAATCGTTTTTATTTAAGATCTACCAGACTAATTTCGATTGACGATAAGCTTCATAAAAATTTAAACAAATACATACATTTAATTGTAGATTTTAGGATGTGCATGAAATTGAAATGTCCTGGTACAAAAATTAACTGAAATAATCAGAAACACAAATTTGATTTAACAAAATTTTTATGAAAACTTTTCCAATTTGTGATTTGTATTCAAGTAATCTATTTTAAAAATTTTATAAACTGTTGTAAGTGCACCCTTACAACATAATTTTCACCACATAACATTTGAAATAATAAAAAAAAAAAAATAGTTATTATTATTGTCATCTATATATTTTTTTGATTGTATATTGGAATTTTTGTTATTCTGCTGGTTTTTGCACGATTTTCAATACATTTTATATGAATATTTTTGTATACTCTATAAATGAACCATAGTTTCATTTTACTACCTAAAATAACAATATACGGTTATGATATGAAAAACAGTTTTTGAATATTAACAACTTGCTAAAAGTTTTCATAATGGTCATATCTAAAACAAACATACATATAGTTAATAAAATAAATAAAAAAATAGTTATGTAATGATTGTGTATATTATTATTATTATTATTGTCCTATGTACACACTTTAAAATAACCATATAATATTTGTTTATGTAATTAGCTGAAATAATTTTATGAATAGATTTTCCTATAGTTTGAAATTATCAGATATTATTGAATTATTTTATGTAATTTCGGTGGTAATTTATCGACAAAATATTTCCTAATTATTTTATTTATTATACTGAACTTATTGAAAATTTTGAATTAAATGTAATCGGAGAAAATTATTCTTAAAGATAACATCTTAAATGTTAGTGTAAATATATAAATATCGTTTTTCTACAGTTAGAGAAATATTTTAGCTTCGATGAATAAAGCTTGAAATTGCTTTTCATTTATTAATTCGAAGCTAAATTATGTAATTTTCTATATTTCATATTTTTATTTTTAACTGGGAACATAATTATTATGTTGGGTTGAGTGCAATTTGCAATTTGTTAAGTGTGTATTATGGAAATGGAAATATAAAAATAATTGTATTTAATCATAATTACAATTATTGTATTTTATGTACTTTCAGGCAAACGTACTTTTAAGTATGCTGGGATTTGTTCCCATCGTTAAATGCAGAAATTGGAAATTTTTGTTGGACCTACAGAAATCCATTTATAAGTCACTTCCAGTAAGTAAAAGAATAGAAAATATCTTCGGAGAGCTAATAGATAGATATATAGATTAAAAGAGTTGGTTCAGATTGAAGCGTAAGTACTACTGGGCTCAGGAAGCGATATCGTAATTTGATAGCATAGAAGCGACATACTTGGGCCTAGCAAATACTTGTCTTAGAAATTCAATATTTGTCTAGCATTATTTGTTCAAAATTGATTTGTTCAATTATAACCAGTAATCATAATTCGTACAGGACTCACAAAGAAGTATGCGGAAACTTCTGAAATTTGCGCCAAGCTAAGAAAACAAATAAAGTTCTAAAAACTTATATAAATTATTGTGTGCCGGTGCTACTAAAACTTGCTAATTTTAAAAATTTTAAGGTTTACATTATTGTATAGATATATTACTTCTTATCAACCTTATATGATACTTCTTCTGGAGAAAAGTTTAGGAGGTTGTCTCTGTAGAAGATATAATTTTGAAAAAAAATATATTAAATGTAAAAAATATTTTATAAAAAGTAGTGAAATGGAATTTTCAGGTTATAAATTTCTTTTAACACAACAAAAGTTAAATTAAAACTTAACTTAAGTACTTAAATTCAATCCTTTTATATATCGGAAGTGAACCATAACTTAAGCCATAACATGATATTGTTATACATTTGTTTACATTTATAATTTTTCGACCTGATTTTTATATTTTTTCAAATTATTCATTTTAATTTACAATTACGAAAAAAAATAATTAAGAACTATTATGTTTATTATATTTAGTCCATTTTAATTTTACATGTTAGGTAACATAAAAATGTCCTTTTCATATATACATACATATTTTATATATTTTTGAAAACTACAAAATAGAAAGGTTCTTTAGAAAAACCTATGACATTTCTATTAAATGGAATATGACACTAAAGTATAATTTTGTATTTATACAAATTAACACGAACTTAAAATATGAAATGAATTTTTTGATATAATATACATATTTAAACATGAAAGCATAAATATAAAAAAAAAAAATTTATATATTACGAAATACTATATATATATAAGCTGTTTTTTGTCATATTATGTAAACTTATATGTGGGCTTTTAATGTGTCTACTGAGTGCGAAAAAAAAACTTTTTAATTTATAATAATTAGTAGATATATTAAAGATTATGAAGAAAATTTGTTTACTGTTAATGTTTACGAATACAGAGAAAAAAATCAACACATACTTAAATGTTATAAACTTTAAATGAGTATAATTAAGTTGTAATCTAATGAGTATGATATAAAAGATTTATTTAACTTTGATTTGTTCAATTAAAAAAAATGAATTTTTGTCTAGAAAAAATACCCTGCCGAATAGTATTATTTGTTTTGGTTAAAGTTAATACTCTGAAAGTCCTTCACCTAAAAAGGGTTTAATATGACCTTAAAGATATCCTAAATCTGTACTTAGCATTCAACTATTTTGAACTGAATTAATAGTTTCTAGTTAATTTAATGTACTGTATACCCAGTTCAAAATTAAGCAAGAACAATATTCAATTTAAAATATATTGATTAACTTTATATACCTATGTTTAAACCAACTAAAATTACTTTAATTTTAATTTAATGTAAAATATCTATACAAAGAAAAAAAACCGAAGTTACAATTACTTACAAGGTTTTATACGAAAATTATTTAAGTTTTCCTAAAAATATGTTGTCTTTACATATTTATATAATAAATAAACGATAATAATATCTTAATTCTAAAAAAGGTTTACATATAAGATTAATTATAATTTTTGGCACGTGTTTGCATGTTTAAAAAATCTTTTTTTTTACTTTAAAAAAAAAAAGCAATTTACCAATTTATAGTATGTTACCATTAAAATTTATATACCAGATACATATTTATAAATTTATTGGAAATTATGATCACTATAAGTTTTTGATAATGTCAATTATATGAAAAAGGAACACAACAAAATTAAAAAAAAAAGAAAACACTTTATATTTCTTCAGGTAAATGTCTTCAGTTTCATATTAAAATTAAATTTTGCATTTAATATTATATCTTTTAATTGGGTTATTTTACGAAATAAAAAAATACACATATATATTTTGTAATACCTACCTTATTGAAGGATCTGAAAGATATTATAAAACTAAGTGAAACTATAAGATTTAATCTTTTCAAATAAATGTTATATGTAACTGGTACGAGAATAATCACAGGAATAAAAACGGAGAGCCCATTTTAAGTTTTCTACTTTTCTGTAAATATATATAAGATTATATTCATAATAGTTTTCTTTAAATGAATTACATAAAAGAAGGTTTTTTTTTTTAAAGTTTTAAGGTTTACCTACGAATAATAATAACATTTTGTGGTATTAGATATCTTTTTATATAATAAATAGGTATGAAAGATAGATTATTTTCTTTAGAAATACTACTAACTATTTTAATAGATTAAGGTTTTATTATATGGATTTATACTCACACATTATATGAAAACTAATATTAATAATAAAAATCTGTGGAAACCAAATACTATACGGATAATTTGATTTTTGTAATTAAACACTAAAATTGATTGCATAAAAATTTTTAAATTCAATGAAATTTAATTTGAAAATGATAAAATTATGTTGAATAGCCTAAATTACAACTTAGACAAATTAGTGGCCTATACAGGAAGTATTAATTTCTGATCCTACTTATGAAGTAAATTATTGAAATTTCCAAAACCATTTTTTGTTAAATAGTAATATGTAGTTAGTTATACTATGTTTGGCAGGCGGCTGAATAAGTGATACGGTTCAGTAACCAAAATTCTACTGACTTTGTTAATTCAATTTCTGTGGAAAATTTCCAAAATATTGCTGAATTAATTTTTTCAATAAATAAAATTTCTATTCAATTTTTTGGCTGAGGTTGACTCCTAAAATGCTAATTGCTTTCTAGAACTATCAGTACGTGTCAGACTGCCGTCTGTTAGATAATTTTCCGGAATGTCCAAAGTTAATTTTTGGGAATATTATATTTGGAAAATTCTTATTTTTGAAATTTTAAATCAAAACCACATTAAATTTAAAATTTATTATACTTATAAGTATAATAACTTGAAAAAGTCCTTGATTAGAAAAGTCTTCTTACACAACTTATTACAGTCATAATACAAATACACAATTCTAATCAAAACTTTTTGAATAACAGAAATATTTCCCTTACCCTCAACAATTTCAAAAATTCACCTATAAATTAGTGACAAAATTTTACATGACAAATTTTATCTACAAGATAAATACACATAAATACTTTTTTATACAACAGAATAAAATTTATGTATTGTAATTCATTTTGAAATATTAAGTGAAAATTCTATATGAATTTTCAGAATAATAATGAAAAAAAAAAATATTATATTTTCTTTTCTTTTTTAAGCAAGGTAAGTATGCAATATTCCATTATTATTCTTTGGTCTTTTCACAATTTTCTATATATACTGTTTTAAAAATAAGGAAATTTCTTTTGTACTTTTGACTAAAGTTTTCCTCTATCTATCTGAACATGTAAATTAAAATTTTCTGTAAAATACTATAGTAATACATATATATATATGCAATATGTACAATTCTCAAAATGTCATAGAAATTTAGTTTATGTTAGTGTGTGTTGGAAATTAAGTTTTTGAATTTGCTTTTAGAAAAGCGATTTTATTTTAGAATATCAATTGTAATTTATTATGTATGTTTTTTTTCAGTTAATTATAATGAAAAAAAGTATATATACATAAAAATTTTCAATGAATTTGTACATAAAATTTTATACTAGTTAAAATATTTATATTCATAATAAAGTTGTTGAAATTCTTTAAAAGATATCTAATTTTTATGTTCATAGTTAAATAAAGTATAGAAATCGTGATGTATATATTTGTAAAATTTTGAAAACTAACTAATAATCCTAAATAATAAAATTTAAAAATGTATATTCATAAATATTACTCTATTATTTAACTTAAAATTATATAAAATTTTAGTTGAAATTATTAATACTTTTTAAATATTTATTCTTCTGGAAAATCTGAAAACTTTTAAAACTGACATCATAAAAAAAATAATAAATCTATTTTGAAACTTGTATATCCATTATTTATTAAAATTTAAAGTAACTTTTAAGTTAACCAAAAAAACTTTCATTATCCTTTTAGCTTTGACATAATTTCTGCCCATAATAATTGAATAATTTTTGAGTAATAATTCAGATATGTATTGATCAAACATTTACATTATATTTATTAAAAATTTACAACCTAGTTTTCGACCTTTTTGATGAAGTTTTTTGACCCATTATGAAATTTGAAACTAAGTATAATTTAAAAATTTTAGCATATTAAAACTTTAAAATGCTTTTAAATTACTGACAAAAATTTTTTTAAATAATTTAATTGATTTAAATATATTAATAATTTCTTTAAGAAATTGAAATGAAAAATATCTGTATTTTTAGTAATTAAATTGAAAAATTAAAACTTGTTCATTTATAACCAGATAAATTGTTCAGTTTGTTTGAAAATTATTCATCTAATATATTAAAAATTAAATTGCGAAAACTGGTCTCATTATCTTCTACAAATTAATGCCCAAATAAACTAACTTCCACAAAAAAAGAACTAAACCCCAACAAAAAATTTTATACAACTTTGCCCTTTAGTTCATACTAACTGAAACCCAATATTGTGGACCTTAGTTGCAATTTTTGGACACCAGTTAATTTTTTTTTTACATTGCGACAGAAAGTAATTTAATGAAATTTCTAGAACCTGATATTATTCAAATTCTTTATATATTTGCTTCTCAATGCAATATTATATTTTCAAGAAATACCATTTCCAAATTATCTTATTTCTATGTAAAATACATATTTGACAATCAAAGGCAATTAACTGTTGTGTACAAGATTCTGTTGTAGAGATAAGACCGTAACAAACAAAAAAAAATTTTTGGTCCACAAAATATCTACTCAGACCAACAAATAATTTTATCCACATTTAAATTAGGCATAATTCCAAATCTCAGGACTATAGTGATTAAAATGCATACATAATTTTATTGTAAAACATTTCGTTCTGATATATACTCGTAAAATTGAAATTGTTTAACTGAATGAATTTGTAAATAAATAAATACATAATATGTATAATAAAGTTCCAACATTTTTTTAACAAATTTATTTACATAATTATAAAAAATATTAAAATTTATAGAAATATAATATTAATTAATTATGACATATTTAATAAAAAAAAAAAAAAATAGTGACAATAATTTTAATTTACCAAATATATTTTTATTGAGGTCGTTTATAATTAATAATTAATTAAAACTGTGGTATTTTTTATGGTCAATTAAATTTTTTTTTTTTATACATATCTGTTATTAAAAAATTAATTGAAATTTATTTATTGATTTATTATATAAAAAGAATTATTTATTACATAGCTATTTTAATATAATATTATTTTACATAAAAATTAATAAAATTGGAATGGAAATTAGTAATATTAATTATTAATATATATTTGTTACATATTAATTAATACACTTAGTTAAAAACATTAAAAGATTATTAATATTTTGTTAAATAATTATGATATTAAATTTTTGAATTATTGAATAAAGTTATAAAAGCATTTTAATTTAATTGGTTTTTAAAGTGTTATGACTATGAAATTTACCGACTGTGACATGAGATCACGATTAGATTACTTATGAATTTTGGTGTCTCTAATAATAATGCCGAAATTATATTTACTAAATTTCTAAATATTTGCTTTATACTGACCTAATTATTTAACATATTCAGAAAATTTTTTTAATTAAATAATTCAAGAGAATAGCTAAGGTTTTAAAACGAATTTATATAATATCTCAGCAATGCATATTGACCACAAATTAGTTGGCACAGTAAAAAAATTAGATTATCACCGTGAAAATCATATTGCTTGAAAATAATTAATTTTACTATATTTATGTCATATTTATATAGATGCAAGTTTTTAGAAGAAAATTTTTAGTAGAAAATTTTAATTTGCGAAATAAAACTAGAAAAAACTTCATTTTTTTTTTAAAATACCATATTTTAGTCAGTTAACTGAATATTTTTCGATCAAGCCAATTCATAGAATAGTGATATAATATTTAATTTAAGATTACTATCAGCAAATAACTAACTCTATTAAACATTGAAGGACACAAAATTGTATTTTTATATCATTCAAAGGATTTCTAGGAATCTTTAATTATATATTTGTGTGATTTACGTAAATAACTTTAATTTCTTATTTGTATATTTATTTTTCTAACCTAACTAAATATTTGTCAAAATTTCTTGTTCTTTTTACTATAAAAGTAAATACATACTTTTTTTTCGAAAGGTCTGTATTTGTATATTTCGAAATAAAAAAAATAAATTCTCTGCCACAACATTTTTCTTACAAAAATTCTCAACTAATATTTTCCTAAACTTTGTCTTATTGTTTTTCCAAATTTCCTTTTTTTTTATATATATTTCTATTATTTTGGAATGTGTTGGCATTTGGATAACACAACTGAGCCGCAAAAACAAACACTATATCTATCTATCTTTTATATTTTGTTAGATATTTTCAAAATTTCCAATGATTTCAAAAATTTATTTGAATTTTCTTATTTTATTTTTATTTTGCTTTATTTTTGTTTAGTATTGTTTATTGTTGGATAATCACAGGACAAAATAAATAATACATATATACATATATGAAAAAAAACTTATAGAAAAGGAATGCAAAAAAAAAAGGAAATTTCTTTTAGTAAAATATCAGGGAAAAAAAATCATATTGAAAATGTTTTATATTTGGAAAAACTTAACTTTTTGTATTGTGTTATGTTTGTAAATATTATTTTTCCCATTGGGAAATTTTTTGACCATAAAGTAAATTCTTGTACATATATTATGTGAATTTGCAATTTGAAGAAAATGTTTTAGAAAAACTGTTTTTTTTTTTTTTTTTGAATATGTTTTTAAAGATTCAAATTTCTTTTAAAATTGTTTCTTTAGATACATATTGATGTTAAAAGTTTTAGTGACATTTTGAAAAATTTTCTATTATTAAAAACAAAAATATTGATGGTGCAAAATTTTCAGGTAGAAAATATTATAAATTGTTAAAAAACCGGTTAATTTGTTTTTACATATTTTCTAAATTAGTTAAATTAAATTTCCTTCAAACAATATGATTGACAATAAAATTGAATAAATTTGGTGCAACCATTATCGACTTAATTAATAAAATTACCCGTAAACATATTTATAGTAATGCAAAAATACTATACATAACCAAATCCCAAATAATGAATAGCCAAAATATCACAGTTTCGTTATTGAACTGAACTGAAATAGTTGCACAATATGTAAAACAAAGTGCCGAATACTCATCCAAAAAAAAATTTCTATTCAAGTATAAGCAAACATTTTAGAACTTGTAGATTTTACTTAACTAGAAAAAGATGGCAATACCAGTTCAATTAAAAAAATGACACTTAGCTATAAAAAAATGACATTACCAGCAAGGACTATATCAACTGATTGTAAATGAAAAAAGCATATGGGGGCAAATATTTCAAATATAGTAATGTATTCCACATAAAATGAATCGATTTTGTGTATTCCACATAAAATGAATCGATTTTGAATGGAATGAATCGAGCGACATGGACTTTCAAATATGTTTGCGACGAATGTGTAAAAAAAAGTAGAGATAAAATTTCAGTTATATTTGATTATTGTATATCAGATAGTAGCTAGTATATTATACTAATTTAAGGATTTGAAGTGCGGAATTGAAAAGTTTTGAATTCTTTTTAATTGGATGAAATCTTAAAAATTGTTATATAAAATTTCCCACTTACAAAGTAAATAAAATTCAAAAATTTCACAAAATTTAACGAAATTTTAAAATTCAAACTCACAAGTTTATTAAATATATTTCCACAATTACTTTAAAACTAAATTTATAAACACAGTACATTTTACATAAATCACTTTTATAATGGTTCATAAAATTTTTGAATAATAATATTTTAAAATGAAATTAACAAGGCAATAAAATCAAATAGAACATAAAAAAAAAAATCTTTTAATAATCAGTTTATATAAATTTTAATCAAAACTGAATATTTATAATAAAATTTTATATACAAACAAAATGTAATTAAATTTATTTTTAATTTAATAAAAATAAATTTTAACAACTCATAAAAAGAAACATTAAAATTTGTTGCATAATTTGTTATAATTATAATTAAAAAAATTTCGATTAAAATGAAAATAAATAATTTCAAAAATTAATTTAAATAATGGGGAAAAAAAAAATAAACAAATAATAATTTTCAGTTAAAGGAAATTTTGAAAAATCACAAAAATTTTATATATTTTAAAAGAAATTTTTAAAATTATATTTTCTCCGTAAAATTTGGTTGAATTTAAAATACAAAGTGTTTCAGTTGATTAATTCAACTAATTACATTTTAAAAGTAAAATTCTTAAATAAAAATTTATACAAAAAATTTAATTTCAATATTTGCAAGCCATTCGCTTGTTACAATAATTAAATGTTTATACACAGAATGTTTGCCTGTGTTATTCAAAGCAATAAGAGTTTTTCAAGCGGACTACAAATAAGTACATATGAGCCGTTTATTTTGAAAGTGGCATAAGTCATTTTTAGGTTTTGTGAGATAGTTTTCATTTGAATGTGCATACCAATATTTATTTTATCTATACAGAAATTTCAATTATAGTATAAGTGAGATTTTTCCATAGATAAAATATATATTGGTACGCACATTCAAATGTAAAACTTTCAATTTTTCACAAAACCGAAAAATGACTTATGCCACTTTCAAAATAAACAGCTCATATATGAAAATATTAATTTGCTCATTTGTTGCCGTCAGTTAAATTATCATCAAATAATTTGACATTTAATATAAATTTATATTATCAGTATTTATGACATCCAGTAATATTCTTATTACATTTTATATAATATATATCGAAATTGTACAAAAATCTAATGTCCTTTTTCAAAGAAAATGAAAATTTTCTGATTTTTCTTAAAATGATAAATTCCATGAATAATTTATAAATAATAAATTGGAATTCTTCTTAAGCTTAAATCCATATTATAAAATTTAATATTTACAATAATATTTTACATTTTATTTTAATGGTTAGAGAGATACGGTTAGCCTTTAAAGTTCATGAAAATATAATTTAATGTAAATATAAAATATAATTGGAATTTTATTATTTACACAAAAAAAACTATATAAATCCGAATTTAATTCAATATTAATATTTAGGCTAATAATATTTAGGTTAATCAATTTTTTATATTGTTTATAGCAGAAAATTTTATAAAAAATTACAATAATATTGACTATCAAGTGAAAAATATCAAATTAATTTTATAAATTAAATTTTAGTATATAACTTTCTGAAATGAAAATTTCAATTATATAACTAAGTTTTCATTTTAATTTGAAAAAAAAAAACTATAAACATAAATTTTTAAATTCGTTTTAATTAGCTTATTTTTCATTAAATGAAATTTATTTACATATCTCTGTTATTTTAAAACAAAAATTTATTGAAAAAGATGTTTAAAGATTAACACAACTAATCTATTTTTCCAACATAATAAATATAAATGGCTTTAACCTCATTACTCAATTTCAAACATCATTAATTGAAAAACATATTTGTATGTTCAATTTTATTGTATCCTCTTATCCTTATTGCTTTTATACTGCAGTAAATCAGCTTTATATTATAATTTTTGTATTCAGGCAATCTGTCTAGCCAGAATTGCATAAATTTATTTCAACAAAGAAAGTTTATATAGTATGTATATAAAAAAAAAAACTAAATAACATAATATAAAAGTTGAAGCACATATAGTTAAGTACAAATGATGTGTACTGAATGACTGGTGCTGTCCGGAAAATTGATCAAGTTTTTCGATTAGAGCAAAAAACAAGAAATAATGTAAATTATTTACAGGAAAATTGTTGAAGATAATAAATATTTTCTTTAAATTTTAAATTTCTGGTTAATATTTTCATTAAAGAAATTCTGATTTAAGTACCTTACAACACTGCGAATTATAGCAAATTTTAATTACATGGCGGCTTATAAAAATGGTGAAAAAAAAGTTATAGAGGACCAGTGAAGAAGTTAATATAAAAATTGTTCAAGTTGAATTGAATGAACAGCAGAGAGGAACAGTGAAGAAAGTATGTAAAAAATGGATAGAAATTATTGCTAGAAACTGAAACAGATGATAGCATATGCTGGTGGGGGCTACACAAGATAAAGGAACATTAGAAGTCCATGTCGATTTCTGATATAAAACGTAAGTTTCCGAGAAATTTTTAAAACCTAATCCCAACACCAAAGCATTAAAAAATTTTATGCTGGTAAACATCTTTGGCTTATGCAATTTTATTGCTCTCAAAGGATATATTTAAAAACTTTATTTTATACAAAGAACGATTAAATTTTATAGTTTCGTTCCTAAACCATTACAAAATAAAGTTGATAGTAAAATGATATACGACCAGAATATTTCAAATTTTATAAACTATAATCACTATAATAGCAAACTTTTGTCAGCGTATACAAATAAAAATAATTTTAAAACTTAATAATTCTATCTCGTTGACTAAATTTTTGAAAAATTACATAAAATTATACTAAGAAGTATGATTTTTTAAACAATTTTCAGTTTTTCTTTAAGTTTTCTGTTTAGTATTTAAATTTTATTCTAATTTAATATTAAAAACTCAATATATTCTAATTAAATTTAAATATTTTATAATATTTTATTCGTAAATTAAATGAATTTTAAATTGAAATCAGAAACAGTTTTCTTTTTTATACACAAATAATCTATAACTACTATCTACTACATAAAATTTTGAGATTTTATCATAAAAATTTTATAAATTTTTTTAAACTAAATAGAATTTTTATTCTAAAATCATTTATTTTAATTATTCTTTATATACAACTTTCGTTTAGTTATAAACTAAATTAAGTTTTATAAAGAAAATGTCTTAATAAATCAAAAAAATAAATAAAAAAATATCATGTTTTTATAAAAACTGGAAAAAGATCAACTTTAAGTTCATATTTTAATTGGAATTTATTGTCGAGAAAAGAAAATATATATATACATTAAAATAAATAAATTTCCACCCTTAGTAAACAAAACAATAGAGATATTCTGTGGAAATTTAAAATGCCTAATTCCAAAGATATTTTTTTTTTCTGGTTCTGTATCTCTTTTGATCCTCTTTTATTATTTTTACGGAAGAAATTCAACATAATTCAAAACAAATTTTAAAAAAATTTCATTATATGTATAATACATTTCAAAAATATTAATTGGTATGTTACAGTCGAAATGAAGATTTTGGTACTTAACTAATAATATTACAACTAGTTAACATCATTGCTCAAATTGACTTTTTAATTTAATTTAATTTATATGTATTCGAGTACACTAAAATCTGTCTCAAAACGAATTTCAACAAACCAACTAGTCTGAACAACCTAGTCAACATCATTTTGTTAATGAGAAAATTTCATGAATTACGTATTAATATTGAGTTAATTTTCAAAATATAATTTTTGCAAATAACAATTTTCCCACAATTATTAAAACTTTTAAACACTGGTTACAAACTGGTTACTAGTTATGACATACTAGTTTACTAGTATATAATTTTCGTAACATTTACTGGTTTTAACTTTAACTAAAAAGTTAAAATTTAAACTAATAACTTGAAATTTGAACATTACGTTGACAAAATAATTAAAACTAGTCAATTTAGTTAGAAAATGTTAGTTAAGTTAGACGTCAGATTTTAATATTTAATATGTTATTAGGTAAGCTCCAATTAACTCTTGTATAATCCACAGAACGTATTCCACAGAATTTTCAGAAGTCAAATTTTTGAGACTTTCTCTAACTTCGTCAAAAGTGTTTACTAGTAATGCGGAAACAAATATATGTCAAATAATTTTTAATTTCTTTATTTTTTTATTTTTATGTTATAAAATTTCAAATGACAAGTTAAAATTTTCTTAATATTTTCCATCTTAAAAGATTATTTTCAAATTAGATTATTGCTCCTTCTACCATTTTTTTTCTTGTAATGAAACAAAAAAAAAAAATTATTAATCCATTAGAAATAAAATAAAATACAAATAACCAAAAATTTAAATTTAAGAACAAATTAAAACTTTTTAAATAACAAAATCATATTTGATTTAATTCAATTTTCCCAACAACAAAAAAAAATACCAACATGGAAATATTAAAAAGCATTCTTTAAAAACATTCGAAACATTAAAACAAAGAAGGAAAAATTGGAAATATTTTATTTTTATTTAAATATGAATTTGGATTAGATTTTGGAAACTGTAACATTTAAGCTTACTTTTTGTACTGATGATTGTAAAATTTATATAAATCTTTTAAGTTACTATAATCCTGTCTATTAAAATATCTATTTATATCAGTGTAGCGTGTACTATGCTTTTTATTTAAAAAATTCAAAATTAATGTTTTACAAAGAAAATTGTAAAAAAAAAATCGAAAAAGTTTTAAATAAATAATAAAGTAAATTTTCTTTGTAAAGAAAATTTAATTAAATTTATAATATTTTAGAGTACAATTTCCTGAAAGTAAATCACCAAAACCGGTTTTTATTTTTATAGATTCACAGATTTTGAGACTTCATTGGTAAATTCCAAATCCTGAGCTAGTTGCACAGATACTCCATCTATTTCTATATTCTGCTTTGGAAAAGTTAAATTTATGGAGTCTTTACATTGATTTTATTTCATAATATTCGGCACAGTAATATTCGACATCTGATTTTAGAAATTTGTTAAATATTCTGTTATTAATTAGTTTCTCCAGTTCTAGTCTGTTTAGTAATCTAAAGACACAATATAAATGTCAAATTTTTTTATGGCTAATTTTTCGGCTTTTTACTCCAATCAGGTTTTTGACAAATCCAACCAATTTTTAAGTAATAAACAACTCACAAAATTTTAATGATTTCGTAATAATTTGCTTGAAAAAAAACAAACATATTTTTTTAATCTCCAAAAGTTTTGTAAGTAAACCGAAAAGTAAAAAGTGTAAATTTTTTCTACTTTGTCCTTTTTGGTCAGTTTTTAATATACATATATATGTGTGTGTGTGTATTTTTTAAGGAAATTTCAATTACATTAATTTCCATAACATGTTCCTTTTAACTTTTTTTTTTATTTCGTTCCCTTAATGACATTGTCATTTGAAAACTTTTTTGAAAAGTTAAATATACTTGAGAAAAGTTTTATTTTCTTATTTTACTTTTAATGTTTTTTTTTTTTTGCTTTTTTTTTTTGACAAATGGAAAGCTAAAATTCGATTTCCCAAAAAACAAAACAAACAAAAAAGATCTTAGAATTTATTTTAACAGATTTTATATAATTTGGAAAAAAAAGCAACATTTTTCCATTTAAAAATTTTCTTTGATCAAATTACTACAAAAGTCATTAACAAAAACCTTCGAAACATTAAAATTAGTAATCATTTTTAATATAAAATCAATTATTGGAAGAAAATAATACCAGTAATTCTCAAGTGGATTTAAAGCCAACATCACATGAAAAATCATTTTTTTTAAGAAATAACACTTCACTTATTTGTCGGTTTAGAATAGACTAAATCAGACTAAAGTTTTTTTATTACCTTTTTAAATACACTTATAAAATTAATAAATATTTTAATTTTTCCCAGGTAATTTTATCGTCCTTTTAAGTGTATACTTAAATTCGTATGTGAGTTCATATTTGTCCACGACTGTAATTTATGGCATGTATTACAGGTTATTTAACCCAGTTTAACAAAAATTTATTTGAGATACTATTCCTCGAAGCATAAACATCAGTTAACTTTAATGTAATGGTAAACTAAGCTGAGTAATTTTTTTTTTATTTTGAAACTCATAAACGAATAAATAGTATTTTGTAACTGTCAAAACATAATCATAAAATTGCAAATAAGATTTTCTTAAGTCATTGCAGGCATACCAGACAATCGTCTCACAAATTTACTTCAGAATTGTTTATGATTGAGATACAAAATGTTTAAGACATTTTCACAGCTAAGTTAACTTTATAAATACGAGCATTATTGAGGCACAAGACTGTTGGGTTAAATCCATTTTTAAATACATTTATTTGTAAGATAACTCTGATAATTTCTAATTAATTAATTCAGTGTTGAAAAAACTTGAATTCTTTGCTTATGAATTTAAAATTTTAAGTGATGATTAAATTTGCCCATTTAAAAGTTTCAATTATTTTTAAATTTCTAAAATGAATTGAAAAAATAAATCTCAATTTTTATGTATAAAAAGATTATCCTTTTTTTTTAAAAGCAATATAATTAAATTCAATTTGCTTCAATTCACAAAACTTGAATTATTGTTGGAATTAAAAATATTCTACAAAATGTATTTAAAGTATATACCGTACTTGTAAAAAAAAATCTAAATATTTTCTTAATTCCAAAAGTTTTTAATAAATGCAGTTTTTACTTAAAGGATTTTTTTTTAAATAAAAAGTTTTTCTTTTCCAGGTAAAAAAAATTTTATTTATTTGGAAAAGTGTCCTGACAAAAGACACTAATAAATAATGACTTGTTCAGGTCAACAAAAATAAAAAAAAAATCCTTGCTATAAAAATTGAAAAAGTCTTTTTCGTGTTTTTTATATTTTTCGTGTTTTTTTTTATTTGTTAATCGCGGACATCCTAATTGCATTTAGGTCACAGAGAATTCATCCCAATTTTCAGGTACTTAAGAAATTGCAAAAAAAAAAACTGAGTGCTGGTGTAATTAAGACGTAAAATATACAAGTTTATTTTTCTTAATAATTGTTAATTGCATTTTTTTATAGTTAATAAAAAATTTCTAATTGGAACAAAGAGTATCAAATTTTTATGAAAAGTTAAAGAATATCTTAATTTAATTTAAAAAAATATATTTTATTAGTTTGGTGTACGTAAAAAAAAAAAGGTAGGATTTATAAAATTTTCTTGTATAAATCTTGTGACAAATTAGATTAAAAGTGATTTGTCCTGAATATAATAATAAATAAATAAATATTATATCTACAGGACAAACTACTGACGTGTTGTTATCTGCTGCTGAAAATTTCATTTCAATTAGTTTTATTATAATTAAGCACTTAAAATCCATCTAACCTTTAAATAATATTTTTTTTTTATTTGCAAAAGGAAATTAATTGTAAATTCCAGTTTCATAAGTGGTTCATTATGAAGTACCAGTTGTTTTATTACAGCCATTTTTTTCTCTTATTACAATTTTATCCTTGTTTGTTTTTTTTTTTGTGCAAGGACGATGTTTCTTTTTGTTTGTAGTTGTTATTTTTTGAGAATCTACTGTCCTACATTTTCTTTCGAAAAAAATAATGAGAATTATATTTACAATTTAAGATTATATTTCATGCCTGTTACAGAACAGTTTTTTTTCATGAAGGTTAGGTCAAGGTTAAATTATATAAATGTATAATTGAACAGAAGATAAGGTCAAACTAAAATTATGATAAATTTATGTAAAGAACTTATTAGAAATACGTTTGTTTGTCTTTCTAATATGTAATTGTAAAAATAAATGAAGTCAATAAATGAATTTAAATTTAATAATTATTAGAAAGACGGAGATTAATTTTTAATTTCTATCAAATACTAATTTTAAGCTATTTTTAATAAATATATATTTTCAAATAAACTCTCATAAATTAGGACTCATTGAAAATTAGAAATTAAAATATGTTAAAATTCATTTATAACTATGATAATCCGTTTGTAACTAAATTTTTTTGAACAACTTTTACCACAGACATGTGTCTATGATTTGTCAATATATTTATATTACTATCACTATAATATAATTATTACTAATTACTAATTGTTACGATAATACCATAAAATAATTGACATCAAATATTTGCCTGAGAATTTATCATTATTTACTCTGTGGTTATTGGGCGACATATAATTTATACCAACAAATAATTTATCAGCTTTAAATTTTCCGAAGAAATCAAGTACCTGGCGAAGAAATATGTCGGAAACTATTTTCCAAAATATATGTATATATATATATATATTTATCTAAAAATTTCATATTAAATCTAATTTAAATTTCGAAACATAAAACTTAAAAGAAAATTTAAAGAAAAGTACTTTAATATAAAATATACTAAACGATTGATAAAACTCGCTTAATGCTAATATTTTGAAAAATTGATAAACGAAAAATTTTCAATAAAACAAAGTCCAGAAAAATACCTGAAAGCAACACCATTTTCTTAATGAATGGGTGTTCAATGTTTCCGTCCAGTGTCTGTGAAAAAATTGGTATACACAGGGAAATTTTACACAAGGTAAAGTGCATATTTTTTTATTCTGTAAAATTATCGTAATGTTTTTACTGATTTTAAATTTAAATTACTTAAAATTAAATTAATTTTAAATTAAAACCGATTTCAAAATAAATTCAATATTTAGATTTAAACCCCACAAAAATTTTTATAAATAAATAAAATAGAGAAAATAAAATAATGGCAGATTACATAAATTTATTTATGAAATATAATTTAATTAAAAATTGAATTTAAAATATTTATTATCTAAATTATTAATTTTTTTTTGTTTTTTAAATAAAAAATCATGACAAAAAATTCAATTTAAAAGTTTTTTTTTTCACCATTTCATATAATGAAATATTTCAATTAAAATTTTATAATTAAATTGAATTTGAAATTATTATTTAAATATTTCATTTGGATTAATAAAATATTTTTAAAATACTTACTGCAACAAAAAAAAAACTGATTTTATTGATTTTATTTTCAATTGTTTTTATTAATCATGGAAAAATAGTAAATTTATTTTAATATTCAAATAAAAATAAAAGTTTTGCAGTTAAAAGGTTTTCTCTATCTAAAAATGAAAAACATATATTTTCATGCAAATCAGTAAAAATTTTTGAATAGAAATTTTCTTATGTTGATTTTATTGTTAGAAAAAAAATATGATTTTTTTAGTGAAATATTATTCAAATTTTCTTTTTGAAGAGCAGTTTTTTTTTTTTGATTTCATAATAAAATTTAAGGAGAATTAGAAATATTTCTGCAATTTCATTTTTATATTGCAGGATAATTTAAATTTAAGTGACTGGTATGGTGGTATGTATATTAAAAAATATTTTAATATATAATTTCACAATTTTATTACACTTTAATATTTTTATTACAACTGTAAATGAGATGAAAATTAATTTAAGGATATCACTGTTAGTTTTCACCAGGATTGGAAAGTGCGTGAAACGGTATACCATTCCAGATTTTTTATTCTGACACAATCAAAGAAATCGATTAAGAATTTTTATTATTTTAAATTTACAGGGCATTTGTCAATTTTCATACTACTGTACAGGGCAGTTATAACTAGGTTAACCGAAATGAATGCCAAAACTGACGTGTTGTTAAGTATAAAATTTATATAAGTATATAAATATTGTAATTCTAATTACAAATTTATATTTTCTTTCTAATTTATGTTCTCCCCCTTATTTGAAATCTGTACCATAAAAATACTTAAAAAGTGTCTGGAAAATGAAAAGAAAAATTAAGATAAAATAAAAATTTCAGTTTTACAATTTAATTGGTTGTAAATAATTTTATAACTCTTAATTAAAACTGAAAAGATTTAATTAATAATCAATACATATTATTTATTGACATAATTTTAATGGTCAGTTAAAACATTAATGATTATTATTTTTATTAAATTAAATTACACAGAAAATCATATAAACTTTAATGAACCAATAAATTATTGACATAAAAAAATCATGATTTTTAGTTTATTATAAAAAAATATATATTTTTAACTTGGAATACCATCATAGTATTAAATTTGTCTAGACAGTTTTTTAATAAATTAGAAAGGTTGCAGTTAGTATTATCCTTACGAATGAAATCCTTTTATTTTCATTTCAGTTGTAGGAAAATCTGAATTATTTATAGTTATAGGCCAAATCAAATAAGTGAAGATATATATTTCAAAATGTTGGAAAAAAGAGAAATCGAAAAATAAATTTCAAATAAATTAATTTTCTTTTACTTAATTCAAAGCGCCCACAAAAATCTCTTCATAAATAATTGTAAAATTATTAAAAAAATATATTAAATTATTATTTTCAAAGAGAAACGCCTAAAGTTTTACATAATATTAAGTGGATTTACTAGTACAACTACCTTTTTATGGATTTTTAAATATATTTTACGAAATTATCACTTAATATTACAAAATCTACTGAACTTTTACTGACGCAAACCAAATTATTATTCACTAACTTTAATTAGATTTTCAAGTCAACTCGATTTTGCAGTGGTCTTTCACAGCGATTTTTGACAACACTTTTTCTGTCGATTATCGGTACCTGCTAGAAGTCTTTATACTTTTCTACTATTCCATAAAAAAATTTATAATTCTGTTTATTGTAAGTCTGTCTGACAAAATTGTATAATCTTAATAAAAATAATGAATTCATGAATTATTGCTGCAAAATAATATATTGAAGAATTGTTGAATAATATTCATCTAAATATGATCATATTTAAAATCATAAATTTACAACATAATAAATCAATAAAATTATTTTTTTTCTTCTAAATATCATCTTTAAATATATTATTTTGAAGTACGACAAAATTCTTTTTAAAAAATATATAAAATTAAATTAATTTAATTGAATAATATAAAAAATGTATTTCATTATTTATGAAATAAAACTTTTTAGAATTAAAAATATAAAATTTTATTAAAAAATAATTACAAATTATCATCATCGGAGAAAAACAAATTATCTGCTTATTAAAAAAAAAACTTTTCAATTAATGTATTATATCCTGAATAATAAAATAATTACATTATCCTTTTAATTGGTCAAATATACAATATATATACTTAAACTTTATGACCAAAATTAACATTAACTTTGTCCTCTATAAAAAAATTTAATTTATGATCAGATAAATTAACCTGTTTATTTCACCATCCAGGAACTTATAATAAATGTAAGTTTTTTTTAAAAAAAATTATAATCATTATTTATATTTTTAATGGAAACCAGTAAAAAAAAATATATATTTTAAAAGTTAATGTAATAAATCATATTTAATCCCAGTACTAAAAAATTATAAATAATATATCAATTTTTAACAACAATAAAACTTTAATTTTCATTTAACTTTTTATTTTAAACATAAATAATAAAATAAAATGTTAAATGAAAATTAAAGAAAATATTAAAAAAATATCATAATTATTGTAAAATATTTAATATAAGTAATGATTTTCAGAATATGTACTTTTTATTGATTTCTCGTACAGAATCAATTTATTTCAATCTAATAAAATATATTTATGAAGGATTATGCTAATTTTTTGAAATTGATTCTCAATACTATTCCTTAAATACCGAATTTTCATTTTAGGATTCGATTTAACAGAAAACCAAAAAAAGAAATCCATAAATAATTTATACGAACTTTTTTTTGAATTATTACATAATTTATTGCATTTTATTAACTACAATTATTTGATAATTTATGAAAATTGAAATTTTATTTGAATATTTCAAATATGTAATTAAATTTAGATTATTATGTAAATTTCAATATTTCGAGAATAGAATAAATAATATTAGATATTCATATAATTTTAACAATTTATTTAAATAATAATTATTATTATTTTATTTTTTAATATAACTAAACTATATTTGATATTATAAATTCTTTTCATTTAATATTAATATTACTATAGAATATTTAATTTTCTTTTGAATATTAAACTATTTATATAATCTGACAAATTTTTAAATATTACATAAATTAATATTAAATATGACTGTTTTTGAATTTGGTTATTTAAAGAAATAATCAATGGTTAAAACAAAAATCATTACCTTATCCTGATGCGACACCTTTAATTATTAGCGAAGGTCATGCTATTGCAATCAGAAAATGAACAATAATGAAAAATGTCTTATTTTATAACAAAAAAACAGATAATTTCTAAATTATTTAATAGAATTTATGTGTCCAGTAGTACGGACCAATAATGTTATTTTGTAGATCATATCTAAATCATATTTATTTTAGTAACCTTTAAAAAATGAATAATTGTAATATGATTTTAAGACTTAGAAAGATGTTTAAAGCTATTTTCTAACTTACTTTATCATTGGCTCGTTCGAGTTAATTTCTTTCCATTAAGAGCGCTACATACTACAGTGTATACCAAAATTTTTGGTACCACATATTCTGCACTGTGAATTATCAAGATTAAATCCTTTAATTTATAATATTATACAAAAATACTTAATATTTTTTGCATATCTATTCAATATTCGCATGGCAAAACCCTCATACGTATGAAATTACTAACGTTTTTTTCCTATTACGTATATATTTTAATAATTACATTTTTATATCTTTGTATATTTTCCGTCACTGAAAATAATATATGTACAAAGTAAAATTCCGTACAATTTATTAAATATTCATAATATTTAATCCCTAATTAAATCATTTAATTTCTTAATTAATTATTTAAATTTGTATTAAAATATATAAATATTAGTTTTAACAATCCCTCACAATTTTCTAATAAAATATAATATATTGTATATAAAAAAAAAATTAAATTAAATATTTTTTATGATTGCATGAATTTCATAAAATTTATTATTAATGATAAATACTCACAAAATAAATATCCTACAATATATGTATATACATATTTTTTTTTTTCAAGGATAATGGAATTATTTGAATCAGAATTTTATTTATTGTAAATTTCATTACATAATTATATATAACTACGTTATATATATATAAGGATATAAAAAAGGATATTCATTAATATTTTATTGTAATTTGACTAGGTTTGATTTGAATTAATGAAATTATTATAAAATATTTTAATATTAATTTATGTAGATTGGATTGAATGATTCGTAATAATATTTTTTTTTATTTTAATTATAGAAATTTAACAAGGCTTATAATATTTTTATTTTTATTTTTTGCTAATTTAATAGTTAACGAATGAAAAGTTTTCTAACACGTATTAATATTGTTGTCAATATTTATTTTAATATTTTATTTGAAATTATCATAAAATATTTTACAGACATTAGATAAATTAATAGTACATACTATAAATTACGAAAATAGGACTGGCTAAAGAGGACCATTCTCGCCTCTGTCAAAATGACAGGGAAACAACGGAACATCGTCTATGCTACTGTGAAGCAGCTGCAAGAAGAAAGGGTATTCTGACCTCAAACGAACTGGCCATTGTGGCTCCCCAATCCATATTAAGGTTCTATTGCTCTCTTAATGTTGGCTAGGGATTGGCCCAGTAAACGCACAATAGATCTTTAGGTCGCAGTGCTCTCTCGCGTTTCCCTTGTTAAAAAAATGTACTATAAAAGTTATATTTTAACCTTTCTATTAATTTATTAATAATTCTACTAAGTATTATTAATAAATTAATAGAATGGTTAAAATACGTGAAATCAAATAGTGTAAGTATAAATTTATAATTTATAAAAATTAATAATTATGTTTTTATAATTGTTTTTAAATGGAGGATATTCAGTACGAAATAGTAATATTAGGAATTACGGAATTGTTAATCCTATTTAAAAGTATTAATTTTAAGTCCATATAATTATGAAAATTGTCACTATTAAACCTTCTTACCACCATTTAAAAATTCTTTATATAATGGTAGAAGGTTCGAAAGTATATGTTCGCACTATAAAATAATTTAATCCATTTTTACATTTATTTATATAGGCATCTCTTTACCTTCAGTAATAGTAGTCGAAATTTTTGCTTTACTCAAATACGTAAAATTACAGGAAATTTTAGAAATAGTTACATAAATGTAGTCTCTATATATGATTTTTTAATACATCAAATTTTTGTGCTGATTAGTAATAAAATTATGTAGGGTAAACTGGGCAACTTCGTGATTTTAAGGGATATTTGTAACTTTTTGTATAGAAAATAAAATTATAGATATGAGGAAATTTTATAAGATCACAGATAGACAATTTGTTCATAAAAATCTAATGTCTAAATTCCAAATTTCTTTTAGACCTTCAACCTATACGCTTAGCAGTAAACTAGGTTCTGTACGGCTAACTTCGTGATACTACGACTAACTTCGTGATAACGAAATTCTTAATAATTTATAACAAATTCTAACGAAAAATTTAAAAATCATATTATAAGGAAATGTTTCTGTACCTATTCTGTTTGAATTGAACAACAACTAAAGCGACTGATCTAGCACTAAAGCGACTGATCTTTTCAACTTTACAAAAATTTATTAAATTAGAACTACAATTATAAAATTGCGTTTCTGATCCAAATTACTATCAACAAGCCACTCGAACAAGTATTTTTGTTAAGGGAATAGTTTAATCTAAAAGATGTAATAGATAAAATTTCGTTTTATAACTTCAGGGTTCCTTTTTGATTGACTATCACGGTATTAGTAGTGTCACGGATTTAGCCAACTTTACCCTATAATTATATCTTCGAATAATAAAACTTATTAGTTTACTTATTTTTATTCAAATAATAATTTTCTTGATTTGAAGACAAAAATACAAATAAATGAGATAAATTACCAATTATAGCCTTCCAAAATTAATTTGTTTAAATTTTTTCCATTATGTTGTCTAGTTGTACATCAATCTACCAAACGTTGAATTAAATATCCATTAATAAACTAATGCTTGTTTAAAAGTATACATACTTACATTAAATATTTTGAATGAAAACTGTATTTCCATTAACTGTGGTATATTTTTATTAAAGATTTTTTATCGAAATCGTATTACAAAATTCATTATAGTAATGAAAAAGTTTCATTAAATGAACTATACTTAAAAGAATCAGTATTATTTAGTAATTAGCATTATTTGGTAATTTTTAGGATTTTTATTTTAGAATTGGTACAAAAAATAATTTTACAATCATATTTAAAGCTAGTTAACAATAACTGCTAGGTTTTCTAAGTTAACAATAACTGCGACCGAAGGGAGTCATTTTGTATGTCAAAGATTTACAAGATATGTCAATAATACTTCATCTCGAATGGTTGTAATTTAACTTTAAAGCACCATGATTAAATTTGTAGCATGATATATAATTAAATTCATTATTTTTAAAAAATTTAAATAGAAATCTTTAACAAAGTATAAGTATTACCGAAGTACAAAATTTCAATTAATCATTTAAAATTAAAAATTTAACATTGAAATTTTCATCTTTTAGAAGAATTTAATTTCCATTTTCTTTATTATAATATTATTTTAAAAAAATAGAAAATTCCATTTATTTTCTGAATTTCTATTTTAATTGTCAATTAAAAAACTATTTACATCTGTTTTTCTTTATAGATTTTTACCTCTGCAAGAGTTGGCATAGCAATATTAACTATAATAAAATCTGCCCTAAACTTTATCTTTTTTTTTCTTATGCATTTTTATTTTATCCATTAAATTTTTTTTTGCATAAATATTTATTATCATATTTTACTCTTCAAATTAAACATTATAATCAGATCCAGACACAAAAACTACAAAATTCAAATAAAATGAAGAAATGAAATAACAAACATTTTTCCACATAAACAGAATATTTAAAAGAAAAACGAGTTGTATGTCATGATTGTAGGAAAAGTAGGAAAATGAATTTAAAACAAAAATCAAAATAAAGGAAAATCTGGATAAAGAATATATTTTTTTCTTTTGGAAACAGGAGCATCCGGTATTTTGTCAGAAACAGCAGTAACTATGGTACAGAGCTAAATTTTGACGATATATATACAAGAGTACAAATTATTTGTTCTGTTTTGCATCACAGAATATGTTATGGAAGCGAAAAATGAAAGGAAAATTGAATCCTTTTTTAGTTTAAAAAAAAAACAGTAGGATATATCATATAAACAGCATAATCAAGGATCAAAATTTTTCAAAATAAAAAATTATAAATAAATAAAATAAAAATTTCAAAAAACGAAGGTAATAAATCCAACGATTTTATTAAAAAAATATATTTTAAAAGGAATTTAATTTGAGATAATTATTGTGTAGATAAATTACAATTTTATTCTTAAAAGATATTAAAGAAAGTAATTTGAACTATTGCGCAAAAATATAATCAATAAACTTGTGTATTTTATATATAAATTATGACAGACAATATGTATGTTGTATGTTGTAAGTACGTAAATATTACAGATTTTGTTATAAGAATGATATATACTTCTTTATTCAAGGATAATTCATTAAAGTCTGAATGGTCTCAAGTATTGGAAACTGAAAGCGACAAGATTCTTAAAAAAGTGTGTAAAATAAATATTTACTGATTTTTGTTGAAATTTTTATCTTTGAAATATTTCTGAGTATAACAATTTTTGTTTTTTTATACAATTATAAAAGCAAAAGTTAACTGGATTTGAACCTGGGACCTTCCGATTCGAAGACAGGTGCTCTAACCACTTAGCAGTGTCAGTTAAAAAAATCAATTTGGTAAAAATATTCCAATTGAATCTGCTATTTGGTAATATTATACAAGACAACATTACAACCATTACGATTTATTTTTGAAATGATATCGTAATTATTGAACCATTTGTGTTGTTATTGAATCATTTGTAATTACTAATTGGTTTTTTTTTATGAAAAAGGATTATTTTTTTCGTAATATTGAAGTAGTAATATTTCAATAACATAATACTAATATTTCCTTCTCAGAAATATAATTTTTATTTTCATAAGTTATAATTATTAAAGTTAATTTATCAACTGTTTTCATTCCTGCTGCTATTATTGGCAGAAATAATATTTTCTCTGATTCAAAAAAATTGTTGTTTTTAAATATTTTATGTAAAACAAATTTTCCAGTTCATTTTAAAGGCGCAAAGATTAACCACTCATAATCATTACAAAATTTGTAAATTTTCCACTTGTATATTAAGTGCTTACAATGTAATACAAATTACACTGAAAAAAAAATAAATTAAATAACACTTTTTTGTCACGCACAATTATACCACCCAAAAACTTTATAATTTGTGTTCATTGTTCATACGTGCTTTTCATAATTAGCGAAACTTGTAAAGTAATTTACTGATAAGAAAACATTAAAAAAAAAATCATAGACCAAAAATTTAGCAAGTTTTTATATTTAAATTGTTGCAAATTAACATATAATTTTACTTATATAGATATAATTTATTTTTATTTTGACGTTAGTTTTAACATAAATTTAAGGAAAATTGATTTTGTCATTAAAAAATAATATATTAGAAAATTTTACTAATTTTTCATTTTTTTATCATTAATTTGCTACCAAATTAATTTCAAGAAAATTTCTATTTTTGTTTAAACATGAAAATAATTAATAAATGGGAAAATTAAAAGCTTTTCCAAAATATAAAACGTAATTTCTTTCTAAAATATTAAATATTAATTTGATTTTGATTTTTAATATGACTATATCTGATTACAAATACTTTATAGAATATTATAAATAAAGGTCTACAACTCTGTACCGCAACTCTGTGGTAACCTTTTATTTCGGAAATTGAGCAGGGTTTAATTTGAAAAATATAAAAATTGATCGAGTAAATAAATATTCATGCAATATGAATTAAATTTAAGGAAAATTTGAAAAAGTGGGATCGTACACAGTTCTCCTATTTTTACCAAATTTTAATAGTTTTATTTTCCGTGACAATTCAGTTAAACAAATCACTAATGGAAATTTAAAAAATTGTTTTTATTGAAAACTATTTGCTACGAGTTTTGCTGGCAAGGAGTGTGTTTTGTCAATAGATTCTTTATTAAAGTACAAGACTCTAAAGGACAAGACTATAAAAAGTTAAAATAAATAGTTGATATATTATCCAACAAATGATTAGCCAAATCTATTCTAAAGTATGGCGTTATAAATTGATTTAAAATTTCTCATTTCGTGGAAAAATTTTATATTGAACTTATATTGCTAAAAAAACATTATTAGACACTTCAAGTTTTACGAATTTGAACTTTAACATGTTTACCTGTTCCAGGGAATTTATGAGTTGCCATTTTATGTTCTATGTTTTTTTTTATATTTTATCCTGGATTTTTTATTATTTTTATCGTTGTGAAGCCTCATGCATCTTTATGAGAAAGAATCTTCTTTATGAGAAAGTTTATTTATTGATTTTGTTTTTTTCATTATGTTCGTTTTTATGAATAAAATTTTACGGCAAGAATATTTCTATTTAGTAAAAAAAGCTAATTTAGTTTTTAGAAAATTTAATGTCCAAAATATTGACTATCCTATATAAATTCAAACTATCAAAATTTCTGCTTAAAATTAAAAAAAAATTACAAATCATTTATGAATTAAGTACTTAAAAATTATGCTTTTAATAAATGTTTACAACTATACTTTTCTCTATAAAAAGATATTTTATATGACTACATAAAAATATTAAATATTTACAAAAAAAGAAACTTTTTTATCATATTTCATCATTTGAAATTAATATCTGAAAATATTTCCAAGAAAATTTCAGAATATTTTTTGTTTTTACTTTTATATAAATGTAATCAAAAACAGGCGCCAACATATATTTCTATGATTCTATCAAATTTGATTTTATTTTGTTTAAAATAGAATATATACTTTATTGTGATCCTTATCAAAATGAAAATATCCTTTTTTTAGCGTTTTAAAAGTTGGAAAAAATTGTAAATGTTTTTTTTACACAAACATAGATTTTATAAAAATGAAAAAAAAAAAAAAATATGATTTGCAGATACTTAGGGTCTTTTTTTATCAGATATTTTAGAATTTGTGGAAATTCTTTGTTAAAGGCAAGAACGACAAAAAAAAAGAACAAGGAAAGAAAAATAACCTTGCTTTTTGAAACTTGTCTAAGGAAATTAAATTTAAATTTGTAAAAATAAAAACATTTTTAGTCTCAAAATTCTAGTTTGGCTTATTTTTCTGATGATATTAGTAAATGACTATATTTTATTTACGTTAAATGATTTTAATAGATAAAATTCGAAAATTAATTCTTCCGATTTAAATAATTACATTCAGTAATATTTTATTTAACTCGCAAATAGTCTGTAATTTAATTCGTTCCAATAAATAAATTAAATTGCATACAATTACTTTGGTATTTTTGCATTAGTAAAACAATAAAATACAATTTACTCAAATTTTAATAATACATAAAAAACATTTAAATCTGATTCACGTAATATTCATTTTAATCCTTGGATTCTAAAATGTCATCTACTGGTGTATAACGTGTGCTGCTCAAAAAACCAAGAAACCCAAATTCTTTCAACAACAACAAAAAATACAAAATAATTTAGAAGAATATTTTCGTTTTTAGTTTCACTAACAAAAAAAAAAACCACCTTTAAAGATATTCACACTTCTTCTATTTCTTCACTAACAATAATACTTTTCATATGCAATTGTATATAAAATATCATACAGAATGAAAAGGGAAATAGCAGGACATAAAAATGTAACAAAATAATTTAAACTTTTTCAACATATTTATATATATTTTTTTTGCTGCAAGGACATGCCTAGATTTTTAAATTTATTTTTATATTTTATATATATGCCAACAAAAAAAAAAAAAGTTGTCCTATCCTGAAGTCCAAAACTAATACAGTACGAAAAAATATGTATAGTAAAATAAAATCCTGTAAAAAAAAATACTCTTTTTTTTGCCTTTTTTTTACATTTTTAGGGTTTTTTGCAGTCTGTAAAAACTAGGACCAAAATATTATATTTTTTTTTTTATATAATACATATTTCGGCGATCACGAAAATTTCCTATTTCATTTATATATATACATATAATAATTTTCTTTATATTGCCAAGTTGACAACCAATATGAGAAAGTCTGGCTACATGAAAAAAAAAGGATATCAATAAAAAAAAAAATATATCGAAGGCAATTTTAAGAAAAAAAAATTACAAAACAAAAAAATAAATTTGAAATCTTCCTTCGTTTCTGTATAGTGATATTATTTTTTTTTTTGTGACCATTATCAGAATTGTGCAATTGTACACGGATGCTTTAAATTGCCTAAGAATGAATTGAAACTTCTGTTTAAAAAATTTTTTTTTAGTGTATTAGTGTTGATCAACAAAATGTAAAAAAAAAAAAAAAAGGATGACAAAAAAAAAAGGATAATATAAAGGAATTAGGTATGTGTGTAAATAGAATATTGACTTTATTGTATTATTTTATTTATGATATTTTTTTTTCTATATACATTTATAGTTAAAATGAATATTATTTAGCTTCATTGCCTGCCAATAGAATTTTGTGTTCTTTTTTTTTTTAGAAAAAGAAGGACGAAATAATTGAATAGAAATTTTTGTTTTTTTGTATATGTATTTAGGAATACAATTCAAAGAAAATCTAAAAAAAAAAAAAAAATTTAATAGCTTTCAGGACAAATCATTGAACTGTTAAAAATATTAAAAAGGAAAATATGACATAAATAATATTTATAGTTAGTATATATAGCGTAATGTGTCCTATGACTATTTATTTATTTATTAAAAAAAATAAAATATTGTTTAAGGAAGTACAACATTTTAGAAAAGAAAATTTATTATATTTATTTTTTAAAGAAAAATTATTGAAAATTTTGGTCATTTTTATAATAAAGTTTTATTGGGGAATTATTTTAAATATAAAAATTAAATTTTAGAAACCAATTTTAGAAAAGTTATGAAAAATTTTTTAGTATCGTTTTCAATTATTTCTTATTTTGCTTTAATTTTTTATTCTTCTTACATTAAAGTTTGAAGTCAGCAATTCTTCTTCTGATTTTGAGCCTGGTTTTGAGCTTTAGACTTTATCAATTAACAAATTTCCAGGGTATTTTTTTGATTCCGTACTAAGTTTATCTATCTGAATTGCGTTCCTTTATACGAGCAAAACTTTATTATATCAACAAGTTTAGAGTCAGATAGTCTAACAATAACATTATTGTACAATTTGACTATACCAAATCATATGATATTACAATCCTCATAAAAGTCGGAAATTTTCAAAAGAACTTGTAATTCTGAACGACATCAACCTAGAACAGAGAGTATAATTTCTTGTACGTAGAGTTAGACAGTTTTCTATTCACTATTTATGGTCTTTCAGAACCGATTACTTATTAAAGAAACGGGTAATTGTTGAAACATATAGAAGAGAGTTACCTAAAACCATAAATTTTTAGTACCCCGGTATGTTTTTTTTTATTGAAATATATTTTTCAAATTTGCAATATATGTAACTAAATTTAATCTGAAATTGGGTCAAAAGTCGAATTAAAAAATGGTACATATGTATAATTTATGAAACAGGTGGTCTATTCTGTAAAATTATTATGAACTGTCACTATCAAAAAATGTGATTATCTCCTTGATACTCATGTTACTTCATGTTAAATTTAGATAAGTGATAATTGATAGTGACGATTTACTTTACAGAATACTATTTCAGTTTTGCTAAATCGTACCACTCAAAATATTTATGTAGTATATTTTCAATTTGCCTAAAGTCATACACATATTATTTTAATATTACAAATTAAATTTATGATTATAATTTATGCTTTGTACCAATTTCCAATTTAAATCGTTATTAATAATATTATTTTCTAGTAAATAGATTTTTTTCACTAATAACTAAATAAGTTTCATTAAAAGTTGAATAAAAATTTGTTTTTTTAAAATCACAAATTTAAATTATTTGAATACCAAATTTATTCACAAACAAATATTTATAGAAAATTTTAGAATTAATTATAAATTTCATTATTTGTATTCCAGTAATTGGAAAACTGAAATAGCTGAGTCAATAATAATAATAATAATAATAATAGTACCAACTACGCTAAAAAAACGTTATATTTTTATAAAATCATCATAATTAAATTAATGTTAATTAATTAGTAAATCAAATATTATATTCGTTTTGTTGTTTTTTATCGTAACAACAAATCAATAATAATCATAAAATTGTAATTGAAAATTTTATTTTTCAGATTATAATAATAATTCATAGGTAATTATAATTAAATTGGTATTAATTGAATTTGAAGTGATAACGTTTGAAGATTTCTTATTGTAAACATTTAAGAGTTATTAAAACGTGTGAATATTTAAATAGACAAATGATTTAATTTATCTAAGAAATTTTGTTAATTATATTTCTAATATATTTTCTTTTATGTAAATTTATTTGGAATTTAGATATGTTCACAAGATACTAAGTAGCCAAGTCCGTCATAAAATTTACGTGTATAAACATTATTATTGTTTTGTAAATTAGAATTGATATAAATGCTCTACAATAACAAATTCCCAATTAATTACATTCAAAGTGAATAATGTAGGGGACACCCGTCTAAATCAGTTCCTAAATTTTATCATTGCTTGGGTTTGGAAACTAGATATGTAATATTATTGCTATCTATTGCTGGCGTTTTGTGCTACTAAAAGTATAAATAAATGATATCAACCTTAAAAATTATCGTATTTATTTTTTGTTATTTTAAATTTTAGGTGATCTTAAGTTGTGCTACTAATAAATAAAATTTATCAAAGAGATTTAAAATATGTAAATATTGTTTCTTATCAATTCGTTTCTTTAACAATGAAATAGTATATAAGTAAATATATTAATTTTATGTGACTGTTAATTTTCAAAGTAAGAAAATAAATTACTAACTTTTAGAATATTAACAATTCAATTTTTATATAAAATTCCTGGAATATTATTATACTCGTACCTTAAACCACAATATGTTTAATTAAAATTATTAAATAAATTTAATCAAACATATGATTACTACACAATTACTTAATTAATTTTACAATTATTTTAATTAAATAACATTGATGAATTAAACTACTACAATTAATTTATATTTAAATAAATATTTATTTTTTTGTATATTTACAAACTAATTCAAATAAAGTTACAACACACATTTAACATAATAAAAGTCATAATAATAAAGTTAATCCTGATGTAAATAAATAATAATTTCATCAAAATTCATATTTTATATTAATGTGGTCCTTAATAAAGTTTGATTTAATCATAAATATAGAAAGTATGAAATAAATAAAAGTTAAATCATAAATATTTCGAAATATCTTTAATGTTTAGTTAAATAAAATAAATTGTTCATAAATAAATGATAGCCTTTAATATATGTTAATACTAGTTTTATTACTATTACCATGTCCATAATAATAGTTCTCATTTTTATATCAATTATACGTCATTTATGAGGAGACACATTATTATTATGCTGCGGTATATGAATTTGTAAACGTAATTTTTATGAAATGTATTATAGAAAATATTTTATGTCTGGATATTTTCATTAAGGCTGTTAGTCAATCCTACAAACAATTTTATAGTTAATTTAAATAATATTTTATATAGGCGGTATTAGTACCAGAAACAGATGATATTTCTTTACATATTCTTCAGAGTAAATACTAAACTAAGCTTAGGCTAAACTGGGGTACAAAAACTTGTTTTATTACCCCCTATGTTTTGTAGTATTCATCTTAAACTTAATTTTCCTTATTTTTATTATCTTTAAATTTTATTTTGAAACTAACTTCATTAAATATAAATCTATAATAAAAACTCATCCTTTTTTTTTATACATTAAAAAAAAAACTTGTCATTTATTAAAAATCATGATTTTAGTAATAAAGTTGGTAGTAAAAATCAATATAATAATACTATTTGACAATAAATTTAATATTTTCATTCTACAAAATAAATCTAAAATTTCAAGATTTGTAGCAATCAGCTCTGTGAGTATTGTACTAAAGTCACTTTCATTTTAAACTTTCTTCTCATGTGGATAATTTTTCAAATTTCTGTAAAAATGGTAATCAGCTGGTGTAATGTCCGAAAAATATGGACTCATGATTTACCATCCGAACTGTTGTAATTTTTACAAACTCTACCCTTTATCACATGTGGCCTTGTGTTATCTTAGTAAGAAAATGTACTGAAATAATCAATTTATTTATTATCCATAAAAGTTTCCAAACCCAAGCAATGATAAGTTTTGAAAATGTCCCTTAATACGGTGCCGATACTTTTTAATTATAAATTAACTAAATCAATTTCTAAAAATCCTTTTACTCACTTCATAAAATTCCAATAAAAATAAATCCAATAAAAATAAATCGTAAATGTTTGGTAAAATTAAGCAATTAACAAGAAAAATCATTTTGATGAAAAGTTTTACCAGTTAAAACTATCAAACTTTTATCATTTCCATATACTTTTTTCCCATATTATACACAAATAAGAAATTTTGGTCACCATAATTTATTTATTAATCACTCTGTAAAAAAAGATATTTAACTAATATGAAAAGTGATATTCATGTGTCCGTAATTTTCTTTTTTGTGTTATTTTCATATTATATATTTTGGGAAATTATCTTGATTGTGTATAAATGAATGTGAGTTTAACGAAAAATTCTTTCATAATTTTTTTCTGTGTATAATTAATTGGAAAAAAAAAGGAAGGAATATTTTCTTTTTGTTATAATATTTCAAAAACTTTATTAATTAAGTGAAATATAGTTTTTCATGGTAACACATTTTCTCGATTAATGAATATTTTGTTTTTAAGACTTTTCTTTCTATATAAACGAGAGAAAATTAAATATTATTGAAGTGAAATCGTGGTTTTTCTTTCTGTGCGTTTTTTTTTTGTTGGTGTGGGAAGAAGTTGGAATTGTGGGTATAAATAAATTTCTTTAGGAATTAGGTGGAATGAAAATGGTTTTTGTGGTATTTTTATTATGTTGTTTGTTAATTTTTTTATATATTTTGTAGATAGAAAATGGATAAATTAGAATAAAAGTTTTAATATAACAAGCTAGTAATTATTAGTTATTACAATTTTTTAAATATTTTTAATATTAAAATATTTTATTATTTTTCTGAGGTTAATAATATTTTGGAAATATAGGTTGTTCATGTATTTATTTGAAATTTTGATCAACAATGTGGTAAAAAAAAAAAGCTAGGAAGAGAGCTACTGTTTACAAGTTTCAAATTTATGGAATTTACGGAATAAATACAATATAAATAAAAATACTGTAGTGTATTTTTAAAAATATTTTAAGTATGAATATTATATTCAGTAAATTTACCTATAACAATGATGAATCTAACTTGGAAAATTACGGATTTGACTTGGAAAACTACGAGCTTAACATAAAAATTTACAAATTTCACTTTAAAAATAGCTAATTTCACAAGATTGCATCGGGAAAGGAAAATTCTCGTTTTTAAAACATAAGCTTGTAGCCTGGAAATGAGACTTCTCGTTTTAAAACAAATATGTGCTTAAGTGATTCATTCTCAATGTAAAGCATATATGGTATAACTCGATGTATAAGTAAATTCTGTGTAGTACTGAGAGACAAACGAAGCAGTATATTACACTACAAAATATTACTAAGACTACTTTATGTGCAAGTCCTGAAAATTTCAATAAAATTAATTAATTGTTATCACACTCTTAATATTTTTGTTATTTGTTAATTTTAATGTTTTCGTGAAATGCAACAAATGTTTGGATAAAATAGAATAATGTTTCCGTCCCAAATTTGAACATTTTACAGCCAGACAGAAAGTCCAAAACAAGATTGTTCAGTAAAGGAATCTTTTATTTAACAAAATGTCCTAGGATAGAAAGTTTATAATTAAATATAAGTAAAAGGAACTTTTAATAAATTTAATTTATAGAACGAAAAAATTTCTGATACATACCCTATTTTAATAATCCGTATTAAAGGATACAATCTATAATTTTCTTATCATATTTAAAAGGACAAAATATTTTTTAAATTTTTTTAATTTACTATAATTTTTAAATATTTTTGTATCATTTTATAAACATAAGTGTTTTATTTAAATTAAATTATGCATATTTAACACATGTTTTGAGTAATACGAGAACATAAAACATGACAATTGATGTACAATGCTGACAGAATAGCGTGAGACATTTCACATCTGTAATATAGTGTCATTTTTTTAGTAAACACATAAATTGTTGTAAACACGAAAAATTACAAATAATTTTCATCTAAATTTCATTTTACACCACAGATATATATATACATATATACAATAATATTTATTTCCTTCCTAAATATCACAAATCAATAACAACCTTTATAATTACATAAATACATAAATTCAAAAAAACGCGTCCTTGAAATTATCACATCAATGTCTATTAAAATGTCATTTTTTTTTTATCATAAATTATATCGTAATAGAGAGAAATATCATAAATATTTCTTATATAAATTAGTTAATTTATGAAGATAACAAAATATAAATTTATTTTTTTAAAAAAAAAAACACCAAATTCACTTCCGTAAACAAAACAAACAGATTCTTTTACACATTTTCTATATTTTCACTTTTTTTTCATATCTGAAAACCTACAAAAGCATACTTCCTCTTTTTGTCAAGTGTTATTATAATGACAATTTAAATTATACTCTCAAGTAAGATTTATCATCATCAGTAATTTTTATGATTTTAAGTCATAGAAATAAATAAAAAAAATTATATATTTTTTTTTTATAACATTTCATCCCTCATTCACTACAAAATACCACCCCCCCCCATCATACCCCACAAAAAAAATTAAATATAAGAATTTTTGTAGTAAACAAAATAAATATCAGAAAAAAAAAAAATACAACATAATTTGTGATGATGAAAATTATTATGATCCGTTCATTTAGTATTCTTATTCCACAAGGTCCAACTCATACCAAAATAAGGTTTTTAGTAATATACTCAATAATAAATTATCCAACAACCCACAAGAAATTGTCTATAAGTGGAATAGAACATATGTGGTTAGAGATAGAAGAATAAACCAAAAAAATTTTAGATCTAATTTTTTTTCATGCTGTACTCTGTCTGATGCCTGAATAGCATCCTTAATCATTCTTTTTTTCATTTTAGGTCTTTATATTTTTGTTTTCCTAAAAGAAATAAAGAAAATTTCTTATCTTTTTCCATAAAGAAACAAGAAAAAAATTTTGTGTTCATGGAAAATTATATTTGAAAATATTTTGAAGGTTTTTCCTTTTACACTGTTAATGTGTACACTTTTGAAATATTTTAAGAATTAAGGTAACAAAAATACTGCGTGATTTTTAAGATTTGGTGTAAATGTATATTTTTTTGGTTAGAATTGAGTTGAAATGATTTAAAAAAAAAAAAATGAAAAGATTATTGATAAATTTACTTCAGTTTTTATGACTTCACATCAATTTTATTATGCGTAAATTAATAAAAATATCAAATCAGTTTTATGATGTGATAAAAGTAATTTTTATAGAAATGTTTTTGAAATTACATTTGAAATTATTTTTTTCTGTAAAATTTAAGTTATATTATTTAATTTGACTAAATTCTTAGGGATTTGTAAAAAAATAAAAATTATTCTTTGCTGATGATTATTTAAGGAATGGAATGGAATTATCACTTTCTGGATATATTCGGCAAACTTTAATGAACTTAAATATAAATTACCATTAAATCAACATTTTACGATGTACATAAAGTTGTTTTCAAAATAATATTATCTTCCGTCAATTAAATATTAAGTAGCTTTTAGATTTAAGGAATATCGAGGCCAGCTTTTTAATTTGGTTATAGCTAAAACTTTTGATAATTAAGGTTAAGGACGATAATTTAAAAAAATATATATATAATGGTTTTCAGGATATAGGTTAAATCTTTCATTGTTCATCTACTAAGAGTTTTATTGCCTACAATTTAGTGTAGATTAGATCGTCTATAAAGAAATTTAGAGTAGATAATGTAAAGAATGTCGAATATTTTTTTTAATTAAAATTACTAATAAAATTACAGATTATTTTATGTTGTAAAATAATAAGTAGTAAATATTATCCTGAATTAATTTTTTCTATATTTTAAAATAAAAATAATATACTATATATTTCATTAATTAATTTCTACACTGAAATGTCGACGCGTAGACAATGTAATCTACGTAGCACAACACTAACTGAAATCAATAGAATAATATTTTTGTTTAGGATGTAAAGAGAATAATATTCCTAGTACAAGTATTACATGGAAATAAATCAGTGAAGCATACGTAGTACACCTTTGGAAATAAATCAAATAATATATACTACGCATATATGAAGATAAATCAAATTAATTAGATTTAGAAAGAGAGTAATAGTTTTCTAAATTAAATTCATTCCATTACCAATTGGCGTAAAAGCCTTGAAGGCTAGGACCATTTTTTATGGTTATAAAGTATGCCGTTTTTGATCTTAAGCAAATATCGATTTTCAAACTGACTTTAAAATAATGCTTCTTTGAAATGAAGTCACTTTTTCACTATATTATAACATTAAACACTTTTTATATTGAAATTTTTCGTTAAAAATACGGGAGCCGAAAATGTCGCCTATCTAAAAATCAGTAATTTTTATCACAGTTATTAAATTTGAAATTCTTTAAATTTTTCAACACTTTGTCAAAGTGTGTTTATTTTACTGTGTTAAATAACAATTAACTGTATTAAAAAAAAAAACAATTTTAAAAAAATTACCGTCGAACTGCCTGTTTATCCGTTCGGCTCTCTGACCCAAAATTTATGGATTTAGTAATTTTTTTTGTGCCTTTTTGAACTTTTGTGTCTCAAAAAGTGCTCCAATTTATAGTAAAAAAAAAATCTATAAATTTTTATTGAGAGTTTTGTACAGCTAAGAAAATTGTAGTTTCAAATTTAACTTAATAACCTTAGAAATATTAGTATGTCGTATTTTTTTTTCTAACAAATACGTAAGTAAACAAAAAATAATCTTTTGTAAAATTCTCACCCATATGAGTATCTTATTTTAAAAAAAAGAAAACATAAAAGAGCCCATTTTTCTCACCAACTTTCACTACTCTTCAACATAAATCATTATTTTTTCCTTTTGTAGTACATGGTACTCGTATCGGAAACCAAAAAAAGAGGAAAAGAATTTAATTTTTTTTAAGGATATAAATTTATCAAAAAAACAAAAACGCTTCATATATTACCCAACACACATACCCACCAAAAAACAAAAAAAGGTATATATAGCTTAAAGAAACTGTCAGAAAATAAAGGATAAAATCAAGATGAAAAATTACTTCGGAAAATGAGACAGATAAGTTATTTAGAATGGTATACAAAATATTTCTTATACAAAATTTTCTTTTATTTTTCCCTAAAAAATAGAAAATTTATAATAAAATACTTTTGGGGGAAAAAAAATGATTTTAATGGCAAAGGTGATATTAAAAAAATGTAAGTTTTGTGGGCTTTTATTTCTTTTTTTTTTTGTGTCAGTAGGAGGTGGGCTGGGGCGGTGTTGTTTTTTTTTTCAAATCAATATTTTAATAGTGTACCATCTCTATATAGGAAATTTATTGTGTCATGGTAATTTTTGGTTTATTTTGTTGATAAAAAAAAAATTTAAGAATTTTACTTTTTTTCTGCCATGGAAAATTTTATGTTCGGAAATAATAAATCAAAAAAAAAAAAATGAAAATAATGATAATAATCTTTAATTCAATGTTGGTTAATATAAGTTCGAGTATATACCAGTTGTAAATATTCTGATCGAAATTGTATAAATTAAGGAAAGTAATTAATATGTTTCCTTTGTGTAAGTGTAATTCAAAGAAAGAAGACATTATGATTTATATAGAAAAATAGGTTAAAATGCCGGAGTTATGAAATTCAAATTACTGTGTAGTATTTAATTTCTATATTTAGAAAATGTAAATAATAGAAATTTAGTTGGGAGTAAATGTTGTTTAAAAAAGAGAATTATGGTTTTGTAAATAAATTATATTTATTTTCATAATTTCGAATCTAAATAAACCGAAAAATATTTAAATATTCGAGATATAAACAACAACATTTAAGTGAAAGAGAATTTCTTTATATAATTTCTTAAATTTCAAATTGGTTCTGTTAAGTTTGCAATTACATATATTTCGATTTATGGTAAAATATTTATTGTACTTATAATTATTTTTAAAAATTCGATTTGAAAGTGAAAAATTACCTCCAAAACCATTAGTTATACTGGAAAGATCTACTTATTTAGGCAGCAAGATGCCAGGATGAATAACCCACTCCATGAACGCCGAAACACAGTATGGTGGGATATGATAAGACCAATTCATTATAAGCTGCTAAAAGTGGGTGTAACAATTAATTCTGAAACCGGAAACCTTTCAAACAAAAAAAACGTCTGTTTCTTAGTATTGGAAGCAAGGTTTCCTGAGTATAACAACGCAAGGCTCCTGAGAAAATCATACCTCAGTTGGAAAATTCGAATTCACTCACCATATTTTTACGATTTAGCACCTTTTACGCTTCAGGTCCTTATTTAAAAACCTACGAAACTTTCCGATATATCTAATATTTCCAGTAACCTAGAGGATTATTATTTTTCCTCATAATATGTGTCTCAAAACACTACTTTATAATGTCAAAAATACTGTTGAAATGGATTCCCAGTCAAATTTCCAAAAAAATATTATTTACAGTCTCGGTTTTCTTATGTAAATTATCCGACTACGTCTACTTTAGCTACCATTTCGATTAAAGTTTGAACCCGAACTTAAATTTTCTGGCTGTTAATTTAATTTTCACTTGAAATATATGGAGAGACATACACAAGTCATACTCTATTCTATTATGCAACCAGGACACCAGAAAAAGTACATGCACCATTTTTTTAAATATTGAAATTTGATGTTTTTCCTACAATATACCAATGCTTCTTTATTTAATAACTAAATTAATTATTTTTCCAAATAAAACAAATTTCGTAACACAGAACTTCGACCTCATTATAACAATTTTAAATTTCTAAACATTTATATATATTTTATTTTTTCATTTCTACATTAATTCTTAAATTAAATTATATAATTTTACCATATTTACAATATTTTTTTGTAATCTTGTATAACATGAAACATATTGCCACTTTAAATGGTTAATGGATATTTTACCCCCAAAAAAAAAAAACTAGCATAAATATGTATACATAATAAACATATAAATTGAAATTAATGTGATAACTATAATATAAACTTTAAAAAAAATTTAGTACTAAAACTAAAATGTTTATGTTAAAAGTAAAATTATTAACACTGCAATTTCATAATAAAAAAAATAAAAAACTATACTCTATCTCTCCTAGTAGTAACACTTAGGAAAATTCAAAAAAATAATCTTTTACCATAAATATCTGTAAACATATACATAACCTCAGGTTAGTTACAACACTTTAAATGCGCAATGAAAATTTATTATTTAAATATTCTTTATTCCTATTTACAGGAGAAAAAAAAAAATGAGGATGAAATTTTAGCTTCTTCTGTACAAAAAATATATAAATATATACTTTAATTTATAGTAAGTAAACTCTAATAGCCAGGTTCATATTTTAGATATTAAAAGTAAAGTTTTGCTTTTTTCGACATTTTAAAGTTAAAGTAAAAAATTTATTATCTTTAATTTGTTAAAAAAAACATTTCTACGAAAATATTTGCATAACATTTTTAATATCAAAAATTAGTTTTTAAATAAACTATTTAAAAAAAAATATATGTATAAGAGAGATTTGCATAAGTCATACTAATTTTCAGTATTGAGAAATGTATATGTAGAAATAGAGACTTATCTTCCATAATAATTTTGAAATATTATGTTTCCTACAAAGAAAATTATATGTTACCGTAAAAGCTATTTATGGAAAGATTCCGATTGATAGAATTTAGTAAACTAAGTCCTTAATTCATATGACCCAAACATTTAATGTATTTCGGCGTAATTATACAGACACAGGACTTATAACACACCAGATAACCAATTTAAAAAACTAGACTCAAGTTAATATTTTCTGTAATAAATTTTGAATAACAAAGCTTTTTAATGAAATAAATGCTTAAAATAATACTACAATATATTGGCTAGCTAGAAAATTAAATTATTAGAAAATTAAATCTTTACTTAATTTGAAATCTAAAAAAGCTTCGGAAAGTCTAATCTAATCTATTGTCGGACACACATTAAAATTAAAATAACAATAAATAAATACAAGCCTTGCCATTAATTAACTTTTAATTTTAATTTTAATCTTTAAAAGATATCAATAATATTATTTAGTTTCCGAATACAATTAATAATATACGAATTGTTGCGATATCGGCGGCTGTCCCCTATATATTTAAGTTGGCTATATTAAAGAAACTTGATAAATTTCATTATGAATACCATTTATTTTATTTATAAGGATTAAAAAAGATTGCTTATGGCACACGAATCTACAATATAAAATTTAAAATGTATAAAAAGTATTTAAGAAGATATATTTTGATCTTTGTGCACAATAATGTTTAATTATATTTTGAAAATGTTAGTTTTAGTTTTTCTTGTTCAAATTAAAGTAATGTTCTGTTTTAATTTTGTAAAAGTGTCTTCAGTCTTTCCGTATTTCAATTTAAAATCACAAAATCCAAAAATATTTCAATACGCAAACAATTTTTAACTTCATTTTATCCATTTTCCATTAAACTTTAATTTACCCACACGACTACGATTATTTAACACCAAAAATTGTAAAGAATATATTTGTTTTAACTAAAAGATTGCATTTTGACTATATTTATTGTTGGACAAAGTGACAATCAACTCGAAACCTTAATGCATAGCAACTAAGTAAGTATTCACAAACAATTGCGAACATTAGTCAGATATATTTTCCAATTTATTAAAAGCAAAATAACCTAGCAGTGCCACAATAAAATGCAGAATTTATTACATATTAAAAAATATTGACTGGACTACAATATTTCCACAAGCAATATCCTTATTTTTTGTACTGCTATAATATTGGATTTAACTCTGCACCAATTACATTTTGTTTAAGAAGTCCGTCTGATATTTTATTAAAATATATTTTGCTGTGACATATTTTGTTTCACTTCAATTTGCCCATAAGACTACGATAACCAAAAATAAAATAAGATTTTTTTATTATGTATATTTTTGATCTTCATATGTAAATTTTTTGTGTACCATGTGTTTGATTTTTGAACACTTGATTGAATTCCGTAAATAATTGGAAATTCTTACTTCAATGCTAAAATCTTATTTGAGTTGATTCTGATTTGTTATCCAAAAATCAAAATTTTTTGATATTAGAATTTAGAATGTAAAAATTTTAAATAATATATAGAACATTTATTTTTATTTATGGTATACGAAGCATACTGAAATAATTTTTCAGTAGAATGAATTTATTTATTTGTAAGTAATTATTATGTACATTTTGAGATAGACTGGTACCACTGAAAACTTTTGTTTAGATGAAATTATATCAAAATTATATCAAATACAATTGAAATACGTATTTTTAAAAATATAAAAATATTATAAGCTTTTCATACTTAAAATTAATTTATATATTGAAATCAGCAATAAATTATTTCCGCGATATTAAAATTGTCAAATATATTTGAACCAATTTGTACTATAAATTCATAGGGATTCTTATAGATAAATCAATTTATAATCATAATTGTAATAAATTGTTTTCATTATGAAAACTAAATTTATTGTTTAATAAATGTTCATTTTTAGTTCGCAAGGAAGTAAATGAATTTATCAATTTAATATTTAATATAATATTTATGAAATACACATTAAACTAATTGAAATATAAATCTTATAAAATATGTTGAATATTTAAATTTAATTATTTTTAGAAAAAAAACCTAAATATTTTAAAAAATTACAAAATATAAGTACGTTCTTTTCAAATGTCAATTTCTTACAAATTATTTGCTTTTTAACAGAAGCTATTTTAGAAAATTCTGCACGATTTGTGTAAATAAGTAATTAACTTGAAATAGTATGAATGAGCTTTTACTTTTACTTGATAGATTTTAGTTCAAAAATTTAGTTTGAAATATATTATTAAATAAAATATATTAAGTGCAGTAATTTAATTTTGACATATGCTGCAGAAATACATTTTGTTTGGATGTAATAACATCTTTTTCCTCTCTCAACCAACAAAAGTCCTTGGCTCGACTTTTATTTCTTGAACGTTAATTAATTGTTGTTGGTATCCTGCCTTTTTTTCCCTCAAAATTTTGTGTAAGATAGGAGTATTTATTTGAAATATACTTTTACATTTTTTTGACATTATTAGTTACTTAACCATAGTATGCAGTAGACAGTGAAAATTAAATATTCATTACGCTTACGATTTAACTTTGTGGTACGCAGTTCTATCGTGAAATGATTTAGTGAGTAAAGGTCAAAATTACGAAATATATTTCAGTGTATTAAAAGTTCACTGGTGAAATAATGTTCAAAACTTTATTTCACGACAGGTTAGATAATTTTGTTTGCTCAAGGATTATATTAATCTGTTTTATTTTGTGCTTTCAGGAAAACATAGTTTTTATACATTAGAACTGAATTTTTCATTCTGTATTAATTATTTTTAGCATAATTTTTATGAATAAAAAAATAATATATGTAAATATCCTTTTTTTTTTAATTACTAGCCACTTTCTACAATTCTAAATAAAAAACTAAATACATTTTTCTGTTTAAATTATTTTATTAACAAAATATTTACAATAAAATTATTTATGTCCTTTTTTTTTCTGTATGTATTTATTGGTTTTGATAAATTAAAAAGTTTTTTTCTGTAACTTTAATAAAAATTGTTATTTTTTTAATAATTTTTTTACAATATATAAATTTAACTTTTTTTTTTCATATATATTTTTTATGTTTTTAAATAATTTTTTTTTGTAAATTTTAATAATATTTATTTATCTTTAAGTTAAATATCTTTTAGTTTCATTTTTTTTAATTTATATATTAAATAGAAAAACTAATTTTTAACGATTTATTTTTTTACCTAATAAATATTTTATATACAATTTTTTTTAAAAATTATTTACTTTAAATGAAAAATAAAATTTAAATTTTTATGCCTGTGTCATTTTTTTTAAAACTTTTATATTTGGTATATATAATTTATATGAATTTTTTAATTAATTTCTTATTGGCTTTTTTTTATAATATTTAATTTTTTTAATAGTATTTTTTTTTCAATTACTTTTTATTTAATTAATTTATTTATAATTGTATCTTTTTTTTCTAGGTATATCCGGTTAATCACATTGAAATAATTAATTGTTTGCTATATTTTTTTACGTAAATAGATATTTAATTAATTTTTGGTTTTTCAAATTTTTAGCATAATTTTTATGAATAAAAAAATAAATTTTTTAATCTTTTTTTTTTTTAGTTTATTTTATTGTTAATATTTTAGTTTTTAATTTATGAAATATTTTTTTAATAAATTCATTTTATTTATAGGTTTTTGTTATAATTTAATTTTTGTAAGTTTTAGGCTAAAAATAAAATATTGTATTGGGTGAATTGTGTTGGACTAATCGCTCTAATATGTCCATTTGCGTAGGTTCTTTGTGTTGTAATAAAGAAAACAATTTATTAAATCATTTATTTTGATTCATTAAAATAATTTGGGAGCGACAAGAATATTTCCAAACAAAATTTATTGCACGAAAAGTAATAATTTTAAAATAATAGTGTGTTAAAACAAGATTAATAAGTCTCTGAATTCATTAAAATACTGTTTCCGTATTCAAATAAATTAACCTCGAATTGATTAAAAAAAAATTTGATCTAATCGCTTATTTGATTAACAAATATTTAACAATATTTCTTAGAATAACTGCAGTACTTCTCAAGGAAATTATTCAATTCGTTCAACGTGAAAAAAAAAAAATGAATAACGATCAATTTACATAAAAATGAGTCCTTTAAAAATATTTTTTTATATTGAATTTTTATTATTTATAAATAGAATTAATTCACTTTTGAATTATTAATTTTTTTCCTTTTTTTTTTTTCTCTCTTCAACATTTTTGCAAGGATATAAATTTTAAATTAACTTTTTTTTTTTATTTATTTATTTCGGTCTAATAATTAATAATAAAAATTCATTTCTAATAAATTAAAATATCAAAATAAATATTCATTTTTGATTAAACTGCAGAAGAAAAATAAAATGTAAAGAAGAAAAACAATCTTGAAAAGATGAAAAATACATAAATAAACGAAGAAGAAAAATAAATAAATACAAATTAATTAACAATATAAATTCCAATAATTTTATTTTCAATTTACATAATCTAATATTTACATAATATAATAGTACATATTTTCATTATTTAATATGCTAATCAATACTTATATGCCCACCATTTTTTAACCGTATTTAATGATATTTTGCCGCCATTTTATATATTTTTTATAGTAAATATGTTTTATTTGATTTTCTAATATCAATTTTGGATCAGATATTCTTTACAAACCCCATAAAAACCAATAATTATTATTCAAGTTTCGGATATACATTTGGAATTTATCATTCTACCAAATATAAATTTCATTACTGATGGTTTACGTTTTCTGTCGTTATAAAATAAACAATTTTGATTTTTTACCAATATTTTATGAATGAATGTTAAACCAAAGTCAAATTTGGTACGAACATAAAAACCAAAAAAAAAATGCCAGCAAAATAAAAAAAAAATATGTTCCTTAAAATTTATTTTATTTTATTTTAATTTTTTTTTGTTTAGGGGGTGATTTTTTTTTTTATCCTTATTTTTGACTTGCCAGAGCAAATGAAGTACGATTTTTTTTTTTTATTCATTTTCCATAAATTTGATATTCCATTGAAGTACGAAAAAATATTTCATTTCGTGTTATTTAAATTTTTCCAACGTTTCAGATAATTTTTTATTTTTGATAAATTCTCTGTTTTTTTTTTTTTGCTTTTTTCACATAATAATTTGAATGTCATATAAAATTAACAAATGGAGAATCGATGAACCAGCAAAAAAAATGAAAAAAAAAACTAAAATTGAACGAAATGAGGGAAAAAAAAAGAAAATATGAAAAATGTTAAATTATAATATTTAAATAAATTTATTTGAAATATTTCTTATCATGACATTGTCTTTGACATTTTATATAAGAAAATATTTTTAATGGTTTTTCTTTTTTGGAGGAAGGTTTTGGGGTTGAGTTTTCGGGTTACTTTGGTGGTGGTGGTGGGGAGAAATTAAATTTGATTGGCTAAAAATTTAAATTTAACAAAATTAAATTGTATTTTTAGAGTTCAATATTCAAATAATTATCATATCTTAGAGTTTTGTGTAGAGTGAGCCATTGTGTGGGGTGTAAACGGACCGAATAGGTCTCTTTGCGTGGCGGGTTATAATCCTTTCCCCCATTTTAAACCAAATAACCACATCTTAGCAATTTTCCGTCAATTTTTCTTTGTTTCTGTCTCTCTCTCTCTCTCTCTCTCTCTCTCTCTCTCTCTCTCTCTTTCTCTCTACAACCGTTGTTTATCTGTCTTCCATTCTATCCACATAAAATAATGCCGGACGGCACTTTGCAAAAATTAATCAATTTGCTATTAGATAAAACTTAAAAATATTTTAACACAAACCGGTAGGAGGCGCAATTCGCCTCTTGTGAAAAAAATTTTGTAATGAAAACTGGCAATTTAGGATAAGAAATATTCTCCAAAAGTAATAATCAACCTCACATTGGAAATTAATGAGTAGAGTAAAGCAGCTTATTCCATCAGTGAAAATTTCTGTATTGCGAAAAAGTATTTATAATAAACTGATGTCAGGGTTTTCACTTGAAAGTTAAAAAAGCGTACATCATAATAGATATACAATCATAATAGATATGAATATGAATTCTATGATGATACACAATACAATTAACTCGAACCAGAATATTTAAATTTCTCTACAAAAAAAAATGTACAAAAAAAGGATATAGAAAAAACATCTGGTATTATTCTTAACTAATGGTAGTATATATAATTAAAACTTCTGTACATTATAGTAATCGATAGGAGTAGGAGGCGCAAATTGACCGAAAATGATGTAATGTACTATGACTGATTTTTTTTTTTTTGCTACCAGGATCCGAGCAATGTAAAATATTCAAATTGAATATTTTAATTTTTAATACGATTTATGCAAAATATTTATAATTGATTTTGAAAAGAAATGCATCTGCGCATAAAAAATCCAATTTGTATAAAACTACTGCACAGTAATTTTGCTACGCGGAATTTTTTTTTAATATTTATTACTTTGGAATCAAATAATTTTTATTTATATTCAACTAAATTCTTGCAACTGGAAACTTAAGAAAGACTTCTGAAAGTCTTAAATAATTTTAAATAGGAAATTACAAAATCAAGGTATTTTCCTAAAAAATTTAAAAGATTCTCAGAAACACAGTGAAATAGAAATTATATTTATAAAATATCCTCGGTTAAGATCTTAAGTATTTAAACAATCCACAAATTTTTATAAACTTGTAGTACAGATAGAATAATTCGACTAAATGAAATTATAATGAAAAGTAAATATTAAAAACTTATAAATAACTAAATTATATAAAGAACTTGAAACGTTGACACTATAAATAGCTCACATTAAACTTATTCAAACAATCTAGTACCACGCATTTTATAACTTAAGTTTTTCCATAAATTTCGAAAATAAAAAAAATTTAATTTATAAAATCGACTGAAATTGATTGTGTACAAACAGGTCACAAACCTGACTATCCATTAAATATATAATTGAAAAATGATCCTGCCAAAACCAAAAAATGAAATCCTTCGTTACCAAAATTTTTGAAACAAATATTTTGTTATATCAAAAAATTTTTTTACTATTAGCACGTACATAAGTAACATTAAACTTTATCGGTATTATTTTTAAAAGTAGGCCAAAAAAAATTTAACACATTTCATCGCAAATATATGCATATTATTATGTATACACATTTCCAAAAATATACAACCACAAACTAATAGTTCATTAGTTTGTTATACAACATTTATAATAATATTCACCCAATACATAAAAAAAACACTATTTTTATTTACATAAAATAAACCACACGTTTACAATACAAAAAGGAAACAAGTAAAGGATAATTATTAGTTTGTTGTTTTAAGTTTTATATATAGCTTTAGGCCAATGTCATCTTAAATAAAGTGTAAAATTATTTTTTTTTTGAAACAAAATAATAAGCACTTTATTTTTAACATTTCATTTTTTTGTATTTATTTATATTATAACAGAGTCAGTATTTATATTTACGTTATATAGAGAGTATCCTTTCGCCTACACACAACTCACTTGGTTTAATATTTATATAAAAAGTATTCCTTTATATATAATTTATTTTACTGTAGAATGATTAATATGTCAATGGCAATTACATAATTTTTGTTTTATAGGATATTTGAATTAAAATATTTGTTAATAATGATAAGCGATAATTACATTAATCATCTTAAAAATCATAGTTGGAATACTGCGTAATTATAATTAAGTTTTCTAAGACTTTTTTGAGTTAGATACACCAACATTGAAATTCTGATCTTCAAGTCATTGTTTTCAAATCTACTAGTGACACACCGTCTTTGTTTGCCGATTTAGTTATTATAATTATTAAATTTTTACTAGTTTGCCTGCCACGCGGAAATTTCAGATATACATATGTGTATTAAAAATATTTTTAAATATATTTACATATGTATGTTATATTTTTCCAATGACTTCGAAGAATTGTATAAATACAATTTTGAATATGAAATTATAAACTAGATTTCCAGTTTGGTTTGTTTTGGATGCAATTATAAATTAATATAATTTCTGTATATATATGATAGGTTCACTACGTGATTGTTAAATGTTAAAAATCTACGAGAGATATATGCTAAACTGAATTCGACAAACAGAGAAAATTAAACCTTTCTCACTTTTGAATCTTCAATTCATAATTCTATGAAGATTTGCCAAAGCATGATAATTAATTTTTGACGCTTTGAAGTATTTTAATGTACAATTATTAAATTCTGATATCGATTGTTAAGCAAACAATCTTAAAATTTGCCAAAAACACGACACATTGCTTTATACCAAATAAAAATTTATCGTCTGTTAGAATATTTGAAAATTGGCTCTCGAAATTGAACCTAATATGATGTTTTGGGAAATTTTCACTGAATTAAAGATATTTAAAAAAAAAATTGTAATTTTCTACAAAATTTAAAATTTATGAAAAAAACCCAAATGTATTTTCTTATTTTTATAAGCAGATTTTTCGACATATGTAGTTGAATTATGTTTTATATATTTGCCTATGACATATTAATATAAATAAATTTGTAAATACATATTCCATCATTTATAATTACTTGTCTGTTATGATTATTGTAAAAATTACTTAACATATATTTAAATTTTCTTTCGCATATATTAAAGTTATTTTTTTTTGGTTAAATACTGAGTGATTACTGACACTGAGTATTGAAATTACTAGGATTTTACATATTTTATATATACATTTCAATGAAAACTTTTCACGCTTATTAATTGAAATGAAGTCTTTCGTTTCATTGGACTCGTTGGTCATATACTTGAAGTTTTCTTAACTATGTACCCAAAACTTTTAATTAATTTTCATATATCACCCTGTTTTTTTTTCTTCTATTCATAATTATTTACAAATTTTACTCAAACTAAATTAGAGCTTTTCTTTTTTTTATTTTTAATTAGTTTTGTTTTTAAATCTAATGTGAAATATTATCTTTAAAAGATTAAAATTTACTTCATAAAATATAAATAATTAATATTATTACTTAAATATATACGAGTATATTTATAATATATTAAATTTATGTTTAGTAGATTTTCATTTCCAATTCCCCTTATAATTTTATTGACGACAAAGTATATGTCGACTAAGAAAATTTAGACGGAGATTAGTTATTTTTTGATGAGTTATTATTATATTCATTTTCTGGCCGCTTGTTAATTTCTTTTATCACCATTTTCAAAGCTTTTCTTATATTTAACAATATCGTCATTTCGATATTTATGCCACATGGCATTAAATTACATGTTGGGAAATCAATGTCTGTCTAGAAACAAAAACTGTGGATATCAGCATAAAAGAGATTGTTTTTTTTTTTACAATTTTATTAATAATTTTCTGCGATCCGTACTTAAAATTTAAAATGTACAATTCGAAATACCTGTGGAACTATCATTAAGTGTAATTGTGTCAAAATACTGCTAAGCAGTATTTTCTCAATCAACATAATCGCAGGTAAAATTTTCTCAGTCAAAATTTTCTCAGCAGACATTTTCGTAGTCGACATTTTTGTCAGGCGACACTATAAACCCCTCTATTTAAATTGAATACATAATTTACGTATCGCAAAAATTATTTTACTTTAATATAATTTTTTGGTTTTGTTTTTTTGCGTTTTACTAAAAAATTTTATTAATAAAAACTATTAATAGTTGGAAAATATTTTATTGGGGGTGTTTTTATTTATTTATTTATAGGAAAATCTTGATTTTATTACATTTATTTTACTATATTATATGTGTTATATTAATATCCTGATTTTTATATCCTAAATAATAAATTTTATCTATTTATTTTATTTGTATACATTGAAATTAACGATTGTTGGATTATTAATAGTAAAAAACAATATAAACTTAATAAATATTTATAATTTAAATAATAAAAAATTCTATAATTTTTAATTTTATCAAACCATTGAATTTTTATTCCTTTTGATGATTTATTACCATCCTCAATAACACTACTACGATTTGCATGTTGCATTGCTGCGGGTTTTTCACCTGAAAATAAGAACAAAAAAAAAATCTTGAGATAATTTTCATTAGAAAATCATAACAAAACTTATATAACAAAAGAATTTTTTTTTATTGAATTGCATAAAAGAAACTCTTTGAAAATTACATAGTTTTCGAACAAGTTTTGACAAAGAAAAATTGTAACCGAAAAACTATTCTGATTAAATTTGAGTTCTTGTTGAATTTTTAGAATAATGTAATATTACAGGTAGTTCCTATATTTGTTTTTTTTGTTGTTGTTATTGTTGAAAAGTTTCATATTACATGTTGTAAAACTATGCTGATAAAACAAGTTGTGAAACTATTCTGATAAAAGTGGTGCAATAGAAACTCGGATTGATTGTACGTGTTCGAAGAAAATGCTAACATGTTTAATTTTCCCTATATTTTAATCGTTTTGTTGTAGATTTTGATTGTTCAGATATAAAATTAAGTTGAATGAAATGTGGAATTGAAGTAGCGCATAATCCTTTATGTAAATATAAATAAAAAAGTTTTAGCTAATCGCGAATTGTCAATTGTCATCGTCTGGACGATGACATTTGACAATTTTTCATATTATTATATGAAATAATGTTTTATTTCATATAATAATATGAAAAATATACAGGACATTTGCCAAATTGTTGAAAATTAACATAATAAACAGACTTAACAAAACTCTATCTAAAAAAGTTTTTCTTGCAAAAAGAAAATTCCTAATTAGTCAATTTCCCTGGTGAAAATTGACTAATTAGGAATATTCACCATTTTAATACAAAAAATAATTAATTTTCTCCTTTTACATTATTGCACTTATAAAAAAAATAGTTCATTTACCTCAAATTTCAATATCACAACGTTTTATAATTACACCACAACTCAAAGTTAAAATTTTATTAAATGTTATGCCCCATCGTGAAACAACACTACACTAAATCAAATTTAAAAAACATTAATATACCTTGACACTTTCCCAAGCACACAAAAACCATTTAATACATATAAAAAAAAAAATTATAATTAATTCAGAATCAATTATTTTCAATGACATGCCACCATTAAACTTAATTGTTTAACAAAATGTAACACTAATTTATCTTGTATATAATACTATAAAGTTTAATTGCAATAATTTCTTTTTTTTATATAACACTTACCCCTTAAAACATGTACTGTAATACTAGCTTGTCTGGCATTTGATGGTTTGCACGTATAATTTCCAGCATGATTAAAATGTACCTCTTTAATGGTCAATAAACTTGTAGACGGTGTAGTTAAGTAATGGGATTGTGTAACTGGTTGTAATGTATTTGTTGAACTATAACTACTACTACTGCTGCTGCTGCTGCTTATACTTTCTAAATTATTATTATTGTTATCATTATTACTGATACCATTACCACCATAATTATTATTTGGACTACTACTACTACTACTACTGCTGCTGCTGCTGCTTGGATTATTATTTACACTTGTTGAAGTTACAGAGAAACCATCTTGCGCATCGTAGTTTACCATTTTATCATCATGATACCTAAATTACGATAAGTAAAGTAAAAAAAAAAGATTAATAATGTTTAATCTTGAAAAAAAAATGTATATAATATATCTTCTTAAAACGATACGATGAAGTATGTGTTTGACTTTTCAGTAACACTTTATAACAATACCGCACAGCAGAACTACAGTGCAGTTGGTTCATACGAATGGGATTTCATACGAAAAGGCGTAGAATCTTGAATTATACTATACAGCATTCAGTTCTACTCTTTGTTATCTTTCTAACGAAGCCGCTAACATAAGTTTCAAAAACCATTTACCGTATTAAATTACATTTTAAAAATTATTATAATTACATAGGACACTGTTGCTTCTGTGTAGACAGAAATTTTGATTAAAACAATTATTCTGCTCTTTAATATCTTTCTAACGTGGACCCTATTATCAATGATAGCGAATATTTTCTATCTTAAATTGCACATTTTTCATTAAAAAAAATACGTTTTTCAAGACGCGAATTACGCCACGTACCGGCTGGTGTGAAAGTAACTTTTGAACTTTTGCAATGAACGATCTGGCAGTATTTTATGTGCACATTTACCATGCTAAATCTTAGTTAGAAAAAGTTTACACGCGGACGGACGGATAGACGGACAAACGAATGGTAATATAACAGTGTTTTAAAAAAAGATCTATAAGAACTGTAAATTTTATTTTTGTTCTCAGTGTAAGGATAAATTTCTGAATAAAGGTATTATAATAATAATTTGACTTATGACAAACTTACCAGAATACAAAAGCTGGATTTTCTGTGGCACGTTTAAGTTTACATTCTAGACGTAATGTTGATCCTTCATCAATGTGTAAATCTGGTGCTCCGGCAATTTCAGCTACAGCTTCTATACCAAGGGAAAAACATTTTTTTTTTTAAATTAAATTTTGTTACAAAATCGATTTTCATAATCTAAGTTTGTTATTATTCCTGAATTTAATATAATATTTAGATTTTTATATAAGGAAGATTATTAGAAGAAGCAATGGTAAGAGTTTGTTTGAACAATATTAGTTTTGCTTTAATAATTTTGAAGCAGATTTGAATATTTCTTAATGGTTGTTTACAGAAATATAGTTTTAATCAAATCTAATTGGAAGAAATAAATCTTATAAAGAATATTAATTAGATGAGTTGTTGAATTCTTGACAATTTCATTATAAAGTTTTAAACTTTGAGGATTTGGTGAGAGTAAAACTTTCTTAAAATTTGTTGGAAACCCTTAACAAAATTTCCATAATAAACTTATTGTTTAACATAAATAAAAGTATGCAAAAAAAAAAATTCATTGTTAAAATTAGAACTTGATAGTTGACACTATATTTGACATATGTTCCCAACATATAATTTAATCAAATTTTGACAAAATCTAAAATAATCTTATTATTTATTTGAAGATTATAAAATAGATTGAATTTAGAATAATCTTTTTTTTTTTTTTTTTTATTTTGCTAGAATTATTTCAAATAAAGTGTCATCATAAATTTGTCAACCAAAACAAAATATTTTTAACTTTATAAATTTATTTACATTTTTCACAAAATCACAAACTATAAAAAAAAAAAGAAACAGAAAAAAAGGGTCATTGAAAATTATAAATGCTTAAAAAAAAATTATCTACATTTTAACTTTATAGTTGCGATATGTACATATATACTATATGTTGGGGATATTATGAAAATTTATCACATAAAATTCCTTTTGAATATTTTAACATGTTTGTAGATAACACAAAAATATTGTGCTAACTACTTAAATTAGAGGGAATTACTATTTTTTATAAAAGGACACACAAGTATATTTTAGTTTTGATGCAGTGACAATATGGATGATGCTATGCAGTCAAAAAAAAAAAAAGTATGTATATTTAAACATTGATAACAGACAAGAGTGTTTGTGGGTTGGTTTGTACTTTAAAATGTCATTTATTAAATTCAATGAATAAATTAAGCCACAAGTTTTAATATGGGTACAAAATATTTAAATAGTTTACAAGGATAATATATATACATTTATACAATAATAATGTTTAGTAATTCATGTTTAAAAGGCAAATCTTTTTAATTAATGATACAAAGATTTATTTTGAGAAGACCACTTCATAAAGAGTTGATTAAAAGTAACATTTGAATTGAATAAATTAAATATATGGAATAGCTATAATATCTCACAAATGAGTTAACAATGTAAATGACTTCACTATCAAATGACAGTTGATTTATATGTAAATTTGGGTTATTATTATCTAGAAAACTTTGTAGACTTAATAGTGATTTACAAATTAAACTAAAATTTTTAGCAATACAGCTAAAAATGTTTATTTTTTAGACATAATTTTCTCAGTTTTCTAATAATCAATTCTGCTGTTTGGATATGCAAATATAAAATTAATCACCACTTACCAACAACTCTCAGTTCAACAAATATTGATTGTGTTGGATATATTGATAATTGGCATTCATATAATCCGCGATCATCATCTCTAACTGATTTAATTCGTAATGACCAATGTCCCATATGCCTGGTATGTTCAACTAAAAATCGACCATCTGTACTATGCGTAGATAAACCAACAGTTAATAATTGAAAGTCTTTTCGCCTTATCCATGATACCTAGAAAATTATTTTAGTGTATGATTAAAAAATGGCTATTATTCTGCTAGAGTAAAGTAGTAATTTATTATCAGATGTAAAGTGGCCTAAAATGAAATATATAATTAAAATTGCTGGGTATATTGTAGTAAAAAACTCAGACTTTCCAGAAATCCTTGCATATCTTTGGAGCGAAAGAATCTCCTATAAATCTATACCTTGCCCAATACCTTACCTTCTATTTAAAATCGATATCTTCCTTCACAAGAATCAGAAAGTAAAGCAAGAGACTTGTTCGGATTTCTAGGCGAGCTCTTCTTCATTACTACAGATTCTACAACAATTGTTCTATAACTTGTAAGAAATTCTTTTTGAATAAATGAAAAGTTTATTATAAAAAGTAATTTTTTTTAGAAAATTAATTAGAACATTTTTTTTACATAAAAAAAATTGCTACTATAACGTCAGCAAAAATATTTCTACTCTGACCAGTGGTTTTTAAATTTTACAAAAATATGTTTTTAAATATCAGATCATTTGTATTGAAAATATTGGATTAATCATAACAAATTTTAAAAGAAAATCTTTCAAATACAAAAATTTACTTAAAACTTTAATATTTCCAATAAATCCTTCCCTTGTTATAAGTTTTTAACCTACCAAATAAACAAAGAGGCTGTTTATTTATTTATTTATTTTTTTAAAATATTGAATTACTAATTTTCATAAGAAATAAACCTGATTTGAAACCAAAAATTTATTCTATTTTCGACCGAAATTATATATTAAAAAAAAAATATTTAGTATAATTTCTCCTAAGCTTAAATTCTTAAAAAAAAAAAACCAAAAAAAATTTATCAGGATCAGGTGAATATATATATGTGGAATAGGAAAAATAAATATTTAATATACCCTTTTTATGTTTTTTTATGTTATTTTTGTTTTGTGTTGACAGCTCCGTAACACTTCTTGTATTATATTGAAACACCAACCGCATATATAATAACAAAATAACAATAATAAAAAAAATGGAGATGGTTTTAAATTACCAACAACACCTTCTGGTCTAATACCAAAAGAACAAAATTTTTCCTTTACCCTGTGTTTGTTTTTTTCTTATTTAAGAAAACATGTTGAAAAAACATAAAATTGAAAAATTGTGTTAAGGATAGCAGAACATCAACAAAAAAAAATTTCATGTTTATATTTTATAACTAATTTTTATTTTGCCAAAAAAATTGAAAAAAGGATAAACAGATCAAAATTATTTTCCCTTTTTTTTTTTTTGTTGGGAATAAAAAAAAGAAACTTGGGCGGTTTAGAAAAATGAAAAATGTTTTAAAACAAGGATTTGTTGTTTTTTGTAATACTTACTGTGGCATGTGAACTTAATTTGACAGCACATGGTAATATAGCTAATCCACCTTTTTGTGCAATTACTCTGGTATTATTTTTTGTTGTAAATTGTGATCCGCTATCTTGAAAATGATTTTGTTTATTTGTTGATGATGATGATTTACCAATATCTAGAAAAACAAAACATAACTATAAATGTTTATTTTGAAAATTTTGGTATTATAATTAATCACATCAAAAACTTAGAAATAATAAGATCAGATTAAGTCTATCGTGGTTATAAACTCACTTTTTAATTACTACTTCAAAAAAATTTAAAATTTTCCTAAAAAGAAAAAAATAATTATATTGAATCGTCCCCGCTTTAATAATAATTGATGTCAATGTTAATCAAAACCAGATATTTCTACTTTTGTCACAAATTAACCTAATCACAGTAAATTATTCTAGAGATTTAAATATATATTTTTTTATAAATAACAATAGCAAAAATTTACACGGAAAAAGGATAATTTAAAATCACAAATTTTGAAAAAAACGAAACGTTGCTTTTCCAACTGTGTTGGCTTCATCAAAATCGATTTATATACTCAAAATAATGGAAAATTTATATTTTCAGGATTGATACTATACGCAAATATTCTTCCTGTCAGTTATTTAAAGCACACCAATTTTTATTATCCTATTGGTAAGGTAAAAGAACGTATCTTTTAATTTGTAGAATTAAATAAATGTCATATTCATTTAAAAGTTGTCAGTGTTTTCAAATTTAATGAATTTATTCGATTAAACTAATTTTGGAAAAAAACATTAAACTTATTTTGAAAAAAAAAATCGTGAAATGTAGAAATTTTATAGAATTCAGCATAGAAATATATATTTAACTTTAAAAATCAATAATACAATTGAGTACATAACCAAAAAAAGGCCAAAAACATTTATTATTCTTAGTTTCAATTTTCCAAAAAAAAAGACTAAAAAAAGCATAAATTCAACGTGTCATAAATTTCCAATCAAATTGCAAGAAAAAAAAATGTCCCATCTATCTTTGTATAAAATTCAATTAAATCAAAGTTATATTCCCACCAAAATAATTCATATTATAAAATCAAGTCATTTCGATGTACATTATGATTTTGATTACAAAACTGAACGAACTATTCAATATATGAGTATTGTTAAAAAATTCAAAAACTATAAATTTAAAATAGTAATACTGACATAATATCCTTAACTATATATCAAAATATAAATTTGTTGTTTTTTTTTTTTGCCTTTTATGAAAATTTAATAGACTTCATTTTGATCAAGTCAAGGTTTAATAAATCAATAACAATTTATATATCCTTACAATAACAAAAGAAAGGAAAGCAACAACAAAAAAAAAAAGGATTCAAAAGACATATACCAAAAATAAAATCCTTCTTTACACTTTTTCATATATCATTCAGTAAATCAAATGTATTTTTTGTATCCTGGTTAAAAAGAAGAAAAAAACAAATCTATAAATTTCTATTTTTTGATGTTCCAATAAAGTTTATTTGAAAAGCTATCAAGAATATTACTGGTCACACCGGTGATATTTTATCAATATCATCGTAATAAAACAGAAAAATTGGAAGAGTTTTATTTTTTATGATTTATCCTTACACAAACATACAAACAAAAGCCCACATGAACTAAAATATTAGATTTTTACTTGTTATTTTAATATCCTTGGTCTTGTTATTTGTATAAAAATGGCAAGGAAAAAGTCAAATCAGTTTTTTTTTTTTTTTTTTGGTATGTTATGACATAAACATGGGTAAAAAAGAATCAATAACAAAAAGATTTTTTTCTTGTCAATGTTTTTGGCCTCCTTTTTATTTTATTTTTCAAGAAAAATTTTCATTTTATTTTTTTTGGGTGGTAAAATTGCAGAATTTATTCTTGTATAAGTCAAGGACATATTTTTTTAATATTAAAGATTTGTTTTTATGATTTTGATTTGTGAGATGTGAGGTTATAGTTTATTGAATTTTTTTACATATATATGTATGTATGTTGTTTAGCATAGCACCACATAGGTGAAATTTTATTGTTTGTAACTTAAAATTGAAATTTTCCAGAATAAAGATGAGTGTGGCTCTTACAGAAAGGGAAAATTGCTTTTTTTTTTTTACAAACTATAATTTTACTTTTTTTTTTACAAACTGGAATTTTACTATTTCTAATATTAATTAAAACAAATCCTTCGGTTCTTTTCGACAAATTATTTTACCTTTTATATTATTTTAATATATTCGAATAAGGTTGCTTTGATTTACGCCACGATTGTGACGAACAAAACAACAACGTAAGTCAAAGATCGCATATTTTAAAACATATTTACAATATTTCGCAGCTATTACCATTCTATTGAGGGAATATCAACCATTTTACAGACGAATACTTTTTATACAAAATTAACTATAAAGTTAAGCAAAAAGAATTTTATATTAATAAAAAATATTTATTATAGGCGGAAATCAAACTATCTACATTCTTTTATTTCGAGTGTCATCAACAATTTCATGCTTATTGGTTTTTTGGCAAAAAAAAATTTTCCTTTTTTATTTTGTTCAAAAAGTTTATCAACCCTAAAATATCAGATTATTTATTATTATTACTTATTTCCACAAGGAAAATATATATATATAGCTATATAAATACAGAAAGTTTTTCAATAAAAGAAACATTAAAAAACATATTTTCATTTTTCAATTTTCTCTATGGATTAGAAAATTCTACACTCTCTCGTTTTTTTTTTTTTTGGTAAATACATTTATATAATAACATTTGTTAAAGGATTATGGAGGTTCTTCTTTTGAATAAAACTTTTAAGTTAATATATGTAAAAAAAAAAAATCCGGAAAATGTCTCTAAAAATTGTAACATAGATATACATATATAAAATATAAAATAATTTAAAAGTTATGGGGTTCGTTGAATAGTAAATATTTGAAATTTAAACGCAAATTTTTGTTGATAAATGTGGTACTTATTGTACTATTATCTAATAAATGCCCAGCAGGAAATCTTCAAAATTTAATTAATATTTTGATGTTCATGCTTCTATATTACTAATTTGACTAGACATTGATGGTGGAAGAAGAATGAACGATAGGTTCCTAAGAAAGATTCGTAAAACAATTTACAGCCCAGACAGCAGATGGATACATCAAATGAACCATAAACAATTTTAATGCGGAGAACCCATTAAAAATTAGTCCAGCCATTAGTCTGGTTATGCTTAGGCAATCTGAACAGGCTCGAGATTAAGGAAACAGAACAAATCCTCTTTGGACGGCCAGAAAGAACTTCAAGACAACATCTACCACATCGATGGATGATATAGAAGCCGCCGCTCTTAGGAAGCTTCCGAATCTGTAATTGGAGCCTCATGACTCAGAACGAGATAAAAAGCGGCGAGTTACACCATCAAATTTTGAATAGATTTTAGAGAGTAATCAACTTTTGAAACTATCATCTTCTGTTTTAAATTAATTTCAATTTTTTTAAATTAAAGTTTACCTAAACATACTTATTTTGCTTTCAATTATATCCAAAATAGCCGTTTAGTTATTAAATTTTTTTTATATACATATAATCAATTAACAAACCAAAAATAAAGCAAAAAAGGATTTACCAAAAAAAAAATCATTTATTATAAGTAAACTTTTTGTTTTATCTAAAATATGTAATATAATGGTAAATAAATATTTTGTTATAAAAAATATTCTTATCTTTCTTACCTGAAAATGTTCCAGCACACAAACAGGACATTATAAAAAATGCTATCCATAAGCATTTTACTTGTATAAATACAACATAAAAATCCATTATTGATCCTTTTTACTCCAAAAAAAAAAAAAAAACCCCACACACAAACAAAAAGAGTGTATGAAAAACAAAAAGGAAGAAGGTTGAAATAATTCACTCTTTATAATCAGCACCACCACATAAAATTCTTTAAATATTTTTTTTTTTTACTCTTTCTCTGAAAATTTAACCACCATAAAATCCAAAAAAAAAAAAAAAATCTATTTTTTTTTTTATGGAATTTCTATTAAATTATTTCAGTCTTTTCTTTATCCTAGATACAAGGACTAAACGAAAAAAAAAAAATAAATTTCCTATGTTCACTTTAAATCCTACTTTGACCTACAAAGAAAAAATTTTTCACGAGATTTGTTATTTTTGTTGTTGTTTTTTATATATATATATATATATTTTACTCCTTTTCCTTATCCAAGACTAATATTTCTTTATTTTTTATCTTATTTTTTCTACGTTTTTTTTTTTGTTTTTGGAAATTTTATGTCCTTTCCGAATTCCTGTTATCGTATTTGTTAGGATATATGTTCCAACCAACAAAAAAAAAAAATAATATTTCTTTATGTTGGTTTTGGTAAAAATATTTTACAAATATAATAATATTTTTTCATCATTGGTAATTTAAATCCTAGATGAGAAATATGTTCAGACTTTAGTCTCATGATCCTTGTTTAGTTTTGTTCTTGTTTTTTTTTTTAATTTTTTGGTATTGTTAAGAAGTTCCGTTTTGGTAGGTGGATTGATTTAGTTTTATATATATTTTTTTTGTGTTATAGTATAATTTCAAGTATCCTTTTTGCTGTTGTATTTTGAAACTTTAATTTTGATAGTTTCCAGAAGGCAAAAAATGAAATTATAATCAAAAAATATATGATATATATATTATTTTTTTTATATGATGGTTGATCCTAAAATTGCTTATATTTTGGATTATTTATATATCCTAGATGTTTACTTTGTCTTGTATATATTTAAAAATATTTCTGTATGTGTTTTTATGGTAAATTTTCTAAATGTTTTTTTTTTCCGTTCAACAAAAATATTTTAAATCCTTTTGTGTTGTGAAAAATAATATAAATTTTTTGACAGTAGATGATAATTTGTGTGAAAGAATTATTCTTTATTCTGGTTATCTATGGTATTATATTTTCATATTTCTAGGATATTCTATTTTTCACGAAGATTATTTATTTTATTTTCGTTTTGTTTTGAAGATTTTCCAGTAGAGATGGTAAATTTTCTTTTTTCGTATAATATTAACCAAAACTAAAATTTTTGTTGATGAATTCTTGTTAAGATCTGAAAAAAATATAAATAAAATATTTTAGTATTAATAAGGATATACGTAAGATAATAGAAATAGTAAATTATAACTTTTACAAATTAAGATAATAAAATATTTAATTTAAAAAAATTATTAATAAAGAAAAAAAATATTTAATTACAAGAACATATCAAGCTTTAAATTAAAATATTAATAAATAAATCTTAGTTCACTTGACAAAGGAAGAAAGGGAAAATACCAATCTAAATTTAAATTTAATTAGTCAATTATGTGTTTTCACATAATTGACTAATTAAATACTAGAGTCGTATCTCTAGTATTTAATTAGTCAATTATGTGAAAAGTAATTTTTGGACTAATATTTTAATTTAGTAAAATTAAATTGTATCGTCAAAAAAAAAATATCTACTCTCAGAAAGATTACAAAACTTAGGAGGTACCTAACACAATATTAACTAATTGATTGTTAATCTTAAATCCAAAAAGTGGAAATTTGTTTATTATTTTTCGTGCTGCAAAAGACATATTAAACCCAGAAAAGCAATAATGTCAAAAGTCGACCCGAAATTGTGATGAGTATAGAATATATAGTTTTTGTCTTCATGATGTGACGGCCAGTAAGAAATAAATTGGGACAAATAGGTCATTCAGTAACACAATATGACACAGACAAAGTGACAAAGTGACAAAGTGGCGGTTGACTAACTCATTGCTTTGCAGCCCTGCTCTACAAGGTTTATTGAGACAGTAACTACAGAACAAGTAGTTTCTCTTCCAAAGAGAAAAATCTTCTTCCATTTGCAAAACTATTGCCTGGAAAATGTTAAAACTCCTTGGAATGAAATTTTGAATACACCTAGAAACAAAGTAAATAGATTCTGTCAGGAAAATCCAGAATTTTTACAAAAATTTATGAATTGACAGACCAGAAACTATACGATAAGTAGGGTTTACACAATTGATATTTTAGGTCATAGTGTAGAGTTCAAGAGAATCCAATATAACTGTCAGAATCTTCTGTATTCGAACATATAATAGAATTTCGTCCAACTGTCAGTATGAAAACCAGCTCAATAATTTTAAATTTTGTAGATTTTCGATTTATATAATTTAAATTTTTTTAAATGTATTTTTCCAACATTAATAAATTACTAAAATTTCTAGGATTAAAAGTAAAAAAAATCATGAATAATAAATTTTTTTTCCAATATTTCTAAAAAAAAATACCATACTCACGTTTCGGTTTACTGATAAAAAAAAATCCGCTCCCCCAAAAACAAAAACTTACAAAACTAAATCGATTTTTGTTTTTTACTATAAAATTTTCATGCATTTACGTTATATCCGTACGTTACGTATACTCAATAAAACTTCTTTGAGAAAATATTTGAAAAAAAAAAATATTTCACATATTTATAGTTAATTTAAAATCAATCTAAATTCTTCTCAAATAAATTTTATGTTTTTTGTATAACCACAAAAATACACAAATATATGAAATATTTTCTATGTTGATATTTTTCAAGGATTAATGGAAATTCCGTTCAAGTATCTCTATAATATAGCATTTTATAAATATTCCACAAACAAGGAAAAAAAATTTTGGAATGTGTTTTAGATTTCGTGTTCAAAAAATAAAAAAAAACATTTTTTTTCATTTCACTATTTTTTTTATTTTTTTTTTTAATGAAAATTCCAAAGAAACTTTTCTCTATAACTTTGTATCATTTGATATTCCATGTTTGTTATAATATTCTAAGAAAACAAGGAAAATTCCTTATATCACATAGTGTCAAATAATCTTTGTTTTTATCTTGGAATAATAATAATAACCAAAAAAAAGAAAATTTTTTCTTTCATTTTCACAAAATCATGATACATTTTCTTACTCATATACAGGAAAATTTAGCACACCTCTAAAAACATAGAAGATTCGTTTTACTAGACATGTAATTAAAGTCTCAAAAGTGCAAAAAAGAAATATATGTTTTTTTATAATTTTTTCGAAGTTTTTTTTGGGGGGGGGGGGGGGGGGGGAGGGAATTATTTATATATTTTGTATTATGAAAATATAATACCATAAAGATAAATGATTCATATGGGAATTTTCATATGAAATGCACAAGTCTTGTATATTTATGTTGATATTATTGTCTAATATAGCATAGATAAAATATTATGATGAAATTTTATATGAAAAAAACAAATAATAAAAATGAAATCACACTATATAATCATAAAAGATTGTGAAATTGAATGAGATAAAAAAGAAGTTTTTGTTGTGGGGAGATTAGATATTTTATGTGTAGGAAACTGCTAAGCGTAACCAAAAATTCATAATTCAATGATATTTAATGGGAAAGTTGAACGGAACAAAAATAAATATTATAGTTATTTAAATTAATATTTTATTACCACCTGCCACTTATAAATCAAAGTACAAAAATTACTTAAATTTAAAGATTTATGAAAAATAAAGAAAAAATTGAAGAAACTATTTAGTAAATAAAATTTAGCTTAATGTATTAATTTTTTTTTTTACCACAAGAGGATTTATACTTTTTAAAATAAATGAGTTATTGAATATGGGAATCGCAATGCTATGTATAAGAAAAATTATCCAATAAAGTGTATAGAGCTATTAGTTATTAGTTGCATTTCTAAATCATTCAATTTTTTAATTGAAGAATTAACAATGAATGTAATCTTTGAAGAGATAAGTGGAGAAAAGTGTCATTTGAAGTTTTAATTTTGGGTAAATCATGCTTGACGTCCTCAGTTTGCTACAAGATCTAAATTTTACGAAAAGTTCAGATACCTTTAACCACTAAGGATATATAGAGCTATAATTTTTGTTGTTGTTGTGTGATTTGTCACCCCCACATCTTCACAGTCTCTCGAACCATCCTGTCGATCAAATTTGTTATGAGATAACGTTCCAGATTTTTTAAACCTTTCGCGCCACTCTGCGCTCCAACAAATTATCAGAGAAAACGCTCCAACAAATTATCTTCTTTTTCACAATGCCTGCACAGTGACAATATCAATATAATGTGTAATTTATACTCCAGTATGACCCTCTAATATGAAAGAAAGTTACTAGTATTTAAGCCTACTGGAGAAACTAAAAAAGGTCTCAGATAGAGCTAGAAAAGGGAAAAATTGATCATACAGTATTAGAAACAATAGTTAAGATAAATTTTGGAGCTATGATAAATATTAATAATTATTTATGAGATATTTACAACTAAATTATAAAAAATTCAGTAATTTAATAATTTATTAAAGAACTATAATGTTAATCGAATGGGTCACTGTTTCTACTCTTTCAATAAAAGCTACAAAAAGAAACGAACCAACATTACTAACGACAATAATAATTAATGAGCTATTTCTATTTTCTGATATTTTTATAAATATAATTCCAATGCATGAAATATACAATTTTTTTTTTACATTTTTCCAGAAACTATTTTAGTGGTAAACATATATTTAATTTGTTAATTTCAAATTCGACATCAACAATTTACGCTTTATATTTGTAATATTTAAAAAAAAAAATACATCATAGATCATTAATAATTCTGTCAAATTAATTTCATTTTTCGACTCCCTAATTAACCATAGTGAAACAAAATTAAAAAAATAAACGACAAACAAAAAAAAAACAAATTGCCATCGGATTCTAAAATATTTTGTAATAACGTAGTGCATTAACCTAACCCAACAAATTTTTACAAGTATATACATAACTTTTAGCAAATTGACATGATTATATTAATTTATCATATCTTCTATATTCACTAAAGCAAAAAATAAAAAAATGGTTTGAAATTAAAAGTAAACTCCAAAAAAAAAAAAACATTATGGATACAACGAATATATACGCTTATGAATAACTTATAAACATTTTCATATTTAATTCCCAGCTAGATTCCGACCTCTAAAAGAAAAAAAAAACACCCACATTTTCCCAAATGAATATACGAAATTTTTTTAATTTCAGTACAATAGTAAAAGTCCTACAAGATAAAAATTATATATTTTTTATGTAAATATTAAAAATTAGAGTTTGTTGATAGCTGAAGCTGTCTGTAATAGTCCAAAAAAAAGAGAAGGAAAATAACAAAAGCTGTAATCGAAAGAATTAGCTTAAATTGACAATTGAGATTTATTGAATTTAAATAAAATATGGCAGAGTTTATAATATAAAATAGTGGAAAACTTTAAAAGACAATTAAAGTAATTCGACATTTCGATGTCGTCAATTTGTCAATTTAAATCCAAATGACATTAACATTTTAAAATAGCAAACTTGTAGTTTATAGTTCTGGTAAGTCATTGTATTGATAACTACGATACCATCAAACCAAATTAAACATTTTCAGGTCAAATACAAAGTTTTTCAAATTAAAAGTTTTCAAGCTAAATCCAAAATCTTAATAAAGTAAGTCAAGAAATAAAAATTAGTTTATTCTAATTTACTCCAATTTCAAATTTCCTGTGGCTTAGTTATAGTGTACTATGGTAGTACAAGTCGCTGGGTTATTTCAGCCCTAAGATAACAATTTTTATAATGATGATCAGTAATAAAATTACAATAAAATGTTAAAATAAATAATTACTATTAATGAATTAGTAGGCCCAAATTGTAGTAGAATGTTAGGGGATCCCTAAAAGAAGGCTTGACACTATGCTATTACGCCAACAAGAAGAAAAATACATTATTTCGAATTACTGTCAGTTTAAATGAATTTATTATTCCGATTTTACCAACCTACTCCAAAAAAACATAAAGTACACTAAAAAAAACAAAAAATAAAAAATTATGTTATTAAAAATGAATAGAAAAGAACCCACCGGAAAAAAATATTATATTTATATTATATCTAAATGTGTATATAGACAAAAAAATGTCACAGAATTTATGAAATCCTACCGAATGAGATAGTCTCTATAGGGAAATCCTCTATATATTCTATGGCAGTTGGAAAAATGTATAAGCATTAATTTTAATATGTCGCCAAATTTGTTTTATGGATCTTAATTCTTATTGCTGTTCACTTGACTAAATTAAAAAAAAAAATGGAAAATTTATAAAACGACGAAAATCTGTATTACAAAAAAAAAAAAATTCCAGTCTAAAGACAAGCCAAAAAAAAAATTATATAATAAATTTGAATGAGCTACAAAATAATAATAAAAAAAAAATAGGAAAATTTAACTAATTTATTCTAAAAGATTTTTAAAAGATCTTGAGGAAAAAAAATAATTGTTCCCTTAATTTGTTTAAGAGTTCGTTCTTTTTTTTTTTTATTTTGTCGCTGTGTAAATGTTGGAAAATTTATTATTAATTTTTTTTTTTGTCAGTACTACTACTACACTCTATGATTTTTTAATAGCCAAAAATCCATCAGTCATTTAAAAATTTCATAAAGGGAATCATTATAAATTTTTTTCCTCTGTTATGCTAAATAAATATTTAAAGAGTTGAAATGTATTTTCTTTTTTTTGCTTCTGTTTTCCTTTTTTTTTTTGATGAAATGATGAAAGAAATATGATTTATTTTCAGTCATGAAAAAATATCTTCTTCGTTTTTTTTTTTTTGTACAATTTTCCTACTTTTGACAGAATTTTTTTTGTTGTTAAAAAAAATGTATATGTATCTATAAATATAATATTGTTGATATAAGCCTAAATTTTCAATTTATGAAATATTTCTGTCAATAATAATGAAATTTGAGGAACATTTTGATATTTAGAAGGTTGAAAAGTGATATTCTTGTGCACAGGAAAAAATATATATATATACATATTATGTATTTGAAAATTTCAAGAATTAATTATTGTCAATATCAAATATGTTGACTTAGTAAAATAAGATGTGATGTAAATCAATAGGGATATAAAGACTTTGAAGTGTATTTTTATAATTTATAATTTATCACTTATATATTTTAAATAATTTCATTACTGGTGTAATCCTTCATCGGCAAATTAAGCCTAAGACATTTGAAACATCTTTTTTAAATTTAAGCCATATTTAATTACAATTTTCACAGGTTTATTGTCAAATTGTATTCTTACTACACTAGTATTCATTTAAAGGTGAGTAAAGTTATACCAATGTTCATGCCTCGCAGTACATAAAATACTACAAAATAGTACACTAATCACAGGTACAATTAATTAGTTAAATACAAAACTTATAAATCATAGAAATTCTGTTAACATTTTCACACACATTGATTCGATGACAACAGAATTGGTTTAAAGGTTGAACAATGTATAATTTAAGATATTAGATTTGCTCACAGTAAAACTCCTTCTAATTCAATGTCTATTATGTTGATTTTATTTCATCCCTAATCAGTTTCAATAAAATATGATTTTTGAAAAGTACGTCATGGACCCAATGATTGTAATTGATTTTTTGGAATTTTAAAATCCCCGAAATAAACATTTACAACCAAAAATATTTTTGTAAAAATAATTATGGACATATATATGGGATAATTTGAGCTGAAGTTAAGTGCTGTTGTTTACTTTATATTATGTTATTTTAGGTCCAATATTATTAAATGAAAATTAAGCCAACTAATAATTAAATTGAATAGAATTTATTTAATTACATTTTTTAGATCCAATTAATTAAATTTTTGTAAGAACCTAATTAAAAAAAGACTGTATAGATATTTTAAAATTTCAAAAATTTAACTATAAAAACAACTGAAATATAAAATCTGTAATTGCTTATTTATTTATTAGTCACAGTTCAGTGAAATTAAAAAAAATATCTTATAATTTCAGTTATTCGTTTAGTATCTCTGGAATAAAAGCAAACATGACCTATAAAGCTGTAATTAAAATTGCAGTATTACATCCTATCCATTAATAATAGTGTCATTTAAAATTAATGTTAAAAATAATATAAACTAAATTTAATATAAAATTTTTGGTTTAAAAATAAATTTCATTTTATATTCAATTTAAAATTCATATGAAAATTCAGTCAGTTTTCATTTTGCAAAAATTTAAAAATCATCTACTTTTTTTTATTGCTGAAAAAAAAAAGAAAGTATATTTTCAAGAGGAACACGAAGAAACGTTCAAATGATTTAAAAAGATTTTTTTTTTTTATGAGAATATATAAAATTTTATTACATAACACATTTTAACAGAAATAATATCATTGCAAGTAGTAAGTACTTAAATTAATTTTTTGTACATTTTATATGTTATGACTTTGAGCAATGGAATGTAAGTAAAAGGAAATCCGCAATATTAAAATGAAAAAAAAAAAAAATATGGAAAAAAAAAACTAAATTTATTATTGCATAAAATTCAATCTTGCATTAAGTTTTATTTCCTTTAAAAGTTGTAGCAAAGAAAAAAAAAAAATATGTGCTTATGTTGGCATTATTATATGCATTTTATTATCTAACATTTCTATGTTATAAAAATTTAAATTTTTTTTTAAGATTTTACTTAAAAAAAAAAATAAATTACTTGAATTTTGATTAAATCAATAAAAATTTATTTGCATATACAAACATGATATTTGTTGAGGAATCTATTAATATGAGAATCATAATATATTTTTTTATAGATATCCCATAAAATTTTAGAGGTATGTTAAGATGAAGTATAATCTATTTTTGGACAATTTTATACATTAAGAGGTTTTTGCACTTTTAAAATAATTTTAAAATTCACATAGTTATTTGACTGAAGATGATCGAAAATGGTTCTGAAATGCTGTAAGAATTACACAAAGTTAATTGGTTTATTTATTATATTTTTTTACGGTTTTCCATTACTTTTTAGTAAGAGTTTTTAGTTTTAGAAACTTTACATTATTGAAAATCATCCCGATAGTTTTGTAAGTTACGCCCCAAAACACTAGAATATTCATTTTATATTCTAATATTCTCTCGAATCGAATTAAATTATAAACAGATCATCAAAATTTTCGAAATTAATTTATATTGAAATATTTTTAAACATTAGGTGATTATTTCATGTATTTTTCTTATAAACATTTTTTTTTTGAAATATATAAGGATTTTTTTATATTAATTAATATACAGATTATCCTGAAAAATTCTAGAACAAAACTTATATTTAATTGGAATACAAAAAATATCCGACTCGAACGTGTTTTCAAAAATATTACAATTTCTTCAAAACATTGCCCTTTCCCCATATCCTAGAATATATTCGGTTCAATTGAACACTGAAATAGGGGAAATTATCTATAAAAAATTTGACAAACAATATTAATCAATTTTAATTAAAATTCTACAAAACCAAAAATTGAAGAAATAAAATAGTGACTAAATTCTAATCGTAATTCGATTTAAATCCTTAATAAAACCTGTAGTAAATGACTAGAATATCATTTAAATATTAATCAACTAATGTTCGTTTTAAAGGTCATGAAAAAATTCATGACCTTAACAACCAACTTTACTTAAATTTCTCATCGAAAAATTCCATTAAATATAAAGTTTATTATGTGTCAAAAATTTTGATATCAATGACCAATAATAAAATATTTGAAAAGTTTTCATGAAAATTCATTAAAAATATTTTTTAACATTTTTCCCAGAGGCGATTTTGATATAATATTGCCTGAACATTTGTGTGGTTTGCGTGTAAAATGGAAATAATGTCACATCCGTTTTTCTTTTTTTTTTTTGGGAACAATTTAAACGCGGTCATGTCTTTATTTATTTATTAAAATTTTGATTTTTGTTATTAGATTTTAGCATATAAATACTTGCGGCAATTATATAAATTTATCTGGTGAATAACAAAATATTTTTTAGAATTGACAATTAAATTTATTTTGTTGTTTCATTACATATTGACAGCTACATATTACATATAACGGAATTTAATAAATAATTAGAAAATAAAAAAAATAAAAGTCCGATTCTTTCTGTGGTCAATGAATATTTCTAGATGATAAATATAAATTAGTTTGTATGTCGAAATTTAATTTGATAAAATAAAATAAATTTTTGGTTTATTTTAAAACTTTAAAATTATTTATGATTTCAAAACATATATTACCAAATTTGAAATTATTTATCATGTACATATAAATAACTAAAATAATTTTCAACTCAGCCCTTGATTACAAGTACAACTAAGTTTGCCGTAAAATTATAAATTATGTTTATATGCTTAATTTGGGAAATACTTTCTTATTAACTTTTCTGTCAAATCATCTCATATTAATTTCAAAATGTTGGAATTTTCTATTTTAATAACATAAATGAAACAATTTTATAAATTTGGTTAAATTTCGTATATCTTTTTAAATTTAAATATAAAATTTTGCATCACTATTATACATCTGACATCATTTCAATAGATATAGGACGTTTATAGATCTACAAATAGAATGTTAATTTACTCTTGACGTGTTGTAGCATCAAGAAATAGTATAGATCTGGATTCATTGTTTTTCTTAATTTTTTACCAATACATTTATCAAGCATAAATATATATAAGTTTGCATAAATTACCAAAAATGGAACTAACAACAATAAGAAGCATTAAATTGTTAATTTATTCTATAATTATCTTTTAAAATTTATTTACTATTACCAATATTACATTACATCTATTTAATAATTAACACATTAAATGAAATCCGATCCCCAAAACAATAAATTCTAACGAAAAACCATTTAATTAAAAAATTTCCCAAGAAAATATTTATCTAATTTTATACTATATTAAATTTTATCCTTGTTATCTTAACTAAAAGCGTCATAAATTAAATATAATTTCATTGAAAACATTAACCTAACCAAAAAAAAAAAAAAACAAAAACCCTTAAAAATTTTCTGCATCATCCTTTTTTATTCTTAAATGACATTAAATTTTCTATTTTAAGTCAATTATTTATAATTTGAAAGTGATTTATAATAGACAACAATTAATACAAACAGAAATTAAATTATACTCTTTTTTTGTGCCTTTAAAAAGTCAAAGCTATTAGCCTATTTATTTTACTTTATTTAGGATTTTTATTTGGAGTCACCCCTTTGTATGTTTTTTTTTTTTAATAATAAATCTCTTTACACAAAGGCATTAAAAAGCCATAAAGTAACATGAAACATAAAGTGGCAATTAAATGCTCTATAAAAATCGAAATATACAAACAACCAAATAATTTTTTTTTTCTTTATTTTCTTGAACTTCAAAAGAAAAACATAATTTAATGTTTTGTATATTAAAATTTCAATTCGGAGTCTGTGTTTTTTTTTTGATAGAGAACATGATAGGTACATAAATTTTAATGCTTTATTATTGTTGATCTTATTATAAATATGTAACAAAAAATTTGAGTAGAATATGTAAACATTATATGATATGAATTATGAAAAGATCAAAAACTTTAACTTGACTATAAAATTTTGTAAGTAACTAACTTTGAAGCGATCAAATCAGTTTAGTGGAGACTGTCCTGCAGTTTGCAATAGGAATTTAAATCTTTTAGTTTAATCAAAGTATATGAATACATGTATTGGACTGTCCAAAGCTTGAATTGTATACAACTTTAATGAAAATTTATATCAATTAATTTTCATTGAGAAAATTCGCACCTTGCCAGTTTTATTAGAAAATACCTAATCGTTTCCAATAAATCATGATTTTTTAATATGCATTAGTACTGAAATTACACCTTTTAATTTTCAATGCATTGGTATTTGTAGGGGAAAAACTGAAGAAGAAAATATCGAAACTAAAAAAAAAAATACTCCTGAAAATTGTGGAAAAATTTAATTTTTGAATACAAGATTTACAATAAAATCTATTATTCGATTTTCAATGAAACATCATTGAAAATCGACCCTTAGTTTCATTTTCTACGAGACTAGTTTTGCATTAAAATCCATTGCGATCCAGTTTTCTGTCAAAATTTTGTGCAGTTTTTATACAAGTGCAGTTTTTTGGCAATAAAAAATATTATAAAGTCGATAAAGCGTCACTAATTAGATAAATTGACGCTTTATTAGATAAAGCGTCAATTTTTATTGAAATCCTTAAATATATATAAGAAGCACTGATAAGGGAATCGTTTCATTAATTAATACGAAATACAAATCTTCGGAATCATATTTCCGAAAGAATTCAAATATAAACCAGATTATTAACTTTAATGGTGTACTCAACAAGTCGGTAAAATTAAATCTCCGGGTTATATCTTAAAACTATCTCTACGAATCCTAAAGTATACTAACATTTAACTAAAAAATCACTGAGCTTATTAGGAAACTATATAAACAAATCATTATTATAACAATTTTCCATATTTCCAAAAATAGCATATTATATTATTTATACTATCAACAAAGCACCCCAAAACTCAATATAAGTGGCGGTTACAGCTATATAGCCTAAAATGATCATCTGTAAGTAACATCTGTTTTCGATCTTGAAAGACTCTTTAATTATGTAAACATATGGGCATCAATCCAAATGAACTAAACAAAATAAAAAAAAAACACACACATAACATAAAAAATAAACATAATATAAAAATTCTTTACAGTTTCCGAAAACAAACAACAACAAAAAAACTGAAACTAAAGATTAAGTATCTTGTTAAGTGTCCTCTAAACAATTGTTAATTTGTTTTGATAATTAGTATCGTTGTGTATTTTTTGTTTTTCCTGTTTCTCTAGGGAACAAGGACATATGATTTTTTTCATTTGACACTTTGAACTTATACATTTTGAGTTAGAATTAGTCAAATTGAATTTAATAGCGTAACATAATATCTTTAAAAATAAATTTATGAAAATATGCGTAACAGAAAATGTTAATTAAATAAAAATTTATATTAATGTCAACAGAGTATTTTTTGTTTACTTGTTTCATGTATAATATTTAAGGATTTGATTTATTTTAGCATATATATTTCTGTAAATTAATTAAAATTCTTTGAACGTATACCAATTTTTGGTTTTTCAGATTTTTACGTATATATAATTTTATGTAAAAAATCTTTTTGAAGAAATATTGTTTATGTATATGTTGTATAAATAGGTGAGTTATGTAAATTAGTCTTTTTGGGATTTATTGTAAATCTTTTCAAAAAGTTTGTTTGTAATTTACTGAAAGATGTATGACATTAATGTTCAGGAATTTTGAATTTTACAGAATTTGTTTGAAAAAAATCATAAATTAAAAAAGAATTTATGGCTTGTTTGTATAGTTTGTATTTTACAAATGAAATTGAAAATTTCAGGATATATGTTGCCTTTGAACTAGTTTTTAAAATTTACTAGAAATATATTACAAATATATCCCAAAAATTTAGTAATATGGTTACAACGTACTACACAGTTTATTTTTCTATAAATTGATTCATGATTATTTCAGTAGTTCGGGAAAAAATACGTAATCCAGTAAACTAAAAATTTGCTAGTCTCACGCTGAATTTCAGAATTAATTATTTATATTTCATAAATAAGTAACTTTAAACAGAGTCCGGGCGATTTTCGATGGGAATGTTTATTAGAAATAGACACGATGTGTATACAAAAATAATTGGTACAAAGTTGATAGGCAAAGAACATAGATTAGTTTTAAATATCACCATAGTAATACCGCCTCTATTTTCATCATAATTTTATAATTCGGCTAAATACCAAAAAAAAAAAAAATTTTTATAATCAGAATTTCATCTACCAATTTAAATAAAAGTTTAATTATTCCAAAAAAACTAAGTAAATTTCATCACCCATCACCTCAACGAAAATCTCTATTTTAATTAAAACATATACATAAATTTTTTGGTACTAAAATATTTATTATTTCAATTATTTTTCGTCATACATTTTTCCATAATACAAACACCGATATTTTATACACAACCACAACCACTGGCAAATCCTTCAACATATGCCATGTCGCAGAATTATATAAAAAAAAAAAAAATATGCTGCATATTTAACTGGTACACGTTATTGTGGTCATATGCTACGTTCTAGAAATGAAAAAAAAGTATATTATCCTGTTTCTTTACCCTTTTAATAATTTGAAATTTTTATGATTTTTTTTTTCCTGGTTTTGAATTTTAGAATTATTTCAGTTTGACACACTAAAAGAAAGCAAACTCTTTCACTAGATTTCCCCTTGGGTATTAGAACCATGTCCTTGAAAATATGGATGAATAGGAAATGAAAATAGTAGAATTGTTTTTTTTTTTTTGGTTTGTTTAGAAAACTTGACTACTAGTTTATGAGATTTTTCATTTATTTTTCTAGAACATAAAAATGTTCGAGAAAAAGTTTATTTGCAAAAAAAAAAAAAATTCAATTGATTTAAAATATGAAATTCGGTGGTTGGTGTTCGAAAAGAAAAAGGTAAGAAAAAAAAATTTCTTTAGTTGAAATATTTATCTTTTTTCCACGTGTCGTTGAAATATTTATCCTTTTTCATGGTCCTGAAATATTTATTGATTTTAAAAACATTAAAGTCTTAAGAAAAAAATTTATGTTATTTTCGGAAAAGTTTCTTCTTATAAGAAATTGTTTACAAAAATTTTATTTTTCTCTATAAGGCATTGTAAAGGTAATTTTTTCAATATATGTATATTTTTTTTCAATATATAGAATAAGCTTTTTTTTGTTGTACATTTAAAAGAAAACATATTTCAAAGTCAAATAATGTAAATTGTATAATTTTTAACAAAATTTTTTATAATGGATTTGATTTGTAAACATAATACTACCATTTTTATGTAGCAAAAAAGTAAAAAATTTATATGTCTATAAAAATCGGTTATCAGTGGGCAGATAGACATAATGTTTTTAGTAAGACTATAATGCTTGTACAAAATACAAAATTATTCTGAAGAATCCCAAGCACATACAAAATTATTCTGAGGAATCCCAATTCCTAAGAAGATAAAAATTATTTTAAAAATGAATTAAACCTGGAGGGTGTTTAATTCATTTTTAATTGTACACTGTGGTTGCAACAGGCTGTGAAGAGGAAGAGGAGTTAATGAAACATCTGATTTGTAGATGCCCCTCGGTCCAATAGAGAAACTTTAAGATATTAGATAGGTTTTTAAATAATGTACGATACCCAGATTCGTGGAGATTGTTTTATCACTCCTCCTTTAAAATCAACCAAAAGTTTATAAAAGGATTCGTTCTCTTCTCTTACGGTGTTTATTTATGTTGAAATGATTTTTTGCATTAATTACATTTTAATAATATTACTAATTAAATTTTTTGAATATTTTTGAAAATGAAATTACTAAAACTCTTAGTATATTTTGCTGAATTAATCTCGTTGTCAAACAAATTCATTATTACTAGAATTACAAATATTTCTTTCTCAATGAATTTCTATGCCCTCCTTCAAACAAATAACATTTCTTAACATCATAAAAATTTAATGAATCCGTATTAATATCCAAATGGATCTTAGTATTAGTGTTTTTTTTTTGTTAATACATATAAACTTTTCAAAAAATTAAATTTTTATTTATTTTTCATCTTAATTTCAATTTTTCTCAATTCATCATATACCAAAACACCAAAAAAAAACACAATTCTTCATAACGAAAAATGATCCTTTTTAAAATAAATAAACTTTAAAATGATTGCCAATAATACTAATAAAAAAATTACTATACATCAATTTAGACTTTAATCTATTTATCCCAAAGAATTTTTCCTTTTTATTTTTGGTTCAAAACCCAAAAAAAAAAAAGATTTCTTTACAAAAAAAAAGTCATTTCTCTTTAAAATTCTGTACAAATAGCAAACTGAAAGATACTAAACAAATTGCCCCTAACAAAACTTTAGTCTGAACGGACTTTAAATTAAGTTAAATGTGTCGTTTGTATTAGAAAGGATTCAATTTTTTTTCTCCATCATTTTTCTGGGTTGGGTAAAAACGTAAAAATGAAAAATTTTTGAAACTGATGTTCTAACATCTAAATACAGAAAATAAAGTAAGCTTATATACAGCTTTCATTTAGCAATATAAATGAAAGCTGTATATGAAGTAAATATTCGATTAAAGGAGTCATAACTTTCGATTTTAAAGTCAAAACTACTCAGATAATTTGCTTATATTTTTATTTTTGGAAAATCTACAACAAAAGACTTAAGTTTTCAAAGAGTTTTAAATTTATTTATACATTCAGTTTAGTATAAAGTTATTTTTAGTTTAGATTATGAATATAACAAAAGTCCACTAACCAATCTACAAAACTCTTCAAAATACTGTAAAATATTAAAGAGAATAAAAAGCAACAAACAAACTGGATAAACTAATGGCAATGATTTCATGTCCGGGATTTTCTTTTAAAAAATAAAAAATATGTATTTTTTTATTCCTTTAACACGATAACATTTTTCATTCTAAGCACAGATAAAAGTTTCATCTGCAAAACGGGTCATTCTAACGAAATTATATTGATATATTTTTCAGTTTTTTTTTTGTGTTTGGATGTGAAACTTTTAGATAAAAAATTAAATTTTAAATAATCTTTATTGACGAGGAGTATATAGAATGAAATAGAATATAATTTATTATTAAAAAGCTTCGGAAAATGTGACTAAAGTTTTCTATGAGGTCGTAGAAAATGTAACAGTGATTGAATGGATTGATAATTAGGTTAAAAGAACTTTTGAAATATTATGTGAATCTTATAAATTGAACTGACTTATATATTCGGAAAGTTGTGGATGTGAATTATTAAAAAAATTTGTTTAACAATTTGATATTGACAGAATTAGTTGATGATATGATATTAGACCACTTATACTTTGGGTAACCTAATTGAATGGTCAACAAGAATGGAAATGAAGAGAACGACTTTTAAAACATTTAAAAACTCTTGATCTCCGGCCCATCAAAGAAATAAACCAGCCACTTTTTTAATCCACAAGAAAGAAAACTCTTCAGTTGACCAATTGTGAAGAGTCTGAATCTATGAGGTTGAATTGGCGGAACATATACATATACTATGAAACTGCGAGTAAACTATGGTCTAAAATTCAGACTCTAAAACAATTAAAGACATACCGGCCACCCCAACTATACCATTTTAGTTTCAAAATGAGAATAGTAAACTTCAAAGTGGAATAGTAAACTTCAATATTAGAATATTGAATTTCAATATGAAAAATTTTATTTTGATTTAAAACAATTAATTTTGATATAAAATATTTGAAATTCAATTTATTAATATTGCATATTTTCTAAGTTAAGAGCCGCAGTGAATTTTCTTTGCGATGCAATTGACACAATTGTTGGTGTAATTGACTGCAGACCTTCATCCATAAGGCTTTCTAAGGCTCTTAATCTTTATTCTAAATAACAGAAATTTAGATGGTGAAATCTAAATTTCTGTTATTACGAATACTTGACAACTTTCTTGAGAGCTCTCTTTTAACATAACTCTTTACCACATACCAGACATTTTCAATTTAGTTATACATTGCATTAAGTCCAAGTCTGAGTATCTTGTTTTCAAAAAATTCCTGCTCCTGCAAAATTTCTCCAATTTTGTGGCAAGGTGCCACAGTAAAAGGATCAGTACTTGCACGTAATTGTACGTCGCATTTTTTAAAATTCTTTTTCAAATTTTTTAATTTTCGCAGACATATTTTGGGCCTTTCAATTTTGCTATACAAACACATATGAACAATTGCAAATCTGGTGTTTAATTTAAACAATTTGTAGAAACTCAGGCTTACTGTTCTCATTTTAATTTTAACAATTCTCATATTAAAATTTACTATTCCACTTTGAAGTTTACTATTCTCATTTTGAGGTTTACTATTCTCATTTTAAAACTAAAATGTTATAGTGAAAAAAGATGTTAAAACGAATAAAATGAAGCGGAAATAGACTGACCAGATTACCTCACGGTAAGTTCGCAAATATGTCGCTAGGGTAGAATGCTTGCCAAGTAATTTTTTTATTCTTTCATAGTTAGTTGAATGCCGTGTAATGACATTATAATTTATTCTATTGCACTTTAAAGAGGTAATCATTTGTCTCACTTAAAATTACTAGAGTTCATTACTAGAGGTAAAAATAAAATATTATATATTATTTTGGAATAGTAAATAAAAAGTATAAATTTTCAATTATGTACATAGAAATAATTTTAGAAACATAAAAATGAAAAATCTCATAAAATAACTAAATTTTCATTTATATTTTCACTTTTACATTTTAAATTTTCATAATACCTAAATTATTTTTAACTAAATTTATGGACTTTCTACAACTCAACCATCTTAATTGAAATATTCTCTACACCAACAAAAAAAAACCAACAAACTTTCAGTTCTAAATCTTTTAATTAGATTTAATAACAGGAGAAAAAATAACCATTAATTTTCATTTCTCCTGTATACAATATTATATCTAGTAACATAAAATTAAGAACACGAGAAAAATAAAGAAAATATTTGCTATTTTCTGCTATATATATAAAGTACAGTGCCCTACAAAAACTTGAAAAACCTTTTCAGTATTTTCCCAATACCAACAACAACACAACAGTACAATAATAACAACAGAACAAAAAAAAAAAAGATAATTGCAATGAAACAATTTTTGCACGTGTTTTTTATTTGTTTTAGTCCTTATTCTCCGGTTTTTTTTGTAAATTTTTAATAATAATCAGTTAGCAAAAAATTTAATTTTGTGTTGAAAATTTTCTTCAAATAAAATTTTTTTTGCACAGGGACGAATTTTCCACAATTGCTACAAAAAAAAAAAACATTAATTTTTATAGTAAAATTTCTTGGGAATTTTTTGGAGAAAAATTTATTTTCTAAAAATAAATTTTATTATACTATTATGTATTTTTTTTTTGTACTAAAATTAATGTATACATTTATGATTTAATTATATTATTATAGTAATCTAAGGACGACGTAAACTAAAAAAAAAAAAATCATAAGCAAATTATATTTGATTAAAAATTAATTTTTAATAAATAACTAAGGATAAGAAAATAAATTAAGAAGGATAATTTTCAATTGTTGTTATTTTATACAGAATTATGAATGAGAAGAATTTAAAAGTTCTTTGTTGAAATTGTAATTAAAACTATTTTTGAGAAAATGTAATTTCGAAAATCTGGGTGGTTTATTTAGAAGATAAATGAATGCTAATAATACAATGTATAAAATTTCCAATTGAAGTACTAAGAATATTTTTATGGCTCGGTGAAAATATACTAATAAGAATATTCATTAAAAACATTATAAACACTGAAACAGCAGTAAAGCAAAAAATGTAATAGGTAACGAAAATCGAACGAAATTTTAAATCAGAAAAGAAATAACATATTTTTGAATGGACAAATTAAATCATTTTAGTAAGGATTCTAAAGTTGGTTAAACAATCATAAAAATTCGTACCGTCAAATTGTTTACCACATATTAGGGATTTTCGAGGCGAATTCAGAATTTTAAGTAAATCATTTTCGCAATTATCGTTTATATGGATTAAAAACCACGTAATAAGCCGATTCAATATAAAAAATATAAAAGTGTTGTGTTGTACAATTAGTGAATATTTGCCCAAAACAAAAAGCCTTAGACTAATTATGTAGAAGAAATTGTGAAATTTGAATTAACTCATGTCGGACGTTAAAAGGAATAGAATAAACATTAATAATTTATTAAAATATATTACCCACTTCTCACACAATTCTTCTCAATTTCTTCTAAAACTTTTCCCCCTTTTTTTATATTTGACAACGCAAATCAATTATGTGAACCATCCTAATCAACCTAAAGTTATCTTAGATTTAATTGGATATAGGTTAATTTAAGCAATATTGGCATATATTAAATTGTAGTCAAAATCTGCATAATAGAAACTATAATGTTGATTGCAATAATTTCGTATTAATGAATTCCAAATTATATCATTAAGAACTAATTGAATATAAACCAACATTTTCCATTTGAATCCAAAGCCTTTTTTTTTAAAATAAGATTTCTCAACAACTTCATTTTATATTAATCATTCTGTGAATTACTACTTCTATTTTTTTTTACCCAACAATTATTTCATCCTCCTACAAAAAAAAATTGAAAACTAGTAAATTGAAAAATTGCAAAACTATAATTGAGTTTAATTCAATAAAAAAAAAGAAAATTTAATTTAAATAATTCTTTTTTTATGTTGTTCGAGTTTTTTTCGATTGATGTTGGAAATATTTATTTGGGTCGAACGTGATTTATTAAGTATTTATGAGATAAAAAAAAATATGCTTTTAATTAAAAAAAATGTGTGAAGATGTGTTTTTTTTTTTTGTAAATTCATAAATCAAAATCATTTATATTATGTGGTTGTTTTTTTTTTATTAAAATATCTATAAAAAATGAAAATTATGAAAATGTTTAAAAACTTGTTTTTTTATTATCAACAAACGTGTGGGATTTATTGGTATGACACAGAAAACAAACCCAATTTTTCTGACTGTGGTCTACAAAAAAAAAAATTAAAACGAGGTCGATTTTATTTTTTTTTTTATTGAAAATCAAAAATATTATAAAATTGACAAAATAAATAAATACAAAAAAAAAATGTATTATAAAATTGAATAAATTAAAAGTTTTATCAATTTTGTGGTACTAAGTTGTGGTAATTAAATAATTTTTTCAGTTTAAACAAATTGTCAGCCCTTAAAATATCTACAGTTTTAAAAAATTTCTATTTATTCGGAACTTTAAAAAAAATTATATAATAGAATTTACTTTTCTTTTTAAACTGACCCAAAAATAAAAAAACCTAAAAACCTAATTTCACAAAATTACTGAACCAAAAACAACCGCAGAAACAATAATAATGAAAATCCAAATAAAAAGTTAAATTAAATAAAAATAAAATTCACTCAATTTTTATTCACTTAAAAAATATATAAAAAAAGTATGTAGTAAATGTCAATGGGCTTTTATCCAAAGCTTAACAGTAAATAATAATAAAAAAAAAACAACATAAAATCTACTTTGTTCTAAATAAAAAAGCATAAAATAAAAACAAATGTCTTAGTCACAATAAAAGCCAGACAAAAACCATTTCTGATAAGCTTTCAAAAATATAAACTAAAGCAATCTGCTTATAAGTTAAGCTCATGTGTTATTTAACCCATTTTTTTTTATATTTAACCTGTTCATATAAAAATAAATTTAAATTTAGGGGTGAATTGACTTGTAGTTGCGAAGAAGAAAAGCGTATTCGTCAAAATTGTGTCTAATGAAAATTAAATGCAATATTGTTACTTGCAAAAATATGCACTTATAAAAAATTTATACGCAGTTAATTTCAGTATGTGGGTCATTTCTTATAGGACCTTTGGCTTAAAAATATACTCTAGAATTATCTTTCACAAAAGCTAAGAATGTAGATCTTAAAAAACTTATTTGAGCAGATATTTATGGTCTATGCAAATTATTCTCCACAAAAAAATAAGAAATTCGTTAGATGTGCTTTTAGAAACGTATCAACATTTAATTAAAATCAATGCAATTATGCAATCTGAAATTTTCCATATCTTGTTTTGCTATGAATGAAATTTGGTCCTTTTCTTATTTTTTAACTTGTAGTTGTAAACCGTCCAAGTTTAGGCCCATACACCATTCACTTTTTAAAATTTAAATCCTTTAAATTTAAGAAAGTGATTGCTGTATGGAAAATAGCATTCAGTGGATGATTGCAATCCTAAATAAAATTTTTAAAAAAATAAACAAAATTTGTTTGCACATTTTTACTAGCTAAACTTGGAAGATTATTTCTTAGCACATTTCTACAGAAAATATTAGTAAACTCGAAACTTATGATCCTCTTAAGTTCTATATTTCTAAAAATTTATTTATTTTACTTGTTATTTTATATTTCAGCAAAAAAAAAAAATTATTTCTTATGATTTATATTCGTCAATTTCGCTTTTCCAGAACAGAGTCCTTAAACAGATGTAAATCCAATTTCATTTTAAAAAAATAAATAAAATAAAATTTTATGAAAAATTGATTGTTATTTTTCTCACTTGTTTCTTTTTTATATAAAAAAATTTATTTTTATATGCTACGCTGAATGACTAAAAGCTGTGTATAACTAAACGCGTTTTTTCTTCTGCAAGGACCAAAAAAAATAAAACATGCCGAAAAAGTTCTTATGTTTCTGGAGGATTTATATTTGTGTGGAAATATTCACAACAACAAAAACTCTGTTTATTGGGTTTTTGAACTTCATTTATTCTTATCGATCCCAAGTGATTTTTCTACATCATGGTACGACAGTTGGTGACAAAAAAAACCAATTTACTTTTCTTATATATTACGAAGGTATAATATTCATTTGTGAAGGCATCAAAATATTGAATTTCAGTATACATTTTTCCAATTTATTTATAGGCTAAAATAAGTGAAGTTTCAGAGAACATTAAAAAATAATAATATGTAATTTTTGATTTTATTAAAAAAATGTTTCGAGAATATATTTTAATAAAACTTTATAAGAATTTGAAAATGAAATATATGTATTTTAATTCAAATTAAGTAAATTTTGAAATGTAAAATACAAGCACAGATATGAATATTAAAAAATATATATTAGATGTAGCAGTACTTGCAAATTTTTTGTATGAAGATCAAACGCAGGGATACAAGAAAATGGAAAAAAAAACTAGATTTGCCAACAATCCTTCTTAGAAAGCAAGAAAAATAAATTTTGAAATGAGTAGATCACACGCGATATAGAGAGCGAAAGAACTAAAAGGGGAACTGTGCAGATAATGTATGCAGAATTTAGGTAATAGACTTTACGACCACCAAACGACTGAATTTGTAGGGAAAAAAAGAAAAACAGGACGTGATCTCCTAAATTTAGAAAATTTACAAAGTTTCGACAAGACATGGATGCCAACAGATGTGGATGTAAAATAAACTGGAATGGAAAGGAAAAAGTGAATAAATAAAACGAAAAAAATAAATCTTAGAGTTAGCATGAATAATATTTGAATTTTTGTCAGAAAATAATGTATTAATGTTAATAATAATAAAATATCATCCAAACAAAAGTATCTAAAATTGATATAAATTTTAATTTTACCCATGCAATTTCAAGTTATTCATAAAATCCAGCAAAATTATTTTATGTTAAATACATTTCGATTTCATTAATTTTTTTTGTGAGTGGTTGACCTATAAATAAAATACAATTTAAAAATCTATGTAATCACCAAAAAAAAAAAATACACCAAAAAAATTTTTGGTACACATTTTTTCTTGTTGTTGATGGTTTTTTAGTAGCCCTCCAAAAAAAATTTTTAATCAGATTCCAATCAAAATAAAAAATTGTTTCAACAAAATGAACCACAAAACCATAATTTTTTTTTTTTTTTTTTGATAAACAAGTCGCAGTCTAGGCAATTTTTATGATAAACAAAAATTTTCCATTTCCATTAACCAAAAAAACAAAAAAAATGTATTTAAATATTCCTTTTTAACACCCAAATAATTTATATATAAATTGTTGACAGCTCATCAACCATCAGTATCCATCAATTGTTTTTTTTTTTTTTTGTGTCCTTTTTGGAATTTCTGAACCTCCCAAAGGAAAAAAAATTTTTGTTTACTAGACTGAATTTTTTTACAAATATTTTTATTTTTTGTGTTGTTTTTTTACCATATCATCACCAACGTTAAATGGTATAATAATTTTTTTCTTTATATCAGAAATAACAGACGACCAACAAAAAAGAAAAATTGATTCTTTTTTCATTAATTTTCCAAAAAAAAAAAACAAATTCAAGCTAAAGGTTACTTATAGCTATTTTCAGCATAAATCTATATAATCAATTTTTATATATATACATGGATGTATATAAAATGTCCAAATAAAAAGCAAACAAAATTATTGAAAATATTGTGACCATCTATTAATAAATCTAAAATGATACATCAACAAATTACCTTAATTTATTTCAATATTTTTCCAGTAAAATATTATGTTATGGATGGTAAAAAAAAAAAAAATATAATAAAAATAATAATATTATTATTATTATTATTTTTTTTTTCATGCTTTTATGTCAGTATCAGAAGATAGAGAATATCAAATTACTTGGTAATCAGTCAAATTTTTATGTCATATATAGCCATAGTACGTGATCTAATAGGACATAAGTATTAAAACCAATAACAAAAAATAATGTTCATTTAAAAACATTTTAACCAAAAAAAACAAAATTTTTTTTATAATATTAATTTAACAACCTATCAATTTAACGATATTAACCGACTACGACAACATAGGACATACATATTACTTTTATAGTTCATGAACAAAAAAAATTTGAATGACTGATAAGTGTTTAATATGTTGACAAGTTCAACAACAAAAAAAAAATGAAAATAAATAAATAAGAAATATGTAATTGTAAAAATAATGAAAATAAGTTTATTTTGTAAATAAATAGATTATCCATTACATAAAGTCAAATAGATTAACTTTAACTAATGCTAAACTCGACAAAAAAAAACATTTACTATTTTTTTTATTTTCACTTAAATAAATTCTAATAATAAAATTAATTTATGAAATTTGTTGTAAATTAACTTCTACAAGTATAGAAACGAAATACGGTAGTATTGGAAATCGGAAAGTCTAGGTTTGAATCCATTTAAAAGTTGTAAAAAATTTTCTTTCGATTTTTGAATTCTATTTGTTATTGGGCTCGAATTAATAACAACCCTAAAAGTAGTACTTTGCACATTTCCTGTGGTGCACTATGTACTACATAAAAGCGGATATAAGGACCAAAAAATTAAATGACATAGCCCAATCCGCAATTAATTTAATTGGAACAGAATTGTCTCAGATATTTCAGATATTTGTGTCAGATATTTTTAATTTTCGAATTTAAGATCCGTTAATATAATATATATTTAATAACTTAAATCTCTTTTCAGGATAACTAATTTTCATTGAATTTTTGAGTGACTTTTTAAATATCTTATTTCGTACTGCAATGACTCAAAAATATATTTAATTTATTAGGAATAGTCATTATTTTAATTACAATTTAATTGAACTATGAACACCACGTCAATAGTTTTTCTATTTTTTTTTTTAACCCTAAACAATTTTTATAAAACAGTTCATGATATGCAGAATTTATTATGTGAATATGAAATTGTGTAAACAGCAAAATATTCACAAAACTATAAATGGAATTAAACCCATGAAATTTTATTAACTTATACCTTTATTCAATAATACTCTTTATATTAGTTTTAATTTTAAAATTATTGGAGCAGAAACGTAAGACTTTAGAAAAAGTCTTTAAGTAGACATAAAGTAAATTAATTGAATAAACTTTCGTAAATTGTGACAATGAAACATGATAGATTTATAGGTATACTGATAAAGAGGGTATGATATTATATGGATTGAAATTAATTAAAAAATTTTACTGGAATTAAAAATATCAGTTTGGTTTTTTTATTGTTGACCAATTTTCATTTCATCAATTTTAAGTAAATATTGTTCAAATTTTTATAGCAATATTTTATATAGTATAGTAAATCCATAAAACTGATAATAACTGCTTGATTTAACTACGTATATTAGCGTAACTTTTATTACTCATTCCAGAGCTTCCAACCGGAAGAATTTACAAATTCAACTTAACCATCATTTGTTATTGGGTTCAAATTTCTCATCCGTCTGTGGTGCGAGGTTAAACAAAACGGGTTACATAAATGAGGATTTTGTGATAAATACCTTATTATACTTTGTAACTTAAATAATGAGGAGTATAATTGCCTACTTACTAATCCTTACTAATCCTAAAAACAATACATGTTTTCTGCAAAACGAAAATTTTAATTACACCTGACTTTATTCGGACATAATATTAAGCATAAGTAGCAGGTAAAAAAGTAAAAGCATTATTTGGAATGAAATGTCGTCATGAAATTTAATTAAAATAAAATAATACATTAAACTAAATAATTCAATTAACCGCTTCTAAACATTTCTTCAATATTTTTCCTTTATAAAATTTCAATAAAATATTTAATTATTATTTATAAAAACATTAAAATATTCTCATAAAATATTAAAATAATAATACAAAAAAAAAAATATTTTTCATATCCTTTAACATTTACACATAAAATATTGTTAAACTATATATAAAAAGGAAAAAAATTAGGTGTAACTACTTCATATTTATTCATATTTAACGACAAAAATTAAATTGTTATTTTCATTTTAATAAATAATAAATTTATGAAAATTTCATTTACTTATGTTATGTTACCTATATGTTATCATAATTTTCTATAATAATACAAAAATAATGTCATTTCTTTATAACCGAAACTGACATAAGACTTTATTTTTATTTAATGGTGTTGTCATTAATTTAAGGTTTATACTCGTAGTACTCGTATATATTATAAAAATTTCATATTAATAATAAATTTAAATGAGCTGTTTTCAAATTGACTTACACACAAAAATAAAGAATAAAGAAAATAAGGGTTAAATATATGCTTTTATTTTTCTATCTTCAAGATACAAAAAAAAAATTACTTTTTTTTTCAGTATCTTTAAGTTCATCATAACTTCTCAGACGTATATATCCTGTTTTTTTTTTGTGCTTCGGTTGTAATTAGACTAAAAAAAAACAGAAGTAGACAAAATATGAATTTTTCATTAGGGTAACGTTTTACCCTATCAAAAAAATTAAAGTGAAAAAAAAACAGAATCGTTTTTTTTTTTATGTGGTAAGAAAAGTATCTAACGAAAAGTTTTATCTTTTTTTTATGCAATAAAAAAAAATCTAAAAATAGAATTTTTGTGGATAATATCGATTTTTTTTTTGTCGTAATTGCCTTGTGAGGTTGTAATGCTTAATAAGGGATTTTAAAAAAAAATTATAATGAACTTTTTATGTTCGTTACCAACACGACAAAAAAAAAATACAATTTCAATGAAAATTTTAAAGTTAATTTTTTGGTTAATACACCAAAATATAAATTTGAATAAAAAAATTTTTTTTTTTTGTGGGTTGTTTACATAGGTTTCAATAATATCTTTTTATCATCTTTTTGTTTTGATAACTAATTATCAGTGTACCTTAAAAACTTAATTAGATATAGTCAATTTATTTGGGGGACGTAAAAATTTTTAATTTTTATTTACAGGGGGTAGTTTAATGAGATATTTTTTTTAGATTATGCATAAAAAACAAAAAGCATCAAAGTAATCAGAGATTTTTGATGAAGTATAATAAGATACATATAATAAATTTAATTCAAATTGGTTTTAAGCGTTTTTGTTATATGGTAAAAATTAAAATATGCACGTTATATTATTATATATTATATTAAAAACTTGGTAAGAAGATGATTGTGTCAGTTCAAAAAAAATGTAAATTATTTGATGTAAGGTTAAATAAGCTTTTTGTAAAAGAGAATTAATAAATATATGTTTTGTACAAAACCAGTGAACTAAGTAGATTAAATATGTTTTAATTTTTTCGTCGCAATCTTATAGAAAATAGAACTTCAAAAGAATTGAGAAAAAAAACTCTGATATATAATTAGGAAAATTATTTAATTTTAATTTCAAAGATAAATTTTAACACTATAATAAGTAAATTTTGTACTGGAATTATGGAAGTAGATTTTCACACTATTTTATATCATATTAAATATTTAATAAGATTTGTAATTCATTTATTAATTTCAATGAGAATCATTATTATTCTAGTAGCTGAATTAGACATTTCACTATGAACTAAATTTGTAAATCAGTAAACGCAAAATATTAAGCCTCTGAATAAATAAAATATTATAATTCACCAATTACAAAATTATTCCGAAAAAACTGTGTATAAAATACAGTAACATTCGCTAGAATAGAAAAAATATTTCTTAGCAAACTTACCGACGCTAAGTGACGCTAGCGGTTACAGAAATAGAAAATTTCGAACAAATGACAGTTTATTCGGAAAAACTAACATGTATTCTTAGTCACAGTTTATGTACTAAAAACATTCTGTAGGGTCAAGTTCTGTAATGTGTTTAAGGATTTAAATTTTTGCAATTCAGACAAGGTTAAAAAAGATAAATTGATGTCAAGTCCATTGATATTTTAAAGTTATGTAAATTAATAATAATTGGAATCAGGAAGTTTGACACAAGATTGTTATTTGCTTTGTCGTTCAATTATTTGAACAAAATTGGTCCAATTTACAACAAAATTCTATATGCAGCATATGTATATAATAAACTTATGCTAATTTTTCGACTACAATCATCACAACAATATTTCTGTAAAATAAAAAATTTTGTTTTGACATATATTTAAACAAAAAATAATCTGAAAATCATTTTTGAAGTTTACCCACAAAAATTTAAATCACAAAATTTAAATAAACTCTAGACAAATAACTATACACTCTCAGAATCAAAATTTCTTTTAGAAGTTTGAAAATTTCTACGAAAAACCTACAAATTTCATAATTTTCTTATTCCTTCTTTTAGACAAATTTATATTTTTACATATATTTTTTTTTCCTTATTTTGTCGTGTAGGAAAAAACTTTTCTATTTGCTGTTTTATTTTTTTTATTTTTTGTTTTTGAAAGGATACAAAAAAAAGGACAGGAAACCTGAAGGAAAAAAAAGTTAAAGTACTCTTAAAAATCTCAAGAACAAGTAATAACAAAGAAAAAGGATATATCCTTATAAATTTATATATAAATTTTTTTATTTTTGGTCCTCTCAATAAAATATTCTAAATATATAAAAGAAAGAAATATTTTTTTTTGTGGATCTAAAAGGATTGAAATTTATTGAAAGAGCAGAAAAAGTAATATAAAAAGATTTGTGATTGTCATTTTGTAGAAAGAGGTCGGTGTAAGGAAGAAAGCAATTTTCTTGTTTAGAATTTTTTTTTTTATGAAAGTCCGGTATAGGCAAGTAGGTAAGTAAAATATTTAAACTTGCTGGCTCACTGGCTGACATAATTTTTTTGAAATTTGGGAAGAGGAGCAAAAAAAAAAATCAAAGTTTTATTGTGTTTTTTTCTTTTTTTTTGCTAAAAGCACTTTTTCCTGGTTGTCGATTGGGAAATAAAAAGTTTTTTAAAAGAAAATTCTTATTTTATTTAATTTTTTTTTTGCCCTCCCAAATAACAATAAATTTTTATATTGGAAAAAGTTTAGTAATGGGGTGCTGAATTGTAATGATAGGAAATCTATAATAAAGAAGGGAAACTTTTTGAAATTTTTTTTTTATAAAATGTGGGAAATATGCTTTTTTGTTTGAAAATTATTGAGTTATTAATCTGGTAAAAAGTTGAACCGTAAAACATTTATGGTTAGCTGTTTTTATGCTTAATTTTTTTCTTATTTTTGTGGCGTAATTGAAGTTTAGATATTTGATAGAAATTTTGATATGTCGACAACAGAGACTTAGTGACTTGTTTGCGTTATAAAATGTTTTGAATAGAACTGAAGGAAATAAATTTAAAAATGCTGTAAGAAATAATCATAATAATCAATAAATATTCAAAAAAATAAAACTCAAATATACATTTGGTACACCAAATATTGATTCTTTTAATAAATAATTCTAATTTTCTCTTCCATATATAAAACATATTTTATCAAGCAAAACACAGAGTTAATTAAAAACAAAATTGAAATTGAAAAACAATATAACCTGAAATTAGAATCAAACATTCATGAGCTAATCAAATGTATATTTATTAATTCTATTATTGATTCACGTTTACGTAAATTCAATTAAATTGAAAATCGAAATTTAGCATTTGTGAATTATAATTAAAGTGAGTAAATTTTTATAATAATATTGATTACAAAATGAAGTTACTAAATTTGTTATTACATATTAACAAATTATAATATCAATTTATATTTCCCGATAATAACAAATTTAGTAACTTCATTTTGTAATCAATATTATTACAAAATTTCACTCACTTTAATTAATTCACAAATTCCGAATCAATTAAAAACTTATAATTTTACGATAGACTGGCAATTCTGTAATCATACAGTATTACATTCTGTGATGAATTAAGTATTTGATTCCATTCCAACCGGGACAATCATTATCTGTCTAAGTTTACTCAGCTTGGATTCAATTAATAAACATGTACTAATAAAATATAATTTTTAATTTTAAGACATGGATTATAATATTGACAAAAAGACAACCGAAATTTTATTTGTCGTAAAAGGAATTCTGTTAGAGGAAAAATAAAAAACGACAGGAGACTGCACGGAAAAAACCGCGGGAAAGATGTTTTTTGCAAATGAGTTGTTTTTGATGAAAGTGATTTATACATATGTATGAATGATACCAGGGAAACCTGGTGTCAATCGAACATATTATTTGTTTTCATAATGGCCTCAACCATTGCATCATTTTCCCGGCCTTGACCATATACTACATAATAATAATTTCACTATAATTTTATCATTGATTTTTGGCATATATTTTTATTACATGTAAAGCTGGCATCGAGATACCTACATGTAAGTCCGACATCGAGTACCCATTGCCAGTCATCGAATGAAACTTAAATTGCGATAAATAAATCAATTAAAAATATAAACCAACTGGCAACTTATACGTATTTATTATTATTCCTTTGACTTATTGTAATATTTTTTTGACGTAATTGTAATTTTCGTTTACTGCAAAATAAATTCTTTTACTACAAAAATTATGAGAAAGGAATTTGAATTTGTGCTAAAACTTTGTAAGGAAAGTATACGTTTACGAGAAATAAATTATATTGCTACCAAATACTAATTAATCTTGTTTTACTGTAATGTCGTATTTAAAATGTTTCTTGGTTGGTTGGTTAGTTTGAAAAAAGGGGGGGGGGAGAAACAAGTCCACCACGTACCAACACCTAAAGAGGTCCGTTGTACACCCCCACCGGCGGCTGAATACTATGTCGTCCTGTGTAGGGTGGCCCGACGCGCTGTAGAGAGACATAGTATTCAAAATGTTTCTTAGTATATTGTATTTTATTGTAATTGTTTAATTTGGGTCACTGCGAAGATATTTATTGTACGCAGCCCGTCAAAATTACAACAAAATGTTTTCGAAATGTTCTTTTAATTGAATGAAATAATCTTAAGAAATTAATATATTTTTTAAATATGTCATAAATAAAATGAATTTATTTCAACTTAATTTCAAAAATGAAATCATAAATTTATAATAAATATATGGTATACGAAGAATAAAAACATAAATTGCCATAAAAATCTGTTATAATTCCACATCACTTTAACAAAATGAAACAAAAACAGAAAATCCCTTATTACAGAATTCTTTTTTTTTTTTTTTTCGTCCTTTATATCCATCAAAGGACTATTAAATCAAAATAAAAATATTAAATCTTCTTACGCATACACACACATATTACTCTTCTCCAAAAACAAAAAAAAAATACAATTTCATTTATTTTTGTTTATCCTTTCTGGGTAAGAAAGACAGCAAAAAAAAAAAACAATCTGTTCCAAAATCCATTAAATCCTTTTAATATCTTTTTATTTATCATTTATGTTCATAAAGAATTTTTCTGTATTCTTTTTTTTTTTTTAATCTTTATATATATTAAGGCGAGAAAATATCCTTTTTTTTTGCATGGACTAAGTATAAAAAAAAAAAATTAATAAAAGTTGAAGAGAAGATCTATCAGGTGTCCTTAATGACACAAATATACTACATAATCCTTAATAAAAATAATAATTTTTTTTTGGTTTTTCCATATTAGATATAGAAAATTACATGACTCAATAATCAGATATGACATTTAAGGGTCAAAATGAAAACTTAAATATTAGATTTTAAATATATATGTAAGGATCTAAATGAACTCAATTATAAAATTTATAGTTTCTATCACTTACTTACATATATAGATATAGATATTTAATAACAAGAAAAATTATTTTCAATTTTTACTAGAAATATAAATTATTAAGGATATTTTATTAAAAATAATATAAATATTAACATAAAGAAATCATAAACCTTTAAATAGAAAAATTGAATATGGTCAAAATAGGGCTAAAGGCCAGACTGGTTTTAATGCTAAATTACGTAAAATAATATAAATAAAATAAAATGCTGAAACGTGATTTCATCCCATTTCTATTTTTTTTTTATATAACATTATTATATCCTTTTAAGAGAAATATAATAATAAATATCCTTGAAAATTAGCTTCTTAAGAGATGGTTGTTTTTGTTTTAGTTAATGAGCACCCAAAAAATAAGAAAAAAAAAGAAAATCAGTTTCAAAAATTGTGTTTTTTTTTTTTGGTCGAATATAAATTGATGGTAAATAATAAACAAAAAAAAAATAAAATTAAGCTAAGGATACATAATTTTCGTAAAAAGGAAAAATTAAAATAAAGAAATAATTAAATGAAAATTTATTATTATATTGGTTGACCTTTTACTGGGGGATATAAATATTATATAACATTTAAAAATTAAGTGATTGTGTAAGTTACTTGAAAAAAACAAGGACTTATTAAACAAAAAAAAATGTCATAACAAAATGTTTTGTAATATAAATAACATAATTTAGGTTTTAGCTATGGATTTGTTTAAAATATATCTAATATAAGTTTGAAAATAAAAATTCTATCTTGTTTTCAATACTATTTCTCAAAATTAATCTTACATATTTGTCAAAATAATGCTATATGGGTGCTATACTTAGGTTATCAATAATACAAACATGACAATTGTCTGTAAAAACTACACAATTGATATTAATATTGTAAAGTAAATAATTATTTCCTAAGGTATTAGTTTACCATCTCAATAGCAAAATACATAATCATACTAGAGCAATATGGGTGCGTTTCTGTATAGAACTGTTATAGTTTTTTTTTAATATTTGTTATTTTTATTCATAACTATTATAACAGACATCAGAGCATTAACCTAAAAATGATTTTAAAAATATATATTTTTAGCACTAAATTTCGGTACTCTATCCGTCAGAGGCGACCGAATTAATAATTTTTAATTTTCTAAATGTACTAAACTTAATTTAAAATCATTTTTATTTCACAAACTTATTTACATAATATTGTAAATTACTTTAAATGTACATATTACTGTACTTTGGAAATTTAAATTTCCTACAATAATTAAAATGTGAGTTGCCATACATATAACTTCGTAATGGCTAGATTAGAATTACTTAAAATATATAAAGCGAAAAAATTACGGTCGAAAACTTTTTATTTTTTTAACAACTTATTAATAACTTTAATACGCTCTGTTTTCAAATTGGTACTTCCACGTTTAAAGAAAACAAAAAATTATGTTTTTATAAAAAAAAAGCTTTAAAAAAGGCAATAAAAAAAAAAGTTATAATAAAAATTACCAAAAATAAACTTTTTCAAACTTTTTTCATTTCCAGAAGAAGAAAAAAACGAATACAGCAATTTTTTTAAAATTTATCCTTCTTGTTTATTTCCAGTTATTTTAGCTCCATTATAGATAATCCTTTTTTCCTTTCATTCTTATAATATTTTTAGTAACTTAGTATTTGTATATTAGTTTTAGTAGTCCAGTGAAACAAAAAAAAAACACCAAAAAACGTTTAAGACTTAATATCTTTTATTATTATTATTATATATTTTTTATGATTATAATACACTCACAGAATTATTGTGAATCACGTTATCCTTATAGACTAGAAACACTTAGATACTTATAACTATACATATATAATATTCGAAATTTAATATAATTTTGAATTTTTATAATTAAATTTCTTTGGAATTTTATATAAAATTTAACTAATATTTTTTTAGATTAGTTTAGTTTTTTATACAAAATTTCCAGAAGCAACAAAAAAAGGGACTTTCATAAAAAAAAAAATTATTTGAATTAGGTGTGAAAGCACCTTTAATAATAATTTTTATGTTTCCTTAGAAATAATAATATTTTTTTTTACCTTTTTTTTTTGTGCAAAACTTTTACAAAATAAACTTAATTTTTTTTTTGTATTTTGATGAGCTTATTTTAAGGACTTAAGAAAAAATATCTTAGATATATTTTTTTAAATATCTAAATGATTATAGGATCAACAATTCTTAGAATTTTTTTTTATGTTATCTCAATTTTTTTATCACTTTTTTTTTTGGTATTTAGAAATAAAAGTTTTGCTTTGTTATTAAACTTTCTTTTCACATCATAATTTCTTTTTTTTTTTTTTTGAACCTGAAATACCCTTTTTTTGTGTGTGTGTTACTTTGTGAAGATTTTTTATTTTGTTGTTGATTGCACACGAAAAACACGCGTATTTCTTATAAACTTCCGGTAATATAATGGTCAATATTAACAACACACAAAAAAACACCTTTTTTTTAACAACATCAAGGATATATACGTAAATTTAAGTCCTTAATAGCTTTAATCGTACCACAGAAAAAAAGGAAGCAAAATTTTCTAACACACGTTAATATTGGTTCACAAAAAAAAAAAAAAATATTTGCCAGTCGTTAGTACAAAAAAAAAACGTACGATAAAATTGTTGTGTGAAAAAGTCCTTTTTGCACCTTTAAACTAAAATGTGTTATTTTTTATTTTTCGATTTTCTTGTTCTTTTTTTTGCTAACGTCCTTTTGTTAAGGTGCAATTTATAATGATTGCCAAAAGTTGATAAGAAAATTACCTACCAGTACACAAAAAAAAAAAACACAGAAAAAATAAGGACCTACTATATTTTATATATACACATTGGTTTTTTTTTTTTTGGATATACACTTTTTTGTAGTAAATTTAATATCCTTTTGATATTTTCTTATATAATATCATAACTATTTTTATATTAAACCGAGAAAAAGGAAGAAAAATGAAAAGGACAAAAATATAAAAAAAAAATATATATATATAATTTTTTTTAAAGGTGGTGTTTCGTCATTTCAGATCGGATATCCTTTTTCTTGTATTCAGTAAAGCGAATAAAATTTTAATGAATAAAAATTAAAAAAAAATATGAAAAAAGTCAATAATCACGATAAATTTATATCGAAATTTTCATCGAAATTTCCGGTAGTTTTCTTTTACCACTTATTTGTAAAAAACTGTCTAAAATATTCTATTTTATTTTTATGTTCTTATAAATTTTTTTAATTGACCCGAAAAATTTACTTTATACTAAAAAAAAAAATAGTTGTGCACGTCTTTGAATACGGAACGTCTCCGGGAGACTGAAATTTTTTTCAATGTATAAAAAACCATTTTTTTTTTGTTGTACAATTTATTAGAGCGAAATATATGCTAGCACAGCATAATCAAAATCAAACCATTCAGTTTGTATCTTTAGTAATTTTAAAATTAAGGGGTGTTTAGAAAGAGATACTTTTATTTGAAAAATAAAATTAAAAAAATGGGAAATTTTAATGTTTTTGAGAATAAAGAGAGTAAACGTTATATGTGAATATGAGTATTTTGTATTTAATTTTTAATAATAATTCAAATTCTCCAATAAAAGGACGAATATTTTCTATGCCAGATTTTATTTATATTTGATTTTTCCATTTTCAGTAAATATTAATTATAAAAACAAAAAAAATATTTAAAATGTGCAAATACGCCAGTCAAGATAAGGGAAATTTATTGTACAGAGAAATAGAGAGTAAAATTTTACGATATCATTTTTACGATATAAATTTTTTCTCCAATTTAATTTCTTTTTTGATAAATTCCCAATTTATTTCAAATTATGATTCGGATTGACTGGTATAGAATAAAAATATTACAAAGTAATTTAGTTTTTTTTTTATGTAGGCTAAATTTGTGTTATATTTTATTAAATTTGTATAAAAGTATAAAATATTTTGCAAATCAGCTGATTTATGACTGCATTTTAAGGGGAAATATCAAATCAGCTGATTTGACTTTTATAATGTGAACGAAGAATTAAATCATTTTTAAAGAAAGGTGGATAAGAATTTTGATTAAATTTATTTGCTTATTTGTTACCATCCGTTACATATATATAGAGTAATTGCATCAAATTTTAGTTTTCGAAATTTCTACAGAAAGCTTTGACTTTTTTTACCACGAAATCAATCTGTATATCGTTTTGGGGACAGGTGCAGAGCCAATTTGTTAGAGCAGGCTTGAAGTCCTTTGGCGGGTACAACTGTGACCTTTTTTATTTTGTATTTTTAATAATTAATAGGTATATATTATTTTTAAGCAAGATCCAATTGGTTTCCATATCTTACTGTGTTACTTACATCTTTCTATTTCTAATACTGATTACGTATAGTAATCGCATTCAGTACACCCATATACACTCATATTTGATTAACTGATCTTGGTAGTGATGATATATTCGAATATGATATACGATAGTTTTTGAATTCCTTTTAGAAAATTATATCAAATTATGAAAATTTACACTTTCTCACTTAACTTTTACGTTAATATTATTGAAATTACAAAATCTAATTAGTTTTATTTCAGAGTGAAATATATTTTATGAAAAATTATTAAACAATTGTTGTATTATATCGATGAGCTAAATGGTACAATAAATATAACATCTCAGTAAATCCTTTCTAATCGGAAGGCCCCAGAATTTAGTAAAAAATCGTTAAAACTTTTTCTGGATTTTCGAATTCCGCTTTGTATTCATCATTGTTCTCAAATTGGAAGTGATGATATATTCGAATTAACGACAAAAGAATGTCGGATGATTCATGTGACGCACTAGGGATAACAGCAAAAAGATTTTCATTAAAACGTATTTTGATGGATAAATGATTTACGTCAGTAAATTGTAGTCAATAATATTTATATATCTGTTGTATATATTAGTTAAATGCTTTGCAACAACTAACATTAAAATATTTAATTAAAATATATTTTAATAATATGTTCTAAATATAGCTAAATATAATTTTTTTATCCTCTTACGTTTTCCTTTTCTATTTCTATTCTTTTTATATAATTTTTAATTCAATTTACTTTTTTTATAGATATATAATTGGGATAATCTAATTCTAATTAGATTTTTCAATCTCATTTTTAATCTCATTCCAAGCTAATTACATAATTTTACAAATTAATTAAAAAAATAAAAAATAAAAATAGAAAATCCAAAGATAAGCTTCTTTTAAATTAACTTAAATAACAATTGAAAAATTACCAGGAAACTACTTTATATTTAATAATTTTTCTATTTTTTTTTTTTTTCAATAATTATCAACATTATTAATACATTAAGTATCCCACTGATACTTAAGCAACACTTAAATCTACTTAAAGTCCTTTCTGGGGTAACAGTTGTGAACTTTTTGTCTTGTACTCTTAATCATTTTGTCCACACTGTTTTTCGCAACACAAAAACTACATACTATATCAACGTTTTACCACAAAAATTACATATTTTACATACCATTTAAGAACAAGAAAAAAATATTATATTTACATTTCACATGAATATCCTTGCAAGTCGTCTAGTAGGAATTTGTTGTATAAAAATATAAGTTTGCCGCACGATTGGCACTGCTGTTATACATTTATTACATATATTTATATATATATTATATGGCAGATTATTATAAATATATGTACATTTTAGAAACCACAAAACACACTTTCCATTTTTTCGTCCTGCCATGAGGCAAAATAAGGAAAAAAAAAATTATTCATATTTTTTTTTTTTATTTATTTACAGAAAAAGGGGTATAAAAGTATATGTGGTTATTCAAGTAATTTCTTAGTGTCACCGCAGGATATTATAGTTAAGTTCTTGGACGGATGTCTAAATTTGACATTATACAAACAATATACACACAAGGCAATTGGAAAAAAATATATATATATGTATATTTATGTACTTATAAATAGAAAACTAAATTAGCTGTCAGGATTTTTTTTTTTTTTTGTCAAATCAAAAAGGAATAAAGAAAGAAAATTATTTCATCCTTTGAATACATAAGTTTTATTATTTTTCTTTCAGGAGTTATGAATTATTTTTTTTAAAAAAAGGGTGTATAAATCCCAAAAGGGATATTTGATAAATATATATATATGTATATAATTTTTGGGTGAAAATCCTTATACGATAAAAATAAATTTGTATATTTTTTTTCATCGTCTTTTATGTTTAGTTTCATATATACAGTTTTGGAATAAAGTCTCTGTAATTTTTGCATTTTTAATGAGCATTAAAATAATATTAATTTAGAAATTTCTTGATTGCAATAGTATAGTAAAATTAATTAGAATTGTTAATAGAAATTTTTTTACTAAAGACATATTTGCTGAAATAGGCAAAAGGGTAAATCTTTAAATTTAGTATATAATTATGGTGTCATATTTTGAGGATATTTCAAGTGTCATATGCAAATGACATCTAAAAAAAAGGAAGAGAAATAGAAAATTACATAATTATATTAAATAAAATAATAGAATTGTGTGCCCATAATATAAGTTTTGTAATTTGGTAACCACAAAATTATATTGTTTTTGAAAGTTATTCTTTAGAAATTATTTAGTGGTAGTAAAATTATAATCATTATTATATATAGTTGTATGTTTTTGAAATATACAAGTGTGACATTAATGTGGTTGTCATAAAAACCATAGAGGTACTCAAAAATTTTTTTCGTTTTTTTTTTAGTATAAAATAATATAATTAAATGAAATGTTATAATATTTCGTAATTAAATGAAGATTTTTATGTAATTTTAAATAGTCTATTGTTAAGGTTCATTTTTGAAATTAATGATATTCAGAACTACTATAGTTCCATAATCAAATTAATATGCAGGTTCATTCCTTTTTTTTAAAATTAAATTTTTTAAGTTTTACGAGTCAAAATCCTTTAATTATAGATCTAACTATAATCGTTTTTAGAAGGAATGTTGATAAATTCGACAAAAGATTCACAACAAATATGTTTGTAAATTATGTGAAACTAGTTTTCTATCTGAATTAACTCTTATTTAAGTTGCTTATAAAGTAGTTCTTTGGAAACATGGGCAAAAATTGTCACAAATATTGTCTTATTTCATTGATTGGTTACAATCACTAATTATGCTTATACAATCTTCTATTAGTATTTTGTTAATAAACTAAATTTCATCATCTTGTGCTATAAAAGCCTATTTAAAATTCACCCCAAAACCTTTATAATTCCACATCATTTTTTTTTATCATACTAATTTCCTAAACTTGTCTTTTCTGTTATAAATTTTTCTCGTTCTTCTTAAATTCAATTATATTTACTTCCATACACTCTAATCAAAAATTTCAAAAAATATAAAATAAAAGAAAAGAGAAATATCCATCCAAGTTGTTTTTTTTTTTTATTTTACTTTTTCAAAATGTCCTTTTCAATTTTATATTCATAAAAAAAATTAAACTAAAACCACAAAATTCGACTTTAATTTAAAATAAGAATTTGATTATATTTATTTCGAAATATACATAAACTCTAAAATAAGATATATAATTTACTTAAAATCTATATCCTTTCTTCTTTTATATCCTTTTTTTTTTTTTTTTTGCTTTTGGTAACATTGTTCGTTTCTTTCGTTTCATTTTGAAATCACTTTCTAACTTTGGCATTTAGTAAAGGTTCATTAAACAAAGTATAACTTTATTCATTTTGACAAAAAAAAAATATATATATATATATACGTATATATATAAAATATCCTGGTTAACCTGATTATATATTTACATTTCTCCATAAAAGAAACTTTGCCCTTTTTCATTTTTTCAAGGATAACAATTTTTATTTTTTGTTGCTTCTTTTTTTAAGGCGTAAATAATTGAAAAACGCAAGGAAGAGGACAATACAAATGAAAAAAAAAAATTTATAAAGAAAAGTAAAAGTTGTAAATATCTAAATAATATTACATATTATAATATTGAACAAGTATAAGGATCCTTTTATATTAAAAAAAAAACAAAAAACACCAACAAACAAAAACAACTAGTATATACACAATAAAAATTATTATACAAAAAATAACTTTCAATTATCATGAAAATTTGCTTGTTGTTGTAATGAACTCTGGAATATGAAAATTTAGTGTAGCTTTAAGATTATACTCTTTGGAAGTATATATATATTTTTTTTGGGGGAGGATTTAATTTTAAATAAATTTTATATGACCTAAAGACATTTTAATGTAACTAGTAAATATAACAAAATGAAGCAAAAATGAGGTTATAGCCTTAAGATAGGCTGGTATACTTAATTTGTTAAGATAAAGTAAAATAGGGGGTAAGATAATTTTTGAACTTTTATAAAGAAAAAAACTGACTCACTTTAAAATTTTAATATTTTTAAAAGAACCTTTTTGTCAATTACGACCTTAAATAAAATTATGTTAAGTTGACAGTTGTTCTACTAGCCAGATTTATTTTTAATAAGTATTAGAAGGTGTAGTACTGAATTTTCCATAATACATATGGATAACTTAGTGTAGCTAGGTATAATTTAATAAACGAGTAATTAATATTAATGGACAAAAACAAATCCCAGTTGGATGTGTAAAAACAAAACTGTTCTGGAACTTACTCGATACCACCAAGTCACTATATCTACAAAGAAGATTCCACGACCTAAAACACTGTGTCCTTTATAGCATGATTGAGACAGGCAACCTAATACCACCCCAGTTGATATCATTCAATATAAAGGTATCGATGTGCTATGAACGTTGGTACCATTTATAGGAATGTACACCCATGCTACTAGTGGACTTCCTGCGAGAGTTTTCTGTCACTCGCTCTCTTCTATCTAACCAACCATTTTTTAGAATGAAGATTTTCATCATAGCGGATTTTAAAATTGGTTAAAAGTTTAGTGTTACATGTTATTTGTGGTTTACAACTCCTTCTGATTATAATCCACTAACTAAATATAATGTTTAAAGTAATTTTATATTTTTAATAATTTCAATTTGTTTTAATAATTTTATCATACATATTTTACAAATAATTATACAGAACGTTGAACACATTTTCCACTGCATATCGTAAAATATTCACATTAATTCTTTATATAAAAAAAATAATGTGACTATCTTACTAAGTTTTTAGCATAAAAAGTCAACTTTATATATTTACAATTTTTGTAAATAAAAGATTATTTACAGTACATATTTTCATTATTTTTAATAAAATGTAAGTATAACATATTTTTATTATTATTATTATTATATTTATTTGAACCTTTTTAACTTTTATGACAATTTGTCATGTGAAACTCTTTTTGATTAAACTAAAAAATAAAATAAAAAAGTTTTTCGTTTTAAAATCGGCGAGAAAATCAAAATGGGATCAACAATCACAGTAAAAAGGATTGCATTGCAATTATTTTATATTTTATATTACTTTAATCTTTTTTTTTACATATCAAAGATCAAAAACAACTTTTCTTGTTAAAGGCAACAAAAAAAAATTTTCATTTTCTAGAAAATTTTCTTCTTTTTTTTTTTTAAAGCAAAACATGAAAAACAATATTGAAATGGATTCATTTTTCTGTATATATTTATTTTGAAAGTGAAAATATCAAAATAAACTTAACACAAAACCAAAAAAAAAAAAGGATTTCCAAAAAAAAATTGAAAAGAATTTTCCAGAAAAAATATATTTTGTAGATTTTCTTTGATAGCAAAATAAGGATAATCAAAAAAACTGTACTTAATTCTGCATTTTTATGACAGAATAAAGTATAATTTAAAAGTATCTTCTCAAAAGAATAAATATTCTAAAAAAGGAAAAACAAATAGTTTTAAGTTAAGTAAAAATGACACAAGATGCAACTTTGTTTTTTTTTTTTTTGTAATTTCAGAAAAGTAATATTGTGTCATAAATTTCAACAATTGAACTTGTGACAAAATAAAATTATATACATTTTAACTGAAGTACTAAAAATTTTCAAATAATTTAAAACTAAGCAACATTTTTTTGGGTTTATAATAAAAAAGGATCAATTTGAAACTACATAATATGAAATTTAAATAAAATGGTGTTTGTCTGAAAAACAAGAATTCTTTTATGTTAAGAATTTATTTGCTATATATAAGCTATACACATAAAATAGTAGAGTCTACTTGATAGTAAAGTCTGTATAGTAAAGGCAATGAAGGTTTGAATATCTATAAATATTCTTATGAACACTGAAACGTATAATATGTATATATGTAAAATTTAACAATGAATTTTACGAGTATGTACTTAGACTGCGCATATCCATTAGAAAATTTAAACTGCATTTGTACCAAACAAAGCCGATATTAATGAAATTAGTGAGCATAGTTGTTATAATCTACCATGGATTTTCGTAACTAAAATGTTTTATTATATAATTCCTGTTTCAATTCCTAATTTCAAAATTAATTACGATTACTACAGTAATTATTAAAACTCTTTGTTTAAGAAAATCATCAGCATTTACTATCAATCTTCATTACTCGCTAAATATTATCACAATTTACAGTAAAATAAATTAGTTTTATAAAACATAAAATTTTATAAAAAAAAAATATTTCAAATTCAATTACCACAAAAGTATACATAAAAAGTTTAATTAATTTCCTTCATAAAAATTTTCTTTACAACTGAAATACTGAAATGAATTAAATATAATTTTCCGTAAATTTATAAGCAATAAAATGTAAGAACTTAAAAATTTAATTAGATAATTTTATGCAATTCCATGAAAAACTTTAATTATTTATTAAAATAAATTATGTATTTTTGTTTTTATTTCCAAAAACTTACTATAGTGTCACGAATCCTCAACATTCAAAATATAGCAACATGTCAACAATTTCTATTCATATAATCTTCAAAAATTATTATATACAATTTTCATATTATTTTTTTTTTTTTGTGTTAAATAAGTTTCGTAGTAAAATGCAGAAGAAAATTAGGATAAAATAAAACTTTTAAATTTTCCATTTTTTATGTATATATTCAGAAAACTAGAAAAAACTACATAATTTATTTTAATGCCAAAATAAGATTTTTTTTTTTTATTAAATATAGTTTCGAAAAAAATTATGTAGATTATGGACGGAAATTTATATTAAATAAACTTAAAGCTCATGTTATTAAATATAAATTTAAAATATATGTATATACGTATATGTAAACGGATTGTCCGCAATGTTTTTATAATAAAAAAAAAAATGAAATTTAAATTTTTCTTTTCGTTTGCCCATGGAAAAAGAAATTTACTCCAATTTACTCCATTTTTTTTTTTTTACACTATAATTGAGCAATTAAGATGTTTCGGTTTTATTACATTAGTACACGCAATACATTTATGGTCAAAAATTACCATTTATAAAGTGGTAACCATCACCAAAACAAAAAAAAATATATAGGAAACCAAAAAAAACTACAAGACCGATGAAATAAATTACTATCAAGAGCTTAAATTGTTTATGCTGTTTTTTTTAAATAAGCTTTATTTATTTTTTGTCGTTTAGTGGTTGTGTGTATTAAGTACTTAATCGATTTTTCAATACACATTGACCTAAAGTGTATTTTTTTTTATATATATACTCTCTTATCAACAATTGAGTAAGTTTTTTATGGAGGTTTGTTTTTGTTTAGTTGTTGTCTCGATTTCATTCAATACCCTAAAGGTTTTTCTATATGGAACCAAAGTATGTATAACCAATTAACAAATCAAATTTATTTAATTGGTTTAACTATAAGGAAAAAATTGGACTATAATTTTAGATACAAGTATAGTAATTGTACAATAAAAGGTCAAACGGAATTTAAGTTTATGGTATAAACAAATTAAATAAGTTTTTTTAGTTGGCTTGGTGGCTTAATTTAAAAAATTTATTTGGAATTTACCAAAAGAGAATTAAAATGAGAATTTACCAAAAGATGACATATGCCATGAGAATTTACCAAAAGATGACATATGCCACTGTCTATCTGAGTGAGCAAGGAAATTCAGAAGATTACTATTTTTTGTACAGTTCGTTCGAAAGGTTATATGTGTTGATATGCTGTAGGAGTTCTATAGTGCTCCTACAACTAGGCTTCGTGTGATGGTTACAATATAAGCATCTTCCACTCCTTTCACATAAACTAATCATGTTAGCTTTAAGGATTTTTTCGGCACTCTGCACACTTTAAAAAAGTATAAAAGTATGTTGTATATGGAACAAACAAAATTGATCTAAAACCACTGTTCAAATTCTGCGAATATGAGGCAAAAATTAACTTTAATAATATAATAATTGTTACTAAGCTTCAAAAGAGTACCATAAAATGAGAGTAAAATGCAATGTTATGCTAACGATTGACGCCATTTGCTAATAACAAAAGCCATTAGCTTATTGCAATTATAAGGTTTCTTTAATATAAAGGAATATGGTTCGGAACCAATAAAATTGAGTAGGGCTAAATTGGAGATCCAATAAGAAAAAAGAAACCAATAATTATGGAAATGCATATATCCCAATGGTCAGAATGGCTTTAATCTAAAACTTATAATCTTTATCTAAAAGCTTACTTAATTGCCTGCTTAGAATTAAATTAATCGACCATTAATGATTTTTTTCAAGTTACAGGAATAATTATAAAACATTGTCATAAACTCTAAAAACGGTCTTCTAGCTAAGCTAAATAATTTCATAATTTAATTTAAAATTTTATTCTTAGCTAAAATATGATAAAGAAAGAAGGAAATTATTTCGAAAAAAAAAAATTTAAATATAATAATTTTATTCTCTTAAACTTGTCCTTATCAAATATTACTAAAATTTACTCCTTATAACAACAGTTTAACATTAATTTTTTTTTTCCTTATTTCCATCCACTTGTTATAATATCATATTAATATGGAAATAGATTCAATTACATTTTCCCATTTCCCTATTTCAATAGAAAACTTTATATACATTTTTTTTTCTTATCTCTGTTGACGATTTTTTATTAGTTTCCTTAAAATTTTCCAATTTTTTGCTTTTCTACAAAAATATATTAACAAGTTTTCTTTTTAGAAAAAAAATTCTAAAGAAGCTCTAAGGAAATTGAAATTATTTGATATTATTGAACCATGCTATAAACAAAAACCTGGTATGTTTGGCAGTTGGAGTCATAGGAAGTGTGATGAAGTCCATAGTTTTTAAGAAAAATATAAATACAGAACTAAAACTAAAATAGTGTTGATTAGCAAATTAAGAGGATTTTAATAAAATTCTTACTCTGGTGTTTGTTTTTTTATTTGACAGTACTATCAGCTTCAAGTCCTTTTCTCTGAATCTTTATAGAAGTTAAATTTCAATTATTGTAAATTATTTTTTGCCGACGGTGGCTTAAGTAGTAGTGTGCTAAGCTGTGGTGCATTAGGTACTGGGTTCAACACCCATGCGAGATATCGATGTTGGTCTAAGTTTACTCAGCTTTAAATGAGTACCAGTAATAAAATTACAATAAAATGTAATTTAAGACAGGGAAAAATGCTAACGGTTGAGGCCATTTGCTAACAACAAGTGTCTCAGTAATAAAGCCATTAACTTGTTGCAATTAAAAGCTTCTTCACTATAAAGAAATTTATGGTTCGGAATCCATATAATTTTAGTAGGTCCAAATTGCAATACAAAATGTTATCACTTCAAATGCAGATAACTCATTACTTGGAGCCCTATGCTCCATACTGTGGTGAACAGGGGGGAAAAAATTGTTTTGCTTTCAATTGGAAGGATTTTATTAAATTACTGATATAAAATTTTGTTTTTAGTTAATAATATTATGGTCCTGCCTTTATAGAATTCTGAAACTTTGTGCCAGACTTAATACAAGTCAGAACGGGCGTGATCGTTGATCTTCGTTGCCGATTAAATTGTCCATTATCCTTATTTGACCGCTGCTTTGCATAAAAAGATTTTGAGCGACGTCACACATATTCAAAAGGACGTCCATTACAAAATATCGAGCATATCTTGGTGTTTTAATACCATGATATTGCACCATCTTGATTATTAAAAAATAATTAATTATTAAGTAATTAACTTTAATATGTATATATTTTTTAAATTTGGTTGGAAACTCTTTAATGGACTGCAATTTTCTTAAAATATTTTACAAAATTTTATTCGTTTAATATACAAAAAGGAAATATCTACTATTCCATATAAAAATGTAATTGGAGTAATATTTCGTTGTATAATAAATAAAAAAAAAAGAATGAAAAAATATATTTCGGAACCACAAAAAAAAATGGTCAAAATTATTATTATATATTTATTATAAAATTATTGTACTTTAAAATTTCATAGTGTTGAGTTAGTTATTTGGTTATTTAAATGATACCAGATGAAAATTGTAAAAATATGGTGTAGTAAAATAAAAATTTAATCAATCTTCTTAGCTGTCTAAAAAAAAACTATATTAACTAGAAGTTTAAAAATTTTCCAAACTCTTTAGTTAATTCCTATAAAATAAAAATTTAAATACGACTTTTTTTCTTGTTTCTGTCATTTTTTTTTTCTTCCTATCTGAAGAGTACATTTTCCACAAAAAACAAAAAAAAAATTGATTTTTCTTCGTTCCATGATCATGCGACAATTTCCAAAGCATATTTTTTTATTTCCACCCAAATGACTATATCATTTTTTTTTTTTTTTTGTGTATTTGTTGCCATTTCTCTTCATTTTATATATACAACAAGAAATTACAAAATTATACAAAAATTATGCTTATTTAAGCTGAAACAGAGCAATAAAAGCATTGTTTTTATTATGGTTTTCTTTTTCGTCATTCAATGTTATGTGAACCATATTTATTCTTAATTTTTTTTTTTGGAATTTTTGTCGCCCCATTCCAATTAAATAAGTTGCGATGTCATCATGAGATGGATTCAGTATTAGTTTTTCTGAAATATTATGTATGGGGTATTACTACCCAACTAAATACACAAAAAATTTTCAATACCCAAAATAAGAGTTGGGGGATTTTTTTTTGTGTTATGTTTATTTTATTATGTAGTATGAGGAAACAAAATTTTTATCAAGATTTCACTTCACTCTATCAGACCAAAATTTATATCCTTTAACATGGTAAAGAGAAAATATATTATTGTCTATTAGGGTTCGTCCTTTGTTACTATGAAACAATTTCCTGACTATGAATCAAAAATTGTTATACATATATTGTATTATCTCGGAAGTCTAGTGCTAAATTTTTTTGTAATTTTTTTTTTCAATTTAAGAGTAATACGAGGTTACTAGATGCAGTACAGAAGATAATCGGAGATGGAGTTATATATATGTAGTCGGTTCATTTATGTAATGAAAGAATGTATTACAAAAATAAAATTAAAAACTAGAATTTAATAAAATTTTATTACTATACTATCAAAAGTTTTGATCTTAGCAAAGAGGATATATTTTCTAGCTAATATCCTGATTGTCCTGAATATTTAAATAGTCAACGATGAATACATAAAAATAAAAAATAATTTATTTAATATTTAATGAACTGTTTTTGTTTTTTTTTTCTCTTCAAAATTTATATTTACATCTTATACATTGTAATTTGATTGTAACTTTACAGAGATGGAATTAATTTCATCCCCACCCATCATCACAAATTCTAAAAGATGGGTAGTGTCGGAGGATGATAATGTTTGATGGTTAAGTTATTTCATTATATGGTTTATTTAAGGTTTTTATGGTCAACCCCAATGAAAAAAAAAAACAAATACTTTATAAACATAAAAAAAAGAAAAGGCAATAAAATTCAATTACTGCAGAATGTAAAGGAAAAGAAATGGGATGCGTTCAGGGACTTTTGTCCTATGTCTAAAGTTAGAAAATAAAAAGATGGAATGGTAAAAATAATATTTAGACATGGAAGGATATAAATAATATAACAACATTTTTTTTTGTGTTAGTTTTATTTTAAATTGAAATCGGAAATAAAAAGGGAAACATTAGGTATAATAAAGTATAAAATTATTTTCCGGTACATATTTGGAAAAAATAACAAAACTAATAAAATTAAGTGTTATATTAGTGTTAATCATATGTTATTAGTTTTATTTTAAAATGTTATAAACGAAATTAAAGATTTATTAAATTAAATGCAAATTTTAGGACACAAAATTAATTTTTCTTTTATTTAATTTATATTCATAAGAAATTAACCCTACAAAGTGAATTCCTTTTTTGTTCTTAGCCTATGATCCACAACGAGCTTCAGTTTTACATTTTTTTTAAAGCCACAAAACGAGCAAATAAAGAGATAATTTTTTACTGAATAAAATGACCAGTATTTCCGTAAAAGACGAAATAATAATAAATTTGACATTGTATAGCTTAAGAAACTGGGTTCCTAAATCGTACCACCCAAAATCTTAATGCAATCTCAATTTGTTCGAATTGGTCAATTGAGAATACACAGTCTTTTAATTTACGCAATTCAAATTTGCTATAAATTTCCGACAATAAATAGAAAGACTTTTAATGAATAAGAATAATATATATTTCCCGCTGTATTTTATAAAAGCATATATGAATATTTAGATAGCTTCGTATTCATTAATCTAAAAAAAAAAATTTTTATCTATTTAATTCTGATCTAATTTGACTAATTCTGTCATTAAATTGAATTGCAAAAATTTTAATATACTACTTGTATTTATATCAATTTTTTATTTTTATTAAACCGAAGTAAATATAATCAAATTAAAAATGTGTAATAAATTTTGTATTATATTAAATGTTCCATATTAAATTTGTATATATTACCCATCCTCTATAAAAAAGGTTAAAGTGCAAATTTGTAAAACATTTACTGACAAATTTATATATAAAAAAAAAAAACCTGCAAACCAATAAACTCTTCTTGTTAAGGACTTAACAAAATTCTCTTTTTTTTTCCAAATTTAACATCCATAAAATTCAAATAGTTATACAATAAAATAATTTACTTTACAAACTATCACAATTCAAACAATATTCATCAATTTAAATTGAAATACCACAAAAATAAAGCTATAGCTTTGTAAATAAAGGATGAATATATTTAAATATATATAAGTAATATATGTATATAGTTATATAGAAAAAAATATATTTAGGATACAAATCTAATGGACTATAACTGATTCGCTCGTCAACTTTTAGGGAAATTGAATAAAAAATTCGAAGCAATGGTCCAAACTTATATAAAAGCCAAAAAAAAAAAACTCAATAAATAAAACAAAATATATTCATGTGAATATTGTTAAATTAAAATTACTTTTATTATGTAGTGGAAAATTTATAAGGACGAATATAATTTTTTATTTATTGGATATTTTATAGAATGTTATAGCCCCAAAAAAAATAATATAATAAAAATCATTCATGTGAAATTATTTTATTTTTAAAATAAATATACATAAAAGGTTTTTTAAAATAAATATATACACCCATATATATACACATTTCAAATTATTTTATTGACTTAAGTAATAGTATGATAGAAATATCTATCGTTCAAAATAAATTTTAATTATCCTTGTTAAAATAACGTCAATACACTCTATTATATTTAAATACAAAAAAAAAAAGGATTAATTAGAAAAATATTTAGGCTTTTTTACAGCAAATCCTAAACTTAGAGTTTGTTAAGCGTTCTTTTAGAGTCTAAACTTTAGACAATATATGTATGAAAATTAAGTTATTGAGCAGAAAATTAAATATGTATTAACACTTACGAAAATTATAACAATAAGGTAATTAATATCACAATTTCAATATCCCATCTCTATTACTGATTTTCTGACTTTTTTCTAGGATCTGGTCGCCAAAAACTTTTTAAGATTTGGGAACAGATGTAATTTTGCAGGAATCAAATCTGGTGAATATGGCGGATGTTACATGAAATTAACATGAAATACCTGATGGTAAATAATTTTTGTCTTCTGAAAACTGGCTTTTTTTTATATTCAGTTGGTTCAAAAGGTTGTTTGAATGATTATTATACCTAATTTTAAAAACATTTATAAATACTCGACAGTTTTTCAATTAAATTTTTCATATTTTCAATTTAAAATAATTTATTTTATGAATGCAATTCAATACATACAAAAATTTTGCTAGTCATACCATAATGTTGCCTTTTGAAAAGGAAATATATATTTGTTATATCAAAGTACAATGAATACTATTAACTCGAGTATCTGAATAACTAAATTAAATAGTGAAATATCAATTTTTCCTCTCACATTTAATTTAATTCATTATGAAAAACCAATTATTAATTAAAAATCTGTGTGTATATTAAAAATAATTGCAATATAAATATTTATTAATAGTTTTAATAAAATTCCAATTTTATTTGTAATAAAACATTATTTATTTAGTTATTCAATCAATAAGCTTGTATAACATGTTTGAATAACATCATTTTTTCCCCATATCTCTGAAATATCAAATTAATTTTCCAATTGTTTTCCAAAGTCAATAAAATAATAATCCTGTAAATATCCTACCATACACTATATACTATAATTTTAAAAATTTTAAAACTCATTTTCCGAAATAGTAATAAAATTAACAAATATTATTTTTTTGTTTATTAAACAAATCATATTATGTCCTTATTCTGTTTATGTTGCAGCATAATTATTAATTTACAAAATACAATTCTTCGTCTAAATTGTACGAATCTGTTTGGAAATATTTTTTTATGAAACAACTATAAATTGTAAATCTTATAAAATTTACAAATTGTTTTTCACAAAATGGAAAATTTTTATTAAGAAAATTCATATTCATACAAAAAAAAAATATAGGAAATTTTTACATTAATTAGCAATACGAGAAAAATTTCTAAATAAATACCGTATTTGCTTAAAAATAAATCCCCACAACAACAACAACAAAACCAACAAAATTATTCTGTCCTTCTATTGTTCAAGTGTCAAAAAATGGGAAATCGAATTTACAAAATGTTTATAAATCCTTTCCGATTGTCCTAAGTCAAGGATTCTTATTATTTTCCTTTTTATATTATAATAGAAAAGTATTGTTTTTGTTGTTGTTGTTGTTGTTTTATTTTGTAAACACAAATAATAAATACAAAAAGAAGAGAAACAACAAAAAAAAAAAACGGAAATTTAAGTTGACATTTGGACAAGGACGATTTATATAATATTTGAGATGGGTGCGGGAAAGAAAAAAAAATTAACCTATGTTAAGGGATATTAAGAAAATATACCTAGAAACATTAAATTTTTAATAGTAACAATCACGGTTGACAATTACATGAATTTTAAATTTAGATGAATAAAAAAGGATGTTTATTTTTTTATATCATCAATATACGATGTGTTTTATAAATTGAATATATGTATTTGGTAAATTTGTAAAATATTTATTTAAGCTTTTTAAAAATTACAATAATATTTATTTTATGAATTTTAATTACTTCATTAATCAATTGTTAATGTTTTTTCAGTAATTATGTCGTCAGTAATTCGTTATAGCATAAAATCAAGTTTTTATTTACAATGTTATCAGATATGTATAATAATTTCCTAAAAATAATGTAACAAAAATTTAACTTTATTTAAATATGAAATTTTCAATTTATCTATATTTATTATTTATCAATATTTTACATAAAATTTCATATACATATATAAATATTTTATAAAATTCTATTTTGGTTTATATTCTATTCTGTTCCATAGCATAATAAATGAAATAAGCTCTTATTAAACATGAAAATTTATGATTGTTTTTAACTATATATAATTTTGTCTTTATACATAATCTTAATATTTTTATATAATATCCTCAATCTATAAAATTTTCTTTATTAACCATAATATTAAATAGACAGAACCATAAAATATTCCTATTTATAAAACATATATTTAAAATTATCATTCGGGTCATTTAACAACAGATCAATACTTTTAAAGGAAAAGTCTTTTGTCTTTAAAATATACATAAATATATATTTCGTCCCAATTTTCTCCACAAACAAAAAAAAAAATAACTATAACTTCAATTTATTCAAATTAAAATATAGTTTTTCTTGTCAACTAAATTTTCAATCAATGGGTTTTCAGTTCATCATATTACATTGTATAGTCAGATAATATGGTAATAATGTATATATATATATATATATATATGTATATATATTTATTTTATACATTAATTTCTTATATAAAATTGGAAGTATGTAATGGACATGTCATAAAGTTTATATACTTAGTATAACTTTAAATATAATAATATAAAAGTTTTATCAAAGATAGATGATTTTTATTATTATTAGGGGATGGACATGATATTTCCAAAAATATTATTTTCTTCTAAATATCACTATTGTATATATGTATAAATATGTATATATATTTAATAAAAAATAGGAAAAATATTTGATATTAGTTCTCTGGTGACATCAAAATTACAATTGCGTAATTACTACATATAGAGTGTAATTTGGCTGTCAACATAAATATAAATTTTAAAGGATTATAGTTGCAAATGTAGAAAATTCTTCGAAGGAACCATATAAGCTACCATGAAAATTAAATCTTTAATTGTAGCATCTAAACAACACAAAACACATTTAACACTCTCACTGGCAAAATAATTGTTACATTCGTTTCTTGTATTTTATAATTTTATTTTATTTAGACATTTTTGATTGACTACTAAATATTTGAAAAACATACAAATTGGGATGAAAAGAGATGTTTTTACTAAATATTTTTAAATTTTCCAGGAAATTATATTTACCAACTTTTTAATAATGTTTTATGGGAAAAGTTGGTAATTTCACATGACGTTCAAATGAATGTAATTTTGTAATGTAGTTAACAAATCAGCAACGTAGTCAATCTAGGTAATTAATAACTCTGTTTCAAAATCAATAATTCACTTAAAATTCCTAAATATAATATATATAGATTTTTTAATAATTTAGTTCATGTCATATCAGAAATATCTTAAATTCATCGATTGTGTCATCCTCTTGTTTTAAAACTCATTCAAAAATGTATTCAATTCACATAATCTACACATTTATACATTATATACAGAATATTGGTTTTTGTTGCTTTATTAAATTTTCAGGAAGTCAGCAAATTTTTCGTAAAATATTATAATTTTCTTATCCAATTTTATTGATAAAATTATAATATTTTCCAGAAAATTATTATATGGTTTTAAAATTTAAATAATAGTTTTTAAGAGAAACTATAATTTTTTACATGTAGTGTAGTTAAAAAAAATTTAGAATATAATAACTTTTCCTAGAAAATAAGATTTGGCAAAACAGATTTAGTTTCGTACTGTGTTTTCATTAGAAATATAGGCTTTGATTAAAAAAATTCTGGATTCTACAATATTCTGGGTCTTATAAAAATAATAAACTAAAGTTGGTCTTCACTGAGAGAAATACGAACGTATTTTATCAGATGTATTTTATCAGGCGCAATAGAACTCTTTTGGAGCAAAAGCAATAAGTATTTAAACAAACTCGGGAGTTGTTATTACTGCACTTGAATTGGTTTTCAGTGGCAAATTATACGTTCACAGCCGAGGCTCATTTATATTTCTCATTTGAAATTTTTTATCCTTTTTATTTGTTTTTAAAATGGCTTCAAACTTTAGTCTATCATTTTCCTCGTCATTTAAATGTAACTTTCGACTATAATTTTATTACTAAGTAAATGAACAGTTACTTTACCTATAGATACTTTAATTATTGATTCAATTTAAAATCACGATAGATGTTGTCGACGTTAATTGAACCTGCTATCCCTAATTGATATAAATCAACTGAGAAACGTTTATATGTGAACGTATAGTTTAAATTTATTTTTACCCATTTATTATTTGTTAATTTATTTTAAACGAATTATGTGTTGACGCAAATATAAATTTCGTTTACTGCAAACTCCTTTCTCTAAAAAAATTTATCTTTTACAGAAATAAATGACATTCCTTACAAATACAATTTGCTTACAGTTAATAAATCTAGTTTACTAAATTTTTTTTTCAGTGTATTGTTTATTTTATTTCTTGTATATTAGTTTCTCTTAATTTTTAAATTATCTTCAAAACGCTTTATATGTAAATATACTACAATTTCTAAATTATTCAAAATGATTAATTTCAATAAATATTTTTATCTAAAAAGAATATTTGAATATTCAATCTTAAAATTTTTATGATAACATAAAATCTGTAAGTAAAATAAATTAAATGTTTCATCTTTTGTACAATAAAACTTTAACAATTAATAATATTTTGTAGTTAAATTTTGGTACTTGTTATCAATTATCTTATCTGTACAGGCGCCCATATTTATAAATTATACACACAACAACAAAAAAATATTGTATAACTAAGAAGTAATTTAAATTAAATATATTTTCAAAGTGAAATAATTTTCAGATTTTCATAATTTTATATACAAGAAAATCTTAAAGAAATAAATAAATTTCAATTGCTTCCTGATTTTCCTTAAATGTATAACTTTCAAAATAAAATATCTTCTTTGAAAAATAGAAAAAAAAAATAATATTTTTTTATTCACGTGTGAAAGTTAAGTGGTAAACGATTTAAACTTTTCCTTTTAGAAAAACATGAAAACCTGGAAAATTATAATTTTAAGATACACTTTTATAAAAGCCGTTAAATTATAGGCTCTTATAGCGATAATTTGTCTTGTCGAGTATGATGATTTGTAGTTTTGTATTTTAAATAAGAATATTATTTTTCTTTCGTGCGAATATCATAAAAAATGTTTATGCAAAAAAAAAAATTAGAATACAGAACTAAAAAACTAATTTACCTTTTCTGTCTGTTTTTTTTCTTTAATGTATAAATAACAAACAAAAAACAAAATATGTAAAAGTTTTCATATCGGTTGGAAAAAGTTATGCAAATGAGTTTATGTATAAATTATATTAGTTAAGAGTTGAAGTATAGTTGAATAAGCAGATTAAATATAATAAAGAAGTGGTATAATTTTACCAAAAATTTGTCAGGAAAAATATGGTTAGATATAATGACAATTAAAATAAATACTATTTAATTGATTTATTTATATAATTACGTAAATGATCGTAATTTGATTGTAAAATTTAATGTTTTATTTTAATTACACTTTTATAAATCGAAAAAAAAACCATTTAAATATATAAACCATGGCAAATTTACAAATTATTTAATTTTGTGAAAAAAAAGCATAAAAATAAAAAAAATATGTATTTAAAATCGTATTTTATTACTTATGTAATAATTTCAAAAATAATGTGTAGTTACTTTTTTTGTGAGTAAAATTACTATATGATAATTGTGTTCAATTTGAACTGAAATATATTTGTAATACAAAAACAATGATGACCAATTAGCTCGGGATACAATTTGTAGAAGGTGCCTTTTGCAATTTTGTTTCAATAACTACAATCTAAAGTTTTTTCTGACTAACTAGTGAAACAAGTAATTTTATAATATTAATCAGGAAAAATATGTAAATAATTTCAATGACTGAAGACATTAGGATGTGGATTTTCAAAAAAAATCTTAGCATTACATACTGCTCAACACTTAACATACTGAATTGTCAACAATATTATTGAATAATTAGCAATGGATATTTTCCAATAGTAATTCGAGAAACAAAATTTCCAACCAAAATTAGTAGTCTTCTTCTATTAAAAAAATTATTTTCCAAAAAAATTACGCGACAGAAAATGTGTTTTTAAATAATTAAAGGTTTGGTTACATTTCATTCATCTTCTTCTTGCTCGGCACTACAGCTCTAGCGATCCAGGGCCGAGAAAAGTTGGGTTTTCCATAGCACTCTGTCCTGCGCAGCAGCTCTCCAGCTTCCGGTAATGCTTAGCATTTGCACGTCCTCTTCAACACCGTCCTTCTACCGGAGATTTGGTCTCCCTCTCCTGCGCCTACCCCCAGATTTGGAGTCAAAGCTACCCCGTACAGCACTGGACCTCTACCCCGTACAGCAGCACTGGAACAATGAGCGTCTTATATAATGTTATCTTGGTCTTTCGAGAAAGTGATTTTGATCTCATTAGCTTATTCAGGTCAAAATAGCGACGACAATTCTTCGTTTTACCTCTAAGCTGATGTTATTGTTTTCTGCTGTGACCATACAACCGAGGTAAATAAATTCTTTGCCCAACTCAAAATTGTACTCTCTAATGGTAATGTTTTGACCTATACGGTGACCGAGGGTGTTGTTGGATGAAGCCATCATGTACTTGATCTTGGCCCCATTTACTTGAAGGCCTAACCTGGTTGCACATTCTTCCATAGCTGCAAAGACTTCACTGACATTTCTCTCACTTCTTCCGATGTTATCTAGGTCGTCAGCATACGCAAGGATCTGGGTTGACTTGTTGTATATTGTGCCGCTTGTGTCTGTCGATCGCAGATTGCCGCACTACCTTTTCAAGCGCCATTTTAAATAGGTCACATGATAGTGCGTCACCTTGCCTGAAGCCTCTGTGTGTCTCGAAGATTCTGGCGGTGTTGTTGTCGCATCGGACTGTGCATAACGTACATGCTAGCGTCATCCTGCAGAGATTGACAAATTTTGCAGGAAAGTCGAATTCCATCATGGCATGTAGGAGCTTGTCTCTCCCTACCCAGTCATATGCAGCCTTGAAGTCAACGAAGAGATGGTGAGTGTTTACGTTGAATTTCTTACACTTCTCCAGAATCTGACACAGCGTGAAGACCTGGTCTGTTGTTGATTTACCAGGTCTGAAACCACATTGGTATCGGCCGATGTTCTGCTCCATTATGATTTCATACGCAAGCAGATAATATATGACAGGATTTTGTACGCTACATTCGAGATGCTGATGTCTCGATAGTTGGAGGTGTCAAATCTATTACCTTTCTTGAAAATAGGACAAATTAGTGCCATATTCCACTCAGTGGGCATTCTTTCTTCAGTCCAAATTTTAACCATGACTTGGTGAATTAACCCTACCAAATCATCACCTGCCGATTTGAAGAGTTCAGCAGGAATGCCATATTGACCAGGTGATTTGTTGTTCTTCAGTCTCTTGATGGGTGGTTCGCTCTAGTTGTTTAGTGGACTATGGGGATGGGCTGTATACACTTGTGTAGTATCGGTTTCTTTTGGCTTCCCACTACATAAAAGTTCCGAAAAGTGGTCCGCCCATCGCTCTAGAATATTTGTGGAATCGGTTAAAAGATTCCCATGTTTGTCCTTATAGGCCGTTGTCCTGGGCTTGAAACCATGCTGCTGCTGCCTTACTTTGTTATAAAATTTTCGGACATCGCCTCTGTCTCTCATCCCTTCTAGTTCAGAGATTTTCTCGTTTTCATAAGCTATTTTTTCACACGTATGGCACGGTGTTCTTCACGCCTTCGCTCTCGGTATTCTTCGTATGCTCTTCTTGTTCTTCTGCTCAAGCAGCTTCGGTACGCTACGTTTTTGGGCGGAACCAATGGTTCTTGTCTCCACCAAGGTCTTACATTCATCATAGACCATTGGTTTCTAGGTGGTGGTGATGCGGAACCACCTGGGAGCTCAGAGCATACGTTATGTTCGCGAACTATACGGGATATTGTTTCGTCATATTGACGGGCACTACTTTGTTATTTTAGCGTTTCCACATCTATCTATGATAGAATATGCGATGTTCTATTGCGATGTCTGTGTTGGGCGGATACCCTTGCTTCTGCCGGTGACCACATCCAAGACGCTAGTAGCGTGTCGATTACCAATCACAAAGTGATCAATCTGATTTGATGTTCATTGATCTGGTGACTGCCAAGTGAGCTTTTGAATATTACGATGAGGGAACTTGGTACTACTTATAACCATATTTTTCATTGCTGCCAGGGATATCAAGCGTAAGCCATTATCGCGGGTGATATCGTGAGTTGGCCAGTAGTTTTTTCGAAGATCGGCTCCTTACCGATTTTTGCATTGAAATCTCCTACGATGATTTTGATGTCGTGGCGATGACAGTCGTTACAAGCTTCATCAAGCTTTTCGTAGAAAGCGTCCTCGTTCGTAGATTCTTCGGTAGGAGCGTGGCCACATATAACGCTGATATTAAAGAATTGTGCCTATGACTTTATCTTTTAATCTCGGCCCCCACCACAAAGCCGCATCCAAATTTTCTTATTCTCTCTTGATAGCTGAAATATATCGTCCATGTTCTTTAAGTATCTAGTAAAATACAGCGACGAGTATAACCTGTCAATGCTTATATTAAGTATCTAGTAAAATACAGCGACGAGTATAACCTGTCAATGCTTTTGCTATTGCCACCACATCCACAGGCCCTGTTACATTTCATTACATAATTCAATATTAATTACAAAATTTATTTTGGTATATAAAATATTAATACGGATGGAGTTACTATTACATTAGTATAAATTCTCTATTTTATGATCTTATTTTATTGACGGTCAATTATATTATATTTCTACCAAAGCTATTTCAAATTTCGACCTTTTTTCTAGTTTTCATATAATTTTTAATTTCTTCAATGAAGTTTTCTAACGAATCGATACTAAACTGATAGACACATTATAGACCAAATATAAAATTTGAAAATTTCAACTGTCATCTATACATGTAGATATTTTTTATTATTGTTTGGAGAGAAAATGTAGAAGCAAAATTTGGACTTATTCTATGGGCAATACAAAAATTCAGAAAACCTATTAATCCAATAAACTTATTATCATATTTTTTAAAATGAAAACTATTAAATCTTCATTTACATAAATCCTGAGAATTATATATATTTTTTATTTTTCACGCATTTGGACCACTGGTTCACACAAACCTTCTAAAATATTGAAAAATTGTATTTGGCTTGCTACTCTATTAGTATAAAAAAAAAATTGTTTGTACATTTTCACAACTTATTAATAAGTCCTTTAGTTATCCAGTAAGTCTTAATTTATTTTACATCCAAAACGAAATAAAACTTAATTAATGAACAGCATTTGTCAAAAAAATAAGCTGAATTATAAAGACTTTTCTCTTTAACTATAAAATTAAAAAAGTTTCTTTAAGAAATATACTCTTCTTTAAGTTTTTTGCTAGCTTTCTTTCTTTCAACTTTTTTACTATTTCAAAATGATTGATGTATCTTCTTTATTGCATTTTAAAAACGCTTCTTTTTTTCAACAAAGAAGCAATACACATTTTTTTTTATTCAATATATAATACATATTATTCTCGTCATTTATGCATGATGTATATACTTGCAATAACCGTCCATTGCATAAAGTGTGTATCTCTAACTGAACTTTATATACCATTAAAATATTGCCAAAGTACAAAAACAAAAATTATACACAGTGCAATTCCTTCCGGAACGATACTTCCTGTATATTCTATAAACATTATTGCTTTATAATAAATTCATTCTTTTTAGAAGTGATGACGATAAGAACGACGACTCATGAGAAATAAATAATAAAAAAAATAGAAGGATAAAGTTGTATTTCATATTTTTTTTTTTTTGTTAAGATTGGCATAGTTTTGCAGCTGCTGCTGCAGAAGCTTTTATAATTGTATCTAAGAGAGAAAAAAAAAATTAAATACGAAAACTTTGAAAGATATTATATTATTATTAGTGCCAAAAGGAACTGTGGACTTTGATGACAGAAGTGCTGGTGTGTCGTTTACGTTCAAAAGTTGAGTGATAAAATTTAATATTATGCAATATTGGAAAATTGGATATAAAAAAAAAATATATTGTAGATAGGTTTAATGTTTCTTATATAGTTATAATTTTATTCAATGTACTATTATAGTATTACAAAAGTTTTATTTCAGGGATGTATCAAAAATATTTAATTTTATTTGTTATTAGATGAGGATAGAAATATATTTTATATTTTAGTCATTATAAAACCATAAAGTATGTAAATATAAACTTAATATGATTAGAATGTTTTAAATTAGATGCCATGTTTTCAAACCTCTTTGAAAATCTAAGAAATACTATTTTTCAAAGTAATTCTACAAGTACAAAAACAAGATCTATTTTTTACAAACTTTTGTATAAGGAAAATTTCTTATGCAATGAAAATTCCAATTTATAAAAAGTTGATCACATTTTTCACAATTTAAATAATTATTATCTCATATTTATGAGAAAAATATAATTTAATATAGTTTTCCACATTTTGATACGGCAAAATTAAATTAATACATGTTTAAAGGGCCGTTGACTCTATCGTCAGTCGCCGAGTTCGTCGGTAATGATCTTGTCGTTGGCATTGGGTAGCCTAGAACAAATACAACGCATCGGAATGAACTAGAAACAAATTCCCCAAATTCTACTATTTGTGTTTAAATTTGTAATTTTCCACGCAATAATACTATAATAACAATCGCTGTCCTTTTGCTCAATATATTTTTTCACTATCGGACAAGAATAAAAAATTTTCTGATTTTAAAATTGTCAAAACATAGCGACGAATGAAAATATTAAGTATCTAGTAAAATACAGCGACGACGACAATGCTCTAGAAAACGTAATATATGCAAGTCTATATAATAAATATTAAAATTAAAAAATTTAATAATCTTTCCATTTATACTCGAATGGCAGATTACACCCGGTTTTGTAGATATTTAAATAGAAATACTGGCAGATTATAAAAAGACATCCCCAGATTTTACATAAATTAAAGTTATTATACAAATCATATGCGGTAATCCAAAATTTATTTATATCTCGTCTTTTCCTGGTCTTGGCTGTAGCTCATGACCTACACCTCTCAAGTTTTCATTCAATTTGAACCTAGGGATTCTGAACGATAAATTACTTGTATTTTATAGTGAGACATTTGTTGTTATCAAAATGCTCTCAGCCGTTAATATTTTTGTCAGTTCTAAAGTACAATTTATTGTAAAATCATTGTTGATGGTACTCATAGCTGAGTAAACTTAAAGCAGCATTTATGAGACCGGAAAGAGTCAAAAATAGGACCTACGTATTTATATACTAATGTTAAAATTGTATAAAGTTTTTAGGACGGAAAAGGTAAAAGTGTTGGTACTCAAAATAAAGCCCATAAGTACGAAATTATTGATAGTGGTTTTCCAATTTTGAATTTTCCTATTACGAAGGCATATTTGCCTAGGAATTCGTATAAACTAAATAATTTTTCTTTTTAAATTATATTCAAAAATAATGCTTAAAACCAACTCTGTTTTAAATGACGACATAGCTATACAAAATCTTTCATATTTCAACTATTTCCAATTTTATCAAAGTTTTTTTAAATATGTATATACATGTGCATATATGAGAAAGAAACTTAAACTAAAACATATATTTATTTATTTCTTCTTATAGCTACTATTCGTTTATATTATATCAGAGGAAAACACAGAATCTTTATTAGCTACTATAAGAAATTTGTGTTGTTCATGAATTATTTATTAGAAAATAATATAAGCATTACTAAAAATACATATATACTAATACTATCTATAATATAAAAAATATATTATGAAAAAAAAAAACACATTCATTTAATGCTTGAGTGCTTTTATTTCTAAATAAATATATTTTCAATGTACAAATTTAGATAGATATGATTTTATTTTTTTTCTCATCTTCTAGTCCAGTTCTTAGTAAAAATATCTAAAAAAAAAAATTGAAATGAAAATCATAGAAAAAAATGATGATGATTTTATGATCTAAAACGTATATATACATTATACATATATCTATGTACATGAAAAAGGAAAGAAAGATTTTCCGCTTATTTTTCTTTCTGTAAACTTTGATCAAAAATTGGTAAAAAAATAAATAATTTTGGTTTTTTTTTTTGCTTTGAATGCATTATTAAATGTGATTTTTTTTTTCCTGGAAGATGAAAATGTGAAATACCCGGAAAATTTATCAATTTTTAGCAACACAAAAAAAAATAATAATAAATGGGAAAATAGTTTTTTTTTTAAAAAAAACCTAAAAAATTTACTAAGTGAAATTATTTATTTATACAATTTTTTTTTTATAAATTTATGTGTTGGGGTCAAAAGAAAAACTTATTCAATGAAAATTCAGTGTTCGATTTATCCTGGAGCGGGGTTTTTTGCTGTTTTGTTTTAGTTGTTAATTTAAAATCATTAAAATTGAATTTTATTGGTTACATGTGTGGAAAATTGATAATTTTTTTAAAATTTCGAATGCAAAAAGAACGTATCAAAATTTTAATTTATGTAAAAAGTAAAAACTAAACCCGGAAGGATAATTAATAAATGACCTTGTAATTGGGTGGGAATATATATTATTGTATACGAAGAGATTTAAAAATGAATGGACTCTAGATGGGATAAAGTTAGGGGTTGAACTAGTACCTCAAATTTTTGAGTGTTGTATTAAATTGAATTGTACAACAATTAAATTAAATCTCACTCAACCTTTATAATCCATATTTATATCAAGTCGGAGCTACATATAAAATCTATGCAATAATTTGAGAAAGCTCAATATAGTGTCACGTATATTAAAAGTTTATTTCTATCTTAAATCAATTAAAGTTTTCCTCATATGATAATTTTATAAAAATTATATTAAAAATTAAGTAATTTTTTCTTAAAATCTTAAATTTTCAAAAAAAATGAAAAAAATACTTGTTTTACTTTATACAAAAAGAAACAATTTTTCAAGGTCCTTAAAATAAATTTTACTTATTTACTAAATTAGATTATTTATTTCAGATGTTAAACCACCATCACCAAAACACAAATTTTCCTTATATATTTATTAAATATTTTTCTCAAGTTTTATTTTTTTTTCTCTCCATTTTCTACCAAAGAAATAAACAAAATCTTGTAATTCGTTATTGTTCAGACCAAAAGTGTTTGGTATATGTATAATAATTTCATATTTTCTCAACATTTTCAGAAATTTTCATTTTTCCCCTAAGGATAAAACAACCACAAATAAAACATTATATTCTATATTTTACTATTGTTATATACAGAAGTGATAAAATATTTTAGTATAATATGAAATTCCTCCGGGTTTTCTTTACTACACCCTAGCCTACCGTCGCCCCTTTCACATAATCCTTGAAACACACAGGAGAAAAATAAATAATAAAAAGAGAAATTCGTTTTGGTATGTTTTTTTTTTTTTTGTAGTAAGTATACCAAAAATTCTGAGATTTTAACCATGCGAAAAAATTTATTGGGAAAAGGTAAAGTGGATTGGGTAAGTAGGATGGGTGTATGATAAAAATTATTTTTGGGTTATTTCTTATTATAGCTTTTAAGTACAACATAAATAAATCCTTAAAGAAAAAATAAAGAAGTATTCTGCACACATGTGATCAGCCTTTGTCAATTTAATTTAATGAAATTTATAGTTTTTTTTTTTGGTAAAAGTTAGGGATTGAAATTAATGGAGAAGCCTAAGAGAAAATTGGTTAAAATTTTATTATTTTTTTTTTTATCTTGTGTAAGAATAATAATTTTCAATTTTATTGAAATGATAAATTTTACGCCCATTCTTATGGTTTCCTCCTTCCTATTAATTGAATTTAAGACACAATACACGTGTTTCGGTTTAAAAAGAAATCAAGTTTTTGGAAATTTTAAATTACATGACTTTTAATTTAAATGTGGTAAACGAAGACACAAAATTATAGGAGCTTAGCCATTCTTCTTATAACAACTGATGTATAGTCTGTTATGAAAATATTAATAATTTTAATGCTAATTCTTAGCAACAATTTGCTTAGTCTTATGTACGACCTAAACATCATCTACGTTACATCAAGAATTGTGTAAAACAAAATCTGAATTAAAAATTAAATAATTTGGAAACATTAAATTACAGGCATATGCTAAGTATACACATCGAGCGAAATTAAATGTTTGCAAAGTCTCCAGTGAAATTACAACAAATTAGAAATGAAAAATGTGAGATAAATATCTGATATTAACATTAAAAGCTAATCATATATTCTTTTTAAAATTCGATTATAAAACGTTTGAAAATAATAATATACAGTAAAGTCTTGCAAACTTCCCTTCTTTTTTTAATTAGGATTTCGTGGGCATCCGGATTACTTTTATATTCTTCTACTAGAATAAGTATTTTTCTTCGAACAAGTACAACAGTTTTCATTCATATGGTTCAACTCTTTCATTAATTGATCTAGATTATCAGGAGTGTACTGTATATATAATTATATAATACAAAAAAAAAATTTATGAAATTATACTAATATCGTTCCGTGTTATTATGAAATGGGCTGCTGTGCTGCCTAATATTTCTTTTTTTAAATTTAAGCTAGAAGTACGTTGGCCGGATTTCACAAGAGCTAATTACATAATTCTCCATTTATGTGACAATGTAAGTGAAGATTTTTATAATAACTAACAGATAAAATAATAACAACAAATTTCAAAACTTTTTATTATTTAGTTTCGCTCGAGATGCAATAAATATCAAATTTATTTACCAAATAGTATTGCACGTATTTTTTTTTCTTCAACCAAATTGCAATAAAAAATGGCAATTATCTTTATAGTAAAGAAATTTTTAAGTTCAAAGAAAATTTTACGAAATTTAATTAAAAAATAATTACAAATTTTCTTTTTATATAAAAAAAAATGAATTTTGATAATTGAACATTTCACCGGTAATGTTTTTTTTTATATTTTAGTGTTTTGTTAATTAAATGTTTTTTAACACTTCAAAATAATTAAGACATTTTTACACGTAAATAACAATTTTAAAAGATTTCCTGTTTTGGTGAAATAAATAAAAAAAATGACTAACAATTTTGTTTTTGAATAATTAATAAATGAAAATGTATTCTATTCATGCAATCAAAAAAACAACCCAAAAACCAAAACTACAAATTAACCAAAAAAATTTGGTGTAGTGACATACTTGTACAATTCATAATCCAATTATGATTCAGCTTTACAATTTATGCTACAAATGCCATACAATTTATGCTACAAATGTAATTAAATATAATAAATAATATTGTAAAGTTCAATTATTTTAAATTCTTTTACAGCTTAATAAACTTTTGACCGTAATTAATAGTGTACAACTCTTAAGGGCTAAGTGAACGTTGACGTAAGGGCAGAATATATCCCTTACTTAATTTGGGAAGAATATTAGTTTGAGGAAAACACAACCAAGTGTAAAATTGTTGGATTAGTTTTAAAAGTTTCGTTTAGTTTATTTTTAGAAAAGTTTTACTAAATACAGGTTATTTTTTCAATTTGTCTGGCAAAATACTCAAGTTTTCCAAAAAACTTGAGTATCGTTCATTATCCTCTCAAGACTCTATAAGGGTATCTTAAATATTACGTCGAAGCATAGCTATAAATTGTTCAATTTTAACAATTTTAGCAAATTTTGATATTATAACTTTTACGACTCAATACAAACGGTATCGAATGAAAGATCATTATGAAAATTATAACTAGTTGAACTATGGTTCCTGTGTACCAAAAATAAAAATTCTTTCAAACATTTTCTTCTCTTTATTTTTCTCTGACACTAAATGAAATAAATAAATTTCGAACTAGATTTTATAGCTCGCTATGAATTATTAGATTAATTTAACCTCAAAAAAAAAAATATTACAGAAAAAAAGGTATTTTTTTTAGTGTTAAATTAATATTAGATTTCATCTAATATTAATTTAACACTAAAAAAAAAATACTTTACTATTTTTTTTTTCTTAACAACAAACAAAAAAGGTTAAAATCCTATTATGTTAATTAATGTTAAATTTTTATGGTTTAGGAAAAATTAATTGGCCAGAACTAATGCTTTTATTATTATTATTATTATTTTTTTTCTTTAATAATATATCCTGTTTATAGGTTTATATTAATTTTTTTTTGTATTAAGAATTTTTTGGTTGGTTCGTTAATAAATCGTTAATAAATCGTGTGAAAGTACCATGAATTATAAATATATAATATATATATATACAAAAACAAAAAACCAATTAAAATTTCATAAATAATTGAACTAAATTAAAAATGAACTTATAAGTCCGTACCGAAATAATGAATTATATTTCAATGGAAATTTATATATATGTATAATTATAGATTTTAAAAGAAATTATATTTAATGAAATAAGAATGGAAAATTTTTTAATGAGATTTTCATCATGATTTAATTAAATTTAATAATTCAATTTGGACGACGGTATATATATTATCCGATCAATTAAAAAAAAAAAATTGAAGACTTTGATTTCATTATTTTATATGTCAGAGAAAGAATTGGAGATTTAATTAATTATTAATTATTGCACGGCAACTTAATTGAAAATCAAGAAGCGAAGCAAACCAAACTTCGAATCTCTAAACTATAAACAGAATTGGAAAGAATAATTTGGATTTTATGATCAGAAATCTTATGACAATTCTATTAAATTTATTTCAGTTTAAATTTTCTTGTAATATTATTCAACTTACCAAAGAAAGAATTTAACAGAAATCTTTTTTTTTGGTCTTTCAGTAATTGAAACTACACAGTTGACTGCACCTTTTGAACAAGTAATATATATATAGCAATTAACAAAATACCGTCTAATAATTGTACAATAGTTTCATACGTATGAGATTTTTTCAAGTGGGGACAAATATACTTTATGTTAATGGAAAAGTGGGAAAAACAAGAGTTTCTAAAATCTTTATTCTAATCTACTCTTCCGTACCTTTAAAACATCACATTTACACCTATTATCTTTCTAACGAAGGCTCTAACATCCAGTTACGAACAACCTATACTATTTTAAATTAAAACCTTAAACATAATTATAAATATAATTATGGCTGTAGCACCTTTATGCTACTGTTTTATGCTACTTGCTTTATGCTACTCTTTAATCACTTTTCAAGTTCCAATGTTGGGACAATTATCAAATTTAGATAATATTTACCACTTAAATTGCAATTTTTAATTAAAAAACACGATTACGTAAAACGCGAATTACGCCGCCTAGCGGATTGTCTTAAAGCAATATTCAAATTTATCTAATAACAAATTCTTCAAATTTTGTAGTGCAGAGTGTGGAATTATTTTATGTGTACATTTACTATACTAAATCCGAATTAGAAAAATCTTACAAACGGACAAACAGACGAACGACAAAGTGCTAACATAAAAGATTTTTTCTGTTTCAAAATGTCCTTAAACTGATTTTTTCACTGTAATAATTTCTTTTGTAACTTATTCTTATATCCTTATACACATAAACCAAACTGAAAATATTTATTTATTGGCAAATAGAAAAAAACATATAAAAGGAATCTAAAAAAAAATATGTGGTAAATTGAAATTTTAAGAAATATTTTACCAACCATAAAAACACAAAAATTTCATTGGTTTAAGCTTGAAAAAACCTTTAAATTATTTCTTGATAAAACATAAAATTACTGATTAAATCTAAATTATTTTTATGTTTTTTCTCTTTTATGACTTAAATAATTTCCACAGTTTTTCTTTGCAATGAAAATTTCTTTTACAAGTCAAGAGTTTATTATATAAATAGAAAAAATAAAATTGTTGTTTAAATTAGTTTATACGTAAAAGAAGAAGAAAAAAATTTTTTTTTTCGGTGCAGATAAAATAAATTCAAACATTAAATCCTTTAATTTTAGTTTGTTTTTTGTGTTTGTGTATACTTTTTTTTTGTGTAGCTTATACATAAATTTTCTCTGTGTTGGAAATAATTTCTGTTTTTTGCCTTATTATGTGCATTTTTGCTTGCATTATATAACTGCATTAAAATTCAATTGGTATTATTCAAAGAATAAAATAATTGTGTTTTGAGTGGAAAAGCCACTACAAAGCATACAATTTTTTTATATGAAGTAAATTAAAATACATATTTTTTTTTTATATATGTATAGCTTAATTAAACAGGAAAACATAAAAATGTAATTTCTCAAATATGTTTCTAGTTTTATTATGGAATATAGATTTAAAATTTTTTTTTAGAATTTTATGGATGCTTTACAGAAATCGAATGAAATAACAAATTTAAATCCATTATAATTTTAAATAATAGCTAAGTTTTCATATTTATAAATACTTTTTCTGAAATTGTACTTTTAGAACGTATATTTACAAATTTACGAGTTTAGAAAAAAAAAAACGCATGTCTGTTTAAAATTTATTTCGTTTCTATTAAAATATTATTTTGGAAATTTTAATTTATTTGTATTCTGCACATATGTACTTTTTAAATTATCCTTAAAATACATATCTATAAATTTTCTAAAACTTTTATATTTGCAGTAATATGGGTCGATATATAGTAATGGTTCAAACCGCAACTGCATTAAAGCACGATCTGAGCACTATATTTTAAATAGAATTATTATCTATTTTTTGGTTGCTTTTAGTAAGCTAAAAAATATATATACATGTACTTTGAAAATTAAATTATGTCTTAGTAGAGTACAGTGAAGACACTGCATATAGTTTATGGTCGACCATAAAATTTTAGAAAAGTATGAGTAAAAATTTGGTTGAATAATTCAAACAAAGTAACGACAGAAAACAAACTTTTTATTATTAAGTAATTACATTAACCTGATAAGGAGAAAAAAATTAAATTTTAAATCCTTTTTGGGGATTTTGGAAAAAGTCAAAATAATTTAGAATATGTTTGAAAAACTAAAAATAGTTAATTTTTATTGTGATTAACTGCACAGCATGTATTTACTTTTTTAATCCATTAGAACTTTTAATCAAGTTTATTTTTAATTTAATTTACATTGCCGACTTGTAGACAATATTATTTGTATAATAATTTTTAAGAAGTGAAATTATTTAAAGTTACATAATTCTACACCATAAAGTATAGAAAAATCTTTATGTTATAATAAATTTCTACAATTGAATTATTCAATAATATTATATTTGATAAAAAAAAATTTTACCAAACAATATTATTACTTGTTCTAATACCAATAAAATTATTAGAAATTAACCATAAAAATTTTATAACAAAACCAATTAAAATTATTTCCTTTTTTATTTATATATACTTAAATAATTGTCATATCCTTTTGGCCATATTTTTTGACATATTGAAAAATTTATTACACTTATATAGAAAATCATATAAACAGAGCATCTTTATATAATATCCTTTATAACTTTTACAATAATAAATTTTATATTATTTGTCGAATTTTTAGGGACGACTTCTAAAATGTGTGTGATAAAAAAAAACATTGAAGTTTATTAGAAAATGTCATATCAAAAGAACATGAAAAAAATTGTTTCTTATTTTCTTTTTTTTTTGATAGGTTGTCAAAAAAAACATACAACAAGAAAAAAAAGAAAACACAAAAAAAATTCAAGTCACGTGTGTAATCTTTTGTTTGTTTTATTATGCGAAGAGGGAAAAATATGCTTTCAATGTTTTCCTTTAATGGTAACAACACCTTAACAAAAGTTGGGCAAAAGTACATCGATAATTTTTTTTTTTTTTTTTTTTGTGATAAGGTGTTAGGGAGAATATGCCAAAAAATAATGTTTTCATATTATTATTTTTATGAATATTTTGTGTTAATAATTTATGCACTGATTATATTGTCACAATATCTACTTTGTTTTACGTTATATATAAAACAGAGAAAATATCATGCAGAATGAAATTTAATTTTATAATAATATTTGAAATATTTTATGTCATTTTTATGTAAATTAATATTGTGATCTTTTTTTTGGTAACTTTACTTACATAAATATATTAATAAATACAAACTGACATTTAGGTATCATAAAAAATTATGTTCCTAAAGCTTTAATTTCATTCCCATAAGGATTAATATTATTGTAAGAAAATAAAAAAAAAACATTTATAATTATGCAACACTGTACCTAATTATGCAGCTCAACTGATAAATATTCTTAAACGCAATAACAATTATTCTTAATTATACCACTAATTTTTAGTGTTATTGCAACTTTCAACATAAACAAATTATTATTGTAGTTTTCTTAAAAATTTATATTCCCCCTGGTTTTTTGGGGTTGAAAAAATTTCATAACTAAAGCATATGTACTGTTTGTGACAAGCTAAGTTAAGCACAAACCTATTGCACATAATAAATATCCCCTTAAACGTACAGATTAATAATAAGAAAATATTTTGTTTAGTTTAAAAATTCCTATTTAAAAATGATATACAAAAAAGGGCAAATTATAATTTCTTAAAAAACAAAAAAAAATATCACCCCGTCATTCATTTTGTTGATTATTTTTTAAGACTAATCAAAATAAATTCATAGTCCTTAAAAAAAAACTATAGACCAAAAAAACAAAAAATGCAAAATAACATCTGGCATTACTGTTTTTATTTACATACATTTTTTGATTACGAAAGAACTGACTGCAAGATGGTTTTAAATCCATTGAATTTTTTTGGTATTCCAAATTAATCAACTTTAGAAATTTTACCAATTCAAATTTTTTTTTTTTCCAGTTCTCTGTCTTTTCTTCAAAATTTTTATTTTTGTATTAAAGGACTCGGTGTTTATTTGAATAAAACTTTTTTTTTATTGGAATTGTAAAACCCTTGTTTTGTTTTCATTTATTCATTACATGATCCTTATTAGGTTTGAAAAATGTTTTAATTGTAATGAATTTGAAGGATTTCCTATTAATTCATACACATAAATAAATTTAAGACACAAAAACAATCTAAAATTATAGATAAAATTTATACTTGGTAGAAGTTGGTAGAAAAAAAAACCCTTTTTAAATATGAATTGAGAAAATAATGAATAGAATGAGTGTTCTTCCCAATACATAAGTCATAGGGTAATGACGAACATATTTTATGTTATGAATTTTCGTAATATTTTGTGTTTTTTTTATATATAATTTTATAAGAGATTATAACAAGTCATGATTTTTTAATTTAAAAAAAAAAAGGGAAAAATTTAATGATTTGGCACAAGATGGAAAATTGGGTAAAAGAAAATTAAAGAAAAATATTTTTTTTTTTAGCCTTTTTAAATATTATAAATGTGTATAGTAAAAAAAAACACGAAGAATTGTTAATGTTCCAGATGACAAAAAGGACAACCTTCTTTTCTTTCTTTTTTTCGTGACAAATTAAGATTTAATAAAGTGTTTGAGTTTATTATTTTTGAATAAATAATTTTCGTATATAAGGAGTAGAAAGCTTTGAATTAAATTAACTATATATTTATTTAAAAGGTTATTTTGTATTACGAAGGATATACAAAGTTAAATATTCTTTAAAGATTGAAATGAGAATTGTTTTTAAAGAAGTATATAAAAAAAATTTAAATAGGATTTTATTATAAGTTAAAGGAATTTTCGAAGAATTGTAAAAATATAAAGATTAATATAATCAGGAATGATTGTGAAACAATAACATGGTTTAGGTTCTTATTATGTGTAAATATAATTTATTTAAATTTGCTGTCCGAATAGAAGTTTACGAAACTAATTTTGAAAGTTTAGGTATATTTTTAAAATTGTTACATAACTCATATTTTCTTAAATATTCAAATGAATTAAAAAAATGTTTTTCTCCTTTTTAATTTGCTATTCCACTAAGGCCTGAAATACAGAGTTATATGTGCTTTAAGTTTCTTAGCATTTTTTATTGCAACCTTCTACTTAAAGACACAATGTTTCTTTATATTGAATTGCATCAAGCTATTGATTTTTTTCGTTAGCACTTGTTGTTAGAACAAAATGTAATTAAAGATGACCAAACTTCGACCAACACTGATGTCTCGGACTGAAAGGGAACCCAGTACTTATTGCAGAACAATTTAATACACGAACACTAAGCCACCGCTTGTCTTTCCAATTAATATAGTAATTTCTTTTAATTACGTTCCAAGATTCATGCTTTTCATTTTGAAAAACATATTACATCTTAGTTTTTAATTATGTTGTAATTTTAACTCAAATATATTATATTAAAAAAATCAGTTTTTCTTCATAAATAAATTATAAAATAAAATAAGTTTTCAAAAAAAAAATTTGATCTTCTTGTAAAAATGATATGCAAGAGAAATCGTTAATTTAAAAATATCAAAAGTTTTGACATTTAAAAATAGTATCATCTTCAAAGAATCATTGGGAAAATTTGTGTGCTCATTAAAAACTAATTTATAGAAAATTTTGGTATTTGTTGAAAGTATAAAATATAGAAAAGTTTAAAACCGTAAAAATTAAGTACCAAAATTTTCAAAATTTATTAAATTTTTAATATGTGTTCAAAATTTTGACCAATAAACTGTTTTTTGGTCAAATAATATTTAAAAAGAAAAAACTTAGGGTGTGTTCCAATCAATAACACTTGATTTTTATATTAGATTAGTACTGAAATTTTACCAGCGGTTGTTCCTTGCTCTACAATTCTCTCGATTGTTTTAAAGCCAACACTAATAATTTATTTTTTGAAAATTTATATATTGTCATATTTTTGTGTTCAATTTATAATATTGAATAAATTGATGGCGTAACATCCATCATCTGTCAATCTTAGTGCGAAATACATGTACAGTGGATTAGAAAACAGTCTGATTCTATAAAAGAACAGCTTGATCATTTGTCGTAACACTTATACATAGCTTTAATAATTTTTTATATTGATTGTAATTTATATTACAATTACATACCTGAAAGAAATTGAAAACTGAATTTCATTTTCACATTTCATAAGACCATTAAATTAGAAAACTGACTAAAGAAAGTTTTAGTGTGGGTGATAAGGAAAAAAACAAACAAATTATGATGATAATAAAATATGAATTATAATTAAGTTGTTTTTCTTCATAATTTATACATATATAAAATTTAATTAGTTTTTAATTAAGTTGTTTCAGTTCCCGATTTCACTTTTTCTTAATAGTATTTTCAGAAATATACAATTAATTTTTTATATATCATATTTTTATGACAACATATAAAATATGTTATATCTTATATGAATGAAAATGGCTTAATCATAATCAAAAACTGACTTATACAAATTTTTCTAGAAATTCGTGAATTCAAGATTGTTTTAGTATTTAATAAAATTAATTAAAATGTCTTAAGATAATTGCAATAGAAAATCTCAATTATTTTACAAATTTATTTTTTGGTGAAAATCTCAATTATTTTATAAAGAAAATTTATTTTTCGGAAATGATTTTTTTTCTTTTATAATTTACATATATATTGAATTTTTATAATACATATTATATATCACATATTATAAATCAAATTTATTTACCTAAAGAAAATTCATCTAGAATTTTTTTTATTAAAGTTGATATTTTTATTTAAATACGGTATACAAAAATATATAAATTTAAAAATATATTTTAAGTAAACATATTACATATAAATAAATTTCCTCAAAACGTATATTTTCCTTTTGAAATATGTATAAATATTTTTGAATGTAACGAAGCTGTTTGGTTTATTTTTGTTTTGATAATCCGAAAAGCCAACATATTAAAATTCAAAATCAATAAATAAAGAAAATATATATTTTCAATATTAGAACAAAAAAGATTATGATTTTCCAATTCAATTTCAAAAATTAAAAAAATGAAAATTTACGAAAACAGTAAACAAAAAACGCGTCGCAGATTGACAAAATATTTTAAATATGTCAGAAAAAAAAATATTAATATTTTCCTTTTATAGAAATTTCTTAACGTAGAAAATCTTGTAAAATATTTCTTTTATTTCTATTTAAATCTGTCCTTATTTAATTATTCTAATTTCTTATTTACAGAGATAAAGGACGAAACTTCAGTTGGTTAACTAACGAAACATTGTCGAAACGTTTATTGAAAAATTAATCGACATAAACAGCTTGGATCAGAATCGGGAAATTTTCGAACAATTCTCATTTCGACCCATCAATTTCATTTTAAACTCGCTTTTAAATCAATTTGACTTAGAGATAGGGATTATGAATAATTATGTTTTTTCAATAGGCAGTAAATATGCTTTTGGTACTATTTAGACAAAGTAAATTAAATTTCGAAAATTTCTAACTAAATTTGCTTACGTAAATAGTTTAAATTATTAATTGTGTTCAACGAAAAGTGTAGTCAAATATTTATAGTAATAATTATAACTAGAAAGTTTCGGCTACTAATAATTTAAAAAATTTAACTAAAAAATATTACTTCAAATATGTTATAAATGTGAATAAATTGAAGATCTGAAGCCTACATTAAAAGCAATTACTTAAAAACATGAA